>CM002491.2:23051441-23651441 GCA_000573905.2 Oryza punctata | reverse complement strand
GCGGTCATCATATTCCTCTAAATGTGTCATTAAACACTATTAAGTCTAATTATCCTCCCACATCCCACTAGCCACATGTTAACGCACTTATTCACAATGCCTTCATTTGTTCCTGAGGCCAATGAGTAGTGCAGACATGGAATGAACTAGGCTATTCATCATTTCTTTCTTCTGTGATTCTGTGAAACCTGCTAAAAAAATGTCTGCATCGAACTAACTTTAGTCACCATTTTGTAATCCTACCACAAATATTACTTGTAAAATAAAAAAAGACGGTGGCAGGTGAGAAAAGATATCATGTAAGAATCACAACATATCATTCTTCCCAAACACTCCTTGAATTAAAATTACGTCACTACACTATGCATTATGCTGATCTTATTTTAATATGAGATATCATAGGTTTACTTTGCAGGCAAGATCTTTATATTTCATTGCTTATATGTGTTTGCTTTGGTTCTTGAGAGTTACCTTTTCTTATGATATGTAGGTATATTAGAGATCTTCTTCTTAATCCTCCATCTTTTGATGTTGCGTCATCAGTTCAAGGTACATTTTTTTTCCTGTGAGATTCAGTATTTATAATTTGCTGAGTTGGAAGTTGAGTTCACTGCGTGGAAGATAATATCTATTTGAGTTCTAATTAAGCGCATAAGGTTATGATTAATATTAACTTTGTTTTCCCCTTTTTCACAAAATGGACAAAAATGGAATGGCCTGTCTGTAATTTCATCTAAATTTCGATCCTTGGAACTGTGCATGCTTTCCTTTTCCGATCACATCACTACATCATGATGGTTTAATTGCTGACTAAAATGTCTTTCCATCGTTGTGGAGAACTGCAGATACTGTCATAACCTCATAGGTCTTTTCGAGGAAAAGAAGCCTCATAGGTCATAATTGCATTTACAAACCATCCCTTAGGTGGAACATAATTGTGATATTTTTAGAGTTAGTTGGTCAATCCTATGCTACGTTTCACAGGTATAATGGCTCGAAGGCATCACAACAGTCTGGCCTTTTTTTCCTAAATAATTTGCTCAATTGCTGATTCTGAGCTTTTGGGTGTGATGATTCTTTACATTGAGTGCTACAGATATCTTTTCCATATACAGTGTGGCATTTGAAATAAGATAATAATAATTGATAACATTATATTTGAAAGCTCTGCAAAAACAGCTAAAGTAGCCACCTCCTATTGTGCCATTTTACTTTGAAATTAACATGCGATGGCTGACAGGAGTCACATTCTATGGCTCTAGTATCCTTTCTGATATGCTCTGCAAGGTTAAAACGATTATATCCTTTTTTGAGCAACTATCATCTTTCAGCTTATCCTGTGTATTCTTAGTGATGCTTTATACCCCCTCTGGTTCCAAATATTAATGTTTTTAGTTTTCTCAACTCTTTCCTAAATGCAAGTCGTTTTGGAATGGCACCTCTCCATCTCTTTTAGCATGTTTGCACTTGCTCTCTTGCAAATAAATGACTCATATTTTCCAATGTAGTATAAATGAAGGGCAATAGACTGATACAGTCATTTGGGCTATTTCCTTAATTCTCATGCAGAAATCTGAAACAAATTATATTTTGGAATCTTTGTTAAGAAAAAAATATATTTGGAATCAGAGGGAGATATTTGATATTACATTGCTTTGAGTTGTACTTTCTATTCCTTGTCAGTATGCATTAATTACATTTTCTCTGTTCAGATTTCATATTTTTCACCTTTTGTTGTAGTTCCCCAGATAATTGAGTAATGTTGCACCATGTGATATCATAACGGATGTTCTAATTTGAACTCCTGAACTGTTTCAGAGGCTTGCAGGCTTATGGGTAGCATAACTTGCTCGATTCCTGAATATACATGCATACCAGCAGCAAAGGTTGCTTTCTTTTTCCTTAGTGATATTGCAATGCTTGCACCTTTAGTTATACTAGATTGTGTGCTTTGTTGCATGTTCATGCTGGATAAATGAATTTAACGTTTCATACCCACTAGTTATATACCACAGCCCAGAGTAGTGCAGTGTCCTTAGTCACGTGTGACTTGTGTGATGTGTACAGATGTTTGTGGTTACATGATATACAGTAAGCTGGTTTCGTAAATAATTCTGAGGAATTTAGCTACATTGTATCATAGAGAAGTAAGATGCATCATATGACTATTGTTTGGAGATAAAAAAAATGTTAAAAGGTTTTTTCAAATGTTCAATTTTTGTTCTTCTTGTCTATTTTCTTTAGCAGCCTATTGCGCATACTAGACAATAGGCACTGCCACTAACTGGCCACACTGGTGTTATGAGACATATAAGGTTTCTATATAATGGTTGTGTATTTCAGTTTACTAATAGTGTGTATGTTCACAGGGCATTTTATAGTGAGTAAAATGATAATTGGGATATCAAAAAAGGAAGTATCCTAGATTCCTTTTTGTTGTAGTAATTTTGATTTATTCTATATCTTTAGGGAAACCTTTGGTCTCCTGTTAGTTTTCATCAATTTAGTTATCATATCATGAATTCATAATTTGACCTTTTTCTCATCCTATATTATATTTTAAATGTTGATTTTGCAGCTTGTGAAATTACTTGAGTCAAAAGAGGTTAATCACATCGAATTTTGTAGAATAAAGAATGTCCTCGATGAGGTGTTGTTCATGGGTAGCAATGCTGAGCTTTCTGCTATCCTGAATAAATTGCTTGATCCTGCCGCCATAGTTACTGGGTTCAAAGTTGAAGCCGATATACTAGTAAGTTGAAGCCAATTTTGATAGTCTTTTCCCTTCACTATGTTATTGATCCGGAGCATCTTATTTTGCCTTTTTTGTAGGTGAATGAATGTAGCTTTATTTCACAACGTATAGCTGAAGTAATCTCTTTAGGTGGTGAAAGTGACCAGGCAATAACTTCATCTGAATATATCCCGAAAGAGTTCTTCAATGATATGGAGTCATCTTGGAAGGGACGTGTAAAAAGGGTGCATGCTGAAGAGGAGTTTTCAAATGTTGATATAGCTGCTGAGGCACTGTCAACAGCGGTATGTTTTGAGCAATTAGTTTATGTGTTTATCAAATTTATTGTGAATTTACCAGAATTATCAGTATTTAAACAAACTAAAATACTATGTTGTGGTCACTACTGATGTAAAATGTGTGAATCTTCAACAATAAATCTATACCTGTGGCTGCAGTCTTCCAACAGGGATATGAATACCGTGGATATTTGCAATAGACTGAACTGGACTTCTGCATTTGCATTTCCTTTGATATGATTTGTCATGAGTTGACTAACGCATATTAAGATTTTTTTCAGGTCATTGAAGATTTTCTGCCAATTATTTCAAGAGTAAAATCTGTGATATCCTCAAATGGAAGTCCCAAGGGAGAAATTTGTTATGCAAAAGAGCATGAAGCTGTTTGGTTTAAAGGGAGGCGATTCACACCAAATGTGTGGGCCAACACTCCTGGTGAACTACAGATAAAGCAATTGAAGCCTGCAATTGACTCAAAAGGTAGAAAGGTCGGAGAAGAATGGTTCACCACTATCAAAGTTGAGAATGCTTTAACCAGGTATCGACACTGATGATGATTACCACTTGGTCTGGCAACCTCACTTAATAATCAAATTGGCAGTCTTACTCGATTTATCTATTGACCTATATCTCTCACTCAGAACTCAGAAGTTGCTAAATTTGTGCAAAGTGCCACCTTTTTTTTTCAATTGTGAGGGATTATTGTTTTGCTTTTGAACAAAATTATTGATAATAATCTATACACTACAGTATTTTAATAATATCGCCATCTATAGTAAGCTAGCCGTAACTCATTACAGAGCAAGCAAGTAAATTAACATTAGTTGTTTTGACAGTAACTTTAATAAAATTATAATATCTGTTTCTTTAGGTACCATGAAGCTTGTGATAACGCAAAACGTAAAGTTCTTGAGATGCTGAGAGGACTTTCAAGTGAATTGCAGGACAAGATTAATATCCTTGTCTTTTGCTCAACGTTGCTCATCATAACAAAAGCACTTTTTGGTCATGTTAGGTGATTACTTTTGGCCTTGCCTCTACAAACATCATATTGAGTATTGTATTCTTTCTCTTCTCATACACGTGCAATACATTAGATAGTGTATCCTCTTGCTATTCTGCTATTGTAAAATTAAGCAATGATCAATTTTTTGCACCTGAGCTGTTCCATAGCTCCACTAAAGAACTGGTGGTCTGGTTAATAGCAGCTGTAGCAAATTGGCAAAAGCGCCAGTAGATTTGAATTTTATTCTTTTTCTATTTATATATAATTCTGGGAACTTCGTGTTTCTCAAATTGAAAATTTTATAGACATATGGTTAGATAAAGGCCTCATCAGGTATCTGTAGTGTGACTGACATCAATCTTGAGTATTAAGGTCTGAATGTCTCGATGTTATGTATTTTAAACTTATTCTGGAACTTGTTGATGAAATGTTTCTCATTGAATTTAGCTTGTAGGTTGTTACCTATATTTTTTGGTTAATTTATATTTCAGGAGCCATAATATTGTCAATTTAATGTGCTTATGATGTTTCTGTTTTGGTAATATATGCAAAATGTTCTTGTTTCATGCATTTTTATTGGGGTTTTGAGCAGTGAAGGACGAAGAAGGGGTTGGGTGCTTCCTACTATATCTCCCTTATGTAAGGTACCATATTGTCTTACTATTTTTTTGAGTCTGGGCAATAATTTCCATGAAAATAGGTCATATGATGCCTCTATCTTTGCTTAAACTGAAATAATCTCAAAGGATTGCTTAAGTTTTGGGGGGTAGTTGTGCTACCTTCTTCTTTCTGCTCTCTACGGTTTTTTTATAAAATCCTAAAATCGTGATTGATGCTAGGTACTCATAATACCTTGTCTGTTACTGTTATCTGAGTTGCAATTCTTCGTTGTGTTCATGCAGTATTGCTAGTTACAGGTACAAAATGCAGTATTATTAGTTTCAAATGATAAAGTTAATCTTATTGAACAAAAGTAAAGCATAGTTGAGTAGGACCAACCTTTGTGTATAGATGCTAGCCCCAGCCATTCATTACCTGTTACTAACTTTTTATTTTCCTTGAGGCTATGTTCCTTTCTTACAATGTTTTGTGCTTATATGTATAACACATTTCATACAGGATAATGTTACAGAGGAAATCTCAAGTGAAATGGAATTGTCAGGAACTTTTCCTTACTGGCTTGATACTAACCAAGGGAATGCAATACTGAATGATGTCCATATGCACTCTTTGTTTATTCTTACTGGTCCAAATGGTGGTGGTAAATCCAGTATGCTGAGATCAGTCTGTGCTGCTGCATTACTTGGAATATGTGGTCTGATGGTGCCAGCTGCTTCAGCTGTCATCCCACACTTTGATTCCATCATGCTGCATATGAAAGCCTATGATAGCCCAGCTGATGGCAAAAGTTCATTTCAGGTGCCAATTTATAGCTTTTTCATTTTTTAATATAATTTGTGTACAACATTCTCAGGTTGACATCGGTGTTATTAGTTATTACCATATGTTATGTTAGTTTATTTCATGATGGGATTTAACCTGCTAAAATTGTATTGATTGATGCTATTGCTGTTGTAAACTAATATCTTACTAGCTAATATCTTTGTATGTTGAACTTCCCCAATAAGTAGCACATGACAATTCACATGATAAGAAACTTGATGCCTAAATGCATGAGATCTCGAAGAATGCTTCTATCACGATAAGAACTGTGATGCAAACCCTATGTTGAATTTAGTTTCTGTACCAGCACTATTTGGTACTCATCTCATTTATTATCTAAAAATTATGTTATGCTATTATCGTCTATGATAAACTTCCTAATATCCTTGGCAGATATTTTTATTTTTGTCTATGATAAACTTCCTAATATCGGTGGCAAATCCGTCTCTTCATTACAGATTGAAATGTCAGAGATACGATCTTTAGTCTGCCGAGCTACAGCACGGAGTCTTGTTCTAATTGATGAAATATGTAGGGGCACAGAAACAGCAAAAGGAACATGTATAGCTGGTAGCATCATTGAAAGACTCGATAATGTTGGCTGCATAGGCATCATATCAACTCATTTGCATGGCATTTTTGACCTTCCACTGTCTCTCCACAATACTGATTTCAAAGCTATGGGAACAGAAGTCATCGATGGGTGCATTCAGCCAACATGGAAATTAATGGATGGCATCTGTAGAGAGAGTCTTGCTTTTCAAACAGCCAGGAAAGAAGGTATGCCTGACTTGATAATTAGAAGAGCTGAGGAACTATATTTGGCTGTGAGCACAAACAACAAACAGACATCAACTGTCCACCATGAACCATCCATAGCCAACTCTACTGTAAATAGCTTAGTTGAGAAGACCGATTACCTGAGAAATGGACTAGAGCTTCAATCTGGTGCCTTCGGACTACTAAGAAAAGAAGTTGAGAGTGTTTTTACCACAATATGCGAGAAGAAACTGTTGGATCTCTACAACAAAAGAAGCATCTCAGAACTGATTGAGGTGGTCTGTGTTGCTGTCGGTGCTAGGGAGCAACCCCCACCTTCAACTGTTGGCAGGTCCAGCATTTATGTAATTATCAGACGTGACAACAAGCTCTATGTTGGACAGGTACTTTCTTTATCATATTCTCTGTGATCTCCATCTCTTACCGTTTTGTTGCTACGAGGGGCATAAAATGTTGCCTCCATTGCCTGCAGACGGATGATCTTGTGGGTCGTCTTGGTACTCACAGATCAAAGGAAGGTATGCAGGATGCCACGATATTATATATTTTGGTACCTGGGAAGAGCATTGCATGCCAACTGGAAACTCTTCTTATAAATCAGCTACCTTTGAAAGGTTTCAAGCTCATCAATAAGGCAGATGGCAAGCACCGAAATTTTGGTATTTCTCTTGTCCCTGGAGAGGCCATTGCAGCATAGAGCATACTGAGCATGCCTACTGAAAATCTAATGTACTACTAACTCTTTAGAATATGCAATCTAATCGAACTCTAGGAGAGTGAATTCTGATCCCGTTTGGTTGCCTATTACGATAGGTGGCAGGAGCAAGTCGTATCCATCTTGCCAGCCCCCAATTTTGTCTACTTGGCAGTTTTGCCAATATGCCATCATTGTGCATAGTAGGAGGCCTTCATCAATGTGGGAGAATTTATGTTGCGAAATGCAATATTTGGCTTAATTAACTGCTTAATTCGGATATTATTTATGTGGTACGTGATTCGCTACTCAAAACAACTGGATTTACTGATGACACACTGGCAACGACTGAGGTCCCAACTTGTTGCCAGTTAATCTTCTGTCTAAAATTCCCAAATATTCTCGAGGGAGACTGCTTGCTTGCAAATTGTTGCTATCGAAATTCAAAACGCTCTCATCCCATGTTTCTCATCATTAGATTCCCTGGGGGGCCATTGCCCTGTAACAGGAGTGAGATACTTGAACCCACCATACTCGAAAATGTCCCACCCAAAGCTAGTATAATGTGAATATGTGATGAGAAAGGTGCAAGTTATCCTCTGTATATATTTATTTATGACAACAATGGTACGCCAAGTTATTTTCTGCTCGGCTCTCCAAAACGACTTCGGCTTCAAGAGAGAGTCAGCATCCGATGCGGGTGACATTTGTCACCGTGAATAAGTTGCCCGCTCGCGACGGATTTTACGTTGGCAGAGACATACACGAGCGTGGGGGCTCGCCTCACGCTTGGCGGTTTGGCAGTTTTGGGCCGCGACGGCGACGTGCCGAAGCCGCATATGCATCGTTGCCTCCCCCTAGTTCCCGTTTTGCATGATGAGATCTCCGTACCTGGCTGACTGTTACACTTCAGCTAACCAACCAGCCCTACTACTGCTGCTGCTACATGTGTGAGGATATAGAAATTTATATAAAAAAAGTATATATAGAAAAATGCAAAGGAAACGTACGGTTTTTCCAACCTCGTGTTTTCTGTAATTCAGTCCGCTGGACGATCAAGCAGCACCCTTGATTCCTCCGTGAACGTATGGTCAATTGATCATGATACCTTTGAATACATAACCTCATATGAGTAGTACCATTATGACATTATTTTTGCATGAGCGGGCAGCCTGGCACGCCTGGAAATGGCTCATGACTAACCTGTGTGTCATACTGCTACACACGAAAGCTGCCGGTTCAGGGTTAATACATACATTGCCGGTTTGCAGACGCTCTCTCAGCTCGTCAGAAATGTCAGGCATCTCACCTGTGGACTCTGCCTCGCAAGTTCAGCTTTACGTAAATATACATTTTGCACCTTTAGTTTGTTCTACAAACAGTTTTGCCTCAGTGACCCTAGTTTAATTAGTGAGACCTATATCACTTAAAGACTTTAGACAGCTTGATCATCCTAAACTTTTTCTTTGTCATTTTAAATTCCCTGCTTAGGAGAAGCTCGTCCAACTATCCAAGCACTCGCTAGTGCTTAGGTTCAAATTTTACTCGGAGAAATATGGACAATTGTAGGCAAACGCAAGTACTAGGAAAGGAATATCTCTCTCACGGGAGGACGAGACGTTAAATCGTCGGTATTCGCAGCGGCACCAAAACCCCTGACATCGTTGCACACTCGTACCACATCCGTCGGAACGATGGACGTTTCTTGACAAATGAAAGTTAACCCGCGCGGTGAGAAATTCCTTCTGATATCCCAAAACACCAACACGTCCCTCCCCGTGCCGCGCACCGGCAGCGTCCACGCGTGGAAAAAAGAACAGAGAAAACAAGCAGCGACGGAGAGGCACGTGACGTGACACCGCGAGGAGTACCCTCCCTGCACCCGCAGCCACAGGCAGGCAGGCATGCGGCCGCAGCCGCAGCAGCAGCAGCGTGGTCGATCTGCCCAACCTGTCGCGGTGTCGCCTCGCCGGTTCGGCCTCCGCGTCAGCCTCAGTGCGCGTAAGAGAACACCCGAATTCGCCGTGCGCCCGTGTGCTCGTACAGCCGTGGTGGTGTGCCGCGCGGGTTGGCTACCGGCGAGGGAGCTGGGAGCAGGGTTTGCCTTATCGCGAGGTAATCACGCTTATCATCGGCACACGATAACGATTTACTGTTGTATGATTTGGATAAAATTTGAGTAAATTAAAAATTTAAAAAAATCAAAAAAAATTCATGGATGTAGTTCTTAATTTGTGGTGACAGATGGTGAAGAAACTTTTTGAAATAGAGTAGGATAAATTCAACTTTGAGGGCAAAACCGAAAATAGTTTAGAAATTGGAAAAAGAAAAAATGTATTGGGTTTAGATCAAACACATTGTGAAAGATTGATGTTTGTTGAGATATGAAGAATTGTGAAATAGGTGAAATATGGTTTGCTAGTGATGTGGAAAATGGTTTTGTAGAGTTGATATGTTATTTGTTGGGTGAGTAGATATGCTCATATTTAGTGATGCACATTTATTGTAATGATAATGGGTTATTTGTTACTCATGTGAAATATGGTAGTGATATGCAAGTAATGCTATGTCGGCGTCATGGATCCAGGGGTGTGCTGATTTAGGACTTGAGGCGGCCCCTTACGCCCACGTGGCCATCCCCGAGGGGGGATCGGGCCCGGGGGTGACGTGGCGGCCTCCCTCTCTACCTCCCAACTCCCCCCGCTCGCCACTGTAGCGGGGGTCAGGCTCCCCCGACCCCCTCGAGTTGCCACCACGTGCGCTGGGCAGGTGAGCGCCCCTAGCGCTCACCTAACCCCATTAATGGCGATTCAGGCGGAGTACGGGTGCGCGCACGCGTGACGCATTAAATGCGAATAGACACGCACGCGCGCGTCTGACACCGGTCATGGCCGGCTGACCGGTCATGACCGGTGCGAATGACCGATGGGACGCGACACAGTGCCGGGCGTGACGGTCACACGCCGTTATGTACGCTACACATCCCGTTGGGTCACATCAAAAGCGTGAGAGCCGTTCCTTGCTCTCTTATCCAGCCGGAGTTGGTAAACCAAGTCCAATCGCGTGGCATGTGCCGCCATGTACGGGTGGAGCACATAAGTCTCCGGCCGTTTAATGAAGAATGATGCACTGCGTCGCGTGCGTTAATGGGCAGCCTGACAAGGGTCACGTCGTCATTACGGTACAGGCGACTTCTGCGCCAAGCAACAAGGCTGCCTTTAAATGTAAAAGATTTTTTCCTTTTCTTTAGAGAAATAGCCTGTTTGATCCATGTGGTGTTCCCTTGGGAGTATAAAAGGAGGTCCAGGCCTAGAGAAAAGGGGTTCGATCCCTGAAAACAACAATCACTAAGCAACCACACAGGAGTAGGGTGTTACGCCTCACCGGCGGTCCGAACCTGTATAATCTCTCGTGTCGCGTCTTTCTTGATTTCGAACATTCCGGAACTCGGCGCACCAGAGAGCTGAATCGCGTTCTGCGTCCCAGGCCGAACTCACAAGGGGGGCTCTCACTGTCCCATATTGAGGAGCTTGTTCTCCGTTATGCTATTCTGTAATTATTATGCTATGAAATGTTGAATTGCTTCGGAGTTCATAATATAAAAGGTCATGGTGATTTTTTGTATTTTACACCTAATTAGATTTGTAAATATCCTATATATTCTTCTAATTATCCCTAATTTCTAGACAAATTTAAGTGCTATTTTTGAATTTTTTCTAGTGGCATATAATTTCATGTGTTCTGCTACACAGTCGACGATAACCGTGCAACCACAGCAAAACTGCGAAACTGCTGATATTTTAAGTCAAATTTTTGAAGGAGAATTTTATAGGGTTTTCGACAGTTATTGCACGATTACCACGGTAATCGCGCTACCGTGAGGTAGCGGTAACCCTCCTAAAACAGTAGGGCAACCCTAGCTGGGAGGCGGGGTGTGGATGGAGATCTCGATGCAGCGGGAGTACGGGAGGGTTCGGGCGTTCGGGTCGGCTCCGGCCTAACGTGCCGTTTGCTGGCAGTCGCAGCCACACTTGGGCGTACCACGCCCGGGACCGCGACCGCTGCCTGCATGGCTGGCTGTTCTCATGTTGTGCAGTCTGCAGTATACACTGTACAGTGCTAACCGCGGCGGGTACAGACCCCAGACAGGCGAGCACTAGTGACGTCCCGGTCGATCGCCCGAGCCCCCACAGCCCGTGAACACACCACACCAAAGCTGAGGCGCGAGGGTGCGACGAAAACCAAACGCCCGTTGAGGCCCGTCCGTCTGATCAACGGTGCAAATTTGCTTGCAATGTGTCAAAACTCGAAAGGGCAAAAAAAGGGAGGGTGAAACGAGCGAAGAGTTACAGTAACTGCCGGTCCAGAGAAAGCAGTCTGATCAATCTGTTCGCGGTCAACGTGCTTACGTCACGCCTACATGAACAATTGGTGCGTTATTACGACTTGACTACGGATTACGGAGATGCTTGTTTTCCAAAGCTCCAATAAATAACGCCCGTGTTATTACGTGGGACTTTTGAAATTGAATCTCGGTTACAAACGGAGTACCTTCTCTGTCACTAAACAGAGAAGCTCCTCTCCTCCGTAAGAAAACCACACGTACAATGGTACAAGCGTACAACAAATGAATAAATCTCTGCACATTTACACGGTACTCCTACGTACTACTACTACGACTGGAAGGTAGCAGTGCCACGGAGTAGCCGAAGAAAGAAGGAACACACATGGCGTGTGCAGCCGCCGCTGCTTCCCGTTCTTTTCAGTTCAGTTAATTACTCCCCCACTTCTCATCATCTCATCTCCGCTTTCTTTTTTCTCTCTCTTGCACGCACGCACGCACGCAACCCACGCGCGGAGTGGCGGTGGATGGAACGCGTGACTGCGTGAGAAGGTCAAAGCAAACAAGAACACATGAAGGCTCGGGTTAAATCATCCCACCAACACCAACCAACCAACCAACCTCGCCATCGCGTAGCGCCCGCTCCACACGCTGCACCCCCCCCCCCCCCCCCCCTCCCCGCGCACTCGCTGCCGGCGAACGCTCGCCATCCGCCCGCATCGCCATAGGTGCGCGCCTCCCGATTCCTATCCTTTTTCTCTCCCACCATTCCCGGAATTAATGCACGGGATGATGAGTTGCGTGCGTGTTTCCTATCCGATGTTTTTTCTTTTTCTTGCCTTCTCCGTTAGATCTTCCTCTTCCATTTCTTCTCGTTTCAGTTCCGCTCCGCAAAACCCTGGTGAGCTTTGGTGGGTTAGTAGATGTGGTTGTCCTCGACCACCGGTTGCTTGCGGCATTTGATCCGGGCGATCTTTTTATTTTTTTTGCGTGTGTGGATTCGTCTCGCGAATTCCGGTGGCCGGCGCCGTGCGGGAGGGGGCGCGTGAAGATCTGAGCTCGGGTTTATGATATCCCTCGGACCGAAATTCCCATCGATTATGGCGTAAAGGCGGCGCCTTTTTTCTGCAGTTCCTCCCCCTCCCGTCCCTTTCCGCTCCCGCGCCCGAGAATTTATTGCTCCCGCAGCTCGCCAATGCTGCTCTAGTCTGATGATGAGCAGAGCAAAGAATGCAGCCTTTACACTTTAAATGCTTGGCCTGTTTGGCTGCAAGCAAGATGCCATATTGCCATCTCATGTGCACCACCATTCGTCCGTCAGTGAGCTCCTGCTTGCGTAGAGACGAGCATTCTGGTTTCGCTCAGCTCGTCTCGACTCCACACGGATTGGTTTTGGGTGGGGGGGGGGGGGTGGGAATTCGGCCACATTCCGCGTGGAAAGCTTCGAGTTATTGGTGCTTCCTCTTCTCCGCTGCGAAAACCGCAGCTTTAGTAAGAGCTCATCAGATTTCCTCTTGTTTTTTTTTCTTTTTCTGTCTTTTGCTTTCGGTTTCAGGGATCGTTTGGGGTTCAGGCCTACGTTACGTCTCGTTCTTCTCATTCCTTTCTACCTTGTCGTTACACTTCTCCTCCTCTCCCTTGCTAATCTGCCATCAGGAATTCCTGGCGTCCTCTTCTTTTCATTCTATCGATGTTCTGATGAAAACTGCAAGATTCCCTTTGAGGCCCAGCGCGTACGATCTCGTTGCTCTGCATAGTTTTCTATTATCTATTTCTTATTTTGTTCTTTTGGATTCTGAATTCTTGAAACTAGATGAGTTTGAAGTTAACAGCTCGAATTTTGATTTCCATGGAGTAGAAAGCCGAGCTTCTTTGGCCGTCTCTCTCCTGCAGTCTTGCCAGCTGTGGAGCTGTGCACTTGTTTGTTCATGATAGCTGAACTATCTGACTGAGGAAAGTGCAGCCTTTAAAAGCCTTTGTTACTGCAAAGATTCCTTTTGATGGTAATCATGGACTTGTAATCCTCTCCATCCAATTGGAATAGTGCATCTGCTTTTATGTTACCTCCTGTTGGCTGCTACTACCACATTCTACTTTTTCATCTTGCCTGGTGTTGCTCAGTCCCCATCGTATCTTTTCGTCGGACGTGCCATTCTCCTTTTCTTTTGGTTTTAAATAGAACAGGGCCATGAACTGTACTCTTCTTGCATCAATTTGGGCCTACTAATGCCTGCAAAAATCCAGCCTTTGCATGTGTGTGTTGATGTTTTCCTGGAAGGACAGCATCTTGCTACAGTGTACAGTAAATTAGTAAGCTCGTCTGACCTTATATGGCCCATACCCACAGTTTCAAATTTAAGGCTTCAATTCTGAGGGCTTTGCAAGAGAGCATTCTATGCTTTGCTGCACTAGGTTGCTCGCTCGCCAGTTTCTTACCAGCTACCTGTAACTCTATTGTGATTTAATTGGCTACATCAGCTTTTTGGATCACGGCTACAACGTTGGTTTTGTAATGTTCCATACTCGCTGTTCCATTTGAATGAATTTCTTGTCATAACTGTCTTTTCAGGACTCATCAATGGTGTTATCCTCTGAGGCTTCCTTTGTAATAAGAAGGCAATGATCAATTTGTTTGACCTGAGTACCGGGATGACCAGCAAAAATGTGCTAACTGATAGAACTCACAGAGATGGTACAAAAATTTCTTCCACTTATTTATTTATTTATTTGAAGTTCTGCTTAAGCAAGTGATCTGCACCTCCTGATTTTGTTTTCATAATATATATGAATTTATACTTTAGAGCTACTTGAGATTGATGGGCTAGATGGCATTGGCATTGTTTGAATAATGATTCCTTTGCATAATGTTAGATGGTGGTCTCCCTTTAGACAATGTCATGTTTGATTGTTTGTAGATGATGACATATTTGTCTTTTCTTTCTGGATGTTTTCCTCTTCTTGGATTCGAAAATAATTCAAAAGAGCTCTGCTATTTTTGTTGCAAGACACTGACCTTAAAATCAAACTGACCGTGTTCTTTATTTATTAGTTTGTATTGATAGACATAAGTGTTTTCTGCCTAATGTTAATTGTTCTGAGCTACACATTTGATTTAGCTTCCATCTTTCAGGCTCTCAAGTTCATAAAAGCCGGCAAGATGTCAATAGAACTGTTGATCCCAAAATAGGTTGTGTAGAGGACAAATTAGTGAGTATCATGTCATTTGCCCTATTTTACCATATGTTATTTCAATTTATCATAAGTGTCAGATTGTCCTTCTAAATATATATATGGAGAGCACCTACGCAATTTTGTAAAGTTCAGAAAGTATATCTCTTCATTTTTTTTCTAATATCGATTCATTGCAGCAGGTAGTAGCTAGTACTAGGAATTCTTCAAGCAACAAATCAAACACATCTCCAATGAACAGATTAGTAGCAATGGAGATGTCCAAAGGAATGGAATCAAAGAGGAAGCCACCAAGTGTCGTTGCCAGACTAATGGGACTTGATGATGATCTACCTGCTAAAGAACCAGCATTACAATCTTCTAGAAGAAATTTGCGGAGAAGTCATTCACTTGATAATTTGGCAGCAACAAACAGGCCTCAACAACAGCAAGAGCAGCATTACAGCAGGACAACGCTAAACATACACATAAGCCCCAAAGAGACAGTTGAATTTAAGGATGTGTACGAAGTCTCTGAAGATTCATTAAGGAGACATCATATTCTGGGACAAAATTTTCCAATGGAAAGATCTTCTGGGAACAAGAGTGACATTAGGATCGAAGCTGTTCGACAGAAGTTCATGGAAGCAAAACGCCTTGCCACAAATGAGAATCTCATCCATTCAAAACAGTTTCAAGAAGCTCTTGAGGTTCTAAGTTCAAATAGGGAGTTGTTTCTGAAGTTTCTTGAAGAACCAAGCCCTGTTTTCTTGAAGCAGCTCGATGGACTTGACACAACGCCTGCACCACCAACAACGAAGCGTATTACAGTGTTGAAACCAATCAAATCTGTTGAGAACAAAGGAATAAGAGAAATCAGAGCACACCAAGTTAATGAAGAAAATGAACTTGTGATGGGAAAGACTCACCAGAGATCTTACTCAGCAGATGACAACTTTGCCAAGTCAACTAGGATAGTGGTCCTAAAGCCTAGCCCTGGGAAGCCTAGTAGAACAGGAGCCAGGCTAACTGCCCAAGCAGCTCCATCTGAACAAACTCGACGGATCGACTTCCATGGAGGTTTACAAGATGATGCATCCATCCTAGGATCTAGGGAATTACTACGTGGTTCGGTTCAGCACATGCCAGAGCGCCGTCATCGGCGGGACGAATCCCTGATATCATCCACATATTCAAATGGGTATGGTGGAGATGAAAGCTCTTTCAGTGGGTCAGAAGTTGACTACATTGATGAAGGAGGTAGCCCAAGTGACTCGGAGGTAGTCAGTCCAATGTCACGACATTCATGGGATTACATCAGAAGACACAACAGTCCTCACTCACCCTCTACTTTTAGCAGGGCCCATTCACATTCACCTGAGTCATCTGTGATCAGGGAAGCCAAAAAACGGCTTTCAGAGAGATGGGCGATGGTATCATACAATGAGATCAATCAAGAACAAGTACCATTACCAAGGAGCTCAACCACCTTGGGTGAGATGCTCTCCCTTCAAGTAGCTAAGAAAGAAGTTGTTGCTGGGATAATTTCTGTTTCAAGTAACCAGTCAAGTGGCACAGAAATTGAGTATGCCATGAAAGATGCATGCAAATCTACTTTAAGAGAGTATGATGAAAATGTCAAGAGCTCTCCAAGGAATTTAGCAAAATCAAAATCTGTCCCAGTGTCTTCATCTATATTCGACGACATAGCGGTGAATGCTCAATCTGCAAATTCTGAAGGGACTTCAAAGGGGGTTACAAAGTCAGGTAGAGCAAAATTATCTTTCACGGGGAAAATATCAAGTTTTTTCTTCCCAGGCAATAAAAGGCCAACAAAAGAGAAACCTTCCCTCTCATCTGATAGATCCAGCGAGAGGTTCGGATGTATTGGGTACATGGCACCGCAGTCTGATCACAATCTTGGTCCTGATGAACAAATGGCTTTTTGCAAGGATGAAGCTGATAATTCCACCAATCAAGCTCCCTGTTCTACAGAAGTATGCACTTATCTCAAATTATATTCATGCCTTACTAGATTTTTTATCACTGCGTTTGTCTACTGAATTCTCCTCTTCCACCATGACCATGAATTTGGGAGCTCCTTTGATTATCTCTTCCCGAGTTCCTAAAAGAATACTGCTTTGCACTCCAGTTTTCTTACTCTCAGTAACTAATAAGAGACATGTAGCAGGATGCTGGTTCCATCGAAGTGCCTGTATCTTCTCACAGTGTAAGTGGAGATGTTGATGAAGTAAAACCAAATGGTGATAAAAAATCTATCCACGATGAGAATAGTCCTACTTCAATTCTGGACACGATTTTTGAAGATAGCAACAGTTATGAACCTGAATCTTCAAGAAGCACTTCCTGCACCGAGAGTAAGTATTATCTCCTTTTCTGACCCTTGAGCTTGCAATTGCTATCTTCCATTATGTACTAACTACATGTTCTCTATTACTTTAGGGATTGCCTTACGATCCCCTGCTATCAATTCTGTTGCCCGCTCATTTTCATGGGAGGATACCAACTCAGGTTCTCCATTGCTGGGCAGCCTAAAGCACTCCAATGTAGATGACGCTGATAATGATGATGATGAACTAAAATGTTACTCTCTTGTACAAGAGATAGTATCATCTGCTGGATTATGCCATCTGCAGTTAAGTATGGTCTTCACAGGGTGGTACCAGCCTGACTCCCCCCTTGATCCTGCATTGTGCGACAAGTTCTTGGATCGCAAGGAGGAGGATGCTAAATCAAGGGAGCGAAGGTCAAACCAAAAGCTTATTTTTGATAGTGTAAATATGGCCTTGGTTGAGATTGGCCAGGTTACCTTACTATGCACCTATCTATGGAGTAGAGCATGCTTAGGAACATGGAGGGAGAAACTATCTCAAACTTTGAGTGAAGAAGTATGGAACATCGTGAGCGATTGGCTTTATGGAGATGGGAGCTTTGCGGCAAACAAGGACGACAATGCTGGAACAATCTTGGAAAGAATTATGCAGGAGGAGGTGGAAGGGAAGGGTTGGAGTAAGCTACTGACAATGGAAACAGATGAGATCACTGAGCAGATTGCCTGTGAAGTGTTGGAGGACATTGTCATAGATTCTTTGGAGCATCTGTCAATTTGTTGTTCAGGGCGCATTTCAATGCCAGCGCCAAATCTGTAGGAAGCAATTTCTGTCATATGAGCACTTGCCTTGAATTTTGTTGTGCTGAAAGAATTCCTCAGCAGCTTAATAGATTGTATATAAGTCCATGTAGTTGCTTACTCTTGCTTCTGCTTATATCTACAACTCAATTAGCCAAAATCATGCAAATTGTTCACTCTGTAGATGCCCTATTGATCAAATAGCGTTAGTCAGAAGTCTGACATTAGCGTTAGTCAGTCAGTACTCAAGGCGAGTAGTTTTGTAGCTTTTGGGGAAGCGAAATAACAACTAGTGGCCCGTGTGTATTTGACTTTGTGGTGCAGCAGAACACTGCTCCATATGACTATATGTTAGCAAAGAGTATTATATAATGCATTCCGGCGCCAGTTAGCAGCATCCTGGTATCTTGAGCTCTATATCAAATTGTCAATCTGAACGTCTGAATATAAAATTGAAACGAGGGCATGTTAATGACCCAATCAAGAATGAATTGTCTAATGCAACAAGATGACAACTTGAACAAAAATAAAGGTGATTAGTAGGTTTTGTCAGCTCTGGACATTCTTCAGGTCTAAGATTTTCTAATCTGGATGGCATCTTTCTTATATCAAGGTGCAGCAGTATTAGTTTAACTGTTTAAGTTGGCATTGTCCATTGGGGGCAGTACACCAATATTGGTTGAAGAAAAAGCTTTTAAGTTTTTTTTATATTATTTATTAATGAGCAGGCATTGGGGTAAATAATTTAGACTCCTGACCTTATTTTTGTTAAACTTTCTGGCCATGTCTGATTAGGAGTTGCACACTTGGCCTTATCCCAAATGTTCATGCATTAAGGACTACTTCTGAAAATGCAGGAATAGAATGCCATGCCTATGTAATTCCCATAAAAAATACATATGAGAACATCAAAACTATCGTTTGGATGATACACATGAAAAAGAAAAATGCATGAACTTAAAAGAGTGGAAAAAGAAAACACAAGGCGAGTCCTCAAACTTATTTCCCCCAAAAAATTCATCTAAAAGAGATCATTCGAATTTCAACGGAGTTTTTGTAGGCCCTTCTGGGAAAAAGTGGTAAATTTTCCTGTCCTCAATGAGGAGTTTCTTTGTTCATGGTGAAACTCCAGATCATGCGCATTCGGCATTGGCGAGTGGCATGCTTCTGATCCTGATTTCTGAATTTTAATTTCGTAGGCAGGCAGTTGGGTGATATATATGCCCGAGTTGAATATGATGATTGCAGATGGTTTTTGGATTGAGATTGTTCAAGCTCTTGCAAATTGCAACATTCTGAATCCAGTTTACATCGCCTCAAGAAACTACAACTGTAAAGATCTGTGCTGCAAATCCTCGTCATTCTCTGCTTTTCCGATTGTCTTCCTCACGAACAGTATAGCTGAGGCGTACTATGAGCAGGGCAGAAACGAAGGAAAAGAAACAGAGAGAGATGCACCATCTAGACGACGGCCGGGGGCAGCGCGAGTATCCGAAGTTTCCGGTGAAAGAAGAGACGCCGGCGATCACGAAGTCGACGTGGCTGAGGCTACGAGGGAGAAATTGCGGCGGCGAGGAACAGAGCGCAAAAGGCGGCGGCTTTGGGCTGGAATTTTCAAGTGCCCGAGGGGTTCGGAGTTTAAACTCGGAACACCTCCGGGTCTCTAATCGCCGTCTGATGAGGTGCGTGTGGCCCAGATTTCATGGATGTAAATCTTTCTTGGCCCCCCGTCTTGGCGAGTCGGAGTGTTGGGCCAGCCGGTAGGGACTAGGGGAATTTTTTTTATTTATATATATATATATTTTAATATTTACAGAAATATTATAGCGCTGGAAAAAATTGCAGAAATAGACCCTGCCGCCCTGGCAGAGGGCGGCAAGGTGTCGGCAAGGGGGTTGCCTGCAAAATTGACACAGCTTCTCGACCTGGGTCCTGCCCCTTGCCGCCCTCTGCCAGGGCGGCAGGCTCCAGCGCCTATATAAGGCCTGCCGCCCAGTAAAGCAGCTCATTTGCTGCTCTCTCCATTCCTCTCACATCTGCATAGTGGGAGAAGGGAGGAGAAGAGAAGAAGAGGCGAAGTCCTGCTGGTTTGAAACTTCGATTTCAGGTAATATTTCTAGATCATATACATGATTAAATATGTGATATTAATTAGGTTTTAGTTGTTTTTTTAGAACTATTTTTAAATAAATGCATTATATGAGCTAGGGTTTTAGTAGGGGGACTGTAGCACTTTGTATTGTTAGATGTAGGTAAATTAGTAGATCTGTAGTAATTATAGTAATTAGATTTGTAGTTTGGAATATTTGTGAGTAGCATTACAGTAGCATACTTAAATATTGTGGTACATTTCAAACAAGATATTACGTTGTACTCGTTTATTACGTAAAATAGTGACATAGTGATTTACTTACAGATATGTCCAGTAAACTTATATTTCAACTATACCATGGTCAAGGAAACATCCGTTACGGGCCGAGTGGGGTAGATCTGTCAGAATTTATTGTAACACCAAGGGGAATTGATAGACCAGGTGGAAGTGTAACTTCTATTAAAAAATGGTTGATGAGGGGCTTGGGAGTTGATCCACAGACAAGTGATACTACAATATATGTTGTAGTAAGTCGGGCAACTGAGCGTTTTTATTGGGAACTAATGCCAGTTCAAAACTCTCGGATGTGGAGATGGTATGTGGAGAATGCATTGCAACGCGGGTGGCCTCTAGCTATGCTTCCACATGTTCATCCGAAGGATCCCAATGTGGAGATGAACATGGATGATGGTGAGGGGCCAAGTGCTGAAGTGAATGAGACTGGAGTGGATGAAGTCAACACATTATAAGAAGATGTCGTAGTACCTCCAGTAGGCATGCAACCTGGTGGAGTGGCTGACGAGGGGGAGACTGTCGGAGCCATTGTGGACGAAATGAAAAGAGAGGATTCTGACAACGAGCGTGTAGAGGAAGATGATTCGTCAGATGATGAGGAGAACAATATTAATCCAGATGAATGGGCTAGTGATGATTTTTCTGGTCTGGTCGTATCTGAAGGGGAAAATGTGAGATGGGAGTACAAAGAGAATGAGGTTATTTAGGGAGCAAGGTATGGTGATGGAGAAGATATGAAGGAGGCGGTGAAACATTTTGCAGTGTCACTGCAAAGAGAGTTTTGGGTTACCAAGTCGAACCGGTCACAATAATCCCTGGAGAATGCATGCTTATAAGGGAAAATGGAAAGATTATTGGACAGTGTCAGTCGTTACCAAGCATACATGTTATCTTCCTGGTGTTCAGAAATACCACAGGAATATTACATGTGCATTTGTTGCATCTGAGATGTATGCGCACGTCGTGGACAATCTGACATATGAACCAAAGTCAATAATCCGTCATATCGAACAGAAATTCAAGTATACAATTAGCTATGCCAAGGCGTGGAGGGCAAAACAGAAAATAATAGAGATGAGATTTGGAACTTATGAAGCCTCATATGACAATTTGCCACGTCTGTTATCTGTTATCTAACAAAGAAACCCTGGGAGCTCTTGTGCAATCAAGACATTTCCCTCACTTGATCATCCTGGGAAGACTGTGCTGCAAAGAGCCTTCTTAGCTCTACATGCATGCAAGATGGCATTTGTGCACTGTTGTCCAGTTCTTTGCATTGATGGGACATTCTTGACCGGGAAGTACAGGGGTCAGATATTAACAGCAATTGGAGTAGATGGGAACAATCAGGTATTGCCCTTGGCATTTGCTTTTGTCGAGAGTGAGAACACCAACAGTTGGTACTGGTTCCTCCATTTGGTTAAAAAAGAAGTTGTTGGTATGAGGCCCAATGTGTGCCTAATACATGACAGGCACGTTGGTATGCTTCGAGCGATAGAAGAGTTAAAATTTGGGAGTATGGATAGAGGATACCCTGGTGAGTGGGATGATGTACGGAGTAGGTGGTGCATGCGTCATATGGGAGCTAATTTCTTCAAGCAATTCAAGAACAAGGAGCTGATGAATATGTTCAAGAGGCTATGCAATCAGAACCAGGAGAAGAAATTCAATGAGCTTTGGAAGAGGTTGGATGAGTTGACGGCAAAATGCAGTGATCAGCGTGCAGCGAGACCAGCGAGCGCCGTTCCTGACCCTCCTCAAGCACTCGGAGCTCTCCCAACAGATAGTCCAACATTGGTTAGGAGAACTGGAGAGCAGATTCGGAAATTCTCTCAGTGGATTGAGGATGAGCCAAAAGAGAAATGGGCCAAGGCTTATGACACAGGTGGTGCTAGATATGGTATAATGACAAAAAATTTGGCGGAAGTTTACAATTGGGTGATGCGCGGTGTTCGTGGACTTCCACTAGTTGGTATAGTGGAGTTCATTTTACATGGGACATGTAGGTATTTCCGGGAGCGGTTCCAAGCAGTTCTTCCCTCCATACCGAACAACAACATTATTTTTGGCACCTTCATGGAGAAAAAGCTAGCAGAGTGGCGTACGAAGGCCATGAAACATCGAGCTCTAGTTCAAGGTACCCAACAACACAGGTTTGAGGTACTCTGTCACGATAAGGCAGGCAGGGGTATCTACCGCAAGAGAGTAAAGCAGGAGTGTGTTCTCAAAGCCGACGGCACATGTCATTGTTCATGTAGAAAGCCGAAGCTGCTCCACAGGCCATGCACCCATGTCATTGCTGCGGCATCGGAGTGTGGCATCCAAGATGGAGTATACATGTCACAATACTTCTCTAAGCAAGCAATATATCACACATGGAGTGGCGAGATTTATGGCTTCGGTATAGTTGGGAGTTCACACAGATTAACAATCCGATAATCAATATTCCTGATCCATCGAAACTCCGAGACAAGGCTGGAAGAAGAAAGACTCGTCGCATCCGCAACGATATGGACGAGTCCGAGGCAGGCAGGGTGAAGCGGTGCAGCAAATGCGATGAACGTGGCCACACCTACAAGTATTGTCCTAAAGACAAGGAAAAACCAAGTGCGGCGGAGGCAGAACTATCAGGATCAGCAGCAGATGGAGCTCGCCCTACGGGTGAAGGCACTACTTCAGGGCAACCTCGTCCTAGACGTCCTCGTGGAACGTCCGGCTATGTTGTGTAGTTCGTGCGTTATATGTTGGCAAAAGGTTTGCTTGTAATTTCGTGGCTTGTAATGTCTTTATGTTATGTGGCTTGTAATTTCGTTCGAACTTATCGATGTTATGGCATTGTGTTGTGTTGTGAACCACTTGTTAGAATTTGGCATGTAATGTCTTTATGTTTCGTGGCTTGTAATTTTGTTGTCTGTTTTTCATTCTCGTTATGTGCCCACTTATTGTGTAAGTTCTGTTGTAAATAACATGTACTTTACGATGTTACTTTACGTATTCTTCGGTTTTACATAACTTGTTTTCACGATTATATTATTAACTTCTTACATGCCCTAACACGTAACACATCTTTTTTGCAGAGATGGCGCATCAGCACACACCTGAGTTGTTGGATCTGCCGATAGATCAGCGCCACCGGTCTTACCTTACTGCAGTGGAGGGGGCTCAGCTTGGGACGTTCCGGCCACGGTCGTCACGCGAGCGACTTCTTGTTCACGACTCCTTCGTCGGGAGGTATGGATTTCATGTGTTAATTACTGCACTTTGTATATTTTTTATATCTTTTCACTGTGTTAATAATGTAAATGTCATATGAATTTGCTTTTGCAGGTTGCGTGAGGCCAGCCTCCTACCGTTGTGTCGGCTGGTGGAGGCCGCCACCGGCGACGATGAGCCGGCCAGACGCTGGGATGCGGACAGGTCACTACTAGCACTCCCTCCATGGGAAGCCCGTCCAAAATGCAGATGCGGTGATCGTTGTCAGGTTCTCCGTTCTACAAAGCCTAGTACTTTGGGTCAGCGGTTCTTTGTTTGTCCAAATATTCTAGACGGTGATTTTATGGTAAAAATATTTTCATTACCATGAATCCTATTTTATCACAACATTCACTAACTTTGTTCGCTTCACATCTATTCGTTTCTCCCAGGAACCTCCAAGAAGATATCCATACAAACAATGGATAGACACCAAAAAGGTTATAAGAGATCCAAATTTCCGTGTAGTGCAGCTTGAATTGCCAGAGGAATACAGGTTCACTAAAGCATAGTTCGAGAGGGGAGAGGGATCCTCACGTAGGGGTTAACTATTATCGGACAACTTACTTTACTCAAATATGTAATGTTCTGTTTCGTTGTCCCATTACTATATCGTCATCGTGTTCAACTCTTGCACTACATCCCTTCTAGTTCGAATCTATTCTCATCTATGTAACCGCAATGGGATCAGATGTATCCTGTTTAAATTGTACTACTATTTATTTACGTGACATAATTATCCTTGTTTCAGTATATATACTGTTTCTGCGACCGAGACTATGATAGGCCATTATCATTTTCGTACATTAATAACACAAATAAGTTACAACATCAACTCTTATTTAAAATAGGAATTGCAAAACAACCGACTTCAATAGAATTTTCAAAAAATCATCCACAATGTTTATCAACAAAGAACTCTTTAAATGTAATCAACAAAGTTTAACTTATTGTAAAAAAAATTAAAATCAGTTAGAGTGAATTGTGGGGTGGGCCACCTTGCCACCCTAGCCTAGGGCGGTAAGGGACCCTAAGTAGACTTCGTTGCAATAAGTTTGGCCGGCAAGGGGCCAAATGAAAAGTTGCCACCTTGCAGAGGGCGGCAAGGGGCAGAACCGTCAAACGCGCACACGACGCCGTGAAAGCGCACACGGCACCGTGTGCCACGTCACCTTGCCGCCCTGTGCCGGGGCGGCAGGATCTATTTTTGTAATTTTTTTCGGCACTATAATATTTTTGTAAATATTAAAAATATATATATAAATAAAAAAATTCGGGACTAGGGAGGCTTGTCTAATACTCAATATTAACCGCACGCACGTGATCGAACGGCTATCAGGGTCCCAACGGGGTTCGGAGTTTTAAACTCCGACCCCTCCCGTTCCTATCAAGAACACCAGCACCCCTTCATGCCGTCCCTCGCCGGAGCGCCGCGGCCTCCTGGTCGTCTCTTGCTCCTCTCTGCACCTTCCTCAAGACATCTTAGCATTTTTTTTGTTGAATTGGAAGCAGATCAGACCATACATCATCTATTTTTTTTCTTTTAACATAAAGCTTCCATCATCTTCAGAAACTCTTAACTGCAGAGATTTGGGCAGCAAATCCTCCACACACTCTGCATTTTCCGTCTTTCCTCACTAACAAAATAGAAACTACATAGCTACCAGCACTGCGACCAGGGAAGGAAACGAAGGAAAAGGAAAAGAGATGGATGCACCAGCTAGACGATGGGCGTTGGCACCGCTCCTGCACATGCAAAGTTTCCGGTGAAGACCAGACGGCATCACGGTGAGACGCCGGCGATTCCGAAGTTGACGTGGCTGAGACACACTGAGGCTTGGAGGGAGAGAGCGCACGGGGCCAAATTGGGCCTTAATTGCAGGTCAAACCCCAGCATGCACTACGATAGCCCAACAAGTGATTAGAGATACCAAGGAGGTTCGGAGTTTCAAACTCCCGA
Source organism: Oryza punctata (assembly GCA_000573905.2). Taxonomy (NCBI): domain Eukaryota; kingdom Viridiplantae; phylum Streptophyta; class Magnoliopsida; order Poales; family Poaceae; genus Oryza; species Oryza punctata. The sequence goes on along the minus strand of CM002491.2, from coordinate 23,626,226 downwards.
ACTCCCCCCGGTCATCTGATCGATGATAGCCGTTCGATGAGGTGCGTGCAGCCTAGATTTCACGGCTGTATCCTTCTTGGCTAGTCGAGTGGTGTTGCCTTGTTGGGTTAGACGGTACGGAGGCATGTCTACTACTCAATCTTGACCGCACGAACGTGATCGGATGGTTGTAAGAGGCCCGGGGATCGGAGTATAAAACACCGAACACTCCTGTTGATAGCAACAACACCGGCACCACTTCACGCCGTCCATAGCCGGAGCGCCACCGCATCCTGGTCGTCTTTTTCTCTTCTCTCCTCCTTCCTCGAGATATCTCAGCATCTGTTGTTGAAATTGGAAGCATCTCAGACCACAGCTTGTTTGTGAAGTGTTGGACGGCCTTGTCAGTGTTTGTCATAGATTGTTTGGAGCAATCTGTCTATCTGTCATATCATGACAACTATTGCTTCCTACGGATTAGGCATTACCGCAAAAGAAAAGGATTCTTTGGAATTTGCAGCGTCTGTCAGTTTGTTATTCAGAGCGTGGCATTTCAATGCCCGTTGCCAATGGTAATTCCAAACCTGTAGGAAGCAAGCAATTGGTGTCATAATATGAGCACTTATCTTGATTTTTTTTGTGCTGAAAGGATTCTTCAGCAGCTTCATAGCTTTGCTCTCTAAAAAAAAAGGGGAAAAAAACAGCTTCATAGCTATATATTTCTTGTAGTTGCTTCTGCATATATATATGCATACAACTCAATTGCCCAAATCATGTAATTCTGCGAATTTCTGTAGATCTCCTGTTGATCAAACAGTTAGTTGAAATCTGATATTAGCAAGTTCCGCCTTCATCACTGTAGCCTTAGCATATTGTCAGTAGTCTGAAAACAAGTTGCACACTTGGCATTATCCCAAATGTTCGTGTACATTAAGGACTCCTTCAAAAAATGCAGGAATATAAATAACATAGTAAGAAAATGCCATGCATATTTAATTCCTATATAAATTAAGAACATGTGAAAGTATCAAAACTATCGTTTCGATGATACACATGAAAAACGCATGAACTTACAAGAGTCATAGGAAGAAGAAAACAAGGCGAGTCCTCAAACTTGTTTTCCCCCGAAATTCCTCTAAAATAGCTCATTCCATACAAATTTGAGCGGAGTTTGTAGGGATCCATTTCATTTTGTTCTTGAGGGTTATGTACAGATTTTTCCTTTGTTCTCAATCAGGAGTTCCCTTTGTTATGTTCTCTGACCAAGGCTTTGTTCTTTCCCCCCTTTTCCCAACTCACCTCTCTCGTTTTCCGAGCGCACGCTTTTCAAACTGCTAAACGGTGTGTTTTTTGCAAAAAGTTTCTATACAAAAGTTGCTTAAAAAAATCAAATTAATCCATTTTTGAAAAAACTAGCTAAAACTTAATTAATCACGCGCTAATGGATCGCTCTATTTTCCGTGTTCACTGTGCACGTTCGGAACAACCAGCAATGAGCGCTGCCTAAAACATGTATCTAACCACTAGTCAAACGAATCAATCACCAGAACACCCACGCTTCCACACACCAAGAAATGAAGAAACTGTTCGCAACTTTTCTTTTTGGCAAGAAGACAAACACGATTGGGATACCTAAACGTTTTGCGGTGATATTGAGTTGCCAACTACCTTATCTAGCAAAAAGCCAAATCAAGATGAGTTATGTAAAATTATATCGGCTTAGCGGAGCCGATCTAGATGAAGAGAAGGATAAACACCCATCTCGTGAGTGAACGGAAGGTTTACGGGATAAACCTACAAAGAGGTATCGCACTCTTGTAGCGATGGCGAACGATTTACAGAGCAAATCGATAAATATGGACGAATTAAGCTAGAACTAGACGACAAGTAGATGCAATATTGGAAAGACGATTTAATTGGTTAATTGCGTTGGAAGTAGATTGGTGCCTCCAATTGAACCGGTCTTATCCCTTATATAGGGGTTGGTCTTGCCTCCTACAGTTCCTCCTCCACGTTCAACTCGGGGTAGAAACCAATGAAAACCCAAAACATATCTTCCCGAGTAAAGAATCTTGAGACCCGGCAAAATTCGATCCGGATTCAGACTCTGCGGGTCTGACCGGCCATATGCCGTCAGTCAGATTGGTCCTACACGCCGGTCAGACCGGTGTTGATGCAAAAAACACACACTGGTCTGAGAGATTTACTTTACTCTAGTGCAGGTCCAAAGTTTACTTTCGGGTTCAAGGGCATGCCAGTTGATTTGATCCTGCAATCAACAAGATAAAACATGCAAATATTATTAGTAAACGATAATCGATCGGCCCAAAAGCCGATTTTATATCGTAGTGTAACTTAGCCGATGCAGTGTGAGATGAATCGGCTGTAAGGCATATTCCCAATAATAAATAAACCCTAAACTTGATCCATCGGCTGTAAATATCAACATTATATAATCTATAAGTCAGTATTACTTTAGAAATCAGCAATTGGGATAGATCGGAGCTAATCGAGACAGTATAAATTGCCCAGATCCAAAGTAACACGAAATAACAATTATATATGTTTATATTATAGCCGATGTCCAAATTTAAGCATGTATCAGCTATAGCTCCGATACTACCTTATACTAGGATATCATCTTGCAACAAATATATTAAACTATCGTCAATTAGATTGACAGTAAGTTCAATATATTGATATTAGTTGAGATCCTGATATAAGGGGCAGACATAAGACTATGTAAAACAACTATATCAGATAAGATCGGCTGAAACCCCGATACTATCCTTATTACAACCATAAAGCAGGTCAGAGATTATGATTCTAAACACGACCTAGTAGATCGAACTTAACTAATGCAACACTAAGTATGAAAAGAAGTATAATATCTAAACAATCAAGCCGATAGTTATCTTAACCAATAAGTCAATTTGGTCATTACCAGTAAAACCCTAGATAAAAGTCAGCCAATGCAAGTAGAAAGCATTATCAATCTAGATTATACGATATATATGATAACTCGGTGATTCACAGAAGCAGGATTAGAGTGTCATAAAGATGTAAGCATTAATCCCAATAATGCAAACCGCCATAACAAGTTTTACCTTTTTGTCGAAGATCGAAACCGATGCAGCCCGACTCGAAAGCAAGAACTTCGTCGAAACAAAGTAATGAAAAAGGTGGCGATGTGCCGAAATTGGATTGAACTGATGTTAATTATTTATATCCGAACATACAAACTTGTTCATAATAGACACGATTCATACTTTCCTAATACAACTCCAATCGACGAACAAGTCCGACAGATTCTTACCGAAAATATCTACAAGGAAGATACATAAAATCCTAATTAATAGATACAATTGCCTATCTTAAACTCTATCCTTACCTAGCAATATCATTGAAGTCCTCTTCTCGAATCCGACATTGACCATGTAACCGACCTTGCTATTATCGGCTGTATCGGCTAACCGTATTAAACTCGGTATTGGCCGATACAGAGTTCCAGCCGATGCACGCTCTGTTTTCGAGATTTCCACATATCTTCAAATCCACTTCAGATTGGATCTCGATTCCGATTCATATGCTTACCAAATTCTATCGTCAACAACCGACCCTGTGAAGGAAGCATGGTGCTTTCTATAATTTAGTAATATTTTCCTATTTCTTTTCTATGTGCTAAATTCGAGTGTAAACAGAAAACGAACTAAAAGAAATTGTGAGGGATGCCCCAATAGCCCACACAATGGCAGCGTATGCACAGTTTCCGGTGAAGACGAGACGGCGAGACGCTGGCGATTCCGAGGTCAACGTGGCTAAGGCTGCGAGGGAGAGATTGCGCCGGTGAGAACGAGAGCGTACAGTAGGGACTCTTGGGTCCGAATTGCAAGTCTAAGCCTAGTATGCACCCAGGGGTTCGAAGTCTAAAACTCCGAACCCCTAGGATAATCTGATCGCCATTCGATGAGGTGCGTGCGGCCCAGATTTCACGGCTGTATCCTTCCTGGCGAGTCGAGTATTGGGCTTGGGCCAGCCGGTTGGGAGGCATGAGCCCAGCGGTATGACCACGAATCCATGATGGCCCAAAATGTCTGCTGCTCAATCTTGGTCGCACGCAGGTGATCGGACGGTTGTCAGAGATCCAAGGGGATTCGGAGTTTAAAGTCCGACTCCCCCGGTTGGTAGCCAGAACGCCTGCACCGCTTCACGCCGTCCCTAGCCGGAGCGCCGCCACATCCTGGTCATCTCTTACACTTCTATACTCCTTCCTCGAGACATCTCAGCATCTCTTGTTGGAATTGGAAGCAGATGAGACCACAGATTGGTGTGTGAAGTGTTTGGACGGCCTTTGTCAGTGTTGTCACAGATTCTATGGAGCAATGTGTCAATCGGTATTTATGCCGGATCTGTAGGAAGTAATTTCTGTCATGATATGATCACTTCTTTTGATTATTTCTTTTTTTTGCTGAAAGAATTCTTCATCAGCTTCATAGCTTCTACAAAATGTTCGTGTAGTTCCCTCTGCGTATGCCTACAACTCACCTGGCCAAACCATGCAATTCTGCAGATTCTATAGGTGACCTGTTGATCAAATAGTTAGTCTGAAATCTGACATTAGTATGTTTCGCCATCACAACTGTAGCATTAGCATCTTGGTGTCAGTAGTACTCGAGTAGTTTTTTTGGAAGAGATATAGGAGAACTAACTTTTCGTGGCCCGTGTGTAGTTGACTTTTGAGGTGCAGCAGAGCACTGCTCCATATGACCAGTTAGCGTCCTGTTGCCTTGAACTCTATGTCAAATTGTCAAGAACTGAACATCGCATGGACCTTCCACTGTACTGAACTTTACGGAGGCAATCCGCAGAAGCACCCAATTTGTGCAAAACTACAAGAGCATCTGATTCCTGAAGCATCCGTAGAGAGTGATGCCCCAGCAGCCCAGTTACTCATCTAGACGATGGCCGGTGGCAACGCATGCAAAATTTCCAGTGAGGACGAGAAGGCGAGACGCCGGCGATTCCGAAGTCGACGTGGTTGTGGTTGTGGCTGCGAGTGAGACATTGCGCCGGTGAGGAAGAAAGCGCACACAGATGCGGCGTGGGCCCGAATCGCAAGTCTAAGCCCAGTATGCACTACGATGGCCCAACAAGTGATTAGATACCATCCCAGCGGGGTTCGGAGTTCTAAACACCGAACCCCATTGGTTCATCTGATCACCGTTCGATGAGCTGCGTGCGGCCCAGATCACACAGCTGTATCGTTCGTTCCTTCTTGGCGAGCCGAGTGTTGGGCCAACCACAACCAGTAGCGGAGGCATGAACCCGACATGCATCTTGGCCGTACGCACCCGATCGAATGGCTGTCAGAGACCCAGGGTGTTCGGAGTTCTAAAATCCGACCCCTACCGTTTTTTAGCAAGAATGTCGGCACTGCTTCATGCCGTCCCTCGCCGGAGCACCGCCGCTTCCTGGCCGTCTCTTGTGCCCCTCCCCTCCATCCTCGAGGCATATGTTACTGAAATCGGAAGCAGATGAGAACACAGAACGGATTGCGTGCGGGATGCTGTCACAGATTCTTCGAAGGATCTGTCGATTTGGCATTCAGAGCATGGTAGTTCGATGCCAGTGGCGATGGCAATGTCAAACCTGTAGGAAACAATTGCTGTCACGATATTAGCACTTCTCTTCATTTTTTTTCTTTGTGCCGAAAGAAATCCTCAGCAACTTCATAGCTTCAATATAGAATCCATGTGCTTAAGTTGCGACTGGTCTTATCTGGTTGGTACTTGCGTGCCTTGTAATAACCAAACTTTTCACTAGCTTTTCAACTGGGAACAATATATTTCCCCTGTTAAGAGGAGTGTTTTTGATCCTCGTTAGATTACAGGGTCTCGCATTGTGATCTCCGTGAAGTTATTCACATAATGAATTCACCTGTCTGTTATGTTTCTGATGAATTGCAAGGACTGTTAATATCATATATATGTGGGTGGGGGGGGGGGGTATTAAATCCTGCTCCTAGAGTTGTTTATCTGCAAAAAATTATTTGCAGATGAGGCGTCAGGTAAATGGTTTCAGGGGAGTAACCATTCTGTTTCTTCCATTATTGTACTATAATTTCTTCCAATGTGTGTGTCTGCTAATTCTGAAGACCATTTAGACCCAGTTCTCTCATCGGGTTAATTTACACGGACTAGTTAGGCTGGCACAGAACTGAAGATCGCACGGATCTTCCGCAGTACTGACCTTTACAGAGGCAGTTCGTCGAAGCACCCAGTTTGTGCAAAACTACATGAGCATATTGATTCCTGAAGGAGCTCGGAAATGATAGAAGAAACGGTAAAAAAAGATGATCTGAGTAGAACAGCTAAAGAACGAAGTAATGGGAGAAGAATGCAGCGATGGGCCGTGCCCGTTTAGGCCTCGTCTCTATGGGCCGAACATCTTAGCCCATCTATCTGGACGAGCCGTAAATTTAGTAGGCGTCGCGCGAGAGAACTTTCTGAAATGCGTCATCACAGAAACACCACAAGTAGCAGATCATTACGACCACGGTAGAGAAGTAGATGGAGATTTAACTAACTGGAGTGTGGAAATACTATACTGTATGTTTGGATTTGGCCCGAATCGCAAAAGTCGCATTGATTCATAATGCTTCACGCGCGGCGAAATCAATACCAGCTGAGTCCACTTGTCCTCTGCCAAATAAAGCTCAGCAATTGTACAATGCTTACCAATTCAGCGCCTTGGAGTTGCAGATCCACCAGTTCCTGACGATTTTAAAGTGCTGCCCGTGCAAAGCCGCGGGCTAGAGCAAATACGAGTCAACTGCCTGTTACGATTTTGTCCGCCAAACAATAATATGTGCATGGGAATGGAAGAAGGCTCGTAAGTCGTAAAGTATCTTAGACAGAGCTGATGGAATCATGGAGTGCAAGTTGTGCGGCTTCGAGGCTAACGAAAGTATCGTGGCCGTCGTCGCAAACCAAGCCAACGTCGTTGCAGCCAAAGCACGGCAAAAGATTAGCGAGGTGATCACGAGTTCACGACCCAAATGTTCATGGATTGTAGTTTAAGTTTGCTTCGTTTTGTTGCAATGACTAAAACACGTATCTAATTACAAAAAGAATTTATGCTCGCGTTGCGTGCGTGCGTGCATGGCGTGTCAGCGGTAGAACGCCACCGGCGGGAGGCGGAAGCCGGAGTCTCGTTCGCGCAGGAAGGGTATCGCCTCCGGCCGCGACTCGAGGTCACGGTAGAACTCGTACTCCGCCTCGTAGTCGTGCAGGTCCAGCTCGCGCCGCTGCAGCGTGTGGTAGTGGTGCCGCGCCGACGCGTCCTTGCCGAACCCGAACACCGACACGCGGTCGCACACGCCCGCCGCGGCCACCACCGCCTGCATCCCGGACGAGTAGTGGAACATGCCTTCCTCGTGCCGCTGCGCCCACTCCTCCGCCGGCCGCCCCGTCTCCCGCGCGAACCGCCGCAGCGAGTAGTACTTGACGATCCGCGCGCACAGCGCGTCCAGCCGCGGGTCCGTCACAATCACCGGCGCCGCCGCGGGGGCGTCGGCGGCGGCGGCGGCGACCGACGTGGAGGAGGAGAAGGAGGAGGCGTTGTTGCACACGGCGTGCTCGACGAAGTGCGCGGCGTTGCACATGTACGTCAGGATGGGCACGCCCTCGCCGTAGGCGCGGCAGAAGCAGGCGCCGCGGCGCGGGACGGAGCACTGGCTCAGCACGTTGCTGTTGAGGAACGCCAGGCCGGTCCTCGCGCCGACGTGGCGCGCGTACCGCCCGTTCCCCGCCGGCGCGTTGTTGAGCCGGACCACGAGCTCGTGCCCGTCGATGAGCTCGCCGTGCTCCGCCGCCAGCAGGATCCCGCTGTTGCCGACCACCGCGCACGACGTGTACCTCCGGCCCTCCCCCTCGCCGCCACCGCCTTCGCCGTTGTACCGATCGATCGGGCGCTTGATGAGTTCCACGAGCTCGGACATGACGCCCGGGTCGAACCGCTCCTGCTTGCCGACCCACTCCCTCAGCCCCCGGAGCGCGATGTCGCGGTGCCTCTCCGGCGCCCTCGCTAGGTTCCCTTCGAGCAGCTTCTTTGCCGCCTGCAGCACCGCCGACGCCGCTGGGTCCACCGCCGCGAGCTCCACGAGCCTCTCGTCAACGTCATCACCATCGTTCCGGCCGGCACCACCATCCGGCGCGGCTGCCGCGGCGCCGCGGCCGCCATCGCCGGAGTGGCGCAGCTGGGAGCACCGGAAGACGAGGAGCAGGCAGAAGACGGCGACGAGCAGGAGGAGGCCGCACGACGGGTGGCTCCAATGCCTCCTCTTCATCTCGCCAAGTAAGCTCCCGCCCAGCTAAGCTAAGCCAGCACAGCTCGCCTCTGCAGTACCAGAGGAGAGCACGCCACGATTCTGGGCAAATCTGCCATTTTATACGGGTGTTCCAAATGGCATCCTCACTGTCATGAAACCCATGTTTCGTCAAAACGGGAAGACAGAATCTGGAAACCGAAGATACAGAACCACGCCCATACTAGTGCACAATTTTCTCAATTAATAATTTCTACTCCGTTGATGGCTGAGATTACCACGCAGAAAAATACAATTTGCCAGCTGAAGCTTTCGCCTGCAGGGTTCAGAGCACGGCGACGGCGTAAACAATTGGTTTTCGTGGCAAGTTGGCGGAGGTTCATGTGGGGACGGAGCAGCAGATGGTGCACCACGAGACGCGATTGGCGAAGGTTCCGAGCCGTGCCTCCCCCAGGAGGCCGCGTTTTCTCGGCGGCAGTGATCAACTAGGGCGCGGGCCGCGGGGGGAGGTCGATCGGCGCCGGCGTCGTGGGATGTGATGCATGTATCGAGTCGTGTACTACTCCTGCGCGTGTGCGTGCGTTTCGTCGTCCCAGGCACGTTCCTCGGTGGAAAATGGAAAGATACACGTACCGGTCGGTGACTCGGTGGTCTAACATGGCAACTGATCGACATTCCGTCCAGCTCTGAACTGATTAGTTGGTCGAAGTGCTCAGCCATCTTACACGCAAATCTGCGTCCAGCGATGGAATCTTAAGATCCCAAAACATGCAAATTTTCATTCAGAACAAAAAACAAAAAAGGCAAAACTTACACGCACGGACGCACGGTAACACCCTGACCCTATCGTACCATTTTGGAATGCAGGAATGAGCCTGTAACATTCCATTGGATTAATGTAGCATTTGGAAGCCTACTGCCCGCTTTGCCGGCATACCATGGAGATGGCCCTACGCCTTATGACGGAATGCAAGTAAACGAGGAGGTTTTGGGGGTTGATTTCAGCATGGATCTCCTACGATTAAATCGAACCAACAAATTAGGGTAATCCTGCGATGATCCACGATTGGTGGTTGGACCTGGCTTCCACTGGTGCCAAAAAAGGTCTACGTAGCCTCATCCTTCTGACTTCTTGGAAAATATCGAAAGAGTGAAATCAGCGAATGTTCAGACACAAAGGGCTGTCGCAACAAATCTGATTGTCAAGATCAAAAGGAAGGTAAAGACTTGAATTTAGCAGTAGCAAATGTTCTTTGTAACTTAGTCCCTTAGGGATCACTTTTTTTTCTCCTTTTGTATACGTTATACAGTCTGTTATCCTGCTTTATTCAATGAAACTAGCTGGGTGGCCCGCGCAATTGCACGGCTAGTATCCATACAAAATTATCTTTTTTTATATATGAGTTTACTTAAAATTTATTAAATAGCTATCCCGTTATCTCAGGATTTAAAAGACAGAACCTTATCATCTATATGTTTCTAATTTTATAGATTTTAAAAGTCACACCAGTCGTTACCTCTTCTTTATCACCCCTTTATTTGCTTATTCGATCTACTACAACTTCTATTCATCCACCTTGGAAATTTAAAATTGGATCTTATAAATTTTAGAGTTAATTATCTTGTTGGTTTTCATTTTTATAATCTTTAGAAGTCCCGTCAAACGCTGCTATTCTACTCCTCTACGACCTGCCCGCCGCCTCATCTTTTTATTGTCATTGGATTTTAAAAATCGAACATAATTATCGTCAGTGTTCATTTTGAACTTTCTAGAAGTCCCGCCAAACCATCAACGGCATTGCGATTATACTCCTCTACGGCCCGCCCGATGCCTTTCCTTTTAATTATCATCGAGATTTTAAAAATCAAACGTGATTATCATTGTAGTTTATTTTTTACTTTCTAGAAGTCCTACCGACAACCGTGATTGTGCTACTTAACGGGTTGCGCGCTCTCTCCTCTTAATCGCTCATTGAGATTCTATTTAGGGTTTTGTTTACAGTTTTTACTCCCGCTACCTTCCTCTTTATTATCATTGAGATTTTACAAATCAAACATGATTATTATTTGGGGTTATTTTTTACTTTCTAGAAGTCCCACCAACCACATAGATCGTGTTGTTTTAATGGCCTGTCCATTATCCCTCCTCTTAATCATCATTGTGATTTTATTTAGGGTTGTGTTTATAGTATTTAAATGTCCCATCAACCGCTGTCACCTTACTTCTTTACGGTCATATTGTTTATCCCCTCTTTATTGTTATTTTGTCATCGTTGTGTTTCTAGATGGATTGTGTTTTTTGAAAATTCCATATTTTTTATTCCGATACTATGTTATTTATAAATTTTATTCCTACTTGAGCAATTATAATTATTTTTTATATTTTCAAAATTTAATTTATTTTTTGTTCCAAATTTTAATTAAACTCGTGCTGTAGATGCCTAAATGGTCTCTTCTTTCGATATTGCTTATTTTTTATTCCGAATTTTAGTTATTTTTAAATTGTATTCCTACATGAACTCTTATTTTTATTTTTCTAATTTTAGAATGTATTTTGTTTTTTATTCCGAATTTTAATTAATCTCGTATTCGGTTCTATATAGAATTTTCTTCCAATATTGCTTATTTTTAAGTTCTGAATTTCAGTTATTTTTAAATTATATTCCTACATGAACTCTCTTATTTCCTTTTCCTAATTTCAGAATTTATTTTATTTTTATTCTGAAATTTAATTAATCTCGTATTAGGTTCTTATATGGACTATTTTTCTGATATTGCTTATTTATAATTTCGAATTTCAGTATATTTCAAAATTGTATTCCTACCTGAACTCTTCCTTTTCTTTTCATAATTTCATAATTTATTTTATTTTTATTCCGAATTTTAGCTAATCTTGTATTAGATTCTTATATGGACTTCTCTTTTAATATTGCTTATTTTTAATTCCAAATTTCAGTTATTTTTAGATTGTATTTATACTTGGACTCTCCTTTTTTCTTTTTCTCCGATTAATGTGGGAATTTCTAGCTTTCACAGCTAACGTGGTGTTTTCTTTCAAGACTGTTTTAATAATATAATAGATTGGCACAGTTTTCTGTCGGTTCGTTAAAAAAAAAGCATTTGCAAGACTTCATTAGAGAACCGCTCAAAGAGAAAAGAAAAAAGAAAAAAGAAAAAAGACTTTGCTCCTTCAATAGTTCATATGCTTCTCCTATTGATCTATGCTATATTGATCTATGCTATCTTATTATTGTGTTGTACGGTTACATTGCTAATTTGCTATTGAAGTCATTTATTTCTCCCTTTCATGTATGTTACGTTCCAACATTCAAGGGGGGCAGAATTAACAGAAAATATGAGGATAAATTAGCTAAGTTGTGAAGAGAGGGTAGCTAAACTGATTAGTTTTTTGTGATGAAACCTGTCCATCCAAATTCAAGCTTTAAACTTGGTATGAGTGCTCACATTTATAACTAATTATTCTTTCAGCACATAACATACGTGTCGATAGCGAGATGCTCGTAATAATTTTATCAATCTCAATATATGCAGGTCCAATCTTTCAAGGGTGTTAGTTAGAGTTTCTATCGAATATATGTACAAAGTATGTTACAATTTAGCACTTGGGGTTGTACACATGTTAGGATAGAGGTAGAGTTGGTTTCTGTCCTACACTCTCTATTAAATAGAGAGGCACAATTATAAGTTGTAACTGCATGACGACTTAGCATAGACGAGAGGAAATAGTTGGTGTGCCAATCGAGAGTTATTGTACCTTTAAGATTATGTAATTGTGCTAGATCAAGGAGGAGCATCCATAAGGGAGAAGCCCTAAAGACGTAGGCTTTGGTGGGATTTGTTAACAAATTAGTCCCTCAGTGTCGTCATTAGTTTTGGATCTCCTATGGTATTTTTCACGTTTGTTTATCGATGAGTTATTGGTGCCTTTTTTTAATAGTATTCATATGTATACATACATACATACATACATACATATACTTACATACAAATATGGAGTCCGGACACCATGGAGCACCAAACAAATTTAATATATATATAAAGAGGGGGAGAGAGAGAGGGAGAGAGAAGGGTAGGGTGTGGGGATAGGTGTGCAGATGTTGTGTGCATAAGCGTTTATATTTTTTTCTTAAAAGGACTTTAGCTAATCTAAACAGAAAATTAATCACGATATATATGATTGTCCAAGTGTTCTGGACTGGACGTGACCACCACGATCTGCCACTCTTCAGGAAATCAGTAATTCTGAATTTCTAATCATGCATGGTGGCATGTGTGCTCGCTTCTATCTAGTATGGGGTCTAAATGGTTATAAAAAATCCAAAAAGAAAAGAACATATAGAGTACTACTCCTTTTGTTTTCAAGTGTACTGTACCGATGTTGATATATATTTGAGTATTCGTTATATTAAAATAAATAGTATAAATATGAAAAATTATAAGTCATGCTTAACATATTAGTTACAATAAAATAAATAATATTTTTTTAAGTAAGATGAATGGTTAAACATAAAATCAGCAAGTTAGTAGCATTGTATATTTAAAAACAGAGATATATCAACACAACTAAAATTTGATCTACACAGAGACACACAAAATTAATTTATTTGTAGAAATTTAATCACATTCACAATTATTTTTTTATACTTTTGATAACTATTTGAACTACACATGTCTTTCCGGGCTTAAAATCTATCTCTGTAAAAAAAGTTTATTTTATTCCTATTATCTGCTCCGTTCATGTACTAGAACACTCTCTCACTAAAAACAACAACACACGAAAAACTATTGGAAATGACTACTTTCACTTCCTAATAATATTTCTTTACATATGTACATATGTTCTATTTTAAGATGAAATTTTGTTTTTTCCTGTCCTAACAATTTTCATTTTAGTTCCACCATCAAGTGTTTATTCTGTTATAAAACCGATCGATAAGACAACAAAAAATGAGGCCACTGGGCACTGCCCACTTCACTGAGTTTTCACTCGTCACGGGAGCAACTGGGACCGAACCGCGGAGAAGAGTTCCCGTGTTGTAACCTGCCCAAGATGAGCAAAGCCGGAGATAAAAGAATTTTTTTTAGTCCAAGCCAAAAAGATAATTACTATAGAAATTTCATAAAAAAATTAATCTTCAATAGTAAAATTAATCCTGCCTTCTCCTTCGCATCACCCCATTGTCCTAACTTTGGTTTCAAAAATTAATGTAGATCTCGCCGCTGAGCCCGAGCGGCTGCCCCGGGTCCGGGCGGTGGATCCGCCACTAAGCAAAACCATTGAGCGTCGCTGCGTTTACCAAAAGTGCTTTTAAGAAAAAAAAACGTGCGTCACGTCGTATATGGTACAGATCATTTCAATCAATTCTAGTAGTATAGGATAAGCTCGTAGTATAATCTAAACTAACATTCGCTAAGCAGATATGGATGAGCATGCACACATGTGTATTACCATTCATAAAGATGATAATTCGTGTATGTACCAGTGCGTTGTAGTGCACCTTTACCGGAAAAGGGAGCACAAGCTGCTTGGAGCGGGAGAAGAAAATAAAAACGATAATTAGTTTCGTTGTTATGCTTAGCTTTTATTTAGAGCACCTGTTTGATTTTGATTGGCACTTATGCCTTTGTTTGAGGCTAGCGCTAATCTGTTTGATTAAAGGCTCGCTGGTCCGTGGGCCACCACCAGCCCACCGTCCGATCGATCGCCACGGGAACAAGTTCAAATATAGATTCAATCTAACATGGTCTACGTAATTACGCGGTTAGCATCCATACAAAATTATTTATTTTTTACATATGTTTTTGCTTATAATTTGTTAAATATATATCTCGTTATCTTAGGATTTGGAAAGACCGAATTTTATCATCCGCGTGTTTTAAATTTTATAGTTTTTAAAAGTCGCTGCGGTTACTACTCCTTACTCATTTGTCAGGCTTTTATTTGTTTGTTGATCTATCATTATTTCTATTTATCTTTCATGAAACCTTTAACAATTTAGACACTTTAGTTTTTAGGTTCATTATCTTGTTGGGTTTTGTTTTTATAATTTTTGAAAGTTTCATCAAACACCGTCACTGTACTCCTATACAGCCCCTCTGCTATCTCCTCTTTTTATTATCATTGCGATTTTAAAAATCGAACAGAATTATTGTTTGAGTTCATTTTTTACTTCTTAGAAGTCCCGCTAAACCGTCAGCGGCTTTGCTACTGTACTCCTCTACGCGCGACCCGCCCGCTGCCTCCCCTCTTTATTGACATTGTGATTTTAAAAATTGAACATGGTTATTATTGGGGTTTATTTTTTTACTTTCTAGAATCCCGCTAACTGCCGCGACCGTGTTGCTTAATGGCTTGTTAGTTGTCACTCATGTTAATCATCATTCGGATTCTATTTGGGGTTTTGTTTATATGTTTATAGTTTTTATATGTCACATCAACTGCCACCACTTTACTCCTTTAAAGGTCTATTGTTTTTCCCTTCTTTATTATCATTTGATATCGTTGTGTTCTAGATGAACTATTCTTTTCGAAAAATCCATATTCTTCATTTTAACATTTTTTATTTGTAAATTATATTCCTACTTGTACTCTTATAATTATTTCTTTATTTTCGGAATTTATTTTATTTCTTATTCTGAATTTTAATTAATCTCGTCATATGTTCTAGATGGTCTATTCTTTCAATAGTCTTTATTTTTTATTACGAATTTTAGTTATTTATAAATTATGTTTCTAGTTGAACTCTTATTTTATTTTTCCAATTTCTGAATTTATTTTATTTTTTATTTCAAATTCTAATTAATCTCGTATTGTGTTGTAAATGGATTAATTGTTGTTTCAATATCTTTTTATTCTGGATTTTAGTTATTCCAAAATTGTATTCCTACTTAAACTTTTCTTTTTCTTTCCTAATTTCAGAAATTTATTTATTTTTTATTTCGAATTTTAATTATTCATATATTGGGTTCTGGACTCTTTTTCAATATTGTTTATTTTTAATTTCGAATTTCATTTATTTTGTAATTGTATTTTTATTTGGACTCTTCTTTTCTTTTTCTTCGATCAATGTGGGAATTTTTAGTCTCCACAGTGTACGTGGTACCTTCTTTTCAAGCTTAGTAATATAATTAATAGATAGATTTTGCTTGAGTTCTGCTTAGATTAGCAAGTTCCTTGCATGGACATGGAAAGATGAGTCCGGCGCGATGGGCACGGCCATGCTTCTGCGGAACGATGTCCTTGCTATTTCGCACATTGGCGACTCCTGTTTGGTAGTAACAATTCCCTCCATACATGTGTATCATCCCGTTGTTAATTTTGTTACTGACTAGCTCATCGTGATCAGTGAAAGCTGTACTCCTTATGTAACTTGTGAATTGTATTGTGCTGATGATGAGGGTGGTCTGGGGTGTTGATTAGCAGGTCATATCACGCGGTGGAGACAAGAACTAGAAGAGCACAAATCTGCAAAGGAAGGGGAAAACAGAGCTAGAGCAAGCAGAGAAGCTGGACTGAAAGCCGGGGGCACAACTTGGCGTGATGGCGGACGACGCTGCGTGGGGGCGCAGCAGGGGGTGCCACGGTCGATGGCGGTGCGCGCGGCTCTCCCACGGGGCCGACGGCGTGGCGTGGTGTTGGGGCGCCACGGCCGACGGCGGTGCGCGGGCTCTCCGTCGGGGCCGACGGCGTGGCGTGGTGTTGGGGCGCCACGGCCGACGGCGGTGCGCGGGCTCTCCGTCGGGGCCGACGGCGTGGCGCGGAGTGGGGGCGCAGGGATGAGGAGTGGCGGCTTGGAGCGGTCTCCGCCGATTCTTTCCACCGACGACGCAGAGCAGCGACGAGGAGCAGTGCGTGGAGCAGCAACGACGAGATGCGACGGCGTGGAGCGCGCTCCCCATCTCCTCTGACGCCTTTCACCGTGCCACCGCTGTCTCCACCGCCATCTCCCTTGTCGCCGCCACCGCCGCTCCTCGTCGCCACTGCCGTGGCCCCTCTCCTCGTCGGGCACATCGGGTTTGCCGGCTTGCCGCCACCGCCCAGCTCCCTTACATGGGGGGAGAAAACACGGGGGAGAGTGTGGGATAGAGAAGGGAGGAGATAGAGCGAGGAGAGTATGACAAATGAGACCCACTTTATTTTTTATTTTTTTATGTATGGATGTCACGTCAGCTAATACCACTATCAATACTGTTCTGGAAATCAAATTACACCGGTTTTAATAGTTGTGGAGTTAAGATATCCGGTATTACGGTTGAGATATAGAAATTAGATTCAATGTATACTTGAGGGAGTCAAAGTGGACTTATTCCATCGCACTAGGATTCGAGCGGGCCGGCCCATTACACAAAAATGGACAAACTGAACACGAACAATTTTATGTCACTGACCTTATATTTTGAAGAAAGAATTTTTTTTTTTTTTTGAAGAAAGGACCTTATAGGACCCAACGTATCTATGTCCTAGTCGAATCCATGTCGCCAGAAATTGCCTGAAGCAACTTTGGCATGGGAGGCATGTCGACTTCTAATATGCCTTCAAGTATCTGGACTACCTGTGCCATCGTCGGTCTATTCAATTCATCATCCTGAATACACCAGCAAGCAACTCGGCAAGCTCTTTCAACCTCTTCTGAATTGATGTCACCCTGAATGTTTTGGTCCAACAAGCATTGCACATTCCCTTGAAGGAGTTTACCAACAACCTGAACCGGGAAATAGGTAGCATTACTGGTGCACTCTCCTCTAAAATTTCTTCTTCCAAATATGATTTCCAACAGCACCATTCCGTAGCTGTAAACATCTACTTTTGATGAGATGGCCATTCCACTAATCCATTCAGGCGCAAGATATCCGATAGTTCCTCGTACCGTTGTCAAAACTTGGCTAAAATCCCTCCCCATGAACTTTGACAAACCAAAATCTGCAATTTTGGGAACAAACGATGCATCCAAAAGAATATTCTGTGGCTTGATGTCACAGTGTATGATGCAATCCTGACAATTTCCATGCATGTAGGCCAATCCTTTGGCAACACCAAGTGCTATTTTATATCGAGTACTCCAGCCTACAGATGTGACTTTACTCCCAAATAGATGAGAATCAAGTGAACCATTTGGCATGTATTCATAGACCAACAACCTCTTACTACCTTCGCAACAAAAACCAATTAACCAGACCAGGTTAATATGTTGGATTGTTCCTATTGAACGCACCTCTGCTCTGAATTCCTTCTCTCCTTGACGAGAACCATCAAGTCTTTTAACAGCTATCACAGTGGAGTCAGTCAAAACACCCTTGAACACAGAACCAAAACTACCACCCCCTAATCTTTCTGAGAAGTTTTTTGTTGCATGCTGGAGATCCTTGTACCTAAAAGCTACTGTTCCACATTTAATTCTACCGTGTTTGACTGATGAACAGTTCCTTTTATTTCTCCTAACAAACATGATAACAATGGTAAACAAGGACAGAGTGAGAACGCTTGCAACAACAACCACTCCAATGATCAATCCTCTTGTGTGCATTGAGCTCTCACTAACATCATCCTCAGCTGCAAGGCGAAGGTAAAGAATTCCTCCAGTGCTACTCTGGTTGTACTTCCGTGCGACATTAAACAGTCCATCACTCCAAATATTGCAACTGCCATTGTACGAATATGCAGTGCAAGAACAATCATTCAGACAAGCCAGTTTGCATTCATCGGCAGTCCCAGTTTCCATGTTCTTGGCATTAGAAGGGAATCTAACATTACTCATGGCATAGAACCTATCTGTCACACCACAATTCAAAGGAATGTTTCTAAGACATCCACCAGTCTTGTCTCCTAGCTCCCAGTCCCGTGGATACCTGATAGAGAAGCCCTTCATGCAGTTGCAGAACGGTAGCGTGTCCTCTCTGCAGACAGTGAAAGCTCCACAGACAGCGTACACGTCACACTGAGCTCCAGGCTTCGCGTAGAAGGTCACCCAATCCTCCGTAACGCTGGACCAGATCATGTTCTTCGCCTGTCCGGAGGCATCGAGCACGTACCTCGTGATCATCGTGTCGTTCCTCAGCCTGTACGTGAAGTACTCCTCGTGGTCGTTGCTGACGAAGTCGAAGGTGAAGAGAGCTCGAGCCGTCAGCTCCGGCGTGTTGCTGAAGTAGTCCCCGTTCCATGGCCCCGTCGACCAGTACACCACGGAGGAGTTCCACACGAGGGACAGGCCGGGGTTGGCGAAGTCGGAGGACGGCGTGGCGGAGTACACGCCGGGTGAGAGGTCGCCGGAGTTCTTGCTGGAGACGAGGCCATGAGTGAAACCCGTCGCCTTGTTCCACCCCATCTTCGCGCCGGGGAGGAAGGTGTCCGTCATGTGGCTGAAGCTCTCCCAGAAGATGAGTGACGAGTTGGAGGCGTCGGAGAGGACGAGGTTGCCGCTGTTCTGGAGAACGGCCATGGTGTTGCTCGTCGTCGTCGTGGTGTTGGCCTGGCTGGACCATGAGGTCATGGAGTTGTTGGCGCGGTTCGAGATGACGAGGTTGCCGTCGCCGGAGATGGCGAACTGCCACGAGGCGCCGCCGTCGGCGAGAGGGTTCTCTCTGTTGGCCACCCATGCCGGGGTGAACTTCGAGACCGTGTTGAACCATACACCCAGGTACCACTTCGGGGCAGTGCTGCCGTTGCCGCCGGCCATGTGGAAAAATCCTAGCGCGAACTTGCCGTTGCCGGAGAGGAGCTTGTCGTCGCCGACTAGCGGCCGGGCTGCGGTGACGGTGTCAGTTGCAACGGACGGGGAGGTGGTGATCAGTAGGGAGAAGAGAAATGGGACGAAGAGAATGTAGGAGGGTGCCATGGCGCGTTGGTTGTGGTGTGCAAGCTCCATGGTCAACAGAAAGCGATTATGCAGGATGCATAATTGCATAGTTCAAAGCAGCTTAGTTAACTGCAGTTCATTTTTTTAGAAAATAGTTAATAGCAGTTCATACTTCATACAGATCAAGAATGGCATGGATGATATGAGTAGTAGATTGTTCACTTGGGGAACCGGTCATAAGGAAATCATAAATACTTGCATCAGCTTTGGACACTGGCCACTTAACCTGTTTAATCTATTATGATCGTTTGCAATGATAATGTAAATAATCAGAGTCGTTCCGGCGAAAAAAAAATAATCAGAGTCCACTCTCATGCATCATATCATTATGGTCAACCATAAGACACATGTTTTGCATTCACACCAAATTCAGTATTACTTGGTACGTCTGAAAGCTGAAACATTAATTGTTCTCAAATGCTATCTTAAAAGCAAGTATAATAAACCCTTATACGCTATTCATAAGATGCCAAGATGTCACGTATGCTCGGTAGAGAAGGGAGAAAATAGAGGAGATGCAAACGGCAATATCTACCTGAGCTCCAAGAGACAAGGAGAAATATATATAGGAATAGTGGATTGAATAAACAAATAAAAATTACCTTAGATTACCACAGCCAGTGTACTAGATGTATGCCATACAAGCATACAACAGTCAAATTATACCATTTTTTACTAACAATGTTATTACATAACTAGCATAATGTTCATACGTTGTTGCAACGGTTTTTTAAAAAAAATATAGCTTATTTTATATATATATATATATATATATATTAAACCCCATAAATAAATTATTTCTATTGTCTAATATATTATTGCCATACTACTTTTGTTGTCTCTTTCTATATATGTGCTTCGCTTAGTGAGCTAGAGGTGTGGCTTATAAGGCTAGAAAATGAGATAAGTTGTTTTCTCACTATGCTGTGGTCTCCCATGGTGGTAGTTGAATGGTGGTGATGACAGATTCACCACCACCACTATCAGTTAATTTGTACAGTAGCATAGATATAGAAAATAAGTTAATTTGTTATAAGATTATTACGAGTGAATCAATTAATTTTTGTATAGTAGTATAGATATAGAAAATAAGTTAATTTGTTATAAGATTATTACGAGTGGATCGTAGTTAAGATCATTGCCAAAGTTTACTTTGGGCTACCCTTTTGTCCCATCTTTTCATTTTAGATTAGGTAGTTGTAATTTGGACCAACCTTAACTATTTTTATTAGCACACTCAAACAACTTTAAGCGCATTGCCTCCAGTGCACTAATGAACAATGGCTAGAGAAAAAAGTTGAGTGGTCCAAAGTGAACAAATATTAAAAATCAACTAAGAAAAAATGAAAATATATGATAAAAGAGTGGTGCAAAGTGAAACTTTAATAATAAAATGTGGTCCAAACTATAATGAATTTTCACATTACTTTTACGGTATTACGCTTTTTGAAACTTTCTTGGATAAACAATGAGCCTGTTTAGCAGAGTTTTAGCTCCATGAAGTTGGAATCCAGACAAATGGTTTTAGCTTCGAAAAATCAGTGGGTTAAGGTCTCTCAGAAAATAAACTAGAGAGATAAAATGGGTTTATGCTGCTCTAACTTTATTCTAGTTTCAATTCTTAAAATTAAATTTAGAAGTTACAGACATCCCAAACATGCCCAAAATAAACAATTTTCTCTGAGAAACTCTGAATGGTTGGAGGAATGGAGTCAGTCGCTGACTTGCGTGTTACTGCACCAAGTTGTACACTCATGGTCTTTGACCACATTGCATCCACGAAACAACTGTTCACGCTGCACCAACCTGCTATACTTTGGCATAAATTTAACAAGCCTTGGACCAACGAGATCAAAATCCCGTCCAAATCAGACTGAAATGGTCAGACAATAAGCTGTATTTTACCATGGCGACAAGTTAATCCGGAGATGTGGCAAAAGGCATCGTGTCATTTTGCTCATAGCTGCTTAATTGCGGTTCAAGAAGAGCAGCAAAATTAGCAAACGCAGTTGGTGATTATTTATACCTAATCATCGTGTCATTTTGTGCCCCTATCACGGAAAAGGCCTAAAAAGGCTAGGGGCCCTCTGTTTATTATTCACCAAACCTCATTAAAATGCGTAGTAGCAGTACAAACGTGTCCAAACGAATGAACCAAAGCATGAGTTTGGCTTTCGTCTTGACAACAGCTGTGAAGAAGTTTTCTCGCATTAGCCCCTAACTTTCCCGAAATCACCCAGAAGGACAGAAAATCCAACAAATAGCTGTAATTACGACGAAACAGAGGGGGATTTTTGAAAGTGAGCCCTCCTTCTTAAACGCCATCCCCGCGCTCCAACGGTCGACCGGACGCGCTTCTAGAAGAGAGGGGCACAGGTCCAGCGCGTGGGCACCACCCGTCAGTACAGCACAGCCGTCCGATCCGCACATCGGACGGTCTAGATTCTCTGGACCAGTGCGCCACTGCCGGCACAGCACCCGATCGGTTTAAAGAGGCAAGCGAGCAAAGTGTGAAGCTCGCAACAGTAGCATAGAACAGAGCAGCGTCGAGCAGAGCAGAGAGATTGAGGGAGAGGAGAGAGCACCACTGCACCACCACCTCGTCGGAGCTAGCTGTGGCGCCGCCAGTGATCCCTCTTCCTCCTCCTGTTCCTTTCTTGGCCCTCGCAGCCACGCGAGCTTGCAGCAGCTGAGTCCTCGGCATTACGGCTTCAATTCCGTTTCTTGATTCGTCCCAGGAGCGGGTGGAACATGATCAAGGTGCAGGGCTCAGTAGTGCTGTATCAGGACGGCGTGCATGAGGCGGCGAGGAGGAGGCAGTCGCTGAGGGCGCGGTACTCCTATGGGCTCATATTCTTCGCCACCAACCTGCTCGCCTGGTTCGTCAGGGACTACGGGGCCAAGCTGCTCCGCGGCCTGCACCGTGGGTTCCTTCTCCGCTCCTAAAAATCTGAATCCTCTGCGTCCGCTAGTTCTTGCGTGCCATGAATTGTGGATACCATACCAGCTCACCGTGCTTGCTGTTTGTTCTGACCTTCAGATGTGCCGGTTTGTGGAGCAGGAGACTCCAAGTGCTTCCAATCTGGAGGAGTGCTTCGAGTGAGCTTAGGTTGCTTTGTATCCTTTTTGAATTCTGAATGTAGCAATTGAAATCGATAGCTCTGGCATGCTAATTGCGAAGACATGCACTCAGCTAGACTGTTTTCAGATGTTTTCTTTGAAAGTTAGCAAAATTGAAAGAATAGGCTATTCGTTCATTCCTTATACAAGAGTCCAGATATTTTTCTGGGTGATGTTTGCCACGACATTTGGAGCTCGCAAGCTCCATGAAGTTCGCAATTCGTGGCACTCGGGGTGCTGGGCTCTGAAGTTTCTTGTGTATGCCGTGTCAATCATCATCCCGTTTATTGTTCCCAACATCTTCATCCAGCTGTACGGTAAGTTTCTTTTGTCCACATCATGATCGTTTGTTTATTCATGTGGCACTCCGCTCAGAATGAGGTGTACCACAAGTGTAGTTGTTGCAGAGAATGCAAGATATTAGATTTTAGATTTGATGGCATTACTAGATGTGCAACAATCATAATATATTGCAAAAATTGCGTTGGTAGTTGATGCATTGCAACTTAAGATAAGCATTTCCTCCCTGAAAAATAGGAAGTATAGGTATATCAATTAGCAACGACAAGGCTGCAAAACACAGATCTTTGATTAGAAAATTACTAAAATATTTGCCACGAAGGCCAGTTTCCAATCATATCTTCAGTATACTGTCCAATTGTAAATTTTCACCTGAGTAAATAATTGTAAGCATTAGTGCCCTGAACGAGACCTATTCCATTTTCTGTTGCAGGTGAAATTGCTCGAATGGGCGCCGGGTAATTTAAGCGAATCTTTATATTACATTGACTGCTGAGATTACAGAAGTTTCAGTACTTAGTTCACTAGTTAGATTGCTTAGGTTGCAATGCAGGTTATAGTTAACTTCCGTTTCATGGTCACACCAGGATATTTCTCCTCCTCCAGCTCATAAGCATGTCACACTTCATCACGTGGTGCAACAAACGTTGGATGCCAGAGTCTCAATCAAATAAATGGTACACCACTGTTTCATATTATAAATCGTTTGACTTTTTTCGTAGTAAAAATTTATTAAGTTTAATCAAGTTTATAGAATAATTTAGCAACATCTAAATATCATATTAGTCTCATTAAATCTAACACTGAATATATTTTGGTAATATGTTTGTTTCTTTATTGAAAATATTTCTATAAACTTTTGATAAGTGTATTATATAATCGTACATAATCGACGAGACTTCCCCGTTTTCTCTCTTTTGATAAGTGCATTATATACTCCCTCTGTTTTTTAACATATAACATCATTGATTTTTTTAAATACTATGATCATTTATCTTATTGGAAAACAATATAATTATTGTTTATCATATTGTGAATTGATTTTCACTAAAGGCTCTTTAAACATGACTTATATTTTTATATGTTTGAACTTTTTCTAATAAAGATGAATGATCAAATATTTATTAGAAAGTTAACGTGTCACAAATTAAAAAAACGAAGGTAGTATATGCCTGGCGATGCGGCCATGACACGGTCACACCTTTGTGTTACTTGAGCTTTTTGCAGCGGCCTCTTCGGATTGTTCTTGTCGACCATCTCCTTCATCGCCTCGTTTGCCGGCGTAGCGGTGCTGTACGTCTTGTACGTCCCCAACTCATCTTGCGCGTTCAACATCTTCACCATTACATGGACGGCGATGCTGGTAGTGATAATGATGGCGGTGTCACTGCACTCAAAGGTACCGAGGAATTCTGAATTCATTTAGAGAAGAACCAAACTCACCTTGCTTGTAGAGTAGTCGCCGAGTAGCTATCCGGTGATTCAACCAGAAATGAATCGATGATCCAGACCTCCCACGGGTGTGGACGTGTGGTGGTGATCCAGTGAAATTTGAGGCTGGGCCAGGGCACGGACCGCTCGCTTGAAGCCCAAAAACGCGGGACACCTTCCCTGATTTCACTTCTACGGACCAGCCAGCCCACCGGCCGTGGAGTGCTCCCACGCGCGCACACCCGGCCCTGCGAATCGCCGATCAGATACTGCACACGACGCTATTGATGCAACTAGCTATGTGTCAGTCGACACATTTTTAAACCCACATCACACAGATTTTAGGCCATTGAATCAAACCAACTAATGGAAGACAAAAGGTTAACAAATACACAATAATCAAGTCTTCCCATGCATACTCTACTAGACAAGTCTATCTCTACATCATTCACCGTATCTTCTATTCAAAATTAGTAAAAAATGTAACCTCTTAGTTAACAATATGTATCTAACATTATAACCACATAAACCTTCTTAAAAAGATAAAAAATAGATATCTTCATGCAACATAACTAAAATTACATTAAACATAGAATAGGAAAAAGTTACATAGAAATTTAATAAAAGTTACGGTGTAATTAAGTGTGAATTACACTGTAATTACATAGTATTTACATTGTAATTTTTATTATTCTACAATGTAATTTCTACTAATTATGTATACATGTGCATCTCTTCCTGCTTCACACAATCCCGGTCTCCATCACATTGAAATAGTGTAGTAAGCCAAATGCTTCCGTGGTATGAGGAACCGAGAAAGTTGCAGCTAAACCCAAGAGTATTTGCTAGTGGGCTCGCAGATAATAACACGATAATGAATGAACAAGAGAAGGTGCTAAATAATCACAGATCTCAAGACATAATCTGATGGTAAAAAAATCATGTGATATGGAGGAAAAAATATGTCTAATGATTTATAGTAAGCAATAGCAAATACATCCTCCATTTCGCATTTTCACATTATTAAATATTTTGGGTTATAAATAGATTCATGCATGGATCTAAATATGTGTTCAAATTCATATAGATATTAGAGAATCTAGACGAGATATGAAGAGGTGAAAATATCTTATAATGTGGGAACGGAGGGAGTAGAAGGGTGTGCAGATCTCTCTTGATTCTGCATCTCTCGGTTAAAAACTGGCAGTGGAAATTTTAGTCTGCACCTTCGATTGGTTTGACATATATGCAAGGTGTATGATCTGAATTTGAATTTGTAATGGTTGCGAAGGTCAACGAGGGTCTCCTGTCGTCTGGAATCATGGGCTTATATATTGTGTTCCTCTGTTGGTCGGCACTCCACAGGTACTAATTTTTGTACTCACTCTGGTCACTTTTAACTTAACTCTTCTGATGTGTTTTATGATCACTTTGCATATTGTAGCGAACCGCAAACTGGAAAGTGCCATACTCGGCTGAAATTTGCCAATGATGGTGATTGGGCTACTATTGTTGTAAGTAGGAAGTTTGCTGTGTTTCTAATGGCCAGGCCATCGAAATTATCTTTGAAATTTGATCCCATTGTTCTTTTCCATCTTGTTTTCTTTATCTGCTTGTTGCCCAGTTAATTGGGTTGGCATATTTATTTTTCATTTTATTTCATGATAATAGCTCAGTGTTCTAATTAACCTGGGCTGATTTTGTAGAGCTTCATTATTGCAATTTGTGCCATTGTGATGGCCACATTTTCTACCGGAATCGACACTAGATCCTTCCAAGTAAGTTACCCTTCTCTGCTAGCAAGTTCATAAGTGAAGAATCAATAGTAACGTCCTTCAAGTGGATGAAACATGAAACTGAAACAATATCTCTCTTCAATGTTTTGCAACCATAATTCAAATTATGTTGACTATCAAGAATTTCTTCTGAAGAGTTAGCTAACTTTAAACACTACAGAAAGTGTGTTACCTCTACCCATGACAGTAACTGAAGTCCAAATTGTTCACGTTTCAGTTCCGAAATGACGAGGACCAATTGGAAGACGACGTCCCCTACAGCTACGAGATTTTCCACATTGTATTTGCGATGGGAGCTATGTATTTCGCGATGCTGTTCATCAACTGGGAACTTAACCATCCAACGAGAAAGTAAGGCATCCAACTGGTCCATACGATTTGAACGGGAGACATGCTTAATCGTCGCTAGCTTGCGACAGAGTGCCATTTCTTTTCATCAGTGACATATGATGTTGCTTTGTCACCTCGTCATTGTTTGCGTACAAGATGCATCCAAGAACATCCTCTCACGTCCTCTCTTTCATAATCAGGTGGAGCATAGATGTTGGATGGGCTAGTACATGGGTAAAGATCATCAATGAATGGTTTGCAGCTAGCATATATGGTAAGTCGACAAAAAATCATCTTGCTTTTGCCATGCTATTTTTTACTGAAACATTTCTTTGGAACTCAATTCTGACAAAAACAAAACGAGTTGCTCTTTATTTAATGCCTGATTTAAGTACTAATGTTCTGATTTATTGTGCATTGCTTGCTTCTTCGGTATTATTAGATGGCAGGATGTACTACCATCTATAGTAGTTATTATTATTTATGGAAAGAAAAAAAAATCAAATTGATGTCTCTATACTTTTTGCAGTTTGGAAATTGGTCTCTCCAGTTATATTGAGGAAGCGATCTACCAATAATGAAGAGCTGGTGCCACGGACCCTCATAGTACAGTGTTCACGATAGCTAATTCTTCCTTTACACGTGTGTATTGTGCAATGCATATATCCAGCTAAAAGTATACAGTCTGATTGTTCACAGCCCAAACACATGTTTTTTTTTCATTCAAATATATATGCAGCTAAGAAAAAATATAGTAATCTTAGTATGGGCCTTCGTCGCAAAATTTGCAAAGGCTTCTTGGGCTCATGGGCCGTCGTTGGTCAGATCGGCTAAACCACTTTTTGTGGGCTCTTTAGCTAAGGCAAACGCAGCGTTTTCTTCGTCTAAAAAAGTCTCCTCTCTTTAAATCTCAATCCTGGTACGCTCATGGACTCAATGACTCATGAATTTGTACGAAAAAGAGGAAAATAATCTAGAGGGACACTTAGTTTCTTGCAAGTCATGCAAAGCTAACACTAACAGGCAGAGCGAGACCAGTCGGTGTCATCCAGACCAAAATGCAGAGGAGTTGCCCCAGTTTACGCGTCCAGGGCTAAGCTAGTCTGCTAGTGCATCCTCCCATGCGCTGTCCTGTACACTGCCGGGCCACCGTTTCTTCACTCTTCCGTCGCAGTCGTCCCCGATCCAACGCTGGAATCAAATCCACGATCGATTCGTTCCAAATGGTACCACTAATACGTTTCTTTTGCGTAAGCATTTAGTCACTGGCTTGGATGCTACTAGTACTTAGTACTGTACTCCGTATGTTCAGCATAAGTTCCTGGTTAATTATGTTCAGAATTGAGTTCTTGATTCGATACTGTATCTCGCTACTCGTCTGTCCAGACTCCGGATATCATAGGCAGGGTTTAGGCTGACGTGAAACGCTGTGAAATGAAGTAACAGTGACACCTGAAGTTCTGAACCTGGTCGATCGGTCAGCATGTGAGCGCTCCGGCGAAAAAGCAAAGACTTTACTGCAGCAAACAAGTCTGATGAAATGGACCACAAGTCTAGCATCTTGCCGGCCACCGTACGCAGAAGTTTTAGAATTTCGATCACCGCAGCAGTGGTAGTGGTAGTGCTGCCTGCATGCTGACAGTAATCGAATGCGTAATGAAGCAGACATGTGTCACAAGTCTCCTGTTCCTGACGAACGATGCTGAATTTTGATGACCTTGGCCATAGCTACTGTTACCTCTCTCACCCTCTATCTTCGGAGAGATCACGTTCTCTCCTAAATTAAGTTATTTTAGAATAGAGGGAAAAGATGAGAGTTTATATTAACTTCCTGTAGTAGTACAATTCATTATATGTAATTTATCTCGGCTAAGAAAATTCAGTAAATCACCGTCGATGCATATGGACCACTGCATACTTAATTTATCTCGCGAATTCGGATGTAGTACAAAAAACCGTACAGATAGCTCACTGCCCTCGAAAACCGTGGACTGATTCAACTGCCTCGCATGCCGCATTTGAATTTTGGATTGCAGTGAAGATTAGTTTACACCACAAGTTGTTTAGCGAACACGTTAAACCGTGTCATGACTCCCTCGGAATTCTATCTTGTCGCCATGGACAGAAACATCAGCACATGCAGCTTTCAGAGTTTCTAGACCTCGAGCTTATTGTTCTCCCTTGGTACTTACTAAATTACTGCATGCAGCTTATTACTATACTACTGCTCTATAATTAACCGCATGATGAATGCAGCTCCAGTCCGGCTGACGATAGCAGAAACCCAAACCTTTTCATGAACAGTGCAAGCACTGTCGAAGTGGTCTGCTTCTCCTACTGATTACACCCAATCATTCATGAGGTATAAGTTTATCAGGGTCAAGCTACACGATCTTGACAGGCTTGAGGGCATCGTGAAGTCACTGTAACAATTATCATACTGCAATTTGGACAGATGTATTAGTAGTTGAGCACAACAATAAATGCGGGATATCTTAATTAAGACAACTCTTGCAGCTATTACACATAACATCACTTGTCAACCAGGTTTGGTTACCTAATTAATTAAGCACCCTACATAAATGACGAGTAGTCCCACATCACAGTCCAGGGGCCAAGTATTCCAGATGACAAAACTTAAATTCATTTCTTATTCTCAGGTACAATCATGCATGCATAACCATCCAATCTAGTGCTGTACCCTTCGAAATTTAATGGTTAAATACACCTTGACTGTACATACCCTTACACGTTATGATCTCTCTACCATCTCTGAAGTCTGGATGCAGATTCTGACATTCACAAACGTGTTAGAAATGGACGGTGATCATGCTCTAATATAAAGGCAGACAGACAAACAAAGTGATCCATGTTAGGGATTGGTTGCATCTTTCGTGTTAGGATTACAGATGTCACTGGAGCACAGTGAATCACTGAGCTCATTGCAAGTGGCACAAGCACAAACCCGGATCCTTTGCATGAAAGAAGCTTGGGGCATGCATGTCGCATCCGAAATGCCACCACTAATTCCGCAATTGCCAAAGAGTACACCATTTACAAAACCCAACAACAAAAAGGTCAAGTATGATTACAAGCCAGCATCGATCGACATTTTGACAGGATCACTAACAAATGGCAGCGAGAGAAAGCAGAGAACGTTAGAGGACAACACATGCCTTCACCACGGGACAGATTAATCTCCACCGTCCATCATGTCACCTCGATCGAACGACCAGCACACACATCTCCATTCTCCAGCGAGTGTTTTGTTTTGTTTTTAACAACCGGCGAGTTCTCTGGTGTCGCCAACTGTTTCTGATTGTGCACGACCCAATTCTTCGAGAGTTGATCTGTCGAGAAGAAAGAATGAAAAGCAATCCTGTTTGTGCCTGATCATGATGCTAGCTCCAACCATTGTCCGTATAGTTGCTAAATCAAGAAAGCTTTTATGCTTGTTGCTCCGCACAATAATTTTGTTTAATTAACACAGTTGCCCCGGATCACCCCATTTTCTCACAGAACCAATCATTGCATTATTGCCCTTTTTTTGAAAAAAAAATACTAACCTTAAGGCTAAGTTCTTTTTTAGAACTTTGAACGCTAAGTTCTAATCAGCTTAACGACTTAGCTACTTTCTCTTTTTGTTTTTAGTGAGTGTATTTTTCACGCTGCTAAATGGTGTGTGTTTTTTAAAAATATTTTATATAAAATTATCTTTAAAAATCAAATAAATTTAATATTTTAAGTTTATAATTAATTGTTGATACTTAATTAATTATGTATACTTTTGTTGTTATACGTGCAAGAGAAAGGCTCGAGCCAGCCTCTAATTCGAAGCAGCCTATTTTGAGGGGAGTGCTATTTTTGAGGGGAGTGTTATTTTTCCACAGGACATGCACCGACCCTATAGTATTCTCTAGCACAGGAATGAAGAATACGAGGGGATATAAAAGATAATCAAAGGAATGGCTAAGCAAAGCCTATAGGTTCAATCATTTGATTAGGACAAACAAATATGATGTGATCATGCAATGGTGGTAGGTACAGACCAAGAAAAAACAATCAACTGTTCCAACAGCACTTGGGAGAAGTATCTAATATGTACACCAGGCTAACCAGGCTACGTAGTATCAACAATATGATCAAATTGATCAAAGCACAGGACACTCCACCAGGCTTTGGTTCGTTCCTAACATGTTCATCTAAGCTTTTTTTTTTCCACCTATTTTATGCCGGGCTTTTTTTTACTCTATCCGACCGGCGTTTGAGCTAACGTATGCAAAGCAGTACACTAGTTCTTAATCATGCTAAGCAATTGCTAACAAACAAGATTAGCTAAAGCAATGCAACCAGCCAGTAACATTAAATTTAAAAGAAAACAGGAGCAAGAGTAGTAAAATACGTACTGATTGATTAATTGTAACTAGACTAATCTGATTAGAATTTGTATTGAATATATAAGTTATATTAGATTACAATTAAATTTGAGTTATAATAGCAGTCTTATATAACATAAAACTTTGTAACTGCGCTACTCCTATGAATATAGAGGTAACTAAGGTGATAAATATATAACATAATCACGTAGGGGAGGACAGTGGTATAGCCATGGACCCATAACAGCCGATGTGCTATATTGGTTGGGATTTTAGGAAAACAATACCTATAGTGTTATCTATGAGGATGTAGATTTTAGCTAAACCTAATTAATGAATATTATATTTTCTGTCATTATTCTTTAATTAAATTAACCTGAAAAGATAGGGAATGTCTGTTGATCATATATCGATATATATCTGCTTTACTTACACATTTTCTGCATTTGCATTTCTGTCATCTCAATTCATTCTTTCTCTGGATATGGTAGGCGCTTGTCCTTTTAGATTGCTGGCTAAGAAACACAAATCATCCGCAACCTTTTCTGCATTGCACACATGCGTACGTGTAACCCATATCCAAAACCAAGCTACTTTTGGACTAATAACATTGTATTGTCTAAGGTAGAGCTGTGTACAAACAAAACTACTCGATCCATGTCTGCTTTGCCAATGATAAGTCCGCCTTTCTGTCGATCAATAATAAAGCACATTATAAATATAAGCTTAACACAACTGATAAGTAATGAAAAATATCTTTTCTTTTCGCAGTGTTCTTTTAGAAAGAGGTTTCTTTTTGCAGTAGTAGTATTATTCATCTGTGAGCTACTACTAGGTTATGGCCAAATTGGCCCGTGTTTTTTCTACTAGAACCGAACCGAACAGAACAGAGCAGATCAGTATTCTGCAGGAAAAAAAGGAACGAAAGAGGGATGTGTCGAGTGGTAGCTTACAGCCAAAATTAACGTGCTTTGGATTACGTTTGCCGACCTTAATTACATAGCCCTGGGACTCCTTTTCTGATCAATTTGCAATGGGACATCGCTTTCGAGTGTGACCGCCACTTGAGTTGCCCCTACGCATGAATGTGTAGTGCGATCTCGTGTGGTTTTTGCAGTACACGTATGTGGTTCTTGACATGTCGATGAGTTTCCATCAACCAAGCACATATCTGTGGGCCACATATGTCATCCTGTCATCTTGTAAATCTCAGTGGCGGTCAGCCAATGTGCTTTGACCTAGTATAGGGCCATGCATGTGTGTCAAATCGGTTACACACAATAATACACATGCTAGTGCAGAGTTTGATTTCTGATGTCCTGCTAGTTGCCAGCCAATGTGATGCAAGGACAGGACAGATACACACAGCATTCACAGAATCCACAAAAGGAGATCGATCGATGGCTTAATTGACTTGGTATTCACACACACAGCTTTATTTTTCCTTACAGGATGTACATGCCCATTGCACACTGCTTTTCCTAAGCAAAATCTCGATTTTCTGTAGTGCTACAGTAGTGTAGCACATATCAACGGGACCTGCCTTAGGAAAAAGACGAGATGATGAGATGGTTGTGGCAAAACCACTAAAGAGCTCCAGGCTGCACGAGTTGGACATCTCGGCCGGTCCAAGTGTCCAAGCCAACACGGTCATTGGATGCATGATACGTTCTCATGTGATGTTTACGTACTTTACACTTTACACGTTGTGCGTGCTTTCGGAGAGATATTTTCTCATCAGCTAGCCAAGGTCTTAAAGTGATCGAAATATCGATGCCAGATTTAGGTGGCCGTAACTTTATTATTGTCTAGACGTGTATATATGTGTGGATTACAGGATTATGGATAACGCATAATAATGTAATGGTAGGGCTGAGAGCCATGAGCCAATGAC
Organism: Oryza punctata; assembly: GCA_000573905.2. Lineage (NCBI taxonomy): Eukaryota > Viridiplantae > Streptophyta > Magnoliopsida > Poales > Poaceae > Oryza > Oryza punctata. The sequence goes on along the minus strand of CM002491.2, from coordinate 23,593,800 downwards.
TGTGCAGCAAAAGCTACGGAAAAGGAAAACTGTATATGTACGTTCCGAACACTAGTGCAGATCCTCTCATCTGTGACGGGCTGCAATATAACTGGCTTTTGCGGGCCGTCACAAAGAATATATCTCAAACGGGCCTAAAAAGAGGCCGATTGAGATAGGGTCGGAGAGACATGTTAAATGTGCGTAGAACTGAAGCCCGTCACGGATAACACATATCTTTGACGGGCATAAACTAGGCCCCGATTGAGATAACCTTAAATATCTCAAACGGGCCTCAAGTTGGGCCCGTTACAGATTATTGTCATCTGTGACGGGCCACAAGTTGTGGCCCGTTTGAGATTTGAAGGTTATCTCAATCGGGTCCTAGCTGGAGCCCGTCACAGATAACAATCATCTGTGACGGGTTTTAGCTTGAGGCCCGTTTGAGATAACAACAAAGCCCGTCACAGATTGCACTCCTCTGTGACGGGCATTTTTTTAAGGCCCGATAAAGATAACTGATATGCCCGAAGAGAAGACATTTTTTTGGACCGTTACAGATAGTTATTGCACACTATAAATAGCCGCAACTGCCGGTGTAACTGTATCCTACTATTCACAATTTTGGTGGGAGGTTGGAGGGGGCGAAATTTTAATTTTTTTTCCAAAAGAAAACAGTAAATTCATAAAGGTACTTTAGACAAATAGTAATCAGTACTTTAGACAATTCATCAATTCTCATTAATTTAGAGTATTTATCTTATAAGATGTTTCTCTGATTATTTTTTCATTTCTGCAGCGATGGATCGAAGTTGGATGTATGCGAAATCCGTGAAACGTCATAGTCAGGAGTATAGAAATGGGGTGTTAAATTTTATAAACACCACGGAGGAGGATAGGAAAAGAAGAAACAGCGATTACATGTGTTGTCCATGTGCAGATTGCAAGAATGAGAATATGTTTGATAGTCGAGTGGACGTACACGCTCATCTGATACAACGAGGATTCATTGAGGGCTACACATGTTGGGTCAAGCATGGAGAGCAAGAATCAGGAAGTGGTGCAGCTGTAGACAGTACTGGTGCGCAAAATCCGGAAGATAAAGATGAGCATGACATGTTTGTACCTTCTCCACTAGGCGGTGAAATGGTTGATGTTGATCATGATCTGCTGCAAGACATGTTACGTGACGTTGAGAATCCAGCCTACAACGAGAGAGATTCCATAAAGTTCAGCAGGTTGGTCAGTGACTCGCAGACGCCTTTGTACGCCGGATGCAAAGCAAAGCACACCAAATTATCAGCTACCTTGGACCTAATGAAGCTGAAGGCAAGTAGTGGATGGACAGACAAGAGTTTCACGGAGCTTTTGGGAATTTTGAAGTCCTTGCTGCCTGATGGGAACACATTGCCCGAGACGACATACGAAGCAAAGCAGGTTTTGTGTCCCCTGGGGTTAGAGGTCCGTAGAATTCACGCTTGTCCAAACGACTGCATATTGTACCACAAGCAATATGCGGAGTTAGATGCTTGTCCTGTCTGCAAGGCCTCTCGATACAAGCGAAAGAAAAGTCCTGACGAAGGGAAAAAATCAAAGCGGGGTGGTCCCGCGAAGGTTGTGTGGTATCTACCTATAATTGATCGTTTCAAAAGAATATTTGCAAACCCCAAGGAGGCGAAGTTAGTACGTTGGTATGCCATGGAGAGAAGGAACGACGGTATGCTAAGACACCCAGCGGATTCAATTCAATGGAGAAATATCGATCAAAAACACAAAGACTTTGCTGCCGACCCCATAAACATGAGGCTATGTCTGTATACAGATGGCATGAATCCTTTCGGAGACATGAGTAGTACTCACAGCACCTGGCCAGTTCTTATTTCAAACTTTAACCTACCGCCATGGTTGTGCTTTAAAAGGAAATATATTATGCTGTGCTTGCTAATCCAAGGACCGAAACAACCGGGCAATGATATCGACGTGTTCATGGAGCCTGTTATGGATGATCTTGAGATGCTCTGGAAAGAAGGTGTGGAAACTTGGGATGCGTATGGTCAGGAGAATTTCAAGCTACGAGTTCTACTGTTCTGCACCATTAATGACTATCCCGCCCTCGGTAATCTATCTGGCCAAACCGTGAAAGGAAAGAAGGCTTGCTCCGACTGCATGGAACATACACGCAGCCGATGGTTGAAGAAATCACGAAAGATGGTTTATATGGGTCATAGGAGGTGGCTCCCGCTACGTCACGCATTTCGAAGGAAGAAGAATATTTTTAACGGTAAGAGAGAACTTCAGTAGGCTCCCAAGGATTTGTCCGGAGATCAGGTGCACAACTTGGTCAAAGACATAACCAACGAGTTTGGGAAGAAAAGAAAACGTAGTCAGGCAAAGGACAAGGGTATGTGGAAGAAAAAGTCCATATTTTGGCGATTACCTTACTGGAAAGATCTTGAGGTTCGTCATTGCATTGATCTCATGCATGTAGAAAAGAATGAGTGTGAGAGTTTGGTTGGCCTGCTACTGAATATTCCCGGCAAAACAAAGGACGGGTTGAACGCGCGCCTTGATCTACAGGAAATGAACATTCGCAGTGAACTCCAGCCCGTAACAGATGCAGAGACAGGTAGAGTGTACCTCCCTCCAGCTTGCCACACACTGTCGAAGAATGAGAAGATCGCGATGTTGTCTTGCCTGAAAGATATCAAAGTTCCATCGGGCTATTCAGCTAGGATTAGTAAGTACGTTAAATCGGAAGACCTAAAATTGGTTGGAATGAAGTCTCACGATTGCCACGTGCTAATCACACAAATCTTGCCAGTTGCTATCAGAGGCATTCTTCCCCCCAAAGTCCGTCATACGATCCAACGTCTGTGCGCCTTTTTCAATGCAATCGGTCAGAAAGTTATAGATCCCGAAGATCTAGATGGGTTGCAGACCGATATTGTCAATACCCTCTGCCACATGGAGATGTTTTTTCCACTGTCTTTCTTTGATATCATGGTTCATCTCCCTGTTCATCTTGTGAAGCAAACAAAACTATGTGGCCCAGCTTTTCTAAGAGAAATGTACCCTTTCGAGAGGTACATGGGAGTTCTGAAGGCATACGTCCAGAACAGAGCAAAACCGGAGGGGAGCATCATTGAAGGATACACGACCGAGGAGGTCATTGAGTTCTGCGTGGATTACATGTTCGAGGCCGAACCTATAGGAGTTCCAGCGTCTCGTCACGAAGGAAGGTTGTCAGGTGCAGGCACAATAGGGAGGAAAAGAATTAGGCCCGATCAAGCTTCGTACGCGCAGGCTCATTTTGCTGTGCTGCAACACATGGCAGAAGTTGGCCCATACTTTGAGGAGCACTTAGCCAAAATCCAGCAGGAGAACTTGGGTCGATCTGAGACGTGGATTAACAGAGAACATAACTCTTGGTTCAACGCATGGTTCAAGAATCGTGTCACAATGTCGACGGATATCCCAAATGAGACAGTACAGTTGTTGGGGATGGGACCGTGTTGGGCCATAGACACATGGCAACGATACGATATTAATGGATACACATTTTACACCGTCCAGCAAGATGACAAAAGCACAGTGCAAAACAGAGGAGTCCGTATAGATGCCTTCCAGGATCAAGTTGGGTCGAACACATACTACGGCCGCATTGACCATATCTGGGAGCTGAACTACGTGAAGTTCAAGGTTCCTTTGTTTCGATGCCGTTGGGTGAATATACGCACTGGTGTTAGAGTCGATAAGGAAGGTTTCACTTTAGTAGATCTATCCAAGGTTGGATACGCCGACGAACCATTCGTACTTGCGAAACAGGTCGAGCAGATTTTCTACATTAAAGACCCCGCAAACAAGAAGATGCACATCGTGAGGGATGGCAAGCGCCGAATTGTTGGTGTTGACAACGTCGTCAACGAAGAAGAGTACAACCAGAATCTTCATGTACGACCTCAAATCGACCTTGGCGATGATCCACAGGAGCCTGTGGCGTATACTCGATCAGATCATACGGAAGGCATAACCTTGTGATTTTAGTTGTGCTTATTTGTTATGTTGGTTTTGGATACTAGTGAAGTAAGATGGAAAGGAAGTATTTTTTATTAGTAATAAATTGGTGCAACTTGTAATAAATTTTATTGTGAATATAGTAAATTTAGTGAATTATTGTACTTCACTAAATTATTTGGTGTAGTAGGTTAATTATTGTGATTTTAGTAAAATGAGCACATGTTCATTGTGAAGTATTGTATTGCAATTATTTATTATCAGTTCAGGTCAATGATGAACAGGACTCAAATGTCATCTGTGACGGGCCCTACTGTAGGCCCGATACATATGACAACATCTCTATCGGGCCCACACTAGAGTCCGTCACATATGTTGTCATCCGTGACGGGCGCTGGTTTACAGCCCGATAGAGATGATGTCATCTCTATCGGGCTTTAATATAGAGCCCGTCACAGATGTTATCATCCGTGACGGGCTTTTGTTTACTCCCGATTGAGATGTTCACTACCCGTATTAAGATAAATTAACCGCGCTGGATCTGGATCTGGATTCGAAAATTTTCTAAGTCACAGAACCGCCGCCGACGACCAGGACACCGACACCGACGCCGGCCACCTCATCGCCAAGCCGCCGCCGGCCGCCTCCTCTCCAAGCCAACGCCGGCCACCTCCGCAAGCCGCCGCCGGCCGCCTCCTCTCCAACCCGGTTAGTACTAGTCACGGATTTTAGTGATTAGTGATTTAGGTTTAGTGATTTTAGTGAAACTGAATGATTTAGGTTTAGTGATTTTTAGGTTTAGTGAAAATAAGGTTTAGTGAAAATTAGGTTTAGTGATTTTAGTGATTTAGGTTTAGTGAATTTAGTAAAATTTAGGTTTACTAATTTTTAGGTTTAGTGAAAATTAGGTTTAGTGAAATTTAGGTTTAGTGAATTTAGTGATTTAGGTTAAGTGAATTTAGTAAAATTTAGGTTTAGTGATTTTATTGATTTTAGTGTTAGTTAGGTTATTTTAGTGAAATTTAGGTTAGTACTAGTGCAATTTAGGTTATTTTGGTGTCACTTAGGTTACTTTAGTGATTTTAGGGTACTTAAGTGAATTTAGGTATTTTATTGATTTTAAAGTAATTTAGTGAATATACTTTACTTTTAGCCTCTATTTTTTTATGCTTGTAAGTATTTATGCGAATAGTCAAAATGTTAGAAATATACGTTACCAAATTATCGTAGAATCCGAGGTGCCTAGGGTCTGACGTTGGTTTGATCGAGTTATATGTAATTCACAAAACCGATTAAGACACCGTCAGACCCCAATGCACCTCGGTTTCTGTTATTTTTTTGGTAATTATTCATCTCTAATATTAAAGTTGGTATGTACATAAGTAATTTGTGAAACGCATGTGAAGTTTTAACTGGTGGACTGATGTTAGTCTACATAGTACGAACATTATCGAAACATCGCAGAATCTGGGGTGCCTAGGGTCAGAAGTTAGTTCGGTCGAGTTAGTGCACTCACAACACCGATTTAAAAAACTTCTGACCTCAGTGCACCTTGGTTTTTTGATAATCTATCATTTTCTGATAATTAAGAAACGTGTAAAAAGAAGCGAGGAGGAGCCATTTTGCTTGTAAAGTAGAATAGTTCACTTCGAGCGAGTGATTTTAGCTATGGTACTACTTAGTGATTTTGGGTCTTAGTGAATTAACCGACTTATGTGCATCCAGTGCCAACGGTCTACAATATCAAAGTTACTACTTACGTACATACGTAATTTGTTTACAAAATTAATTAACTGTGTTATTTAATTTGTAAGTTATTTAGACGATGTCTCAGCAAGGTGAACCAATGTCGACGACAACTAGTGGGTCCTCCAGGGCACGGGGTCGTAGGACAGGGAACAGAATCCCTAAGGAACGGTACACCATCTTAGAGGTGAACTAGGTTGGACTGTCGACGCATCCTCAGAGGTCCACCTGCGGTGTCGTAGCGAGGGAAAACTTCACAATCCTCGCGGATGACATCAAGCTTGTGCCCGAAGCGGAGAAGAACGCTGCTTGGCTCAAATTCAAGGAGAGCTTCAAGTATCCTGCAGCCGACGAGGACAGGCTCAAGCAGGTTGCGTTCAAGGTAATGGACAATGCTTGGAAGAATTTCAAGAGCAGGCGGGTCACGGAGTTTGTCCTAAATCCGATGACCCCTGATCCAAAAGACCAATGGCCCTTCATAACGGATGACGTTTGGGGGCAATTCTACGAGAAGAAATTGACCCCCGAATCCCGGGCCAGAAGCGAAGCATATAGAGCACTGCAGGCCAGGAACGTGCACCCGCACCGCCTAGGCACCGCAGGATACGTCGGGAAGCTGGAGGAATGGCAGGAGGAAGATGAAGCGGCAGCGGCAGCGAACACACCGCTGGTGTTTGCCGATATCCCACACCCACGGGCAAGGAACTGGGCCCGGGCGAGGTACTAGAAGAATCAAGATGGGTCAGTTTCGCTTCCAAATCCCCAAGATCAACAAGTGTACGATAGTATAGTAAGTGCCTAATCTCAATATTTGTTCGCATTGTCTCCACCGAACTTTTCATTTAATCCGAACTCAATTGTACTGCAGAAGGAGTTGGTTGCCTCCCAAGAATCCTCGCAAGAGGGCAGCTCTCAAAGACGCGAGGATGACATCCTCAGTAAAGCGTTGGGCAACAAGGAACACCGTGGACGGACTAGGGGACTTGGCGCCAACGTGCCGTGGAAAGTTGGATTCCCGGACTACGCGTGGCAGTACAAGAAGCGGACAATCACGAAGGCGCAAAATGATGCCCGCCTTGCCGCCCAGATCCGGGAGCAGGTCAGAGCCGAATTGAGCTCTGAATTCGACTAGAAGCTTGAATCGATGAGGGCCCCTATCAGGAGGCTGCCGGATTCGAGAAGAACAAAATATCCCGGAGGCTGCCGCTGCTGCTATGCAACAGGATCTAGCTAGTCCCACGCAGAGGCGCAACAGTTGTGCATCAACTGAGGCGGGGGAAAATCCCCTCTCGGTCCCTGCCGCCGTCGACCAAATTACGGTACATCTCTCGTCCGCAACGCATAGAATTCTTAACGAAGACATATGGTAAGTACTACTCTAAAAATTCTTATTAATCTATCGCAGGAACCAACTAGCTGCATCCTGACAGTAAGGGTGATGCCGACCTTCTCGATTCCTGCAGCTGAAGGCCTAGCTTTCAAGCCAACCCCGGAGACTAGAGTGCACGGGGCGCAACTACGGGCTCACTATGCGAAGGTCCAAGTCGACTCGGTGAAGTCAGAATTTGATCATTTCCCACTCAGGCATACACTGAACGACGAGGTCCTAACCCTTGGAAAAGCACGTGGAACCTTCATCCAATGGCCCAAGGACCTCATTGAGATAAGGGTGATCCCGAGGCCAACCACTGCACCAAGCGGTCGTCTCTCGATACAACCTGCCCCTGCTCCTTCAGCACCTCCAGCTCCCACTCGTCACGAACATATAGATGATGTCGAGTTACAGTACGACACGGACTTTGGGGACGAGCCTATGGAGGCCGACAGCGCGGCGATCATTACACCCCCACCCATGAAGAAGAGCAGGAAGGCGCATTCTCCCTCCCAGAGAATTGCTATCGAAAAACCTGCTGCAAGGGGGCGAGGAAAGGGAAAGCTGCAGGGCTCACGACTTGCTCCAACAAAGCTAGATATGAGCAAGGCGCTAGTAGTACATAGGAAGCCCGTACCTCCATCCTCCTTCCAGCTAGGCATGGCATTGGTTGGAGACGACGTGCTAGCAACCATGGGCACCGCTTGCAAGGAGCTACACATGTACTACATGGAGAAATCTAACGTGAGGAGGAAGAATAGAGAAAATGGTATAATAGGCGAACACGCAAGAGCGCCATTCCTTGGGCCACCAAATTTTATCGTGGTAGACTTCAAGGATCTATTCGACCTCTACAGGCTCCGCTCGGTGGACACAACCCTCCTCAAGTGTTATTCCTTGTAAGTACTCTTGCTCACGAAAATTATTCATCTCAATCCGTGTAACATGCTTATAAGTTCGTTTGTCTTGCGTGTAGGTATAGTTGGAAGTGATGTCTCAAGAATGCGCTGGAAGTTTCCTTCCTTGATCCTCAGGTAGTCAATGTCACAAATCTTCAAGGGGACCGTCAAGGAATGGTAAACTACTTGTTTGACACCTTCTGGGCCCGACAAGACAAGGAGTACATCATGTGCGCCTATAATCAATAGTAAGTGTGTTCCCTAAATACATTGCATTACACGTCTAGCTTTAGTATTAACTTTAACTATTTTAATGCCGCAGTGGACATTGGATCCTCTGGTAATAACGCCTAAGTGGAGTACGTGCCACTACTTAAACTCCAGAATTGACAAGAAAGCATACGATTGGACCCCGATTCAACTCGCGATAGATGAAGCGTGGGCCCAATATGTGCAAAAAGGAGGCCTTCGAAAGACAGGGCAGGATACACTTATCCACAAGAAGGACTTCCCAGTCAAACAACAAATAGGCGACCAGTGCGGATTCCATGTCTGCCACAACATGCGCCTCCTTTGCAAAGATAAGGTGAAGACTTTGGGTGAATTGGAGGTTTGTGGTCTCATTCGTGACATGTTCTAACTGAATTAAAGTACATACATATATCTAAAGATCGTTCGACTAATTTCGAATTTTGTACATGTAGGACAAATTTTCAAAGGATCCGAGTAGCAGCTTTGAGGATATTCGTGAGGAGATTGCCGAGTTCATCCTCCACGAAATTATTCACCCTAAAGGAATGTTTAGGGTTAAGATTAAGTGAAGAACATTTTTTAACATTCTATTTGAATTGTCAAACACATGTTATTATGTAATATTATTGTTTATTATATTTGTTATCTCTATCTAAATTCTTCCTACATAGATATTGCAGGTTATGATGCTTACCACTTGACCAATATGCATGTGTGAATATGGATGTTATTTGTCTAAAATATATGTGAATGGCATATGTGAATGGGGATGCTGGGATGTATATATGTGAATGGCATATCTGTTTCTGTTATTTTGCAGCGGGCATGGCTAGCACAGGCCTGAGGCTAGCCAAAAAACAATATTTATTTTTTTTTGGTCATACTCATCAGTGACGGGCTATAAGTTAAAGCCCGATTGATTTATAGTCATCCGTGACGGGCCCTAACTTAAGGCCCGATTGAGAATACAGTAATCTGTGACGGGTTATAGTTGGGGCCCGATTGCGAATAATAGTCATCTGTGACGGGCTTTTGTTTAGGCCCGTTTGAGAGGACAGACATCCGTGACGGGCGCTAGTTGTAGCCCGATTGAGATAGGTCATCCGTGACGGACTCTGTTTGACTGGTCGTCTGGGTCAAAGCTATCGATGACGGGCATTAGTTGATGCCTGATTGAGATAACTTCATCCGTAACGGACTTATGCCCGTTTGAGATGATTCCTCACATCACTGACTTTTACACTGTGTCGGGCTCCATACCCGATACAGATGTGGGTTGCAGCTTGACACAGATAAGGGTAACCGTTGTAGTGGGAAAAACCTACAGTAGTAAAACTGTGAGCTAGCTGACCCAACTTTCGATTGGCATCTCCTCCCTAACAATTATTGAAAGGGTTCAATTGATTAAACATGTTCACATATGGGCTGATCAATCTCATTAAAAACTCCACTAGAATGTAGTACAAAATTTACATAAATTCTCACAGTAATTTATTCAATTCGTACAAAAATCCTTTAAAATTTCCTACTTTGAAAGGGACCTAAGTATAATATGGTAAAATAAGTTAGCACAAGCCTAGTTGAGGGAGCTTGGGATTCTGAAAAACAGTTGCTGAATAGCAGCTGATAAGACTGGAAAAAGTATTTTTCTATTTCTGATTTCTAGCATAAATTTTCGATTCTATAAATAGACATTCACAAAATTCGAGTGAGAAAATTTAGATAATTCGGAAGAGTTAGATATTCCATAAGAAACGGTAGCTGCAACTAATCCATGAAAAAAAAAATTAAACACTCGAGAAGACATCCCTTGTTATTTATATATCATTCAGATGGTTATAAAAAAATAAAATACAAACTAAAAAATAAATTAATATGTGATAGATCACTTCAAAAACAAGGTCAAATTTAACTTGTACAAGTTAAAAATAAAATAAAATACAAACTACAAAATAGATTAATATGTGATAGATCACTTCAAAAACAAGATCAAATTTAACTTGTACAAGTTAAAAAAATGGTTGTGAATATACGTTAACTAGCTATAGTTTGATTTATTCTTCTTTTGTAATTTGTAGAAGTTAATTCTAACTTGGATATTTGTGAAGTGATATATCACACATTAATATATCTTAATTTTTATATTAATTTTGATAACTGTTCAAATTACATACAAATAATTTAAATGGTATACAAGAACAACATATATACTTAGGGATTTTAAAATCCAATCCGATATGATTAACGTAACCCACTTATGATTATGAGTTATGACTGTAAACCCGTCCGGCCAAAAAGCCTATCCCGGCGGGCGCCCTCGCGCATCCACAAATCAATCTCCACGCGCACGTGCACGAAATCTTTGTGAAAATCATGCATGCAACAACGGGATAATCATCGAGATTTGCATTCTAAGAGCAAATTTAATAATAGAACTATTCCTTTCAAAAATTCAATAGTAGAACTCACTGCAAACTATTAACCTATTTTAAAACTAAAATATATAATAGATTAGTTACAAGGTTAGTTTAATTTTTCTTCTTCTCTCTTTCTCTCATTTATACTATGTGTTATGTGTTAAGTTAGTTGAGAGCCTAATACTATTTATTTTTTTACCTCTCTTCTCCACGTTATCTTGCTCTACACGCCACGAAGCAGCAGCAATACCTGACTAGTAGTACTAGACCACCGCCCGGCGCGCAGGCGCCGCCACTTGGACTAACCACCACCACGCCTGCCTTGCCCGTCACGTGCCGAATAGCTCGGAGGTCAGTCACGGCGCGCGCGCGCGCACACGTAATATACGTGCACGCGCGCGCGAGAGAAGACGAGTTTAACAAATGAGTTAGGACTAGGAGTAACAAGTTAACAAGACTAGTATTTCCTAGTAGTAGTAAAGTGGCGTGCGCGTGCGCTCGTGGGAGGGCCAAATTAAAGGCGGCCTAAGCTAAGCTACGGCGAGCGAGTGCGCGGCGGGGCCCAGCCGGCCGGTGCCGTTTGGCTTTCGCCCGCGACCCCGCGATGGCGCGTGCCCGTGCGGTTGCTGTCGCGCCGCGCGCGCGGCCGCTGGTGCGTGCGTGCGCGTGCATGCGGGGGGATCCGACGCGCGCGACGGCGAGCGCGATCGACCAAGCATCCGTCGCCACATTCGCTGATGGGACCATGCATGGGGCGCCGAGCGAATCGTGGCGTCGATCGCCGTCGCCGACCCGACATGGCCTGTGACCTCTGTGAGTCTGTGACCCGCTCGATCGATCGTGTCACATGCAGCGTGTGATCTTGCTGCTTCCAGTATACTCCATTGCTTCTCCGATCCTCGTCGACCGCCACCGGAAAAGCAGGAAAGGCACGTGGCGAATTTTTTTTATATATACTACGCTGCGCTTATGCATCGGAGAAAAGTTATATAGCGTACTAGTAATTAGTACTAGTACGTACAAGGATTTTGTTGGTGATACTGAACGATCGGGCCTAGTTGGAAATATGAAACAAATTTCTCCTCCATCCACATTCCGCAATAAAACTAGATTTCGTACCGTACTTGAACCAATCAAACCAATCAATCAGCAAGCGATCGGCAATGGACCAGAGAGGCACACTCCCAACTTACACGACTCCACTCGCTTTTAATTCCTTCTAGTAGCAAGAAATAGGGGGGGGGGGGGGGGGGGGGGGGGGGGGGAAATTAAAAGAGGCACCACTTGCGTCTCCAAAGGGCACATGCGACACATGATCGGTCGTGCCGTTGCTGTCTCGTATCAATCTCTTCAAAATCTACCCACGGTCTGACACAGCAAAACACCCAAGATCGATCGAATTGATCGAGCTCACTCCACCGCAAAGCACGTAACACGCACACGCAGCTGCAGCTAGCCATGCAATTAGACTACGCGCGCCGAACTAACCAACCCCGTGGACACACGCGTCACTCGACACATTACATCGCCGTCGATCCCCCCCAACACCCGAAGCAGCGTACGTGATCAGTGATCTCTCTCACATACGGAGATTCGCTGCCCCAATCACGTCAAAGACCGAGACTAGCTTGTCACCGATATCCATTAGCGAAATTGAGGGCAAAGAGTGAGACTGAGATCGATGTATGTATGGCTAGCTGTATGTGTGGATAGGATCAGATCGTTGGCGAGAATATTGTGCGATGTGATCATAAAGCGGATCGATCGATTGATTATATATCAAGTTCCCAAAAAGCGTCGTGTGTGTAGGCTGGTCTCAACTATACCTAGGAAAGGGCAAGGAGAGGGAGAGGGGAGAGGCAGCACAGCACGCACATGTCGACTTCGTCGGCCACCACCAGTCGGCGTCGTCGCGTGCTTGATGAGAGAGAGAGAGAGAGAGAGAGGATAGCGGCGTCCTCCTCCTGTGCGTGAACTGCTGCACGTAAGCACGGATAGCACTGTCCACTACTACTACTACTTAGTGTTAATTTGGAGATAATTGATTGCAGGAATAATTCTCGGCTGGCTCTTGTTAGTACTGGTTCGATCGATCGAGATTCTTGCTTTGCTCCCACTCCTCTTGTTTATTGCTATTACTTCCTGTGATGATGGGTTATGAGGGGGTGTTTATTATGTGTTCTTTTCTCCGAAAAGTACATTATTTTATTCTTGAGGTTTTATAAAATGGTTCATCTGAAAGAGTTGGAAGAATTAGGTCTGCAGGCATGCAGCATGCATTTGAGAGGTGAAAAGAAATCAAATGTGGTCAGTTTGTTTAGCGGTTTTGGGGTGAAGACGTGAATTGATTCGCTACTGAAAGTTGTTCGTAAGACGAAGCGGGCCCAGGAAAATACTTCGGTGGATCGGAAATACCCACTTTACGGCTGATAAAGTAGGATAAACTAGTATGGTGGTCCGCGCAAATTGCGCGACTAGTATTTTTATGTTTTCTCTCATATAATAACATATATATTTTCTTATTTTATTATTAAAATATCTTAAAATAGTAGCATAATTTAAATTTTGTACTAACTTTATCAAACTATCAATATGTAATATTCATATTGTGTTGTATACACGTGATATTTATTAATTATTTTTAATATCAAATTTTAGTTATTTCTCAATTATATTTCTATATGACCTCTAGACTCCTCTTCCAACATTCTTTATTTTTTAATTATGAATTTTATTCCTATATTTCTTATTTTAAACTTAAAATTTCAGTTATTTATAAATTATACTCCTATATGAACTCTTGACTCCTCTTCCAATATTTCTTATTTTTCAATTACGAATTTCCGTTATTTATAAATTGTATTTCGATAGACTCTAGACTCTTTTTTCTATTATTTCTTATTTTTTAATTATGAATTTTTATTATTTCTAATTGTATTTCTATATGGACTCTAAACTCATCTTTAAATATTGTTTATTTTTTAATTTTGAATTTCAGTTACTTCTAAATTGTATTCCTATATAGACTCTAGACTATTGTTCCACTATTCCTTGTAAATTGTATTTCTATATGTACTCTAAACTCTACTTTTAATTTTATTATTTTTATTCGAAAATTTAATTAATTCTAAATTCATATATGGACTCTATACTCTTCTTTCAATATTCCTTATTTTAATTCCTAATTTCTATTATTTCTAAATTATATTTCTATATGGACTCTAAACTTATCTTTCAATATTTCTTTTTTTTAATTCCGAATTTCAGTTATTTTTAAATTGTATTTCTATATGTACTCTAGTCTTCTTCCAATATTTCTTATTTTTTAATTTCGAATTTTTGTTATTTCTAAATTGTATTTCTATATAGACTCTAACCTCTACTTTTAATTTTCTTATTTTTTTAATTCCGAATTTCCATTAGTTTTACTATATACCGGTATGGACTCTAGTCTTCTCTTTCTATATTCCTTATTTTTAATTCCGAATTTCAGCTATTTTTAAATTGTATTCCTATATGGACTCTGTTTTTTCTTTTTCTCCGATTAATATGAGAATTTCTAGGCCATGAGAGCGAACGTAGAGACTTCTTTTTCTATTCCTTTAATAAGTTAATAGATAGATTGATTGAATTATTGCGGTGGATTATCTATTTTGTTATAAAGATAAATTAAATATTTTAAACAGCAAACTTAACAAATATCTAGAACAAATTATCTGAATAATACATCAGAATAACGTGTTGTTACAGTACGGATTTTGAGAGACGTGGAGCAAAGAATTCGTGGACATAATCTAGTGACTCAGAGGAGTTACAAAAGAACATGGGTATATTATGTGTAGACTATTGTTATTTGTTTGTATTGTAATCCTTTTCTTAAACATGCTTTAAGTGCAAGTTCATCGTATCAAATCACATATAGAGATTTTATTATATATTATGGAGTAAATTGAACTTCATAACAGGTAAAATGTATCATGTTTCACTTTGCATTAAGTTTAGCATATACTTTTATTTTTACACCAGATTGCATTGAAATAAGTTTCACTTGATACCAGGATACATCATCATACCTATAGAAGTTTCATGAGAATATGAAAGAAGCGCTATGAAACATAATCTAAGTTCAAGAAATTTCATAATTTCTTCTCGTATTTTATAAGATTTTTGTTTAATTATTGTGGCACAACATAGTACAAGTGAAATTTATTTTAATGAACCTTAGTGTAAAGTGAAAGTATGGGTTAAACCCAGTGTAAGGTAAAACATGGTACACTCTATCTAGTATAAAGTACAATTTACACTTATTTATGTGAACTATTCACGAAGGAATCTTAAAATAAAAATTCACTGCTTACCAGCACGACTAATCTTAAAATGAGCATAAAACATTTTCGGCTTGTTCGGCTGCTGGCTGCTGCAGCCACCACCAACAGTATTTTACACAACCAAGGAAGCAGACGGCTGCAGTTGCGGTTGCTGCAACCTGTCTGTCGAACAAACCCCCTTAAGCTATACACCCAACTACTTCCATCCCACAACATTGGTATGTTTTTTCTCCCTGTGCGTCACGACACCTTACCGACAAGCTAAAAAGTTGTCCCAATAAATTAACCATCTTCTTAAGTGAGAAAATCACGAACAACAATAGGTTGGACCATCCTAAAAAGGAAAACAGATTATCTCCCCCATAATCTGTTGCCCATAATATCTCAGACAATTTGTATATCTAAAAAAAAACATGTTTCCCTTTAGTAACTCTGTCAAATATTAACTATAATAGCAGCGGCTCTCCGACTCAATGCCTTTAACCATTTTCGAGCAACTATATATCGTGTCATAAATTAAATGGTGTTTGAGATAGATTAAGATAAAAATTAAGTCGGTGCATATGAAATGAGAAAGTCATTGGTGCGTGATTAACTTAGTTCTATTACAAACTTGAAAATTATATTTATTTGATATCTTAAAGCAACTTCGTTTAAAAAAATTGATAAAAACACACCGTTTGACGTTTTAAAAAGTACGTGCTAACGAAAATCGAGGTAAAATCTACACCTTAATTTGAAAAAAATGAGGCTTGTCAATATGAGCAGTACTTCTCCCCTGGAGACGTCATGGTTGGTATAAAAGAAAAGGGAGTAACTATATTTATGACGTCATATTTTTCACCAAAAATAGTCAGCATATATTTACATTATAATTCCATAAATTACATATATAATTTTAATATATTTATAATGAAAATCCCAAAATTACATATGTAAGTGGGGTGTAAATACTGTGTAAATTTGTATAAATATATAATTACAGCAACAAATTAAGTTGCCTGCTTGCTCAGTTGAACACGTTAATATTAGAATCTTGGAAGTTGAATTACATGCAGACAGTAAATAGATATGCGAATCTTAGCATCAAATGCAGTGGATAGAAAAGTGACATATTTTTTCGCAAGAAAACTGTCGATAAAATATAGCAATTCCGAAAGAAAATCCTAACAAAGTGCCAATTCTACGATCTCAACCCGAGGTGAGTGGGGAGACAACCAAGATATTACTCTCTGCTTGATCACTTCAATAGTTTTTCACCTCGCCATCGTATGTAGAGTATGTCTTTTAAATACATCTAAGTATTGTACTTGTTCTTTCCATGGTTTTTCCATGTCTCCCATTCCCCTGATTTCCATGGTTGCATCCGCCAAGTATAGATCAGTAGTGCTGCGCCTCCCTTTTCTTTGTTCCTCGTATCTCTCTGTGCCGGTTCTTCTCGCGCTCGCCGCGAGAGCCGAACGGAATAATTGGAGTAAACCAGCCAAACCGGACCGGCGGAATGCCGTGTCGCCGTCCTCGGTTGATTTCTCGTGCTAGAAGAGCCTAGCCTGATTAATTAATCTCCCTCGTTTGCTTAGTTAATCCGTTAGATGGACAGGCTTCCCTCCACTAAAAAATTGGCCAAGAAAATTATTAGTGCTGAATAGTACAGTGTAGCGTCTCAACTCTCAAGACTGGAATCTATACTAGTAGTAGTGACTGCATGCTGTCAAAGATGCTGACATATATAACAGCTTATTATCGCGTTTTTTTGTTGACCTAACAACATCGTCCAAGCTAGCGACTACCTAGATAAAATACTTACTCCGTATGTAGCATTGTAGCATGTACATTATCATGTATGATGTAACAGGGGCATGCCTGAATTCATTTTTATTAGGTCATGGCTGCGGATCAAGCTAAAAAACCGCAGAATATATTACGAGCAGCTGGGTCGTCTTTGAATTTTCGAGGCACACACTGATTGATGCTCAATTCGTAACGTATACGTGGAGGCCGGCCAGAACTCAGAACGGCGTGGTACTAGTATAGGTGTAACGCATGCAGCTACAGGAGATGCAAACGTTTTGCGACGGATTTACGGTCTCATCGGTTAGCTTATTCTCTAATAAATCAAAACCGATTTATTAGGAAATAAAAAATAATTTATAGGTATAATTTTTATATGTTTGTTCGTAATAATTTAAAAATCAACGTTAAAAATAATTACGTTCAAAAATATCTTAAAATCAACCTCAAAATTAAATTTGAAAATTTAAATTTTAACTTTTCTTTGAGACAATCGATGGGGCTCTTGTTCCCAAATTCGCAGCGGTCAGCCGGCCGCTCATGGCATTCTTTCCGCAAGAAACGACTCAGCTCGTCGTACGAAGTGAACAGAAGCTTCCCCTACAACGAAACAACGAAGCCGGCCAATTCACGTGAAACTCCGATCCACACAACATCTGTCTCTGGGGCCCACGCGTAGGGCCCTACTCCTACTGCTACTCCGTCGCGTTGATCCAGGTGATTAAAGAAAGAGGAGGAGAGAGGAGTAAACTTGAAGGCACCCGCCCGTGTGATTACACCTCCCTTACACTTTTCAAATATTATACGATACGTATTTTATAAAAAAAATTATAAAAAATTATTTTAAAATTATATTAATCCATTTTTAAAATAAATAAATAAATATTTAAAAAATTATAAAAATATGTCTTCTATACGGAGAAAATAAATTCCCAACTCAAACATAACAAACCCAACCCTAGGCTAGCATCTCTCCGCTTCCGATAGAGAAGGCTGATTTTTGCACACTCGCACGCACGTAAAGGCTCCTTTTTGTGCGATCTCGGATCACCCCTCTTTCTTTGCCACTCACTCACTCGAGCACCCCGAGGCCGAGTACGTACTACTACAACAGTGTAACCAGTACGGAGTGCTACTGTGCTAGTACTCGCAGCACAAACAGACCTCAATCTTTTTGGGTGTAACTTTTTTGGGGTTGCTCAGGCAGTCAAAGACGAGGAGACGAGATGCCTAGTTTAAGTTTAATTCCAATCCCACTCCATCTCCTCTCCTGTACTCCTAGTATACTCACATGGCTAGTAGGAGTACTCCGTAGTACATTTCCTAGCCGTAGGGAGGGTAACTATCGTAATCGAAGTATCAAATGGTAGTACCTTACCATTTCTCAACGAGACGCAGACACACTGTAAATTCAGCGTACATCCATGTAGTCAAAGTGTCAAACTCCAATCTTTTTTTTAAAAAAAGGAAAAAATAGGAATGTCTCAAGACTCCAAGCCCCTCTACCAGCACGCGTAGGGCTCCAAACGTGTGCGCTGGCTTTCGTTCTCTATGGAGCACAGAGTCCCGTGCAGTCACGTAGCGGAGGACGCAACAGCTGATCTCACTCGTGAGCGATGACAACAACGACCAATCAATCAATCAAACCCCCGAAAACGCCCATCCAAACCCCGCCGGTAGACGCATAGATCGATCATCGAACGCCTCCTCGTCGTCGTCTCTATGCCGGCCAAAGCAACCGATCTCCCGAACCTTCCTCCTCGCCACTGTAGCTCACTCTGCTACTACAGCACAAGTTCACAAACACTGTTTAAGATCATCCCAACCCAAAAACTATAACTAGTTTCCATACTTACCATGTCATATAGACATTATGTATAGAAACTGTATACCCAATGGATGGTGTCTTGAAATTAAATTCTCTTCCAATCACTTCTCTTTTCTCTCCTTTTATCCACCTATATTCATGTTTTTATTCTTGATTATGGTGTAGACATGGTTTCTTCATTCTTTTACCTCTCTCCTCATTAACTCTAGTGCCACATTAAATTTTTATTTATGTGGTAATATATTAAATGTTATGGATACTATATGATATGTAGGGTTAGTGATGATCTAAGTAGAAACCCAATATTAATGCAAGTAGTTATGAACAGGAGAGAAAATTAAGAAGGGAAGGGGAGGAAAAAAAACAAGGGGAGCTAAAACTAAAAGTGCTTGGTGGGGCCGGGCGGATTAGGACGAAAAGCAAAGCAGAGAGAAAGCAAGTGTAGAGAGGAAAGGAGGCTAGATCGAGGGAGAGAGAGGGACCGCCCGCGATCGCTACGCCTCGCAAGCTTGAAAGCGTGCTTGCCTGCCATTTCCAGCTTCCATTTCCTCCCCTTCCATCTCCCCTCTCTCCCACCTCCGCCACCTCTTCTCCCCTCCTCCACGGCGAGCGACGACGAGGTTTCTCTCTTCCTCGCCCATTCCTCCTCCTACAGTTCCCGCCGGTGGACGCGCCTGGTCCGACCTCGCCACGGTGCTCCAGCGTGCAGCCGAGAGCGGCGATTCATCAGCGGCGGCCACGGCTGCGAGAGAGCACGCGACGGTGAGCGGTGAGTTCGCGCATGCCTTGCATTACTGTGCTCCCCGGTGGGTGCTCCGCGCTGTTGCAGTGCGGCATGGCTGGCTTCTGCAAGCGCGGAGCTCGCGTCGGGGAAGGCTCGATTCCTCTTTTTTTTTCTTTTTCTTTTTTTTTTTTCTTGTATCACCTCGATCTGCTTCCGGTGGGTGGTGCGCGGCGGTGTGTTGCTGGGACCCTCCGGGGATGATGGGGCAAGGGGCTCCCGTGAATCGGGGGGGAGGAGGTGGGGTTTGTCTCGCTTCGTGTGGGGTTTTCCCTGTGCGCTAAAATCCCTTCACTGCTGGGAAATGGTGGGTGCGATTGGGTGGCCGCCCGCTCCTGTTCAGATTCTTGATGAGTTGAAGCCAAGGCGGGTACCATTCCTGGTCAGAGGGATCGGATTCTTGCTGTTTTTGGCCGTGCTTCTTGATTCGGATGGCCTCAATTCGGTCCCAGCTTTGAATGATTCTCTGACCTTGGGGGTTATATTAGATGAGTTCAGATGGTTTTGTGCTGCCTTGTTTTTTAGTGTCCACAAGTAGTCTGAACAAAGACAATGCAAAAGTAGTTCCTTGTTAGCTTGCAGACAGTTCCTGGTCCTAAGAATCTTTTCCAATCCAAAAGCTCATCTTTTTTCTGTCTCTTGCTGCATGTTTTAACTCCTCTTTGCATCCAATTCCAGGTTGTAGAGATGCGGCAGCGCACGAGGTCGTAGGGAGGGGTTCGGCTCTGGTTCCACTGCGACCATTGTGAAGGGAAGATGGGCTCTGCAGCGGTGGCGCCGGCGGCTCACACGCCCTGGGCTCTGCAGCTCGGCGTGGTGCTGACCTGCCTGCTGGCCACTACCTGCCATGGCCTGAACCATGAAGGCTGGCTTCTCCTGACGCTGAAGAAGCAGATGGTTGACACCTTCCACCACCTTGACGACTGGAACCCCGGGGATCCATCGCCGTGCGGGTGGAAGGGCGTCAACTGCTCGTCGGGATCTACGCCGGCGGTGGTGTCCCTCAACCTCAGCAACATGAACCTGTCGGGCACCGTCGACCCGAGCATCGGTGGCCTAACAGAGCTGACTAACCTTGATCTGTCATTCAATGGGTTCTCTGGCACTATCCCTGCAGAGATTGGGAATTGCTCGAAGTTGACGGGGCTCTACTTGAACAACAACCAGTTCCAGGGCACAATCCCCCCTGAGCTCGGGAAGCTGACTATGATGATCACATTCAACCTGTGCAACAACAAGCTCTTTGGTCCAATACCTGATGAGATTGGTAATATGGCATCACTTGAGGACCTGGTAGGGTACAGCAATAATCTCTCTGGCTCTATACCGCATACTATTGGTAGGCTCAAGAACCTGAAAACTGTCCGGTTAGGTCAGAATGCTATATCTGGTAACATTCCTGTCGAGATAGGTGAATGCCTCAACCTGGTGGTGTTTGGTCTTGCACAAAACAAGTTAGGAGGACCATTGCCTAAGGAGATTGGGAAACTGACTCTTATGACAGACTTAATATTGTGGGGAAATCAGCTTTCTGGTGTGATTCCCCCAGAGATTGGAAACTGCATAAATCTTAGGACGATTGCCCTTTATGACAATAATCTGGTTGGGCCTATTCCTGCAACAATCGGGAATATTCAGAACCTTCAGAGGCTATACCTCTACAGGAATTTATTAAATGGTACAATTCCGTTAGAAATTGCCAATCTTTCTCTTGCAGAGGAGATTGACTTTTCAGAGAATGTTTTAACTGGAGGGGTACCAAAGGAATTTGGCAAGATACCACGATTGTATTTACTCTATCTCTTCCAAAACCAACTCACTGGCCCTATTCCTACCGAGTTGTGTGTATTGAAGAACTTGAGTAAGCTTGATCTTTCGATCAACACACTCAGTGGCCCAATTCCAGCATGTTTTCAGTACATGAGCAGACTAATCCAATTGCAACTATTCAACAATATGCTGTCAGGTGACATACCTCCAAGATTTGGTATCTATAGCCGGCTTTGGGTGGTGGATTTCTCAAATAACAATATAACCGGGCAGATACCTCGAGATCTTTGCAGGCAGTCAAACCTTATTTTGTTGAATTTGGGGGCTAACAAGCTAATTGGGAATATCCCCCATGGAATCACCAGGTGTAAATCCTTGGTGCAGCTTCGTCTTGCTGATAACAGTCTGACAGGAAGCTTCCCAACTGATCTGTGCAATCTGGTGAATTTGACAACAATTGAGCTGGGTCGAAACAAGTTCAATGGTCCTATTCCTCCTCAGATAGGCAATTGCAAGGCTCTGCAAAGGCTTGACCTAACAAATAACTATTTCACATCAGAGTTGCCCCAAGAAATAGGTAATCTGTCAAAGCTCGTCGTCTTCAATATCTCATCCAATAGACTAGGCGGAAGCATACCATTGGAAATTTTCAATTGCACTATGTTGCAACGCCTAGATCTCAGCCAAAATAGCTTCGAAGGTTCATTGCCAAATGAAGTTGGCAGCCTGCCTCAGCTGGAGCTGCTATCATTTGCTGACAATAGGCTCTCTGGACAGATACCACCTATTCTTGGTAAACTTTCACATTTGACAGCTCTACAGATTGGTGGCAATCAATTCTCTGGTGGAATACCAAAGGAACTCGGACTACTCTCAAGTTTGCAGATCGCCATGAATTTGAGTTATAACAATCTCTCTGGCAACATACCATCAGAGCTTGGTAATCTTGCATTATTGGAAAATTTGTTTCTCAATAATAACAAGCTGACAGGTGAAATCCCAGATACCTTTGCAAATCTGTCTAGTTTGCTTGAGTTCAATGTCTCCTACAATAATCTCACTGGTGCTCTCCCCACTGTACCACTTTTTGATAACATGGCGTCAACCTGCTTTCTTGGAAACAAAGGACTATGTGGTGGACAACTTGGCAAGTGTGGGTCTGAGTCAGTCTCTTCTTCCCAGTCATCCAATTCAGGCAGTCCCCCTTTGGGCAAGGTCATAGCAATTGTTGCTGCTGTTATTGGAGGAATTTCACTTATTCTTATCGTTATAATTGTGTATCATATGAGAAAACCACTAGAAACAGTAGCTCCTTTGCAAGACAAGCAAATATTTTCTGCTGGGTCTAACATGCAGGTTTCTACCAAGGATGCATATACATTTCAGGAATTGGTTTCTGCTACAAATAATTTTGACGAGAGTTGTGTTATTGGAAGAGGTGCATGTGGAACAGTGTACAGAGCCATCTTGAAAGCTGGACAGACAATTGCTGTAAAGAAGTTGGCTTCTAACAGAGAGGGAAGCAACACAGACAATAGTTTTCGTGCAGAGATCCTTACTCTAGGAAAGATAAGACATCGTAATATTGTGAAGTTATACGGGTTCATCTATCACCAGGGTTCCAACCTTCTGTTGTATGAATACATGCCAAGAGGAAGCCTTGGGGAGTTACTTCATGGGCAATCTTCATCTTCACTTGATTGGGAGACACGCTTCATGATAGCCCTAGGGGCAGCTGAAGGGCTATCTTACTTGCATCACGATTGCAAACCTCGCATCATCCACCGTGATATAAAATCAAATAACATTTTACTTGATGAGAACTTTGAAGCTCATGTTGGTGACTTTGGATTGGCAAAGGTGATAGACATGCCATACTCAAAATCAATGTCTGCAATTGCTGGTTCATATGGATATATAGCACCTGGTGAGTCTTCTACTGTTACTTTCCATACTTATTCCTGTTATAGCTTTTATCTCTTTTACTTGAAATTGCTTGTAAAATCCAAGGTTACTATACTACTTGATTGCTTTATACTAGCAGAAAGTACATGTGATTGTTTCCTACAAAGTACTAACCTAGTTCTCCTTTGATCAGAATATGCATACACCATGAAGGTTACTGAAAAAAGTGACATATACAGTTACGGCGTTGTACTGTTGGAGCTGCTAACCGGACGTGCCCCTGTACAACCATTAGAACTGGGAGGTGATCTGGTAACATGGGTAAAGAATTACATCAGGGACAATTCTTTGGGTCCAGGGATTCTTGATAAGAATCTGGATTTGGAAGACAAAACGTCTGTCGATCATATGATTGAGGTCTTGAAAATTGCATTGCTATGTACTAGTATGTCTCCGTATGACAGACCACCGATGCGGAATGTTGTAGTTATGTTAAGTGAGTCTAGAGATAGGGCCAGGATGAGCTCTTCATCCTCACCTGCTTCTAATCATTCTTCAAAGAAGGATAACTTATGATGTATTTATATATGTTCTAGTCAGGGCAATGCCCTTTTGCTCCCTCTTTCTGTTTACTTTTGTAGGATTTTTTTGGGAGTTTGCAATCATTCTTTATGTCATATTTCTAGGGAGATATATAAAACTGACTCATACAAATGCCATTCTGTACATCGAGTGTCTCTCAACATATCCTTCAGAACAACTAATAATTGCCGGTAGAGCCGCAGAATTCTTCATGGGCAGTTCTTACTTCTTTCAGTTTTTTATCTGACTTTGGTGTGGGTTTTTCTTGTTTCTTCTTCTTGAGTGCATTGTCCAGTTGTAAATATAAGTCGACAGACCAAAATCTGTTAATAGTGTCACCGTTTGAAAAGCTCTGATTATCTCTATCTACGGTTCTGCTTCAAGCAATTCAGCTAGTATTTCCATCCCTTCAAAAGTTCACCTTTGATATAATCATATAATCACTGATGTTACTCATGTGGTTAGTACTACCAGGGGCCAGAGTTCATATAGGAGTACCAGCAGAGTGTAGTGGAGAACTGCAGACATTGCATCGACCGGTACCAATGTGCCATCCCTTCGTCTTTTTTTACTCCTTTTGATAATCTTCTTCTCCACTGCATGCGTCTGATGAAGCTCTGCTCCTCAAACCTGAACCTGTTTGATCATGGCGTCAGTGCACAGTTCAGTTGGACGAAATTGAAAAAATGGAGAAAGGAAACGGTCACATCTCAGTATCTCTCCCGGTAAGTGGAGGGCACCTTTCCAGCCATTCAGCGCATCAGCGTTTTGTTCAGTGGCAGCGCGGGAGCCGCATCACTCATTCACTCTCAGCGTCCACTTCCACCGAACCGAACACCCCATCCCCATCACCAATTCACCATGGCGGCAGAGGAAGGGAGGAGCCCGCACGTCGTGCTCTTCCCCTTCCTCGCGCACGGCCACATCCCGGCCTTCCTCCGCCTCGCCGGCCACCTCCAGGCGCTCCGCCCGGGCCTCGCCGTCACCCTCGTCTCCACCCAGCGCATCCTCGGCTCCCTCTCCCTCCCGGCCACCTCTCCTCCGATCCAGCTCCACGCGCTCCCCTTCGCGCCCGCCGACCACGGCCTGCCCGACGGCGCCCACTCCCTCGCCGACCTCCACGTCCACCAGTTCATCACCTTCTTCCAGGCCTCCGAGTCCCTCCGCCCGGCCTTCGATGGCTTCGTCGCTGGCATCCGGTCCCCCGTTTGCATCATCGCCGACGCCTTCTTCGCGTGGACGGCCGACGTCGCGCGCGCGCGGGGCGCGTCCCACGCCGTATTCCTCCCGGGTGGCGCCTTCGGCAACGCTGTCTTCTTCTCCGTGTGGGAGCACCTCCCGCACACCCTCACGGCCGGCGACGAGTTCCCGTTGCTGCCCGACTTCCCCGACGTCGTCCTCCACCGCACCCAGATCCCGCCGTACATGCTCGCCGCGACTGGGGCGGACCCCTGGACGGCCTTCTTCCGGCGGGTCATCCCGTCCTGCCGCAAGACCGACGCTGTGCTCGTCAACACCGTCCAGCAACTGGAGCCCTCCGGGCTAGACATGCTCAGAGCAAGCTTCGGCGTCCAGACATGGCCGATCGGGCCGATCCTCGCGGCGCCGGCTCCGTCGAAATCGCGCGACGACGACGACATCACCATCATCCAGTGGCTGGACGCGCACCCGCGGCGCTCGGTGCTGTACATCTCGTTCGGGTCGCAGAACAGCATCAGCATCCGTCAGATGACGGAGCTGGCGCTGGGGCTGGAGGCGAGCGGGTGGCCGTTCATCTGGGCCGTCCGGCCGCCGCTGGGGTTCGACCCCAAGGACGGATTCGATCCCGAGTGGCTCCCCGCCGGATTCGAGGACCGGATGGCGGCGCGAGCAAGCGGCAGGGGATTGGTGGTGCGCGGGTGGGCGCCGCAGGCGCGGATCCTGGCGCACCCGTCCACGGGCGCATTCCTGACACACTGCGGGTGGAACTCCATCCTCGAGAGCCTCCGCCATGGCGTGCCCCTGCTCGGGTGGCCGGTGGGGGCCGAGCAGTTCTTCAACGCGATGGTGGTGGTGGAGTGGGGGGTCTGCGTGGAGGTGGCGCGCGGGAACCTGGAGAGCTCGGCGGTGGAGAGCGCGGAGGTGGCCGAGGCCGTGGGGACGGTGATGGGGGAGACGGAGAAGGGCGAGGCGATGCGGAGGAAAGCGGGGGCGATCGCTCACGCGATGGCGGCGGCGTCGGAGGGGCCGGGCGGGTCGTCGTCGGCGAGCTTGGAACGGTTTCTCAGATGCGTCGAGGCGTCGGCGCTCCGAGATTCGTGCTTGAGTACTTCGTGATTGGTGGAGCGCGAAAACCACCCGTGTGAATGTTGATGTGAATTCTCTTTCTAATTTCTGGTTTCTCTCGGTTTAGATATTCTGTCAGATGTGTATATTTATCTCGGTTTGGTTATATCTTCACAGTAGAATTACAACTCTAGTGATTCGTTGGCGGAGCAAAAAATCTACACCCGTAGGACTGAATTAATAAGAGATCAAATATCTTTAATAATTATATGATATTCTTTAATATTACAATGGGAATCATGAGCCAAGCATGTGACTCAAGCCCTATCTGCCTCATCCCTGTTTCCGCCTAAGGAAGTGAAGATTTTGTGGCTAAAAAAAAGAGAGGCAATGTTAGGAAATGCTAGATATCGGGATCTAATCCCCAATCCCCATTGCTTGGGATGGGATCCCCTCCCCAACACCCACGCGTGGCAGAGAAGATGGAGGGCAAGAAATCGGCTTGACGAGGAGGAGAAGAAGGATCAACACAGAGCAACAAGTTAAAAGGCAAGACACATGCCAACATTAAACAGTCCCATATCTAATCATGCTAACACACATCTCTCATCTTCTTTCATCTTCTTGCTTCTGAGTTGTAAGAAACATAGGGCGGAAGGCACCATGGAGCTCTGTCCATGGAGGAGCAGAGCCCGAGGTTCATCGGCATGGGAATGGGATGTCCAATCTCTTGCTCATGCACCTACCGTCAGCACAGCCCCCCTCGCCCGTGAAGCGTCAGGAGGACGAGCTACTCCTGATGTTCTCGCCTGTGGCACACCACGAGACCGCAACAAACTGGGTGGACTTATGCCGAGAGGACGAGGGAAGTCACAGCGGAGGGGGGATGGGGAGCGACGTCGTTGCATCGAAGGAAGATATGGAACTCCTCCGCCATCACCCCTGGTAGAGGACGAGGCAGCGTCGGTGCCATTGTTGTAGAGGAAGACCACCACCGTCGCCACCAAGTGCCAAGGGAGGTTTGGGGAGGAAGTCGTCTGCGGTGGACTTAAAACCCTGAGATCGGCGTTGGCATCGATCGATCTCGGCGTTGTCATCTCCAGGTGAGAGAACAGGTACATGTAACCATCTTCATCCCTTCTTCTCTCCCCTATCAGCTTTACGTATGAACTGATATTGATGAGGTATCAGTTAGTATATGAAATTGGTACCTACGGGACCTACGGGTATCAAATCTGATACCGATAAGTATTGAAATTTGATATCATCCCGTTTCGAACGTGGTATAGTAACCCCTTGGATTTTTATAATAAGGAGTGTTACCTCCGTCACAAAATATAAAGAGTTTTAGAGTTGGACATGGTTACTAATAAAGTTGGTGAAATTCAATATAATAAGGTTGTGATTGGTTAAGAAAAGGAGATAGTTGGAAATTTGATTATTGGAAGGTTATGATTAATTAAAAAGAGAATGTGGATGGTTAAGTAATTATATTTGATACAAATTTTAAAGATTAAAAGTTGTTATATTTTAGAATGGATGTAATACAAATAAGTTTCATGAATATTGTTGTTCAAACATGTTAGATTTAATAAACAGTTAAGAGGAATTACTGTATTTACCTAATTCCAGGAATTACTGTATTTACCTAATTCCAGTGGTATTAAGGTTGTTGGACTTTGGCAGCCCATCTTCAATACTAGTTAAAAAGATTGTAGTGGTGGTCATCGTCTTGAATCCTTGAAAATCAATGGATGAAATTCATCTGGCAATCCTCCCACTCGTGCGATTCTCCCACGCCAAAGCGCGATCCTTCTCCTTTGTGTAAAAAAAAGGGGCTGCTATACAACGGAATTTCGTTGGGACGGGATGATACCGGTTAGGAATCAGATCCTGATACCTCTGAGGTATCATGTCCTGATACCTAACCGGTATCAGACGATACTTGTGAGGTTTCAGATGATACCTATAAGGTATCAGTCGATTCCTATCACGTATCAGTATCAGGTGATACATATCAGGTATCAGGTAATTTCTATCCACGTCTATATGCAGCCTTCATATAAGTAAGGATTAACCGGAATGCTTGCTTTGTATAATGCAGCCTCACCATTTCATTTGTGGCGAACACTTTAATTCTATCTTGCTATTGTCGAGGGAGTATATCATCTGCACCTAATTCTGTATATTGAGTATATATTGACTAGGATCTTGGAAATTTTTGAATTGCTGTCAGGTACAAGTTCCTTAGTTTGATGATTTGATTAGTTTCGCAACTAATCTGCCGTGTACTGCTGCTATGGCTAGAGAATATAAGGATACAGAGTGAACAAGGAAGAGGAGGAAAGCATTAGAGTTTTTTGATGCTCATGAACTGCTCGATGAAATGTTTTGAGGTACTACTAAAGTCTGAGTACGTTTCTGTGAATTATCTTTTTAGTAGGTCTATATGCAGAAACCTCCTTCCTTGGATTTGTTATTATGTTGCCAGTGGAAATTAATTTAGATTTAACAAATATTTCAGTGAATCATTCATGTCAATCAACTAAATCAATAAGAACATGCTAGTTTATTCCCATTAGGGGGTTGCATAAAAAGTAAAAAAACAAAACAGAAGTTTGGTGCTTGTATTTACATGATTTCGCTTTTATTGTGCTCCTATGCAAGTCTCTGATGGACATATTGCAGGGGCTCATCATAAGTATGTATATGATCTCTTCTATCGATTCATATGTGGTGATTTAGGCTGTGTTCTTCCTCCCCTTTTTCCCAACTCACATCTCTCGTTTTCCGCGCGCACGCTTTTCAAACTGCTAAACGGTGTGTTTTTTGCAAAAAGTTTCTATACAAAAGTTGTTTTAAAAAATCAAATTAATCCATTTTTTAAAAAAATTAGCTAATACTTAATTAATCACGTGCTAATGGATCGCTCCGTTTTCCATGTTTATTGTGCGTGTTGGGAACTCCCAACAACGAACTCAGCCTTAGTACCTTTTTCAAGATTGCACACACATGATTTGTATGCCAGGTTAGTTAAGGATGTTAGTTTTGTTAAGACTATTCTGAATGCATAGTCATCCTTATTATAACCTCTCTCTCTGCATGAGGAATGAGCTGCTATATAATCACTGATTGGTGCTGCTCGCATTGTTATAAACAACATTTTAGTTTGTTGGATGGGAATTGAGAGACCCTGTTTCCAAATGTATTCTTAAGGGGTCAACAACAAGCTTGCGATAATATCAGCCTGGTGATATGCCAATGTTTTGTTTAGGATTGTTTTAGCAGGATGCTTAGTAGGCAGACATGATTCAGGTAGTGCACTATGGAGGTACTTGTGTTGATATTCATGTAGTGCAGTATGGATGTTTGCTAGGCATGCATGATTCAGGTAGTCTGGGATCATTTGTAGAAGCATGTTATCTGAAACAATACAAGCATCCACATAGTGTCTGGTGGGTTAGGCACTACACAACACTGTGATGAGTGAGCCGTAGCCATTGTGTTGATCATGGAGCAGCAGAGCAGAAACTGCAGGTTAAGGTGATGCCCTTTCTTCCTAAATCCTCAAATAATAAAGATTTGAATTGCAATGTGTGATTATGGTTTTGTGATTGGTTAGTGCAATAATAAAGTCACAAATTGTTTGAAAATATTTATTATGCTTAAAATACTATACTATATAATGTCCAAAACTTCTATTCATGAGTTCGATGTTTTACTTTCACATGTGCACTTCTGTTGAATGTGTTGTTAAGTTTGCCTATGAACCATTTCACTAAGTGGTTTACACTATATATCTTTCACAGGTGGTGATCATAGCATGATAGCAATCGAATTCCACCGTGTAGGTACCATACACTATATATTTTCTGGTTATACATCACAGACGACAGAAAAGCTAGGTATGTTTCTTATGACCCTGTATATATCACTTTACTGAAAGTTTTCTGGCCTCAAATTACTGAGGAACTCGGAGCTACCGTTGAACAAATGTGCCCTGTTTCTTGCAATACTTTATTCTGGGTACAACAATACATATTCTAACTGGTTTTGGGCTCAACTTTCTGTTATTAATTCATTTGTACTTGACAGATTCTTTGCATAGGCTAATATCCTAATCTAACCATTAATGGGAGTCATATAGAACATCTTATTTCAGTTTCACACAAGGATGCCACTTTTGCACAGAAAAATAAAGATATATGATTTACCAATATGACTATTTCCTTTTCCTCATCTAGATTCCATCAAAATGGTACAGATAAATTTTTGGCCCTCTAGCTGAACTATTCTCATTGTTTTGGCATCAAATTACATGTAAGGAATTAGCTTTCATAGGAGTAGTGGTGAAATGGTCTGCTCTACTTCCATGTATTCATGTGAGATTTAATAGGCTATTAACCCATTTGTTATGCCTCACTGTCAGAATATGAAGTCTGAATGACCGTGCAGCTTGAACTATATACCTTTTTTGGTTACATCGCTGAGAAAGATAGTCAAAGATGATGAGGTTCATTTTTAAGAAAAAAGGGAACACGACAGTTATGGTGGATCATGTCACTTATTACAGAGGGTAATGTCTTGTAAATAATGATGGAAATGGTTTGTTGTTTGTATTTTTTTACCAGCAAATAGGAATAAAGAATCTTAACTGGTATTTTTATTGTAATATTTTTGCTTCTTTTGAGTTGTGTATGAATTTGCACAAAATTTATTGGTTATTTATATTGTAGTGTGTAAATTATCACAGTTGCTCACGCCCAATCATATTTGAATTGTATATGAATTACAAGTCAAATATGACAAAACAGACGGGACCTGAATGTGTAGAAAAATTCCTGATGTTGTTGTACCCAAAAGAGGCATACAATTGACAATCTTGAATTTGAATGTACTATATTCTTAAATTGTATTAGGCACATAATTCTTCTAGATTATTAAATTAGGCCCAGTTTTTTTCTTCAACTTCAAACATCTTGAACTTAGGTCCAGTTCTTTTCTTCACATTTTTTTCCTTATATATGCTTTAGATCCTGAACTGTTACGCATGTATCATTTGTTGTCCCCCAAATCAAAGATTATTTGATGGTGAAATAATTTAATAATTTGGATAAAATAATCCTACGGAAAGGAAGGGGTATTAGGGTATTTGTATTGTACATAGCTAACAATTACATATACTTTTTTTCCCGTTGCAACGAACAGGCACCCACCTAGTAAATGTAAAAAACAGGTTGAATTCGCAGGCCCTTCCTAACACTGTGGGTCTAGAAAAAAAATACTTACACAGCCATGAATCCTGAAGCCTTGTTCATCTAAATGGAAACCAATCGTTCTGAAGAAAAAAGATCAACCCTGGAAGTCGAGTTATAAAACCAATCCTGAAATCCAGAGTTCTGAAGAGAATGAAACTTTTGTTTCCATCCCAGAAAGCCCACTTCCTTCTATCCTCAGTGAGTGTCCCGGTGAAGATTTTGCTGTTACTTTGCAGACTGCGTAGCAGCAAATAACCATGCGAGAAGTACCGGTTAATCCTTGCGATTCGATCAGTTGGAGTCTTGGAGAACGATATCACGGGATGCGGTGATTGACCACCCAAATTCCCACCAATCGATCAACCTTTCTGGCGACGCTTAAACCCAACGAATCCTCAGTTTCCGTGACAGAAACATCAACCATTGTGATCTGATCATCGGTTGGTATCCATCCGTATCGTGCCGTGCCGTGCCACCTCGCCAGAAGAAAGAGAAGAACCGGGTTCCTTCAGAATCCCGATTCTTTGAGTGAATGTTTCTGCACACTGCAGCGATAATTACCGTAATACAGTTGCGAACTGATAATTAGCATGTCCAAAGGCAGTTAGTTCACGGCGGCGCGATTTGTCATGACTGTACTGTGATACTGTCCCATGTCCCAACAGACAAGACGAAATGGGGATGAGATTATAATAGACTTTCAGAAACCACTGTATCTTACTATCTCCCCTGTATTACTGTTGATCGATCAATCAATTGCACAAAAGAAGTTGTATAAAAAGTAGTTTTGTTGTATCCCAATCCAAAAAAAAGACACAAATTGGATCCTTGATGCAGACGCGCCACCTTCCAGGGCTCCAGCTCGGCAATTTTGCATCTGAAGGCTCATTACGCATCGAACGGAACTCTGGCATTAAAAGTAACGAAGAAGTAACTTTATTCACGAGGCAGGATGAACATGAACATGAACTGCTTTGGTCTTTATTACAGTAACTTTGCAATTTTAGCTAATGAGTGCAGAGCCGCTAAAGGCGATTCAGAAAGCTTGTTGGTAGGATTCACTGAAAGTTAATGGTGAATGATTACTCGAGTGTTGGTTGTTCTTTGACAGGATAAGCTGAGTGTTCTCCTGAAAGCAACCAAGGGCAGCTCCTTTTCTTATCCGGAATCCTCCTTTTTTCAGAGCCACGAGTATTTAACAAGCAACATCCTTGTCTTACATGATTATGATAATCACTTCATCATTTCATATAGTCCTGCGCCATTTCTCTTCTTCTTGTTGTTCTGCAGTAGTGCGCCCCACTACGTATGGGGAGCTCCTCTTTTCAGCAAAGCTGCACCACTTAGCAGAAAGAGAGCGCAGTTACTATATGCAAAGCGAAATCTTCCTAGCTAGATTTGACTCCACTGATTACTACGCTGCACTCTGCGTACATACACACCTGTGTGTATGCCTGAGCTGTAAAGCAAGATAAAGATTATACACCATTGCATGGACTGAATTTCTGGACCGAAGCTAATGTTTCCGGGCGACGTCTTTAACCTGTCTAGTCTGTAAAATGGACTGAAAGGCTGGTGCAGGCTTGTGGTGCTTGTCTGAAGATTCTGAAAACATCAACCTCAGTAGTTGCACGGAGCGATGATGATGACGATGCTATAGAACGGAACAGTGGATGTGGATATCGTGGAGATCACGATGCGATGTCCCTATTAAAATTTCAGTCGCAAGCTGCAGTTCATGGAAATGCAGAGCATAGAATAGTGTACGCGCGCGAATTCTGCAGGCTCACCGGCAACAAACTGCTCCGAATTCCCCTCTTCTCCGGCAAGGGCGGGCGTCGTGGTTCGTGGAGCGTTCGCGCTGTTGCTGCCGCCCGCTGAGGCGCTGATCGACGTGGATTCCGACCCGGTGCGCACCGGTCCCGGCAAATAATGGGATGCAACTGCCATCCGCGTCGGTACACCTGAGCCGTAGCGTAGACGCATGCTGAATTCCCCGGATGCACGATGTACACAGTTCTGCTCCGTGATCCGGCTCAGCAAGGGATTATTATTACTGTTTCAACGTGCGAGCATTACGCTACTGTAGCTAGAGCCGTACGTTTTCGTGGTTTTTTGGGTGGACGTCATCAATGCGTTGTTTGGTTGGTTTTTCTTTCTCCCCAACAAAACAATGGTTGCTGCAGGTTCTCGTTTCTCTCCGTCAGCTCTAATTGTGGGTCTCTCCACGCGAAATCGACACCTGCACCGAATACAGACCCGATGTAATTCGGCACGTCACGCGATAGACCGCCCATTTTGTCCAACCACACGGCAATCGTCCGGTTGAGGTAGACCTGACCTGATCGGGCCCGTTTCTTTTTGTTTAGGATTAGGTCAAGCACGTACTAGAAGAGAACAACGAGAGGATCCCTCCCAGCAACAACTTCAGATTAATATAGTCGTACTTCGTGACACCAAACAAATTCCTAGTACTACCTAGTAAACCGGTCAGAAACGGTGTCGCTCCCACAGGTTCATACACTGGCATTGGCTCCGCCACTCGCCAGAAGCCCAGAAATATCCCGCCCCGGTTACACGGTCAATACGCACACAAGTTTTGCACCCCCGCTGCGCGCATCCGAGGCAGCTAGCGCTCACGCCCTTTGCCTTGGCCACACGCCAGCGAATGACCGAGTCCACGAGAGACGAACGCTGGCACGCTGCCCTCTCCGCGAGGCGGCTGTGACGACGCACGCACCGCCCGTCCGTCCGCCCGCAACGCAACCTCGCCCAACCACCTGAGAACGAGAAAAAAAAAAATCGAAACGCTCTCACCATCAATTCGACACATCGGTGTACTAAACTCGGCTACTTTCCCCATCTCCTCCTCCACCTCCTCCCTCGGGTGGTCGATTAGACGAGGCGGGCGTCGTCGCCTCGCTTCCCCGCAAACCGGATCGGCAGATCCGGCCGCGCATCCCGTCCACCACCACCCGGATGGCCTGCGCCTCCCCACCCATCGCGGCCCCGGGGATAGCGTAGCATGGGCCAATCCCCCTCGTCCCCCCTCCTCGCCAAATCCAGCTCCTCCTCCTCCTCATCCTCACCCTCCCCTCCTCCCATGGCGCCGCACAGGGCGCAGCGGACGATGCTCGTGGTGGCGGGGAACGCGCCGCCCACCGCCGCGGCGCCGCCGCCGGAGCGCGACCACACGCAGGACCTGCCCGACGAGATCCTCTCCCTCGTGTTCGCCTCGCTCACACCGACCGACCGCAACGCGTGCTCGCTCACCTGCGCGCGGTGGAAGGAGGTGGACGCCTCCACGCGCCACCGCCTCTCGCTCGACGCCCGTGCCGCGCTCGGCTACGCCGCGCAGGGGATCTTCGCGAGGTTCACGGCCGTCACCAAGCTCGCGCTGCGCTGCGCCCGGGGCTCAGGGACGGACAGCCTCTCCGACGACGGGGCACGCCAGGTGGCCGCCGCGCTGCCGTCCGAGCGGCTCGCCAGGCTCAAGCTCCGCGGCCTCCGGCAGCTCTCCGACGACGGGCTCGCGTCGCTCGCTGGGGCCACGCCGGTGATCCGCAAGCTGTCCGTCGCGTCCTGCAGTTTTGGGCCCAAGGCCTTCGTCGCCGTCCTCCGGTCGTGCCCCCTCCTCGAGGACCTCTCCGTCAAGCGCCTTCGCGGCCTCCCTGACACCGCCGGCGCCGCGACCGCCATCACCGAGGAGATCCTCTTCCCGCCCGCCTCGTCGCTGCGGTCAGTCTGCCTGAAAGACCTGTACAGCGCCCTCTGCTTCGTGCCGTTGGTTGCCTCGTCGCCGAACCTCCGGTCGCTCAAGATCTTGAGGTGCTCTGGCTCCTGGGACCTGCCATTGGAGGTCATCGCAGCGCGTGCACCTGGCCTTGTTGAGCTCCACCTTGAGAAGCTGCAGGTGGGCGACCGCGGCCTCTCCGCTGTATCGGCATGCGCAAACCTTGAAGTCCTGTTTCTTGTCAAGACCCCGGAGTGCACTGATGCAGGCATAATCAGCGTTGCCGAGAAATGTCACAAACTGCGCAAGCTACATATTGATGGGTGGCGCACAAACCGGATTGGGGATCATGGCCTCATGGCTGTTGCACGAGGATGTCCAGACCTGCAAGAGCTCGTCTTGATTGGGGTCAACCCTACCGTGCAGAGTCTCCGGATGCTTGGTGAACATTGCCGCTCGCTGGAGCGTCTTGCACTTTGTGGGTGTGAGACCGTTGGGGATCCCGAGATCATTTGCCTGGCTGAACGCTGTGCTGCGCTCAAAAAGCTTTGCATCAAGGGTTGCCCAGTCTCAGACCGTGGGATGGGGGCACTGAATCGGGGCTGCCCCAGCTTGGTCAAGGTGAAATTGAAGAGATGCCGCGGCGTATCGTATGAATGTATTGAGAACCTGAAGGTAGTTAGGGGTGGCACATTCTCTATCAGCTTGGATATTGTATTGGAGCGTGATGCTGGAGGTGCAATTGAAAACGGCGGGCAAGAGGCTGGACAGGTGCAAATTACAGAGCTAACTGATCAGATGGCAGCCATGGATCTTCCGACTAATGCCACCAATGCACAATCCTCTGCCCAGGCAAGTAGTAGGATGAGGAGCGTCATGTCAGCACTCAGGAGGAGGTTTGGCAATCCTCCGGCTCTGTGATGTGAGAAAAAATTGTGAACCTATTTGCTACTTTATGCTTTCTAATCTCATATTCATATTCCTTAGCTTATTAATTTTACTATCTAGTTCTCGCAAAATCACCATGATGGATAATTCTGTGTTACCATTGCTATTTCATCAGCAGTTGTTGCCCTTTCTCTGATTAAAAAAAAGGGTTTGGTTTAGCTTTGCTGATGATCAGCATGCATCTATAAAAAAATATT
Organism: Oryza punctata; assembly: GCA_000573905.2. Classification (NCBI taxonomy): domain Eukaryota; kingdom Viridiplantae; phylum Streptophyta; class Magnoliopsida; order Poales; family Poaceae; genus Oryza; species Oryza punctata. The sequence goes on along the minus strand of CM002491.2, from coordinate 23,557,735 downwards.
TCTTTGGTTGCTTGGAGTTTTGAAATCTGTCCTTCAAGCTTAGCTACCTCAGTACTAAAAATTATCACCATCGCTGTTGAGCACATTGGAATAGTTAGCTGTATAGGGCAGCCTACAACACGATATATATAATCGGTTGCTCTATGCACAGCACTCTGATTCTGCATTAGGTTTGAAAAAACAAACATGCATAATTTAACTTATGTTCTCTTTTAAGATTCTTCTTCCATTTATCTAGCTTCTGTAAACAATGAAGATAATGCATATTGCCAAGTGCCATTTTCTGTCGTTAATTATAGAGATGTTGGATAGTGATATGCTAGTTGTTGCTTTGAAGTTTAGTTAAAGGCAGTAGGTGATACTGATATGCTGATAGTGAACCATTTCATGTTATGTACGGTATGCCTTGTATTTGTAGTTCTCCCCAATTTGATGCCCTCTGTTAGTACATCCTTGAGGGTGTTAAATGATGAGTTCAATCAGCATATCAATACTAGAGAGGTACCCCAAACGATACTACCATTTTTTTTGATCATTTGTGTGGCCGTTCACCAATAGTCCAATGTTTATGTGCAAGCAGCTCAGTTGCAACTGCATAGCGGATAATAGGTATGAAGATGGAAGTTAGTATGGCATCTGAGTAAAATAAGTTTCACCTCTTTAATAATGAGACCTTTGCTGTACTTCTGTTTAGTACTTGGGAAAATTGTCATTTTGCTGTCAAGATTAATTCTGATACCGTGGATGTGTTACACGATAGGATTCAAAGAGAACTTTCTGAGCTGGAAAACCAACGAATTCCTTTGGTAGTCAATGCTGTCCTCTTCGATGCTTTGTCATGGGGGGCTGGAAATTTTCTTTGCCTTTCTTCTGTGGGTAACTGGGTACTGGATAGTGCTATGAAAGTAGGCAGCCAAAGGTTCCAAGCAGTCCAACTCGGTTTTGGGAGAGATTTAGATTCTGAAAAATAGTTGGCGAGAATCTAGAAGCTGAAAAACTTGCAAAACTTGCTTCTAACTTCTATTTTATTTTATAGACTCTAACTATAACTTCTGATAATCTGGATGGAAAGCTAAACTGTTGAGGAAACTTTTGATTCTTCCTCCGCCATAAGCTCCCCAAACATTCTCATATTCAGCTAAGTCTATGGTCCACTGGCTGAGGGAACAACTGCAAACCTTGCTTAACCAGAAGGAAATCTACAATCTACAAAAGATGCATGTGAAAAACGTCTGTTGTTTCATGCCGTGCAAATTTGTCGAGGAACACCCTCCCTTATCATGAACATGGCTTCGGCTGGCCGCTTGCCACAATGCCACTGTAGGGTAAACAAGCACTGTGTGCGCTTGTTGCTGGGCGTAAATGCCGTTGGCCCCGTCGGCGTCAGACGAACGCCTGGGTGCTGGGAAAATGCCTCGGTGCCATTAATCCGAAACGTGAAGCTTGTCGGTTTTTGTCTACTCCTTTCCCCTTGCGCTACTACGCTCTTTTGCTTCGGATGCTCATCTTTGGCACGGAAACAGGGGAAGAGGGAGCCATCAGCCCAGCGTGGGGAGGCGTGCATTCGTTCAGTTTTTGTTGTTTAGCACCTCCTTACCGTCTCTGCATTTATATTTTCGTACGGAGAAACCTTGATACTTCTGCTCCTGAATTCCAGCTCTTCGTTTTGAATTCAAAACTTCAAATACTCTCTCCGTCCCAAAATATAACAATTTTTAGTATTCAATATTTATCCTAAAATGTAACAATTTCTTCACCTAACTTCTCTTCTCAACCAATTACAACTCTCCATCATTCAATTTTTCTACCTATCTCCATTTCTCAATCAATCACAATCTTCTCCCATTTAATTTTACCTACTCTCTTAGTACCCATGTACAATCTTAAAAATCCCTATATTCTAGGATGGAGGAAGTATAAGTATGAATGTTTGCGGTGGTGACCGTTTCTCCATTCCCTTTTTTATCTTTATGTTTTCTCTATTCTTGGTTTTTGCTGTTGTTTGCAGTAGTAGTTCTTATAGGGGAATTAAATGCATTTTTTCCTCAGATTGGAGAGATCAGAGATGTTTTCTTTTCTTTCTGCAATTGAATTTTTTTATTTTTTTGCGTTGTTTATTATGCGTCAGATGCTTCTTACATGTGCATAGAAACGATATCGTTGATAATTGGATGTAATTAATGAGGGTACTTTCATCTTTTCACGTTGTACAAAACTTGCATTGGGGATATAGGAATTAACTTATTTTTTAAATGAACAAATGAAGTTGATATGTTCTGTCACATCATTATTTCCTCCTTGCTCGAGTTCCGCTCACAACAAATCAAGTTGCGTGCATCCTCCCTATTCCTCCTCCCCTCTTGGGTAAGGGCTGGTGAGCTCTCCGTTTTCCTTCCCCTTCTCACCTTGGCGAGATGGGCGGAGTGCACGGTGATGAGATCGTCGTTGTAGATGCAGTAAAGGGTGAGGTGGTCTTGTCGCGGTTGTGACTGTCGACAATGATGTGCTTCTTTCTCCTCTCCTCTCCAGCAAGGTGTTGTGTGGCCGAAATCCCACCCTACCCAGCAAAAAACTCCACTGCATCCCGGTGAGCTCCATGCCCTCATTAAATTCATGGTTTTGAGAAGTTTTTTTTGAAAGATTCGGTTCAAGGTCTTTGATTTTGAGAGAGATACTTTTTGATATTTGATTAAAAATTTATGATTTTGAAATGATTTTTTTCGTTCATTTGGAGTATCATCTCTAGAAAAGTTTCTATTTGAAAAATTTATATGGAAATAGTTTATGTGGAGAAAGTTTATATGTGGAAAGTTTTTGGTCAAAAGTTTATACGAGGAAAGTTTTTGGGAAAAGGTTTATATGGGTAAAGTTTTTGGGAAATGGATGTAGTTAATGAGGGCACTTTCATGTTTTCACGTTTGTACAAAACTTGCATTAGGGATCTAGGAATTGACTTTTTTTTCAGGACGGAGGAAGTAGATCTGTTCCGTCACATCATTATTTCCTCCTTGCTCGAGTTCCACTCACACCTCCTCCACCACTGTCATAACAAATCAAGCTGCATGCATCCTTCCTCTTCCTCCTCCCCTCTTCAGTAAGGGTCGGTGAGCTCTCCGTTTTCCTTCCCTTCTCACCTTGGCAAGATGGGCGGAGCGCACGATGACGACGTTGTCGTCGCAGATGCAGCGAAGGGTGAGGTGGCCCTGTCGCTGTTGTGGCTGTCGAGGACGATGTGCTTCTTTCTCCTCTCCAGCAAGGTGTTGTGCGGCTAAAATCCCTCCTCCCTAGCAAAAAATCCACTACATCCCGGCGAGCTCCATGCCCTGGTTAAGTTCATGGTTTTGAGAAGTTTTTTTTTACAAGATTCGGTTCAAGGTTTTTGATTTTGAGTATATACTTTTTGAGATTTGATTAAAAATTCGTATAATTTTGAAATGAATTTTTTCATTCATTTGGAATCTCATCTCTAGAAAAGTTTCTATATGAAAAGTTATATGGAAATAGTTTATGTGGAGAAAGTTTATACGGGGAAAGTTTTTGGGAAAAACTTTATATGGGTAAAGTTTTTTGGAAGTAGTTGATACTAGGAAAGTTTCTCAGTAGAAAGTTTATATTGAAAAAGTTTTGGGGGAGAGTTTATACAAGGAAAGTTTATGCAGGTGAAGTTTTGATGGGAAAGTTTTTGTGGAGAAAGTTGGGAAAAAATTCACTAAACCAAGGGGAGGAAAGCCAGGGGGCGCTGATACACTGACAGCCGCACGTCCCCGCGCGCGCGGTCAGTCGCCCCTCTCTCGTCTTCTCTCTCGTGTATCACGTATGTATATACTATATATACATATATGTATACATAGCTGTGTATATATAGTATCTACGTACATATATATAAATATATATTTTTTATGAATATATTTTTAACTCATAAAAATATATACACGTATACAAAATTTATATATGACGTATACAAACTATATATGACGTATACAAACTTTATATATATACATATTAAAAAATCAAAAACCAAAAAAAATAGAAAAAACATCACGTATACAAAGTTTGTATATGTGTATACAAACTTTGTATATCATGTATGCAAAGTTTGTATACACATACCACGTATGCAAAGCTTATATATATGTATACAAACAACATCACATATACAAACTTTATATACGTACGTATACAAAAGTTTGTACATGTGTATAAAAACTTTGTATACCATGTAGCCAAAGTTTGTATATGCATACCATATATACAAAGTTTGTATATATGTATACAAACTTTGTATACCATATATGCAAAAGTTTGTATACGCATATGTCGGCGTTATGGGTCCAGGGGTATGCTGACTTAGGGCTTGAGGCGGCCCCATTCGCCCACGTGGCCGTCCCCCGAGGGGGGATCGGGCCCGAGGGTCACGCGGCAGCCGCCCACTCTAAGTCCCAGCGCCCCTTAGTGGTTGCCAGATTAGGGGTCGGGCTCCCCTGACCCCCTCGGACCGCCGCCACGTGTGTTGGGTTAGGTGGGCGCTCCCAGCGCTCACCTACCCCCATTAATAGCGGCACGACCGGAGCGCACCTGCGCGCGTGTGCCGCATTAAATGCGAGCGGACGCGCACGCACGTGCCTGACACCGGTCACAGCCAGCTGACCGGCCTGTGACCGGTATGAATGACCGATGGGACGCATCACAGTACCGAGCGTGTCGTCTGCACGCCGTTAGGTACGCTGCGCGCCCCGTCAGGTCACATCAAAATCATGTGAGCCGGCGCAGCTCACTCACCTAACCGGGGTTGGTACGCCAGGTCTAATCACCTGGCACACATCGTCGCGTATGGTTGGGATAAGTAAGTCTCAGGCCGTTTAATGAAGAATGACGTGCGATGTCATGCGTTAGAGATGGGCGGTCTAGCAGGAGCTGTGCCGGCGCTACAGGACGGTGGACTTCTGCCGCAAGCCAAAGTGTGGTCCTTAATTGTAAAAGAACATTATTTTCCTTTCCTCTAGAGTGTAGCCTGTTCGGCCCATGTGGTATCCTTTTGGGAGTATAAAAGGAGGTCAGGCCTAGAGGAAGGGGGTTCGATTCTGGAGGACAAGAACACACATATAGTCCATCACACAGGAGTAGGGTATTACGTCTCGCCGGCGACCTGAACCTGTATAATCTCTCGTGCCACTGTTTTCTCTTACGCGAAACTCTTTCTCTCCCTCTCTCCACGATCGGCGCACCGGAGCCAGAGCTGGGAACGCCTCTCTTTTGCGCCATGGGCCGAACTCAAAAGGGGGCCTCCACGGTCCCCCGCTGCGGAGTTTACCCTCCATCAGCATACCACGTATACAAAGTTTATATATGCGTATACAAATGTATACGTACATATATAAAGTTTTGTACGCGTATATATTAAAAAACCGAAAGAAGAAAACACAAAAAGAAAAAAAAAGGAAAAAAACGAATCGGCAAAAAAAAACCGTGGGCTCCACCTCCCCGCGCGCGCGGCCGTCGCCCTCCCTCCGCGGGCGACCAACCGCGTATTAGCGGTTTCGAGGAAAGCCCCTCATCTCGTTTGCGCTAAAAACATAAAGGAAGCCATAGAACATCAGTCAGAAAAGGGAAGCCAACACTTTCGCGTGATCGCGGTGTCTCCGAACGTTTGCATACTAGGCTTCCCGAAACAGGGTTGTTTTAGTTGGTTCCCGTATATAAGTTGTTGGTTTTCACATGTTTTTGCTCGGTTTTCAACAAATCGATAAAGACTGGTTTTTAATCTCGAAAACAGTATGATAAAAACATTTAGATGAACAATATGGTAAACCATAATAAGAGTTATACCTGTCTCAAAATTAAACTCCTGAGAATCTTGGATTATACTTATTAACCGTGATAAGTGCGTATAGATCAGGCCAATGGCTTAAAATTTACTCCCTATAATCTTGGATTATGGTCATGTAAAAAATATGCAAGAAGAAAATCACCCACTTCTCCAACAGTGTCAGTGTTTACTTTTCAAAACATTGAAATATATTACCTCATCGCTAGTGGGCCCTCCTCAACTGTTTTTGGCCGATTCTGTTTCTCCTATACATCATTGCTAGGTTGATCGTGCGCGATTGTGAAAGAAATGGTGCCTGCGGCAAAAATTTGGCGTGATTGTGGCTCAGGATGGCCCCGGTATTTGTGTTTAAAATTTGGGAGCTCTTTTTGGTACTTGTTGGAGACATGTGTTTTGACTTAATTCCCAAAATTTAACTTTACAGAATATGTTTAGGGTACTCCTAGAGATGCTCTTACATTCGGTACTATTATATCATATATACTCCCTCTGTCTCAAGGGACCTTGTGTTTGTATAAGTCAAACTATGTTTAACTAAGTTTATGGGAAAAAAATATTTACAATATCAAATGAGCATCATTAGATCCATTATAAAATATATTATCATAATTTATTTTTTTGTGTGGTAGATGTTAATATTCTTCTGTACTATACCCATTTCAAAATATAAGTGATTTGGTTCATGTAACTATATGGGAAAATTCTGTTACATTTTTAGCGGATGTAGTATAAAATTTAGTCAAATTTAAAATAGTTTAACTTAGGTTAAAAATATAATCCTCATATTTTTTAGAGTTCAAATTTTACCCTAGAATATACCCCTTCGACTACAACAATCATTTACAAATTATTTATAATGAATAAGGGCAATAACAAAACAATTTGGCACCTATTATTAAATGAGGGGTGGATAAGGCGCAAGGGTGACTTGGGGTATGACATATGAAGAAATTCAAATGAGAGTTGATTGATGGGATAATTACTACTCTTTCATTCTAAAATGTATTTCATATGGGCCCATCCATATAAGGAAGAAAATATGTATCATATCAAATGATATTATTTGATATTTCTATATAGAAAAAAAATATCTTTCACATTAATTGGTGAACCTCTATAAGGAAGAATAGAAAAGATGTATCATATTAAATGCTACGTCTGTATAAGAACAAAATATCTATCGTATTAAATGAGGCAACCTTGTATGGAGAAAGATATGTATATCAATTAAAACTAAGAACCTTATTTTGTTAGCATTGTAGTATCCCACTAGTTGGCAACATAAGCTATAAAAGTTTGGCGTACTCTGGACGTGTTTAGACAGGGCAACAACTATTTTGAAGCCTTTATGTTTACACTATATATCTGTCAATGATATTTCCCAAAAGAAATCTTTAAGGCTAACAGATAGACTCCTCCTATCTCTCTTCATGGCTACACTCTTTGGAGCTTCATTGCTCATGGATAAAGTTCCAAAGAGGAAGTAAAATGTGAGGGGGATAGGAGGAATCTATCTATTAACCTTAAACATTTCTTCTAAGAAATATCATTGATAGATATGCCGTGTGAACATTAAATGCTCCAAAATAATGGTTGTGCTTTTGAATATGTCCTAGGTATTTCAAACTTTTACAACTTATATTGCAAAATGGGGGCATACTACAATAGTGACAAAATAAAGTTTTTAGCTTTAACTAATATACATATCTTCCTCCATGTAAGACTGCATCATTTAATGTGATATGATGTATCCTTTTTCCTCACAAGAGTGCAACATTTAATGGGACAAATATTTTGTTTGTTATATGCACATACTATTTAATATGATACATATTTTCTATATAAGGATCTACATGTATGTTTTCTTCCTTGTAAGGTTATGTTATTTATACATAAATTTGTTTACTCAAAGTCTTGAAGTGTTCCAGTTGTGCGGCGATGCCCCCATTGTCATGTTCCTTAGCGGTACGAGAGATTGAGAGGCGTGACATGCTACGTCATCCAGTGCAATGAGAAGGATACTCTCTCAGCCACTGCATTACCTGCATCGATGTTCATTATTTACTTCCTCTGTTCGAAGATGTTATTATACCTAGTACTTGATTGGATACTCACTGTCTAAAATTTTTGTACTAGAAGGTACTTCAATCATGTACTAGTCCAGATAGCAATATTTTTATTTTAGGATGGATAGATTAATAGTATGATGTACGTGTACTTAGTAGACCGTAGTCGTACGAATGGTACCAACTACCATGTCAAAATTGGGTGGCTGGATGCCTGGATCGCATGCATCAGGCCTGCCCTGGTGGTATGTAGGATAGGATAGCTCGTGAGATTATTTCGTGTTGCTCCTACTACGAGTACTATCTGAGAGACTGAGATTATTGACAATAATATCTCCTGTCGATGGATGCAGGAATCATACACGCCGAGTTGTAAGCTGTTGTGTCACACAATCATTGTGTAGTCCTTGTGGGCAGCGCAATATCCATCGGCACTGAAATCTTGATACCAATACTCATGTTCGTCTGTGTTCGTCTGCGGGTTGCGTGTCCTTGGTTCCCTTGTCGTGTCACTGGAAAACAAGGCAAACAGGAAGCAGTCAAACAGCATCAGGAACCGGTCCCTCGGATTCTGAGAAAAGGAGAAGAAAAGTTGATCCTCTGCATTGATACCAATGCCTGATGATGCCTCTTCATGCAGTACGTATTATTAGGAAAATGTTTGAGATCCTCATTATTATTACCGAATTACAAAATTATCTCTCAACCAAAAAAAATCAGACATATGATATCTCTTAACTTACAAAACCGGATCACTCTAGATTCTTAGGTAGTTTTATCCTCGATTTTATCTGACGTGGTAGCTAAATCAGCGTGGGATCCATGAAGGCTTCACATGTTAGCGAATACTTCCCCTCTCCTCCACCTCTCTTCCTTAGTCCTCCTCTTTCTTGGCGTGGTTGCGAGTGGCGACAGTCTAGGAGAAACAGAGACGTGCGGCACTTGCTGGTGAAGACGGCCGACGCCCGACGGAGAGAAGCTTGGCGGCTTCACCGACCTTGACCTGGGCACATCCTCCTTCCCCTCCTCCCCTTTCTCTCCATGCGCAAGACCTTCGAGGAGGGGGTGGGACGCCTAGCGATGGCGACGTCTTCAACCACGCCATCACCGTCTCTGCAACCAGCGAGCAGGAGCCAAGGAGAGCACCGACGACTCTTCCCCTCTTCTTTCCCTTCCTCCCCTCTTTCCCTTTGTCGGGGCGTGGGTGGCGGCGAAGAGCTGATGGCACGAGGAGCTTGGCGGGCGAGGAGGTTGCCAGCGGACCCCGTGGTGACACCGTTCCCCGTCATCGGGAGGAAGGCAGATGCAAATGGGGTTGCTGCCACTACTCTCCCTATGCGCATTGATGCTCTATCGAGATCAAACTCGTAGGGGGCTTGCCGGTCACCGACCGACAGTCCATTCCGGCGTTGCTGGTGCTTCCTTCCTTGTCGCTGCCGTTCTTCTCCCCTGCTGGCCGCGGGCCGTGCCTGCCCTTCTCCCCGTTGATCATCGCCAAGAAGATGGGGATGGCCGGTCGAGGTAGGTGACACCACCGCCGTCGATGCCCAGCTTCTCGCCGCCGGCTGCCAAGAAGGGGTGGATTGCAGGAAAGAGGAGAGGGAATAGTCGATGACATAGGGGTCCATGTGGGATCCACACTGACTCAACTGCCACATTGAACAAAACCGCTTAAGGACCTAGAGTGACTCAGCTGCTATGTCATGTATCTGATTTTTCGGTTAGGAACGATTTTATAATTCAGTAATAAGATGAGAGGCCCCATATCTACTTTTTTTTTCTACGTATTACTCAGGGGCCCATCCCTTGTCATTAGCCCAGTGAAGCACTGAAGTCCATCGGCCTGTTTAAAGGCCCAATCTATTGTGCAACAAAAGGCCATATCTACAGCAGAAATCACATCAGCCAGTTTACGACAAGGCCACCAGCAAAATACAACATGAGAGAGTTATGCTGAAACGAGCGATTCAGGGGTTGTTTAGATGGGGTTAAAACTTTTTAGCTCATATCACATCGGATGTTTGGATGCTAATTTAGAGTATTAAACATATACTGATAAAAAAAGCTAATTTCATAAATTAGAGCTAATCTGCGAAACGAATTTTTTAAACCTAATTAATCCATAATTATGAAAAGTTTACTGTAGCATCACATTGTTAAATCATGGTGTAATTAAACTCAAAAGATTCATCTCGTAAATTAATCCAAGGTTATGAAATGGGTTTTGTAATTAGTGTATGTTTAATACTCCAAATTAGTATCCAAACATCCGATGTGACAGAGACTTATCTAAGTCCCTGTGAAACAAACAAGCCCTCAAGCGTACAAGTCACTGTACATGTTACTACTGCTCAATTATTATTCGATCATGCAAGGAAGGGATCACAATCGCGACCAGTTACTTCAGTACTAGTAATTGTCACCGTCTCATCGAAAGAGCTTCTCCACCTTTGCCCCCGGCCCCGAGCATAAATACGCGCCCATGCTGCTGCTGCTGCTGCTGCGGCCAACAGGCCAAGCCGGCCACCACCGTCCCACCGCTGCCGCACCTGCCTGACCCTGACCTAGTGACCTGCCATCTTCCTCGACGGGGGCACATTTCGTAGCAGCACGGCGTGATTTCCTGCATCGGTGTTCCGGCTTTTGCTGAGTGAGATGTGCTTTCATCGTGGCGTCGCACTAGCTCGTCACTTCCGATTCCCGAGAGGCAACCCAACGGATATTGGAATCAAGGGGATACATATGCGGCCATGTGCCGGCATCGCAAGCTTTCGCTGGTCCACGGTTCCCGAAGCGTAAAAGGAGAATCGGTTGCCGCTGGGCGCGGGGCGCTGTAGTAGTTGTCAGTTTGCTCGGTTCAGTAATCTTCCGTGGAAAGCCGGGTTTTGGTCAGTCGATTGTGTTGTTGTGTACTACTACGATGTTATGGTCAATCGATTGTGTTGTTGTGTACTACTCCTACGATGTTATGGTCAGTCGATTGTTTTGGTCCGTTTGCTCGGTTGAGTAATCTTCAGAGGAAAGTATGGCGTATAGTATACTTCTACGATGTTAGCTTGTGCGCGGTTACAGTGCACTGAATCGAACTAGTTCCTCTCAAAAAAGAAAACGTTGAGATTGTTCGGGGTACTAACGATGATACGTGTCGGTATCGTGCAGTCACCGATCAGTCTTCGAATGGAATGGAGAAGTACGTGCAGTGCAGCGTAAGTTGTAGATGACCGCACATCCCAGGCTGGCAGCAATGTCCATCGTTGAAAATTGCACATGATCTCAAGAAGAAACTTTATTTATTTTTTTTCAAAGTCCATACAATATTTGAGTACTTAGTAATATTTTAAAACAAGCAAGCAACACCAAAACTTCAACTATCAATCATCATCAGCTAATAAAATTATCGTTCTAGATATTGAGCTCGCACAGGTAGGAGTACATTGCTTGCCTTGCCTTGTATTGTTTGGTTTGCTCTCTCTGTCCCGGGGCCACTGATCTTGGCAACCACGAGACGCTACTGCGGCGAGCCGCACGCCGGCGAAGCCGCTGCACCTGCCACTGCCAGCCTCCGTCGATGGTCGCCGTCTTCAACAAGGACGTCTTGAGCTGGTACCTGATCACGGTCAAGCTCAAGGAGACCGTCGATGCCAACCTCAACAAGTCCTCGCCGCCCGGCGCGCTGCCGCTGTGGCAGGCGCTGAACCGCAACCTGCCGCTGCTCACGAACGGCGAGGCCGCCGGAGCGGGAGGCAACGCATTGCCGCGGCGCCAGGAGCGGGAGCGGGAGGTGCAGGTCCAGGTGCAGTCGCCGGCGCACAGCCCGAAGCCGCAGGACCCGGAATGGGTGGTGGCCATCCGCGGGAAGCTGGCGCAGGCGCGCGCCGAGGAGGCGGCGTGCCCGTGGGCGCGCCTGTCCGTGTACCGCGTGCCCAAGTCGCTCCGGGACGGCGACGAGCGCGCCTACATGCCGCAGGTGGTGTCCATCGGCCCGCTCCACCGCGGCAGGCGGCGGCTGCGGGAGATGGAGCGGCACAAGTGGCGCGCGCTGCACCACGTCCTCAAGCGCACGGGGCACGACGTCACCGCCTACCTCGACGCGCTGCGGCCGATGGAGGAGCGGGTGCGCGCCTGCTACGACGGCCGCGTCGCCGGGATGCAGGGGAACGAGCTCGTCGAGTGCCTTGTGCTGGACGGGACCTTCGTGCTGGAGCTCTTCCGCGGCGCGCTGGACGGCGGGAAGGGGTTCGGCGACGACCTGGGCTACTCGCGGCACGACCCCATCTTCGCCATGCGCGGCGCGATGCACGCCATCCGCAACGACATGATCCTGCTCGAGAATCAGTTACCCCTGTTCGTGCTCGACCTCCTGCTCGGGCTCCAGCTTGGCAACCCGGAGCAGACCGGCTTCGTCGCTAGCCTCGCCGTTCGCTTCTTCGACCCGCTCATGCCGACCGACGAGCCGCTGCTCCGCAAGGACCGGTCCAAGCTGGAGTCCTCCATCGGCGCCGGGGAGGCGGCGGCCGCCGCGGCGGCGTTCGAGTTCGACCCACTGTCCGGCCCGATGCTCCATTGCCTCGACGTGTTCCGGCGCAGCCTCCTCCGCGCGGGGCTGCAGCCCACCCCGCCGCCGCCCGCGCGGCTGTGGCTCAAGAAGTGGTCCGGGCTCCGGCGCGTGGCGGACAAGCGGCGGCAGCAGTTCGTGCACTGCGTGTCGGAGCTCCGGGAGGCCGGCATCCGGTGCCGGCGGCGCAATACGGACCGATTCTGGGACATCAAGTTCGACGACGGCGTGCTCCAGATCCCGCGCATCCTCATCCACGACGGCACGAAATCCCTCTTCCTCAACCTGATCGCGTTCGAGCAGTGCCACATGGACATCGCCACCCCGGGCGGCAACAACATCACCTCGTACGCAATCTTCATGGACAACCTCATCAACTCGGCCGACGACGTCAAGTACCTCCACGACCGTGGCATCATCGAGCACTGGCTGGGCAGCGACGCCGAGGTGGCGGACCTCTTCAATCGACTGTGCCAGGAGGTGGTGTTCGACATCAACGACAGCTACCTCTCGGGGCTATCGGACCAGGTGAACAGGTACTACGACCACAAGTGGAGCACGTGGATCGCCAGCCTCAAGCACAACTACTTCAGCAACCCGTGGGCGATCGTCTCGGTGGTCGCAGGTGTCTTCTTGCTGCTGCTCACAATGACGCAGACCTTCTACGGCACCTACGGCTACTACAGGCCGATGCATTGATCCGCAGAAAATGCGGGGCTCGAGGCGATCAAAAATTTGATCTTTTTCTGGTTTGGCATTGTGCGATAGGCATCAAGTTTAGCTGATTTTGTGACAGCGTGAGATTGCTGGCTTGCAATTACAGCTTTGATGGGGAGAGAGGGATTTGATTAGCAAATCCTTTGTCAAAAAGTTACATGTTGTGTACATTTCAAAACAAAATGTTTGTTCTCCACACACAGTCACATACAAAGGTTAAACAGGGTTAGTGTTTGCATAGGGAAAAAATACTAGCATGTTCTTTAATACTCCCAAATAAGTTGTCAAACCATTACTTGATTGCCAACTGATTCATAATGACATCTCGATCGTCATAGTGCTAATGTTGCAATGCATTGATTTGCCTAAATGGCAAAGTCTCCCAAATAAGCAGTCAAACCATTATTTGGATAGCCGGCGGATTCATCATAAGATCTCCATTGTCATGGTGTACCTATTGCAATGCATCGACATGTGTAGAGCACAACGCCAAAATGAATAGAATCCTTCAGCTTGGACAATCTTTCCGGTCACTTATGCAGTACTCCCAACATTCAAAAGTCCAAGTCTTGTTTTTTTTTTGTCACTAAGACTAAGGAGAAATTAACTCATACCTCATATAACAAAATCAAAAAATTATTGTATGCATGCAACCAATTAATATTAAGATGGTTGCTCCAGTTCAATAATTTAATTTAGCACTGTAAAATGAAAAGACAACCCTTTTATTTAAGTTTTAGATGTATGAAGACTACAAATAAGCATGTCATTTGAAAAAAACCAAGAAATGAAATAAGATAAAAACTTTTGGATGGAGGGAGTACTACGCATCTATTCTCTCTTGCCCATAAGGCCATTTAGCTTGACAACATCACCAATTGCACTAAATCTTCAAATGTGACTACAACTAATTAGATAGGATATCATTTAGACCTTGTGCAGTTAATCCTACCCACAATGGGATTGAGGAGAATTTGGAGATGAATAATTCCACACCTATTGAGATGTGGAATTAATCTTTCTCGATCCCTTTAATCTTTCTCTTGGGGATTAAACGAACAAGGCCTTTCGTGATTATAAACCTACTTACCATGCAGAATATCATGGTTGTGGATGGGCTTAATGCGTGCCATGATGGTATATTTGGGTGCTGATGCGGATCGTGGTTAGGTGGGGCTAACCAAATTATTGGTTGTATGTTAGAAAAAGCCAGTTTGTTTCCCGTCTTTTTTCTAAAAAAAATAAAAAACTAGTTGTTTCAACTATTAGTTCTGCTACTACCTACAATGTACATCTATCCAAGAATTATACAGCTGGTACACGTCGCTAGGTACCACTCACCTGCTACAAAGCAAATAAAGCATATGGAGAAGTTTACCAGGGTTTTAATTATCAATAGCTAAAAAATATCAAAGGGTAGCGATAAACGGGATTATTGGATTTATCGGAATTCTATCGGCGATAGAGAAAAAAATCGGACAAAATTTGAAAAAAAATTGAACAGAATTTGTTAGGAAATCACATAGATTATATACAAACCACTTTTATAAAAACAACTCATATATACTCTATAAATGAGATAATATCAGCATTTTTATAGCACACACACAGCAAGCAAATGGAAGTGAAAAAAAGAGAGAAGAAAATCGTAGCATTGCTTGAATCGAAGTCAAAACCTATTGATTAAGACCTACAGGCTACAGCTCATAATAACCAATACATCAAAGCAACTTTATAGTAGTTATTGACGCAATGTCTGGAACATTATAGCAGAAAATTAAGAAAACCCCCGAAATTTTGGCCGATAGGAGATTTTATCGAAAGGGTAGTGACAAACGGGAAAATCGGATTTATCAATGACCTTATCAGTGATAATTGAAACCATACCGCCACCCTAGGATAACACAATTACGTTAATGTGAAAAACTAGATGAAATTCATATAAAAAAATTTGAATTCAAAAATTCAGACTCAGAGGGACAAACACAATTCCTTGGCAACCTGAAAATTGTAGAAAAGTGAGAAAAAGTTTAAAAAAATCAGGTAAATCATAGATAATTCTAGAAAAAATAGGGCAAATTCAGAAGACGTAAAAGAATAAAGTAATCAAGCATGCAATTCGGTGTGACCATTTTTGTATTTTGGATACTGAAATATAGTAGGAATCATGATTGGCCCTCTAAGATGGGCTTTGTGAGTAGCGCTCACTATTAGCCTAGCCCATTTGCTTAACTTTCCTATTTTGTTTTCAATTTGGGGTTGGCTACAAAATATAAATTTAACTTCATATATTTCATAAATGTTTCACCATATAGCACTATACTACTTATATGATTTTATTTTTAATTTCCTCTCTTTGGAAAAATAAATGAATTCAAATAAATTTTGCGAAACCTTACTGGCTGTTTCCGCTACTAAAGCTCGATGGTAAGCCTAGTTTTCATGGTAATTGCCGGTAATATACACCCTATGTGTAACATGCTACAACCACGACCTATTTGGATGACGAGGTGACCATGACAAGGTGGGGCTAACCAATTTAATGGTTGCATCTTAGAAAAGCAAATTGTTCCGCTAAACTAGAAAAGAAAAGCAAAGTGTTTCAAAGTTTTCCTATTACTTACGGTGTACATTCATCGATAAAATTATACAGCTGGGAACACATTCCTAGGTGTGCCATTCATTTGGTACATAGCTAATAAAGCATTGGAGAATGTTACTATTCTGGATTATTCACACTATCCTTGCTCCAACTAGAGGTACATTCAAAATAAGAAAATGGAAAGACATCCAAAAAGGGCAAAGATATAAAGAATTATAATATTGTAATTTTGCATGTGGATCACAGATGCATGCTTGTCATGAGGTATGCTGTTTTTTTCCCTCTAGTTGGTGGGACAAATGTCTTTGTACATACAGGCATCTGTTAAAGGACGTGTATTGCAACAAACAACAGAACCATACGAGGAAGAAAGTATGTATTGCATGAAGGTACATACATATAAGAAAAAAATGTATTGAATTGAATGCTATGTGCACATAAGAAACAAAATATCTGTCACAATTATGCACCCATATAAGGAAGAAAAGATGTATCGTATTAAATGACACAGCCATATATGGATCAAAATATTTGCACTCCTACAGGATCGATTATCCTGGACGCCACCCCCTTTTGTTTCCATGCGGTTCGTAACTGAAACCGCACAGGAAAATAGAAGGACCGGCGCTGGGTTATCGCCCGCACGGGAAAATGCATTTTCCCGTGCGGGCATCTTAATCCGATCGCACGGGATAAGAGGATTATCCCGTGCGGTCGACTTAAAGAGGACCGCACGGAAAAATCGATTTTCGCGTGCGGGCTTTTTAAGTCTACCGCACGGGAAAATACCTCCCTCGTTTCCCTCCCACCCACTTCAAATTCTCCCTCAATCACTCCTCTCTCTCTCTTTCTCTGCCTTTTATCTCTCTCTCCTCTCTCCCTCTGCCTCTTTCCTCTCCTC
This sequence comes from Oryza punctata, assembly GCA_000573905.2. Classification (NCBI taxonomy): domain Eukaryota; kingdom Viridiplantae; phylum Streptophyta; class Magnoliopsida; order Poales; family Poaceae; genus Oryza; species Oryza punctata. Next base: position 23,541,067 of record CM002491.2, on the reverse strand, counting down.
CCCTCCCCACCGAGCGCGGAGGCGGCGAGCGAGGAGCGGAGCGCTGAGGGGGGCACGACGGAGGCGAGGCCGATCCCGGCGGCGGCGGAGGAGGGTGCCGCGAGCCCTAGCTCCGGACGCGGCGGCCTCCGCCTGGACGACGACGACGACATCGCCGACGCGGCGTAGTCGGAGGCGGCGAGCCCTAGCAGCAGCGGCGCGCACGGCGGCAGGCGCACGGGCGCACTCCTCAGCGTGGCTCGATGGCCGGCGCGCATGGAGTCGCGGGCGGTGCGGAGCGAGGTGGCCAGCACCCAGATCTGGCGCGGAGCGAGGCGGCCGGCGCCGGCGTGGAGAGAGGCGGCTGGCTCCCGGATCCGGCGGCGGCGCCTCTCTCTCGCCCTCCGCCGCCCGGATCCGGCGGCAGCGCGCCTCTCCCGCCCTCCCCCGCTCGATGGCGACGACGACGATGTTGCCGGCTACGGCGATGACGACGATGCGTTGCCACAGCAGGGCGGCGGCGAGCGGGCGGGCGCGCTAGCAGGGCGGCGGCCGTGGCTGGTCGCAGCGGCGGCGCCCGGTCCTGATTTTCTTTTTTTTATTTTTGCTATTTTTAGGTTCCGTGCGGGCGGTATAATTTGACCGCACGGGATAATCGATTATCCCGTGCGGTCCACTTAATCCGACCGCACGGGAAAATGATTATCCCGTGCGGTTGGGCCGCCCGCACGCGAAAATATTGATTTTCCCAGGCACCTGGGTGCAGACGGGTAAAACCTCCGCACGGGAAAACCCTTTTTGACCGCACGGAAAAATCCTTTTTTAGTAGTGTTGTCACATTAAATTTTAATGATGCAGCCTTGTACTATATAGGAAGATATGTGTATCACTTAAAAATGTATCATATTAAATGGTATGTTCATATAAGAAGCAAAATATATATAGAATTAAATAGTGCATCTGAAGGATGTATCATATTAAATGATACATCCATATAATGAACATACACATATATATATATCATATTAAATGCTGAATCCTTGTATGGAGGAAGATATGTATCAATTAAAGCGACCAACTTTATTTTGTCATTATTGCAGTATGCCACCAGTTGCAGTTGGCAGCATGAGTTGTAAATGTTTGGAGTAACCAGGACGTATTCACACACCACAATAGCTATTTTGGACCCTTTTGTGTTAGTACTATATATTTTGATGAGTTCTTTAAGGCTATCCCCTTGTATTCTACTCTCTCTCTCTAGATCTATGAGTAATAACACCTCAAAGAGCGTAGCTTCGATGAGTGGTTCTGAATATTCAAGTACTGACTCAGAGGCAACTCTGGATGACATTCCTCCTATAGTGATTGATGCAGATTTAGAGGAAGATGAAAATATGTCTGATATGGCCCCCTTGTTGAGTCTTCAAGGTCCAGATAAGCTTGGCAATAATCAACCTTTGGATATTGTACCTTTGAACTCCATTCCCTTCAGGCAAGAGGTGGATTTTCACCAAGAAGTGGATTCGGGTAAAGAGGAGGTCCCAATTCCTCAATGGATGAAGCAACTCGATAACTACAAAGATGGGGACTGGACAGTGTTCCTTCAGATAAGGGATGATGGACATAAAGATTGGGTTAGTGATGCAATCTTACATTTCTTTATCAAATTTGTTACATATGTTTTGCTTTTTTTTTCTATTTTTGATATATCTAGAGTAGTGGGGATTGATACACTTTTGAATAAGGTGTTTGCATTTTATTTCAAGATCTACTAGATTTATTTTAAGCAATAGTGTTTAGGCTACTTAGTTTTTCTTTCAAAATATTATGACATACTATCAATTAGTTTTTTCTTGTTGTGTTGACTTCTAAATAACTTCCATTTGTTTGTCAATATATTGATGAATATTATATACATCTAATTCAATCTTGACATATCATCACATTTATAATATCTAACAAAGCATGCTTGAAAGAAATTAAAGTTTTCTTGTGTTATCATGTAAAAATGTATGAAAGAGATATTTTCACCTCACGATAATGTAATCATTTATACTGTTAATGCAATTTTATCAGTATCTACAAGTTGTGCACTAGAAGATGAATGCATTTACTATAAAACAGGACAATCTGATGGCATAGAGTAGCGACTAATCCATACTATTTCCAAAATAAAACGATCGGTTTGGTTGAATATTATTAAAAAACCATTTAAAATATATTGGTTATGTTTTATATGAATTAAGCGGCATGCTAACTAGGTACATATAGAAATATATGTAGGAGGGGTCATCTGTTACATTATAGTTCCTATCCGTGATAAATATTTGGATGTTTTGATAATTGCATTTGTTACTATCTTTGATTATAGCCAGTTATGGGAATCTTTGTGTAGAAAGTACTAGGTGTGGAGAAATAAAGAGGGGGTCATTAGTACTTTCTGTTTATGGAACAAAGAAGATTTTTACACAAAGTCATTTTTTATTCAAATTGAAAAGTTGTTATAATAGTGGTATTGGTGTAAATTAATTTATGTATTTTCTTAATTAGGAACTTCCTAATGTATTATGTGCTTCCCTAAAAAAAGTATTATGTCTTAAGTAATTGAGTAATTCCTTCAGTAATAGTGATTGAGTAAATAGTCGTAGAATTAGATCAAAGTCTTCTTTAAGATAGAAACTATATGCATAGATATGTGCAAGAAGGTTAATAGTCCTCATTAGTCATTGACACCACCCCCTCCCTATACAACTGAACAAGATGGTAGCTATTGTAAGGGATCCCATTCAAACGGGATGATACTAAGTAAGCATCAGATTTGACCTACCTATTATCAGATCTGACACACATAGTTATCAGGTCATACCTGTGGAGTATTAGGTGGTACCAACCGATACAAATCGAGTAGCGATGATGGAGGTAGGGGCGTGGGCTTTGCGGGACAACGACGACATTGGGGGTTGGGGCTACGAGACGCCCTCCTCTATTTCCTCTCTGTCCTTGGACAATAGCAGAGAGGTTAGCTCTAGGCCGCAGGGCCATTCCACCTTGGTGAGCTTGAGATCCACACTAGCCCACGGGACTCCTTCAAATCGAGCTTCGTGTCTCTGCAGCCTCCTCAAGCTGCATCGTCGCTAGCCTTGTCGAGTCTTGTGTCGTCACAGTATCTCTCCTCCCAAAGCTCAACTAGATTTATGCCTGCGGTGGAGAGAGGTCGAGCTCTAGCTCTTGCTCCATCGCAATCACCGCATCGTGGAGGAGGTGGTCAGGTAGAAAGGACATCGATAATTCTTCTCTGCCACCAAATGGACACCATCGGTGTAGAGAGGTTAGGCTTTGGCTTCATTGCATCCTCCAGGCTCAGTCAAGGAGGTGGTGGTAGAGCTCGAGCTTAATCTTAGAGGTGGTGTTGATCCTCCGGCACCGCTGATTTAGGGGATACCGAACAGGGACTAGGGACAAGATCCCATCCCCTAGCATTCCCGCTAAATAAAAAGTAGGACGTAACTCCTAAGTTCCTACTTTGGAGTTGCAATGTTTTTCTCGTGTATAAAAGAAATAGTTAAATATTGGTTACAGAAAATAATGGAAAAGGTAATCCCCTTGACCAAGCGATTTGGGTAGAAACTCCATTAGGGATCATTACATGCTGCGGTTGGCAGCCAAAGCACGTGGTGCTAATTAATGCTAACTCCTACATCGACAAAGCACATGTCTATATAACTGTAGAGCTCAGAAATATGGATGTGAACATCCATCTGCTCTTCATGCAGTTTGTCATTGCCATCAATCATCAAATCCACCAAGCCAAGCTCTCGCTCAAGTGAAACGAGCTTCTGATACAGATGTAGACATTGCCGGAGTCATTGAATTCACATATAGCATGATAATGAAGATTGAAGCAAGATTAGGAAGAAATCAAATATTGTGACAATGGGGGTGGTCCGATGGGAGCTCAAGAGGAATTCAAGCTCGAGCAAAACGTGTCTACTAGCGGTGGGATAGAGTTGAGTGTGGTTGAGTAGGCGGTGATTGGCGAGGTCGAAGTTCAAGGGCTCAAGGACTAGAGGCCGACACCCAAGCCCAATATACATCATAAAAGAAGGTTATGGTGTCAATGGTTCACCCTTTTCTACCTAACGGGTAACTGAGTATATCATGGGTATGCTTCCCCATGGATGCATGTGTGTTTAGCCATCACAAGCCTTGTTTGCCCACGAAGAAGCGATGGAAATGGTCGGAAAAAAGACCATTTTCACGACCATTTTTTTCTCAAAAAAGAAATAAAAATGGTAGAGCTAGAAACAAAAATGATATTGGAACTATTGGAATAAAAATGGAGTATCGGAATATATCCTCAGAAACACTATCACAATGTGAAGCAAGTCATAATCATGTTTATACTATAAATTCACATAATATTCAACAATTAGTTCGAGATAATATGGTAGAGTTTTAGTTCGAGATAAGGAGCACTAAATATCATAATTTGGAGGGTCAAGCCTTACACTCTGTGACAATCAGTGCAAGAATATAGAGACTTTTTTCAATTAATGATTGTTAATTTGGCGAAGGATGTTACATTCTTTCTCCTTTTTTACCGATCATAGAAGTGGTAACTCCATGTTTCCAACAGCTAGGGATGCACATAGTCATTACACTAGCAAAAATAAGGGATAAAGAAAATCTTAAGTCAATGTAACTGTTGTGACCTTAGGCCACGAACAAGTTTGGGGGATAAGCAGGAAAGATGTAAGTTTCCCACTTATCCTAAGAATGAGCTCAAATGCCAAATGCACAATACTGTTGAATAATATTTTTCTATTGATCTTGTCCTGCTACAGGACTTTATTCACCTTTATATAGCTTACATTTCATATGAGATATTACATCTTTACCCTTGCAGGTAATCATGAAATTACTACGATACCCCTTGCAAAGACAGTATCTTCAGGGGTATTTTGGGTACGTTTATAAGGTTCTTATGGTCTTTTTCTGGCGGCCAGCTGGCTAAGAGTGGTCCCGGTGGAATATCCTTGTGGAATCTTCTTTTGCCCGAGTAGTATCTTTTCCTAGAGCTCATTGATCAGATTGTCTTTTCCACTTCTGAATTTCCAATACTCTTCTCTGCCTACGGGCTCCCTGGATCTCATCTGCTATGTACACGGGTAACCTAGACAAATTAGGAAGTGTTTTAACCAATTCAACTCTACACCGTATTTTTCTGCCCGGAAGGTATTTCCCTACCCGAGGGGTACTTTCCCGCTCGAGTAGTACTTTCCCACTCGAGTAGTACTTTCCTACCCGGAAGGTATTTTCCTACCCCAGGGGTACTTTCCCGCTCGAGTAGTACTTTCCTGCCCGGAAGGTATTTTCCTACCCGAGGAGTACTTTCCCGATTGGCATCTAAAACTCAGAACTTCCATTCTCTTAGTGTTTTGGCCGAACGAGGAGGATGGTGTTTGTCCCCTGCTACAACAGTAACTATCAAAAGTATCATGCTTTGAATTAGATTAGTGTCTTGGGGAAAATAATCTATGTTGAATTTACTGTGCAACAATTTATTTTCGAAAGAATGAACAAAGATGATGACAAGAGATCCGATGCCATGGAAATTTAAGGCACACCATTAGTTCTCCCATCGCAAAACCTTCAAGAACGGAATAAAGCTTGATTGCTAAAATTGTGTGCGTCCAACCAGTTATGGTCATACTCTTGAGGCTTAACACCAATACGCTCCTTCAATAAGGACTTGATAATGTTGAAATTTTAGGATAGAGCCAATGAATTATATTGGAGATTTAACGTGGAGAATAGTTCTATGATAATCATGCCACCAAGATTCCATGCAACAATGCATTATTAGGTTAAGGAAAGCTCGCCAACAACAAAAGTCATTGGACAAATGACAAGTTGCAAATTAGACCAGACAAGTCAGCCAATAATATCCGCGTCTGAGGCATTGGCTCGGAATCCACATTGAAAATTGGATGGTCCAACTACTAGTGATGTCACGTTAAACAAGCACTCTTGGCCCACCATCCACCTGGATTCAAAAGAAGTATCACGAGCTAGCTTGCTATCATTGACCAAACACTTGGCTCTAGGTGAGGCTCCATCTCCGTAGAGTCGGATGTACCTAGTTGGATCCATTTCAATGGATCCCTTCTCGCACATCCAGAACATGGGGATGTAAAGGTTGATTTCGTCTACCTTGATGATGTCATTGATGATAATGAGATCATGGTTTGATTAGTCTCTAGTTTCTTACTACTGTAGGTATTATTGGTTTCTCATTAGTTATACATGAGTTTTTTCATGGGAAAATAGGCATGCTTGAGTTTTCATACATAATCGATGGCATGCCTGATTTTTGTATACGTGAGTTTTATCATGAGTTGAATCCGTAATTGTAACGTATTTGCATTCAACATTGTTTGGTCTGATCATATGTTTGTTGGTTGTCAACAATTAAACCTACAAGCCTAAACGACCTTTACATGCATCTGTATCAAGCTAATTAACACTATTTCTTTTTCTTTTAGTGTGTTGATTCCCCAACCCTTTTTAGAAGGTGGTATGCGGAAGTTTCCTCAGGACTTACCATTTCAGGAACCGAACCCATTTATGACTTGGGAGTGGGTCATGTGTGTTTATCACACCATTTTACATGGCTTCCGTATTGGGGGTCAAGTGGTTGAGGAATTGACCTAAGCCCTAAGAAAGTATAATGCCTTAATAGATGGAGTCACAGATTAAGCAAACTTGCATGTTCAATTCATCCTCCTGTCATGGCTGTAAAAAAAATATACAGCAGCAATGGCAGGTTACGGATTTGCATCCTTGGTTATCAATGATCTTGACTTAAGTTGTCCACAAGTATATTGTCTAAACTCGTATCGATTAAAATCTTGGTATTCCTTCAAAAAATTATATCCTTCCATGTAATATTTTTCTATAGTGATCCCAGTACATGTGCCAAGGCCACTAAAATAGCTACTCCTTTTGCATGAGCAAGTTATATTTTATGCTTCTCACATGAATAATATATCTTGGAAAGATATGAAATTATATGCATTAGATTGATTTAACCTAGATGTGGAAAGTTAGCTATTGAAAACCTATATGAAATAAGTATCAACTCAAATAGCACATTGTCTTCTAACATTTCAAATGGATCGACTAAGGTGCATATCTTCATTAGTCAGATACGTGTATATCCTAATTGTCATATGGTATCCCCACACAAATAGTTGGGCGCATTATGCGAAAAGGTTCCATTTTTGAAAGTGAGCTTGTCTCTTTGTTTTTTTTTTCAGTATTCCCGTGATAAACAAGTATCACATGCTATACATAATTTCATCATATGCATTTGTTTTCTTGGCTTTGACTTTCCATTTATCTCAAAATCTCTTTTGATAGATGTAGATTAGTGTTGTCCATGGACAAGATTATCTCATGTTCTTTTTTGTTTTTTAAGTGAATGTACTAGACCAAGAAATCTTCCTTACAATATATGAATTGTGATTTCATAATACCTTTTGTTGCAGTTTTATTATCATCAGAAATACAAAAAACAGTTACGGTCTAGGTCAGACGTTAAACTATTTATGAAAACAACCCTAATCAACGGGACAGATATGTTCAAAGGACAAAAGCTACAGAAGAAGGTAGGTGGCCATCTATTTTATGCTAATACCCCTATTATATATGTAGTTTAAGTTAGCACAATATTTGATATTTGGGTTTTGCTGGAGCAAAAGTGCTTAAAACTAAAATTAAGTTGTAATATCATACTGTCACTTTTTATAATACAGTAAGGTATATGAAAAAAATCAATCTAGGTCATTTTTTAATATGATTGTATACATGCATACTGTACTAAATTTATTTGCAGAAACAAAATCTTGATATATCTTATATTTTTATTTGCAGAGGACAATGGATTCCTATGGTGAAGGCAGTGGTATGAATTTGGAACATACAATTTTAGAAGCTTGTTTCACAAAATAAATAACATAATCTAGGTTGTGGCTTGGTTTATTATAATGTGGTTTAGAATATTTTACCTCACTCTTTATTAGTTGCATAGTTGTATTTGAATTGATTCTGTTCAACGTGCAAGGTACTGAAGTTAGTGTTTTCCTTTCACCCATTATTTTGAAATCAGGTGGAAGTAAATCCAGGAAGGGAAAAAAGAAGAATACCAGTTCTAAGAAAAGCAAGAAGGCCTTGAGTAATGGATATTACCCTGTGATGCCGAAGAAGCTGACCCTGCCTCATGGTTTTGTGTAATTCGTTTCAAATTGCATATGCCAAAAGTTCGGAGAGGGACCAGCGAATAAGCCTATTACTTGGCTAGCTTCAAACTATTTTCCATGTTACCCTTAAGAATAAGCGCACTCTGCATCAAACCGTTGATGATGCTTCTCAGTTATTAGTTGTTTTCTCCTTGATGTTTGCTTATATATAACTCAAGTACTGTTCCGTTAATCTGCATGTGCTTGCTATATGGTTGTATTCAAATTTGATATTGGTTGGTATCAACATGTTTGGATGATATTTACTACATCAGAGGCCATTGCCAGGATATTGGTTAGGTGGGTGGGGTGACTTTTTTATTTACACATTGTTTTAGTAATATAGCTAATCATATGCCATATGCATTTACACTAATAGTTTTTTTATTTACCAGAAATTCAGTTATTCATGTATTATTTTCTACATGAACCCTTGATTACTAATATTTAGGTGAATTCTATGGCTTTTAAATGGCATTCTTGACATGGAGTCTTTTTCTAGCTAGGCCTTGCTAATTTGTGGTCCAGATTTTTTTCTCTTAATAAATGATAATTTTAAGCCCTTTAGAGCGAATATGGTAACTTGTTCTAAATATAGGGTCTCTTTGTTTAGGTTTAGGCTTATAAGTCAGTGTTTTGGCTTATATGATTTATAAGCCAATGGATTTAAAGTCTAAGTTTCATGGTGGAGTTATACATGATATATCTCACATAAGCAAAAAAAATATTCTCCAACCTAGTTTTTAGCTTAATAGTGTAAGAGTGACTTATAACTTAAAAAAAGCCAAACAAAAACATTGTTTGTTTGTTTAGACTTAGACTTTTCGGCTTATAAGTTAGCTTATAAGCCTAACAAAGAGGGCCATAGTGTACTACTACATCCGTTTTTTTAGTAGAGTTAATTGCAAAATGGGTCACATTTGATTACCACCATTGCAACTTGGACTAGGGCATGACACTCTTTTCACTTTGGACTAATTTTTTGCTATCGAACTATCAAGATCATTGGCATGGCTTTTTCAGTGGTACAATGAGCTCAGAGAGAACTAGAGAAGAGAGAGAGGGGTAAAGAGAGCCTGAGGAAGAGCTGGTCTAGAGAGGAAGAATTAGTCCAAAGTGAAACATTTTGTAAATATATTTAGTCCAAAGTGAAAAGTGTTGCATACCCTTGGTCCATGAAACACTGGTAAACAAATGTGAATTTACTCTTTTTAATATATAACACAATCGACTTTTAAATTCACTTCACGATCTGTCCTTCCAGTAATATTAATGTAAAGAGGTAAACATACTAGTTTGATAGTTAGATAGTTAAGAGAGAGGTGAAGCAACACGTGTCAACAAACTATTGAAAGCCTATTGAAAGCCAACTCCACCAATCAGCTGACAGAATTTCTGCCAGCTTGAGATAGTTAGATGTCTAAAGCGATATTCATAATAGATCTATGGATAGTCGTTATTGATTAAATATTATATTGTTAGTAAAAGTTCGAGATAAAAAAATAAACGGTATCATATATTAAAAAATTGAGGTATTATGTTTTCAAGATTATATATTAGCAGTTGCATGTGCAGTGAAGTTGACGAAGGCAGGGAAATTTAAAGCTGATCTTTCATGGCGATCTGAATTATTACAAGCTTCTGTGGTTCATCAAAATAAAATCTCCATTACCTTACCTAAATATGCAGGGCGGTCCCATGTGCCCCATGCAGATATATGTGAAACTAAGTTGGCCGTACGTAACAGTGGATGAGAAAGGAAACAAAAGTAACAAAAAGTAGACACTACACATCAACAGAACCAGCCAAGCAACCGAATCAATCAATTATCGTGTCACGTTCACGAGAAGCACAGTGCTTTTGCCCTTCCGTTCTCAGCCCTGTGCCCTCGCCTCATGGATGCAGCGCCGAGTAGGTCCGGTACTTGTCCTCCTCCGCCGCCGCCGTGTCCTGCTCGCTGCCGGCGCCGGCGTGTTTGTTGTGGCCACACGGCACGTAGGTGTTGCAGGGGCACGCGGAGGTCTTGGTCCGGTGGAAGAAGGCGGCGCACTCCTCGTGCGACCGCTGGTTGGGCGCGTACGGGATGCAGTTGCGCTCGACGTTGAGCTTCCCCTCCTTGATCAGGTCCCAGCAGCACGAGCCGAGCGACGTGAAGTAGTTGTTGGAGAGCGTGAGGTTCCTGAGGCGACCCGACCACGAGAAGGCGAGCTCGCACAGCGCGTTGGGCACCTCGCCGTAGAGGAGGTTGTCCGCCAGGTTGAGCTGCTCCACCTTGCGCAGGCACGCGAACGACGCCGGGATCGGGCCGGTGAGCTGGTTGGTGCCGGCGTCGATGACGGTGGCCTTGGCGAGCAGGCCGAGCTCGTAGGGGAGGCAACCGCTGAGCTTGTTGTTGAGGAAGAGCACCTCGAGGAGCGTGTTGGCCATGCGTGCGATCGACTTGGGGATCTCCCCCCTGAAGTTGTTGTTTGCGAGGGAGAGGTAGTTCACCGGCGAGTCGCCGATGTTGTCCGGGAGGTTGCCGGAGAACTGGTTGTTGTTGACGAAGATGGCCTGCACCTGCGGGAACGAGCAGAAGACGCCGCCGGGGAGCTCGCCGTAGAAGCTGTTGAAGCGAATGTCAACGAAGGTGGCGTTCCTCAGCTTGAGCACGTCCGTCGGGAACGTGGCGGGCGACAGCTTGTTGTTGCTCAGGTCGAGCTCGTAGAAGTACTGCAGCCGGCTGAGGTCCGGCACGGCGCCGCCGAAGTTGTTGCTGTTGGCGTGGAACAGCGCCAGGTCCGGCAGGGCGTCGACAAACTCCTTCAGCGACGACGCCTGCAGGTTGTAGCCGTTGAAGTCGACGGAAGCGATGGTCCGGTCGGTGATATTGGGCGGCCGCTCGCAGAAGAAGCCCTTGTAGCTGCTGCACAGGTCAGTGCCGCTCCAGGAGGAGATGATGTTCTGCGGATCGCACGTCACCGTCTGCCTGAACTTCTGGATCACCTTGTACGCCTTGTACAGCCGCTCGTTCTCGAAGTCGCACGGCCGCAGCCCGGACGAGCCGCCGCCGCCGCCGCTGGAGTCACCACCACCACCACTTCCTCCTATGCCGATGCCGATGCCCCCGCCGTTGCCGAGGTCGATGCCGAGGTCCCGCCGGCTGTGCCGGTTGGCACGCGCCCCGGGCGCAATGCATGCGCCCAGCAAGCAGAAGAGAGTGAGGCACCGCGCGACAGACAACGAGCCTGCCATCTCCGATCACGGCTTCACGGGCGGCGTCGGTGACAGACGAAGACGAGACGAGCACGGCACACTGCAGAAGCAACGTGTTTGGGCTTCTATGCCTACGAGAGCCGGTTCGGCGCCGCGTCGCTCTCCCCTCTCGTCGCGCGCGCGACTGGTCTATCGATCGAGCGCGGCGCTTCGGCCTTAGTTCCTGAGGGCGCGCAGGCGCCTGTAGTATATAAACACGGGGGCGCGACGGCGGCATCGGCGTGCATGGGCATGGGAGGTTGTTGGGTTACTATTAGCTAACCGTCATTTTGCGTGTGCCACTTTACCCAGGAAGGTTCGATCCTCGTATATTAGGTCGCTGTGCAAGTCTCCTTCACAGATTCACTTTGAGCATTTACTCCCCAGGGACACTCCATTATTCCATTCACGCACACTGTGGCAGAGTGTGAATGAGTGATGAATATGGTTATTGTTTCAGAAGATGGAGCCTTGTCTCGTTTCTCGTTGGATTATACTACGTGAGCATATATCGGTACCTAGCCGCGGACTCCACCAAATAATTGCAGAGCTCACGGGTGAGTATTAACATCCTCAAAATATAACGGATTTTATCCAATATAATTGTATGGTTAAAATCCTATAAATTTAGAGATAGTGTAGTAACATGTAGTACTACTCTGTTTTAACGTACAGCCAGATTACAAAGTGCTCTCGCTAGTCGTAACGTACTACAGTTGGACAATTTGTAGGAGTATTTGGTAGAGATTCAGGTGCTCATCAACAAATGGTAAAGACTGCACGCATGTGATTTTACTTTCATTTGATCGCAGATGGTTTGGCCATGCATCTACGTCGGAAGTTGGAACTGACCAAAGGGAACTGCCAGAAATCTGTCCTTGATTAATAAATACGAGCACTGAACTTATGATTAGACGATTAATTAACAGAGAACAGAACATGCGAGCTCTTAATTCGTAGTAGTACGATCGAATATGATTACAAGTACGATTTTTAATTTCGTGGCGCTCGATCGGCGCACCTGAATATATACTCCCTCCGTCCCAAAATATAACAACTTTTATCATTTAAAATTTATCCCAAAATATAACAATTTCTTCACCAACCTTCTCTTCTCAACTAATCACAACCCTCCACCATTCAACTTTCCCACCTACCTCCACTTCTCAACCAATCACAATCTTCTCTCATTTAATTTTATCTACTTTCTTAATACCCGTGTCCAACCCTAAAAATTCCTATATACTGGGACGGAGGGAGTAGCTTCCAAGCTAGTTGATTTGATTTTCATCGCTCGAGAAGATATCTATCGTTATTTACATGTTATACAAATAATTATAATTTTTTTAAAAAAATAGTAATTTAGATTAATATGAAATATATCACTTCACAAGCATACTACAAATTTCAACAAAAAAGAACAAATTAAACTAAAAGTAGTTATCGTACATTCACAATTCATAGTTATATTTGTTATTTTTGTTACAATCTGTAAAAGTTGTATTTTAACTTGCATATTTGTGTAGTGATATATTTTATATTAATATATCTTGTTAAGGTTTTTTAAATTTTTTTATGATTATTTAGGTAATATGCACGAAACAATGGAATATTCTCTCGGGGATGAAACACTTTCCCATCAACTATTGAATTCATCCGTTGATGGAAGCTTAAGGCTTTGCCCTATCGATAAGCTGTTTTAGCGCATGAAAATTTCTTCGCTTTGATATTAACTTTTTTGACCAAGCACATGAACGTTCACTGCCGCTAATTCTTGCACAGTTCACCGTGTCTCCTGATTTCTCGACTTTGCAACAGAAAGGTACCTGTACGTACGTAGTCGTGAACTGGTACCCTTTCTCGCCGTGGAAATGGAATGTCCATGCTTGCTTGGCAAATGACAATGTTCAACCATCGGGCCCTTTTAGCACTCCACCGATTAGTTCAGCGAGCCATCCAGCTTTACAACCCGTGATCGATTTGACGGGCCTACCTAATCCAGGATTACGCTTCCTTTTCGCGGCAGAGTTGACAAGTCAGTTACTAGTAGCATTTGACAGTTCAGCCGTGTCGTCTGATCACTGTCTTCTTGAGTGTCTGCCAATAAAATATTTTATTTCAAGAGAAAAAATATTGTTACTACTATGCAATGGCATTGGATTGCATTATTATGCATGCAGTGGCCTAACTACGATGATGGACCACGTGATGGTGCGCAAGATGTTACATCCATAATTGTACGTACACGCCATGTCATGCCAGAAGAATACAAGCTCCCCTGGCTATCTTACCGGGAATGTCGTAAGCAAAGGGAACAAACAATGTCGTCGTGATTAGGCAATTTGGGTGCCGAATGCGTTATCCTATGGCCGGCACCATTGAAATACGAATGCATGAGGATAAGGAGAGAAAACAACGTCCGTTCTACTAGCAGCTATGCTTGCCGCGCCATTCCTCCTAATCACCTAACGTACTTCAGTACTACCACCACTTAGTTCAGGTTCAGGGGCCAAGTGATGCAATTAACTCTGTTCTGCTTAACAAGGTCATGCACCATCAACGTTTCACATTAACTTCGATCAGGCACACGTGAGACGTTGTTAGCGAAACGTACTCCCACCGGTGAAGGCGGCTCAGCTACGTGCATAAGCGCGGAGGCGGAGGTTAGAGCGGTGGTTACGACGTACGGTGGTTGAGGAGGCCCTTTCGCGCTTTACCTCCGCCTAGTTGTCGCGCCCTTTGGTTTCTTTCTTCCCCTGCTCGGAAGACACTACTACGTATACTCCTGTACTATTTATTTTTTTTCTTCGACTACTGTTAGCGCATCCATATTCCGTCCGCGTATAGTAATCCGTAGTCGTCGTCGTCCTCTCGGCGTTAGCTGCGAACCAAACCGATCGGTCGATCGAGTGAGTCCGCGCGTCCGGCCAAACCGACGCTTCCGGTGGGCCGCGCAAAAGAACAAAAAGGGAAAAGGCGCTCGTGCTCGAATCGAGCGCGCGGGTGGAGCAGCGACCGAGCGATCGATCGGTCACGGGCTCTGCCACAACTAAACCGCAGCCGCGGCCGCAGACCCGCAGACGGCAGTAGCGGGTGGGGTTGCCTCTTGCTCGGGTTGGACTTGGGGTTGTATGCACCGGGCGCCGTGCCACCGTGCACACGTACATACGCGCGGCGCCAGTATACCGCGCTCAAATAGCAGCAGAGCATGTGCACCGTCCGCGCGCGCGGGGAGGTGGGGGGGTGGGGGAGACGGAGAGGCGCCGACGCGCCGTGCGTGGCAGGGCGCTGTCGCTGTGAGCCTCGAGTACGTCGGGCGCTGTCGCTGTGACCTGTGAGCCTCGAGTACGTGGCCTCGTCGCTGCGATTGTATTGGTGCTGGCTGCTGCTAGTTTCTCGGAGCGTGTGGGGGTGTCTGTACGGTATGATTTGGCTCAGTTTGTAGGAGTAACTGTGTTACTCCTAGTACGTCCTAAAATATAGTATTATTTATTTAAATATAGATATTAAGAAAGTATATAGAAATAATGAAACTAAGATTGTGAATGATTAAGAAAAAATTAGGAATATCAAAAAAAGAAAAAGAATTAAGTGAAGAAACTAAATAGAAAATTATTATGATTGATTGAGATTGGGAAATAGATAAAGAAAAACTCTATTTTAAGACAGATGTAGTACTAAATAGCGGCTGGACGTAATAGTGATAGCGTGATGGTGTTGTGCTACAAAAATAGCGAAGAAAATATTAGGGGGCTATGTGCAAAAATATCATCCATTATTTGGTACTACCTCCTTTTTATGTTATAAATCGTTTAACCTTTTTTCTAGTCAAATTTTATTAAGTTTGATTATATTTATAGAAAAAATTAGCAATATCTAAAATATCAAATTAGTTTCATTTAATCTAACATTAAATATATTTTGATAATATGTTTGTTTTGGGTTGAAAATACTAATATATTTTTCTATAAACTTGATTAAACTTAAAGAAGTTTAAGTTTTATTAGTAAAAAAGTCAAACAACTTATAAAAAAATGAAACAGAGAGTGTATATTATAAAAATATATTTTTTACTTGGCTGTGTTATAACAAAATATAAATTAAGCACTAATCTACAATTTATCATTTTAACGACTAAAATAGTCTGACATATAGTGATGATATATACATTATTTTTACGATTTTGCTATTGAAATATAAGCATCCATAATATCGCCCGCTATCTGCTACACAGAGAAATTTGCCGCCCCGCTATCCACTTTTCAGTAGTAGCTTGCTCATAGCAGAGTCACCTGCCTCTCTATTCAGTTCTATATTTCTCTTTATTCTTTATGTGCATACAACGACCAAGGTGAGTGAGATGAAGTTGCACCAGCTAAGCTAGCCTAACCATAAACCGTGGTACCGATCACATGTTGCTACAAGCTTTTTGCTTAGGTCCTATGGTAAGGAAGTACAGCATACTTATATGCACAGCGTGGGGCCGGGACAGGGCTCTACGTATATGTACTAGTAATTTATCCGTACTAACGCTACGATAGTATATGTATTTTAGCAAATAAGATTAACTGAAAACACACAAAAAAATTAAGAATAAAAGTTATTTTGTTGTTACTCCCCTGGTTTTATAAATAGTTGATGTAAGCTTACTCTTCAGTCGTAATATTTGATGTTAAGGTTTAGTAAAACTTAGATTCTGACTTGCAACATAACCAAATCAGTCTTAGATTCTGACTTGCAAGACAACAAAATCAGTCTTATATGGTAATTGATTGGATCTTAATTCTGTATCATAGAATTTCTTTTCATGATCGTAACGAGTCAGTTCAAACTAATTTATACTACTGATACCATTTTATCGTAACACCGTATCGAGATAATGTGGTACCATTCAATACATTTTGTAGTCAAATTGACATACATTGCAGTTACATAATGAAAAATAGCATACGAGATGTTGCTGGAGTATGCTCCAATTGACCTTGATTCCAAGTAGTTGGCCATCCGACATAGCAAGAGGGTCAAGACAAAGATGCAGCCCAGCCGACCATGCTGCTACTCTCATGTACTGGCAAATGAGCCACCGTCAAGCACGGTACAATTTATGTGAAGCAAGTCCCATTAGATAGCTTTCCTAAAAAAACCTGGTGAGCTTCTCAACAACCATGCACAACAATGTTAAAATTGTAACATACATTAACCGTCAAGAAAAGATGACTCTCTACCTGCATATTCACAGCCAATCAAATAATTAGGACATACTCCCTCCATCTCACAATTAGAAGATGTTTAGGACATGATTGTGCATACCAACGAGTGATTAATTAGGGGTTAGTTTTCCCTGTTTGCCCCTATTAAATAGAGTGGTGGGTGCATTGTATCAACAAAACGCACGCAGTTCGGTTGGTTAGTGCCGCTCGTCCCGAGGCTACTCGGCGCAGGTTCGATTCCTCTAGGCTGCGATTTTTTGCCGTTTATCAGTATTTTGCTTGGGTTTGCATGGCACTGTGCGGGACGTGGTTGGGCGCGATTCTAATGCCTTTTTTTCACTTTTCCCTCTGGCGCGTTTGCTTGCGGCATTTTTTCAATTTTCCATCGCTTGCGCGCTCGCTGGAGCGTTTTGCCGCGCGTCGTTTTCGCTGGCGCGCGTGGTACGCTCGGCTTCGACGACGTTTGGGATGTCACGTCGTTCGTATTTATACGCCCGGCTGCAGAACAAGAACAAGAACAAGCAAAACGCCCACACAAATGGCCGCACAAGAAGGCAATGCTGTGTTCGACCTCAACGAGCCTATACTGGACGCTGAGAACCCTATACTGGACGCTGAGAACGACATCGGTAAGTGCTTCCTTACTTTTAGTTCTTATTAGCAAGCATGGTGAAATAAAAAAAATGAGGCAGAGTATTGTGCTTTTTTTATTGCACTCATTGTTTCCTGTTTTTTTATTTGATCTCCACGGTACACATACAATTGCAATGCTGTTTTTTATAGGATTTGATTTGAACTTGCCATTGAATGAATATGGTGCAGTTGATTTCGATTTTGTTCAAACCTTGCTGGTAAGATAATAATCGGTTGCACACATCTTTTATAATTGGACCTTGCACACACCTTGTACCGTTTGACTGAGTTTGTTTTTTTTCATTTAGAACATGCTGTTGAGCCTCTGGTTCAAGTGAACCACCGAAGGATAGAGATGTCAGACGAACTCAGAAAACTAGTTTTCCAAACTTTGTTGGCAAGAAGCAAGAATGGGAAACTAGGCAAAAATGATACGAGCATTGTTGCTGCTCAATTTGGTTTAGGAATTCAGTCAGTTCAGCGTTTATGGAAGCGAGGTAAAATACAACTTGCAAACTCTGTTCCGGTTGTGGTTTCTAGTCTAAAGAAGGGTAGAGTTGGTCGTAAGAAAATCCCTGTTGATTTGGAAGCATTGCGCAGCATTCCTCTAAAAGAGAGAATGACCATAGAGGATGTGTCTGCCAAACTTAACATGAGCAAATCGAAGATTCAAAGGTATTTGAGAAAAGGTTTCCTTAGGCGCCACTCTAGTAGCATCAAATCATATCTCACCGAAGCTAGTAAAAAGTCTAGGTTGAAGTGGTGTATTGACATGATTAATAGGGATTTGCATGGTGATCCAAGGTTTAAGGATTTTTTTGACTTTGTGTTCATTGATGAAAAATGGTTCTACCTCTCTCAAAAATCTGAAAAATATTATTTGCTACCCAAAGAAGATGATCCCCACCGCACTTGTAAGAACAAGAATTACATCCCTAGGCTCATGTTCTTGTGTGTTTGTGCTCGGCCAAGGTTTAGGGATGGGAATTGCATTTTTGATGGTAGGATTGGTTGTTTTCCATTTGTTACTTATGAACCGGCTATGAGAAGCAATGTGAGAACCGGCCGTGTCCGTGGAGACTTGGTTATGAAGCCTATAACTTCGATCACAAGAGAAGTGATTAGAGATTTCATGATCAACAAAGTCTTGCCCGCCATTCGAGCCAAATGGCCAAGAGAAGATGTGGGCAAACCAATCTTCATTCAACAGGATAATGCACCTTCCCATCTAAAATTGGATGATCCTGATTTCTGTGAGCATGCTAAGCAAGAAGGATTTGATATTCGCCAAATTTGCCAACCACCCAATTCTCCAGATTTCAACATTCTTGACTTGGGTTTTTTTCGAGCTATTCAAGCAATTCAATACAAGAAGAATGCAAAAACAATAGAAGCTCTAGTTCCAACAGTGGAAGAGGTAATTTGATCAAATTGTTCACACATGTTACATTGATTCTTCAACTACAAATTTGCTCATTGACTCATTCCTTGCACACTTGTTTTGTAGGCATTCATGGAGTATTCAGCACACAAAGCAAACCGAATGTTTGTAACACTACAAAGTGTTTTGATGGAAGCTATGAAGGTGAAAGGAAGCAACAATTTTAAGATTCCGCACATGCAAAAAGAAACATTAGAAAGACAAGATCGGCTGCCAACTTCTCTCCCTTGCGAACCATCTTTGCTAGATGAAGCTGAGGCTACTCTTGCTGCATGAAACAATTAGAATGATGCTAGTTAGCTTGTTATCTTACCATTGTTATCTTAATTAGTAGAGACATCCTTGTAACAATTAAGTAGAACTAAAGCCCGTTATCTTACCGTTGCTTTGGCGTCATCCTTCTCGGCAGCGAGCTCACTTCCGCGCTTCTCATCGAGCATCTTGAGCACGTGTGCAGGTATCTCGATACTGTTGCCATGCATCACGACATTGTTCGGATCGGGAATGAAAACCTTGCAGTCGAACTCGTCGAGGCCGTAAAGCATGGCACAGATCATATATTCCATGTGGATGAGACCGCAGCGAGAGCATGGCCATAACCGCGAGTGCGCACGATCCCATGCTTGGCGGTCCTCATGGACGAGATGACAGCGACCACATACAAAAGCGCCCGGCGGCAAGGAATCCGGCACCATCTCCGATTCCGGCGCGAAATCCTGCAACTTCGGCGCAAAGGAGTCCGGCACGAGCTCTGATTCTGGCGCGTCCATGGAGTCCGGCACGAGCTCCTGCAACTCCGACGCGAAGGAGTCCGGCACGAGCTCTGACTCCGGTGTGTCCATGGAGTCCGGCACGAGCTCCTCCGCCACGTCCATGGAGTCCGGAGCGAGCTCCTCCGCCGCGTCCATGGAGTCCGGCGCTAGCTCCTCCTCCGCGGCGGTGTTTCTGGGTGGCGGCGTTTGTGGTGAATAAGAAGGACGAGCGAGGGAACAGCGCGCGGTGGAACCGAGGAGTGCGAAGTTAATCCAGCGCTAGCCTGGGGTTGAGATCGAGGAGGCAGGGGCAATTTCGTCGGCTTTTCTACGCGCGGCCAGAAACATCATCTAAATGTGAAATTACGACGGCCACGCAAAACGTCTTCTAATTGTGATATGGAGGGAGTACCAAACCAGTAATGGCAACACTGTACTGTTGATTTTTAAGCAGTCAATGTTTGGCAAATAAAAACATGACAACACACTGCTTAAAATGCTGAAAATTCAACGTATTGTGTGTTATAAAATTAATTACAAGCACATCAAGTTTAATATCCTGTGGAATAAAGTACTAATTAATTACAAGTACATTCAGTGTATTGTGTTACAGAGAATAGACTTACAGTACTAAATGTTGTAGCAATTACCATAGTACGTATTCTGTAAACATGTCCTTATGAACCATTAAGACATCCTAAGCAGAATTTCATGTCCATGTAAGGCATTCATTTTGTTGCAACTTAAAGTATAAACTCAAAACATGTGCAGTACACATTTGTAAATATTGGAACACATGTCTAAAGCAGCTTTCTTTGATAGATTTTAAGATTCATATGGTTTATGAGCAATCCGCTCATGATTTTTTTAAAGCAGCTTTCTTTGTTAGAAATAGAACATGCAGTATGATCTTAAGATGCTCATTTGCTTATCTAATGAGCAATCTAATGAGCATGTGTAATTAAGTGATGCCAACCTCACATGCATTCGATAAAAGATACAATTTTATTTTTAACTGGCCCAGGTAATTAATGTTCTTGTTCATTCCATCATGATACGATTATTATACAGTATAGCACCTGAATTATCTAAAGAAAGAAAATAAAGAATTTAAGTAGGAGCTTACGCAGAGTAGTTGGAGGGCATAGACAGCAGCTTATGATTCTTAACCAATCGTGTAGGCAACAATTCCAGGAAATACTATAAGATGGTTAGGCCCTGCAATTCCTATACGACGAAAATGAATCAATCAATTAAGCTGAAATTAAGTAGTGTAAAAGAATCTACCTTGCATCTGAACTCTGAAGGAAGCAGTATAATCATAAAAGAGGATCACACCATCCATTATGCACTTCATGGATTGCATAGATATACTTATTTATTCAAACCCCCTGATCTGATCAATGAATCGATGGAGTCAACATGGATAGCAGTTTTCATTTCAGCTTTTAGACAATGAGTCCCCTTCAGTCTGAAACAATGAACAGTCACAAATGGATCAACTTTGATTTAAGAAAAAAAAATCATAGAAGTAAATTTAGTTTGTTATGATAGACCATCCTCTATTAAATTGCAATTATCAGTCTCTCACAAAAAGAGAACTGATTAATGATTAGGTTATGCCATAGACTATTCAATTTTAGTTCTGGGAAGTTCAGCTTTCTAAACATAACTCAATCAGCTATATAAGGGCACAATACTCCAAGCAAAATAGCACATGCAAAAAAATATTTATCTTGTTGTCTTGAAAAAGCTTTCTTGTCCCCATATTTTGAATGGAGTGGCCTGACTATTTCTTATTTCTTATGACACCATAATGACCAGAACCCAAAGAAAACATTGCCATGTTAAAATTGAACCCATGTAGTAGGCTAGTAACAATCCATACGGCAGCTGAATTTTTCATAAATGAGAGTGTTTCACTTCACCATAGTTTCAGAATTAGATTTTCATAAATGTTTAGACAAATAATAATCTGTCCCCTGTCTCCGTGAGCAATGCTAATTTTGAAGCTGGCATCATAAGTTATTTACAGTTATAGTTAGAACTTAGAAGCTAGCATTTGTATAGCATCGCTCCAGATTCTATTTCAACTGATAGGTAATAGAAACACCTAAGATGAATAGGGAAAGTAAAGAGGAAAATTCACAACTCTATACCTGCCTAGAGACATCTATGGTTGGAGGATGTCCAGAGACGCGATGTCAACGATAGTGGTAGGGGTGTCGATCTGGGCTTTGGGGTCAGCTGGAGAAGACGTGAGGCGTTGTTCTAGGGGAGCGTCGCGCTGCCTCACTGCCCGAGGTCGCCCCCGACTAGACTGAGGGGTGACGACGAGACGCCGACCTGGAGGAAGGCCGCATGTTGCCCAAGTTTCGTGGTCATCCTCCGAGCTTGGCCCGCTGGCTCGTCCGCAGCCCTGGCTCATCGCGTTCAAGAGGAGGCGCGACGATAAGGGAGATCAATCGACGGGGCAACCAGCTGGCGGTGCAGAGGTGAGGGAGACCAGTTGATGGGGCAATCTTATATTCTGGTGGTGGTGCGACGGTTACCTAACCGCGGTGGATCGATGACGACCTGGAGTGCCGCCGCTTCTAGGGTTGGGAGACGCCACGACCTACGGGGCAGCAACGTCGTTGACGAGGCCAAACTCCTCTTCTTCGGCCGTCCATCGAGGTGGCAAGGACGCAATGGTGGGCATCGATGGTTGTTGGGGAGGCGTGGATCGCGGCTGATTTGAGGAGAACAGCGAGGACGTGATTTGGGGGAGAGGTTTGGGAAGAGTGCGGAGGCGCGGGCGGCGTCGGCAGAGAGTTGAAGGGCGTCGGCAGCGCGACGACGAAGATCGGCGGCGCAACGGTGAAGATCGTCGGTGTCGCGTGGGAGGAAGATAAGAGGGATTAATCGGCGGCGGCATGGGCGGTGCCAGCGGGGAGGCGAAGGGCGAGGTGCAACGTGGGCGGCGATGGCGATTATCTATACCGGTGGCGGCGCATGAGGAGGAGAGGAGCAGGGTTTTACTTACCGTTTAGTCCGGGGTTACCGCGCCCGCGGTTTCGTTATTACCACGATAACCACGTGATTACCGCGAGAAACCGCATAAAAATTATGACCAAAAATTTAAATTCAAAAAAGGCGATATCGCGGTTTCACCGCGGTAATCGCGCGGTTTGCCGCGATAACCGCGATATCGAGGCGGTTATCACCGTCTGTACAGAATGTTGAAAATAGAAATAATAATAGGGAATAAAAATAAAAATATGGTTAAATTTGTGTAGAAAATAGGAATAATTAGAAGAATATGTACAATACTTAGACATTTAACTATTGAGTGTAAAATAAAAAAATTCGGCATGACCTTTGCTCTATTATGGAGTTCGAAGCATTTCAACATTTCATAGCATAATAATTGAACAATAACAATTCAACAACATCACATTTGAAAGCATTACGAAGTCCACACAAAGCTGAAACCTTGAGAGTAATATGACATGCAACACAAATATAGGAAGTTGTAATTTGAAACAAAAGATATAGAATGAACAGTGCGCAATGGAGCTCATTATGTTACAAATTTTTAGATTTTTTTTGATTCATTTTCGGTTTAGCCTTATAATTTGAATCTCTCTAACTAGTTTTCAGAAAATTTATTCACCATATGACACTAAAATTCAAGAACGACATCCATGATTTTTTCTGTTTTTTTTTATTTTTTCGGAAATTTTGAATTTGGATGAAATTCAGTAAACCCTAACCACCGGCTACCGTTACCGTCCCCCGCGGTAAGCGCGGTAACCGCGCGGGAAGGTGAACCCTGGAGAGGAGGGATTAGGGCTGAGGGAGGGGGCGCGGGTCAAATTGAGGAAGGGAGGTGGGGTGAACATGGAGCCTTGAATCGTAGTGAGATGAGATAATCTGGACTATTGAGTGATGAATGAAAGAATGAGTGATGAGTGAGACTATTTGTTAAACTATAGGGTAGATTCGACCCGCAATACCCAACATTAGCACAGCACAGCACAATTTTAGTACCCCGTACCATAATGAATCCACCAATCATAAGACCATATACATATGTCTGGAACAGGATTTTACAAACATATAGTGTTGATCACGTCGCAACACATAACATAACCGATAAACTACAATTTAGCTACGTAGAATTGCACCCTCTTATTGGAAACTGGAATAATTTAGAACCTCCAGTACTGCTGGTTGTACTAATAACTTAATTAATCAGAGGAGCTGAGCGTAGCACGCGTAGCAGCCAAGGAACTGTTTTATGCCTTCTTCCCAAAGATGAGTCTACTCAGCAAGCTCCCGCCCTGCTTCTTCTTCTTCTTCCGCTTCTTCATATCAACAGATACAGTTGTTAGTGGCGACTTGGGGATCACGGGACGAGGAACGGTTTGTGTTGAACCATTGTTATCAACCTTATGGCCAGTGCCAACATACTGCTCCTGTACAAGGTTCTTTTCAATTGCAATGCATGCCGCTTCTTTGGATAGGGGAGAACTTAAATTCTGATTTGCAACTGACATGTGCAGGTTACCGGACTTTGTTTTGTCTACCGCATCTGCATTTGCTGGACATTTTAGCGCCTGTAGTTTCTTGCTTAGGCTTGTGATTGTCTCTTGGCACTCTGCAAGTTTATCAGCTGCTGCGGATATTGCTGAATTCTGCAAGAGTTGCAACCGTTATGGTTCTCATCATACCAACATGAAAATGACGACCAGAAAATATACTTCACAACTATTGTGCTTATTCAAAGCATCACTAATGGACAACCCAGTGTCATGCAAGTGTACAGTTATAATTGTTCAGTAGTAGGCCTTTAATCAACACTTGCTACATAAACTGCACCTTAAACATGTGACGGAATATGTATAAAATAAAAAAAATGTCTAAGGAATCATGCGATAGTGATTGAATGATGACTATGGGCAATTGCGGTGCTCAACTAAACAAGGAATGTTATGAAGATCAACTTGTGAATTGAAACATCAGATTTCAGAATGTATCGATTTACAAACAAAGAAAGATAAGAACGTTTAGAAGGACATAAGATATTACTGTTAGTTGTTTCCCCTCTTCTTTGAGTAACAACTGTGTGCTCCCATCAGCAGTAGCACTGTATCATAAAATAAATGTTAAATATTTATGTTGGATGATTCTCAATAATAGTGCAGAGTGCTGCAAATAATCACATAATTGATGATTCTCAGAAAGAGTTACCTTTCTTCATAATGTACTGACTGTTCTTCTTGACAATTATCACCATTATCCTGCCTAACACCCAGAAGCTCCTTGTCAAGCTTACAAGTGACGAACTGAACCTGAGAATGATTTTCCACGGGGCCACCAGGGATCAGAAACTTGGTTGATTTAAAAGGTTCTTTCTGTACCTCTTGTTGGACTCCTACAGCCACTTTCAGGTTTGCACTTTG
The DNA here is from genome assembly GCA_000573905.2 of Oryza punctata. Taxonomy (NCBI): domain Eukaryota; kingdom Viridiplantae; phylum Streptophyta; class Magnoliopsida; order Poales; family Poaceae; genus Oryza; species Oryza punctata. The sequence goes on along the minus strand of CM002491.2, from coordinate 23,516,071 downwards.
CATTTGTTGTTTTTCCTGCATGTTTAATGACCTCAGAGATACATTTCTGTCGAAATCATTTGTGATGCAATCCACAGTTTCGAGAGCATCAACACAATAAATGTATTGGTTCACTGTCCACTCAAGGGTTAAGCAAACTTCATCAATGAACTTTTGAAGATTGGCCTTCCCATCCAGTACATCACTACATACATGAATAAGATGCTCAAGATGACAAGTGAGTTCAGATTTCTCATGCAAAAACGATTGAAAACTCAGAACATTGTTTCCAGTAGATCTTTCAATCATGCAACTGACCCTTTCAACCAGAGTAGCCACCATGCTATCTATTACTGCCTGGTCATATGTCAGTGGGCTGTCTGAAATCTGACTCCTCAATGCAGATCTTATTTCATTAATAATGACATCGACGCTTATTTTGAGGACTTGATGTTTCTTTATGATAAGTTCCAAAACATCTTGAATCCACTCAGGATACTTGTCAGATAGACCATCTTCAAGGATTCGATCTTGGCAAACGGTTTCTGTCAGGCCAGTTTTGGACTCTGTATCAGAAGCATCTGCCACGCACTGATGTGGCGCACTTGAAGGCCTTGAAGTCATTTCAAGCTTCTCGATCTCCGATACATCAACAAGCAACTGCATGTCAGATCCTGCTATTCTTCTTCCCCGACTGTGAGATGCATGTTGCTTCCCAACTCTAAAATGCTCTCCTTTGGAAACTGAAGAACTGTTTGCCCATGGTTCAGGACGGCTGTCGTCATCCAGTCCATGGCTACCAACCAACTCCTTGAGCTGCCCTTGCACTACTGACAGCTTGGATGCTTCATCTGCATACTGCAACTGCACAAACTGGAGGTCATTCTCCTTCTTGGCCAACAACTGCCTGAGGTGTCTGTTTTCATCATCCAATTCCTGCATCTTGACAAGGTAACCTTCAGAAACAGGATGCCTCGGAATCACTACCTTCGGTGATGACTGTGCAGGTGTACGTGGCTTTCTCCTTCCGTTCTCAACACAACTGCTGCCCCGTCGCACAACCTCATCTTTCATTTTCGCCAAAGCCGCAGGCCCAGGAAGACGCTTCTGGACCATGGTCCGCAGCCTCTGGCATTCAGCTTCCAATGCAGTAATCTTCTTGACGCTTTCCTGCTGATGCTTCTGGGCAGCATCAATTGATTTGAGGTCATACTCCCGCTCTTTGTTCCGAATTTCGAGTTCCTTCTGAAGGATGCGCACCTCATACTGAAGAGAGGCACATTGTTTGTGTGTGAATTCAAGTCTGGCTGTGGCATCAATTAACTTTTGGTTCAAGAGTGCTTCAGACTCACTCAGCTCAGCGATCACCTTATCCTTGGAGTTGACAATATTGTGTAGATTGTAGTTTTCAGTGGTGAGCTTTGCAAACCGCTTATTTGCATCGTCTAACTTCTGCTGCAAACTTCGTATTTTCTTCTGCTCCAATGAGATCTTATCAGCTGCTTCGATGATAAGGCACTCTTTCTCTTCTCTAACACGGAGTAGCTGCTCTGTGCAGGATCTTAAAGAATCCTCCATTTCAGTCATGCCTCATGAATATATTGTCCTGTGTGACGCGTTATCATGCACCTTCTGAAACACCATGAAAGCCAAATCATACCTGACTCTGATAGTAGGTAGTAATACTACAGTAAGTGGTTCATGGAAAGTTGAAACATAGTAACAGTCATAAATAAATTATACATTTTATGGAAACTTTTAACGGGAAACTGAACAGAGTAACAAAAATTAATGTGAAAATCAACAAATGCTCCATTCTACAACAATTAACTACAAATAGCAAACCACCGCGGTTACTACAATTGAGTAATGCAGCATATCAAACTAATCCAAGTGAAGAATATAACTAATTCAATGAAATTAGCAGTTACGACTAGCAAGTAACAGCATACAAAAAAATTGCATCTCTATAGTCTATACCAACATACCATGCCATCCAAACTACACAGGACCAGATCAAGTGACCAAGTTCAGATCCCTAGTACTAGCGGCAAAATTGGTCTTAGAGAAAACACTAATGGGTACCAAATTGGTTGCTCGCACGGAAGTGACTCGGCGTACTAGCGTAGTCGCGCGGCTCACCGTTGACCCAGCGCGAAGGCCCCCGCCGCCAATCTACTACAGGCTGGCCACCCGGCGAGGGGGGACGCGAACAGGTCAGGCGCCGGCGCCGCAGCCAGGAGGACCGCATCCTCCTAGCCTCCGCCACCGCGAAACTCGAAGCGGCGGCATAAACGCCTCGCGTGGAAGGCGGCCGCAAGGAGCCCATCGCCGTCGACGCTGTGGCCTCCGCAAGTTCGCGCTCTGCTTTCCGGAACTTTTCTGGCCGGAGTACACCGTTCGGGCTCGATCCTTCTACACTTTCGGGGTTAGGAGTGGAGCATATGGGCCTTGGCCCAGGAAGAAGTTAAGGCGGGCCTAGTTCGGGACGTTCGGCCCCGCGTTGGTGCTGGATACAGGACTGACTTTTGTGTTGGAGAGGACTCGTTTTTGGATCCTAGCAAGGAGAGAGCGACACACGGGCAAAATAAGGAGTATGAAATGTACTGGCCTACTGTGGGGCACGTCAAGAAAACATCTCTGGATAGGACCGAATTTAGCTTGGAACATGAGGTCATCAGACCAACCAACCAAAAAAAAAATCGAATTTGGTAGGTAAATTGGTCAATCAGAGCACCATTCGTCCAATCGCAGGGCTTCTTTTTTTTAAAAAAAAAGAAAAGAAACAAAATCTTAAGTGCAAAGTAAGAGTGTTTGACACTGAGGAAGTACTAGCATAGCATCTGAAAGACCCGCATCATAAAGCTAAAAGAGTGACGGCACGTCGATCTCCCGAAGGTGTTGAGGTGCAAAGATTCGCCAGTCCGGCGGGAACACCGGGCCAGACTTTGGGGAGAGAAAGTTGAGGTGCAATTGTGCAAAGATGAACATCAAAGCGCATCAGGCCATCAGCCAGTCATGTGAATTCCAGACTAACATCGAAACTGTGACTCCTAACAAGAAAAATTTCACAAAATGCAGCGATCAAACATGACAGCACAGAGACTTCTTTTTGTTGCAAGACTATAATTTCATAATTTTTTTTCGAATAAGAGTTGCAAGACTAATTTTAACACATGTTCCATCTGAATCAACAAATACTCGTGAAACCAAGCTCCAATTAATAGATTAATAAACCGATCAGTTTTCGTTATTCAAAAAGAGAAAGAGCAGCTTGACACTCACCTTCCCCCAGTTCAAGGACAAGCCAAGAGCCCAAGACCTGCCTGCCTCTCGCCGTGCCACACCGCGCCGCAGCGAAGGCTGCCTTCTCTCCCGGCAATTGCACGGTTAGCTCACGCAATGCTAACTAGCACTAGCCATGGCATATCGGCACTCCATACTTGTGTCCATTTGGATGGTTGATACGAGGTAGAGTGTGCAATCCGGGCGGCTGTTGGTCGCCTTTACCACTTCTAGCAGCCTAGCCCCTGCAGCGCACAGCTGCCATCGTCAACGCTACAGAGCGGAGGTGCCTTTCGTGACCGCGACGTGGTGGTGGGACTGGTGGTCTCAGGAGGAGGCAGACGCCGTCACGCACTCACGCCGAGCAGTGAAGAGGTAGTACTGTAGCACGTAGGTAGCAAGCAAGACGGTTGGGATGTTGCTGCCACTGCCACCGGGACAGGTTCTCGCGCCGCGCTGTTGCCGGGGGGGCTCGCTCGCCGCGCGGCGCGCGCGCTTTTCTCTCGGCCGGCCGTGCCGTGCCCTCGCTTGATCGATCGATCGCTTTTGCGAGATGCTCTGTCGATCGACGTGCGCGTTGGTACGTGCTGGTAGGGGGGCAAGGCTGTACGTGGGGGCACGAATGCTGCGGCCTATCTGCTGAATCGTAATTGCCGTTTGAAGTTTTGGATAGGAACCAGGAAAAGGAACGCGCCTACGTACGTGCGTGTTGGGTGGTACGTAGAGTGGATGGAGATGGGGATGGATGTGCCACCGCAGCTAGGAGCCTTCGTCCCCAGTTGTCTTTGCGATAAAACTGCATAAATGTCATGATATTTTCTATATATCCCTCAATGCATCATGTAGACGCAACTCTTTAGGGAATCCTACTACCCATGGGTGGTTGCTCTAGATGTGGTGAACTATCGACGAGTTTGAAAGTGGTTTATTGTGCCCTTTGTTGGAACTGATTTTTAACATATGAACTTAGGCTATGCATGATCGCCTCGTTAAGCTTATGCAAAATTTGGTGGGTGCTCACCGGTGCTTAATGAAACCATTAGTGCCGTATTTAGTCATCATTGGCATCGGTGTAGCATCGTAGCGGTTGTTTCAGTTGTCGAGCACCAGTGAAGAAGATCACCGTGCAGCGGCGACAAGAACGCCATGGTGTGGCAGTGGCGATGGAATTCACCCTTTAATTCCCCCTAGTGCACCTTAGGATCGGTAGGACTTGGGTATCTAATCTCGTCCCTATGTTATCACCAATATATGGGGATTTAGTTCCTATATATACATGCACTAGTGGATAGGGGCGAGTCCGTGGCGTGGGCGAAGCGTGTCCGATTATCGTGCATAGGATGTGAAAGTGCATGCGAGGTCGAGAGAATCGGTCCTCACCGTTAGGCATGCATGGGCGTGGGGTGGGCTAAGCCCATGTACACATTCTTATGTTTCAGTGGCCAGAGATCAATCTAACATCTTTATCTGACTTGTGAGCTTTTATTCTTCTCTATAATAATCCATATTTCTTTCTACAATCTGAAAATGGAAAAAGCTCTTCGGAGTAGCTCTCTTGGATGTCTCTCGAACGAGCATGTAATTCTAACAAAAGCAATCGGCACTATCGTGGTTTACTGACAAATCTGTCCAAAATCAATTTTAATAGTATTATCCTATAGGTGCTATAAAAGCCACCTACCAATATAGATACACAAGTGAGTGAGTTATGGACGTATTTATAACATTGAAAGAACGTTAAATTTTAATGACAAAAGAACATGTCTTTGGACCAAGTAAACTTAGTTTTTAGTAGGCTTAGCTTGTGAGATTTATGTAGTTTCATCCAACCAGTAGCATGTAAGTTCAGATTGAGCTCTCCTTCCCCAAGCACAAGGCCATGGATGAGAGATGCCTTCTGACATGCATATCTTTCCAATTGTATGTTTGTTTTAACACCACAAATTGTCAAACATCTTTAGATTTTGCTTTTTTTGAAGAGCAAACATCTTTAGATTTTGAATGTAGTAGTTTTTTTTGTTATACTTTATATGGTCAGTGACGGAGGACGGATTGAAAACAAAATGTGGCCAAGTGATGAGGGCATCAATGCGATCGATACATCCACGTCCACACAACGACAATAGATTTCTGGTCCGATTACTCGAGCTCGTGCACGCCAAATAAACAATCAGGTGAGTTCATTTTTATCTTCTAGTCCATCTTATTTAGACCATGGAAATGTTTGCACTCTTGTTTTGGTTAGGATGATGGACAGGACCCAAAAGCTGCCCATGGAAATCTGGGCAGCTTGGGCTTGATCAGCCCCACACGTGGACAAAACAGTTTAAAGAAAAAACACTAAACCCTAGATAAAATTTGAACAAAATGAATATAATTACATGGCTGAGCCTTACTCTTGATAACTTCCTTCCTCCATCCCTAGCCACACATCATGGCGAGGGGTTGATGGCCACAGCGAAGTATAGCAATGACGGCTCCTCCGCCACTATCCATGGTATCTATTTGATTGTCTACTATATTTTCATATGTGATGGTCAATCTTTTAGTTGTGGAGTTATCATAAACTCAGACTTTCATTATAGTTTCATCAAAATGGTGTACTAATAATTGCCAAATCATATCCTACACAGGTTATACCTAGTTACTCCTAATATATTCCTAACGTATGCAAACCCCCCCCTCCAACACACACACACACACCAATGGAATGCCTAGGAATTTCACTACTAACTTTTGTCAACCCGCACGGTCGTCGCATGAGTGGTTTCTACTACAGTCTACACAGCCAACCAACGGTCGCCGCTATACCAACGCTATGTTCCCCGGCCCCATTGCGACCCGTGCACCACACTTGGCTTAGATTCTCGACTCCCGGAGTCATACCCACATCGCTTCACCCTATTTGCCTTGCACGCGTGAGAATGAATATAGTGGTGGGACCATGGGTTGGAGTTCAAGAGAGGGGTTGACGTCTTGACATTCGGCCTCCCATATTGCTCCGTCCACGCCACATCGTACACCAATTGCCCATTGCCACCATGCAAAACCGCTGACCCCTCCTCCCTGTTCGCCAACAAGTCGCGGCTCTGTGTGGGTGCCTGATCCTCCCTACCGCCCTCGAGTCCTGATCACGTACGTCCCCGGTAAAAGGCACCAAGCGCTCTAACTCTCCCCCTCTTTTCCTCCGCATGATACATTTTCTTTAACTTCTACATGATTTAGTATATTTCAAGTTATTTGTCTTTGTTTGTTTTCTTATGTTTGTATTTTTAGTATTTCTCTTTTCTATCATGCAGTATATCCATTACCTTCAAAAGAAATACTCACTTAACTCATTCAACCTCTTGGGTCATACTGCTCAAGCACTAGCAGCATCATTGCTAATACTTGGACCATTTGTGGACTTTTGGCTGACCAACAACAGAGTTGATACTTTTGATTATAATGTGGTGGTGATGGTAAATGTTATTCATCCTGAATAATTATTTACTTTAATATCTCTTGCACCCCATCTGAAAGAATGAAACTAGTATTTCACACACCTAATCCTACTTTACATGCCTTCCAGGTGAAATACTTTTAAAACTAGAAGTGAAATATGGGGAACACATATATTTCTTAAACCAAAATATGACAAAAATATAGTCCAGTAGTGAATGCTTAAATTATGCATCCTATTTACCTCATAGAAATTAAATTGTCACCTAAAACTTTATGAAGATAAAATCCCCAATTTCAAAAGGTCAACATAATTTATCTCCTAATTTAGCAGCAATTGTTTTATACTTAGCATAAATTTTTTTACTGTTTTAGATAGCTGGGAATTTGGGATAAGGTGGTTTCTAACTTATCTTCCGCTTTCCTTTCAGTTCTTAATAGCATTGTCATGTGTCATCGCAGTCGGAACCAATCTAAGCCAGTTCATGTGCATTAGAAGATTCACAGCCGTCTCATTTCAAGTTCTGGGACACAAGAGCATCCTTGTGGTAACCATGGGATTCCTCCTCTTCGAAAAAGAAGGCATGAATTTTCATGTTGCAGCTGGGATGGTCATAGCTGTAGTAGGAATGATTTGGTATGGGCATGCATCTTCAAGACCTGGAGGCAAAGAGCACCAAGCTTACCCCGATTCTAATGAGAAAGATACCGAGCAAACATTCTATCACCATAGTTAGAGCTTGATGAGAAAATTTTGAGATAGAAACTTACAAATACTGTAGTACTGTACCATTGTTCTTCGGTTCTTGATGTACTTGGTTACTATAGAAAGACGTCCTCCTCTATTCATCTCAAGCAGGTTTAGTTCTTGTACATATCACATTGGCAACGAAAGATCAAAGTAAGATTTGTAATATCCAAGAGGCAAACAGTAACCAACATGGTTTTCTTGTTCATGGTGTCGGTCACATGTAGTATATTGCTCAACAACAAAACATGTTCAAAATATGGATCGGCCAGCCTTAGAAGGGAGAGGGAAAAGTTAAATTCTCCGATCTTCAGAAAATGTGCGAATAATATAGTAAATAATTGTATTTTTTTAGGAAAACTCTTCAACCATATTTGGTTGACGAGAAAATTATTTGTAATTTTCCATCCAAGCTTAAAGTTTATAAGTGAACAATGTGAGAATACTATAGACTATAGTAAAAAATATGAATAAGTTCACTTGGACTCCCTTAACTAGTGGCCGAATCTGATTCGTATCCCTCAACCACAATACCAGATATCTCGACCCCCAACTATTAAAACCAGTGTAATTTGACTCCTCAGCGGTTTTGGAGGGCGGTTTTGCTGATGTGGTGCCTACGTGATGGTGTTGATCTGGTTTTCATCCTACGTGGTATTTTGATGTGGTGCTTATGTGGTAATAGAATTGATAATATATGTGGGATGAAAGGATCTTGATGTCGCCTAGAAGGAGGTGAATAGGCGTTCCTAAAAATTATCACAACTTTATAGCATATTAGAATGATGAGAACTTTCAGTTCAAATCGAAACTTCCGGTATAGGATTGGAAGTTCCGGTCTCAACCGAAAAGTTCGGCGGATAACGGAATAAAACACAACTATGAACTTGTAGCTCGAATAAATAATATATATATAAATTACAAGGTGACAAACAAGGTATCTAAGCAATATATAAGGTCATTAACTATATCAATTAAGTATATAAGTAGATCGGGTTAAAACAAGCTCAAGCACAATATGAGAGAAGGCAAGAACGAGCAAACCAAGAGAAGAGATACGTTGATTTGTTTCCCAAAGTTCGGATCCACGGATCCTGCGTCTCCGTTGAGGGGCCACAAAGGCCGGGTCTATTTCAACCCTTTACTCACGAGGACGAAAAATGCACTCCTCGATTTCTTCCCTTGCGGAGGCGAAATCGAAGCCTTCACAAACTTTTCGAGGCACACCACAATCTTAGGTGCTCACGGGCGACATCTAACCATCTAGGAGACCTTAGTCCCCAAGAGTAACAAACACAATCGAAAATTTGCTTGCTATGAACTTGAGTGCTCAAAGTATGGAGTCAAGCTCACTAGCTCTCAATCTCTCAATCCAACTCCCTCCCCTTCTCAAATCCCTCTCACAAAGAAGCACCACGAAGGTAGGGGAATGGAGTTAGCTATTTGGCTTTGGATGTGTTTAATAATACCCAAGAACAGCAGCCACTCAAAGGAGGGGTGGAGGAGTTTATATACCTAAACCTCTCAAAACTAGCTGTTGAAGGCCAAAACTGCAATTTTTGGAATTTCCGAAATGCATTTTCGGACAACCATTTTCGGAATTTCTGAAAATTTTCGGACTTTCCAAGATTTTTTCAAAATTTCCGAAAATCACAGAGTAAAACGACCATAACTTTTCACTTGGGAGTCCGTTTTTGATGATCTTGGACTCTATGAAAAGCTCACTCAGAGGACTACCCAACTCAACCAAAATCAAGGTTTAAAATCACTCAAATGATAAGTTGAATCTTGGATTTCTCTCAAGGTAGCACTAGGATGGGTCACTTTGAGCACCGAGACATACACAAACATGTCGACGTTGCATCCCTCTCAATAGTACAATATTCCTATACTCAAAAGTAAATAGGAAGAGAATTATACCAATATGAATGCATTGTCTTCATCTTCTTTTCTTTGTCTTAAGGGACGTCAACATCAAAAACGTTTCACCATATATTCTTCAAATGATTGATGTTGTTACTTGTAGCTTCAAATGGTCTCGCATAGTCCATCATGACAAAGTCGTCACTCGCCATTCACCACCAGATTTGGTTCTTCGGCGCCAAGCCCCTTGCTTGTCGTTCACTGCCGGATGGTCCATCTGAACCGAACATCGCTTGCCCTTCACCGTCTTGCCATAGTAGCCACTTCGTATCCCACATCTTCAATATCTTCACTTTGTAATCCTTAGTATTTTTAGATGTAGTCATATTACTTTAGCATCAACACCTTTTCTATCCTTAGGACCTAATTTTCTCATTCAACTCAATAAAATTATTAGTGCTAATGATCCAGTTGTCAACCTCCACATGTTGACCAATCGATCGCATGTACAAAAGGATACGAATAAATGATGAGTATTAATCAACACCACGAGTGTTATATACTCAAATATATGCTCAAATGCAAATATCCCAATTAAATGAAAGTGAATAATTTGGATCAAGTACATGCATAACTAAGGGATAAGATTTGCTCCCTAAATGTATGCTTACAAATTTGTTGTGTGAAGCAAGAGTATGCATAAAAAGATAAAACATTGGGAGCTTACCCTATACAAGAATAGAATGTATTGATCATATTTAGACATTAAGATACAAGCATATCTTCATCATATCCATGTTCTCAATGTGAAGAGACTAAACAAGATAACACTCAAAAAAACATTGGTCTCATATGCATATGTCAATCACATGAAAATATTATAAATGAATATATCAATATGTGTATAGAGAGAAAGAGTGATATATATAGCTTGATCTCCATGCATTTCATCCTTGTGATTTAGCTTAACTCATATGAAGTTTGGGAATCATCTCTCACAAATTCCACTTTTATATCCACATGAGACTAGTAGACAAAGAAATGCTTATAACAATATTAGCCTCATGTAATTGGACTTATCATTAATCAACAAAAACAAATTAATGGCACTTAAATTTTCATGGGACCCATTTATCATTTACACAAAAAAAATTGTGGGATCCACTAACATGTGGGGTCCACATGTCATCCTCTCTCCTCTTCCCATTCTTCCTCCTTCTCTCTCTCCCCTTATCTCTCTCTTTCTTCCCCTTTTTCCACCTTGGGCCATCCGCGCGGAGTAGAGCTGGGGCGGCAGTTGTGGTAGGCTAGGGCCGTCGTGGTGGATGTGACAAGCTAGGGCCGTCGTGGCGGCGGCAGTGGTGGAATGTGTGAGCGTGGATGGTGGAGGTGTAGAACACGGTGGTGGGGTCCGGCGTGAGCGCGAAGGAGCACGATGACCAGGTCGAGGCGACCGTATGCGGCGTACGCGCGCTGGAGATGGAAGTCCACCGCCCTATCACCGTTGACACCGGCACGGATCATCACGGCATGGAGCTCGCCGGTTTGGTGGAGGGTCCCGCAGCTGGTGAGTCCACTGTGCTGCTGGCCTCCGGTTGAGGCAGAGGAGGAAGGGAGCACGGGTTGCACGATGGCCGTGGACATGGGAGGCGGTGGACTGGCGAGCGCAGCATGAGTGCGATGAGGTCGAGCCCGCTCACCGCACGTGTCGTACGTCGCCGAAATCCTCATCTGCGTCTCCTCACCACGTGGGAGGTGGACCAGCACCAGGTCATCGCGACACCGATTGAATCAGGCGCCTAGCTCATTTGCCGCCCACCGTCGCCGCCACTCGAGGCCCCGCCCGCCACCGCCACCACTCGAGCCCCTGCCCGCTGCCGCTGGATGAAGTGTAGAGAAAGGGGAGAGAAAGCTAGAGATAAGGGAGAGAGAGGAAGGAAGAAGGAAGGAGAGGATGACATGTGGGCCCCACATGTTAGTGGGTCCCACAAATTATATTTTTAAGAATGACAAATGGGTCCCACATATAGTTTTTAAGTCTAATGTCAAATAAGCGCCAGGTCAACACCGCCATGTAGGTGCCACGTCAGCAAAACTGTCCTCCAAAACCGTCGAGGAAGTTAAATTACATCGGTTGAGGGATACAAATCATATTCGGCCACTAGTTAAGAGAGTCAAAGTGAACTTACTCCTAAAAAATATATGGTTGGAAAAAGGAAATATATGGTTGGAAAAAGGAATAAGTTCACTCTAGGTCCCTCAATTTGTCGCCCAGTCTGATTTTCATCCTCGGTACAGAAAACCGGATACAACGCATCTCTCAACTTACAAAACCATGAAAATGAGGTCTCTGAGCAGTATTGACCCCTGTTTTGGCTGATATGGTGCCTACGTGGATTCTTTGACTAGGTCTTCATCCCACGTGGCATTGACGTGATGCTTTAACGTGGCAATTAGATCCCGAAAAATAATAAAATCCATAGGGCTCACATGTCAGTTGCACTAAAAAATAAAAAAGGTGGGGACTATGTGACCCCACATGTCATCCTCAGTACTCTTACTCTTCTCTCTATCCTCTCTCTCCCCTGCAAGTGGGTTGTTTGCCAAGAGAAGGCCGGAGCGAGTGGAGCGGCGGGCGTAGCGGCGGGCCGACAGAGGGGTGGGCGGCGGTCGGAGCGGCGGGCGGTGGCTAGGGAGACAACGGCCGCTCCCTAGTCCTTTTCAGCCTGTGTGCACGCGAAGGGCGTGGAGTGGAGCATAGAGAGGCGGGGCAAAGCGAGGCGAGTGGCGGGCGAAGCAGGCCGGCAAAGCGTGGCGTTTGGCAGGCAGAGTGGAGCAGGCAGCGGTGGGGTGAAGGGCCTTCCCTTTCTCTCCTCTCTCTCCCCAACTGGGAGAGACGGCGTCAGAGGCGGATAGGGGAGCAAGAGGGGTCGGCACCTTCGGTGGCGATGACGACGACTCCTCCGGTGGCGCCATGAGCCTCTCCATCTTCACCTTCCTTAAGAAAAACTGCACCTCCGACCTCACCCTCTTGCCTCTTCCGGCGGTCATGGCGGCGACGGTAGGGATAGGGCCGACGGGAGGAGAACAGGCAGGAGGAGCGGAGCGACGGCAACCTCGTGCACCACCTGCTACTCCTCCACCTCTACCGTGCACCTCCACACCCACTATCGCACTGCTTCGGGTCGCTAAGGATTCCTTCATCCCTGGCAAGGGGTTATCGTAGTTGCCACCGCCGCCTGGCGTGCGTCGGATGAGGTGGCGACCATGGACGGGGGGGCGGCAGGTGGTGGAAGCAAGCAGTGATGTCGATAACGGGTTTTCCACAAATCCACCTCCGCCGTCCGCCATTGACGAGCTCGGGCTGTGACTCACTGCCGCATCCTCTTTTTCCTCCTTCCGGTGAGCCTCTTTTCTTCTTTTCTATTTGGCGCGCTTATTTTCCTCCTTCCTCGGCCGGATTCCACCACCGCTGCGCAACACCGTCGTCCCTCGGCCGTATTCCCTCGCCGCCGCGCCTGGTCTCCCGCCGCCAGCTGCTGTCGTTGTCAGGATATAGAGAGAAGAGAGAGGATGAGGTGAACGAAATAGGGTTGACAAATGGGTCCCACTATCTTTTAATCTAATTATTTAACTGATATATGGACCCACATACTTTGTTTTATTTTTTAAATTGTTAAATTTTGTTTTATGCGCCACGTCAATACCACGTCAGACGATGACTGAGTCAAATTAGCTACGTAGGCACTAGATCAGCTAAAACCGCTGTTCAAACTGGTTTCGGACTTATTTTGTACTGGTTTTAACAGTTGAGGGATCCGTTATATCTGGTTTTTCGATTGAAGGATTGAAATCAGATTCGTTAAGAAGTTAAAAATCTCAGATGAGCTTATTCCTTAAAAAACACGTTCAATTTTCCCAAAAGGCCCGGCCCTTCGAAAACGTTGGCCCAGCCCAATGAAGTGGTCAAGACGCAACACGTCAGGAGTCGAGATCGATTAACGCTGCACAGAACCCGAAGTACTCCCTACGATGACGACCGAGTCGAACGGTCCAACCCAACCCATCCACCGAGACAGGAATGCTCTCACCCAGAAGAAAAAACCACGGGCGAGCGGTAGGATGCATGGACCCGGTCTTGGTGCACCCGTCTAGACCAGGCGGCCACGCTCCTCTGGTGCACCGAACACCAGGTCCATGCGGGGGCGCGTAAACCCTAGCGTAGCTGGCATCTCCGTCGTCCTCCCTCCCAAGGGTGGGTTGATAAAAGCAACGCCTTCCCCCGTCGGCCTCGCCCACCGTTGAGAGAGTCGCCTCCGCCGCGTGCTCTCCGCCTACGGCCTCTTGTATCCCGCAACCAAAAACTACTCCAAAAATATTTTTAGTATCACACCCGAAAAAAGAGAAAAAAAATTTCCCTTAAACTCCGCGAGATCTGCCGTGCCGAGCTATATACCAATCCATCAGCTAGGGTTTAGAGCAGATTTTTTGTGCGGAAAAAAAATTGAAAAAAGAGAGAGAGAGAGAGAGAGAGAGAGTGAGTGAGGTCGAGGGATCGGTGGGCGATGGCGGCGCAAATGGCGGCGGTGGCGGTGAACGGGGGCTCTCCGGGGGCTGTCACCGCGGCGGCGGCGGGAGGGGTCGGCGTCGGCGTCGGCGTTGGCCTCGGCGGCGGCGGGGCGCAGTCGCTGTACGTGGGCGACCTGGAGGCGTCGGTCACCGACTCGCAGCTGTACGAGCTCTTCAGCCAGGCGGGGCAGGTGATGTCGGTGCGCGTCTGCAGGGACATCAGCTCGCGCCGCTCGCTCGGCTACGCCTACGTCAACTTCAACAACCCCGTCGATGGTATATTGCGATCTCCTCTCCTCATCGTCCCCCCTATTCCATTTCTGCTGCGCGGACTGCACGGATTGGTCCCTATTTTCACATTTCGGCTGCACGGATTGATTGGGGATTCTATGTTCTTAAATTGTGGAACCATGTGACAGGGACCCAAGGTTCGATCCGCTAGTAGTATCTGTTAACTGGTATCTAGGTTGTGTCTGATGAGGTATATGGTGGAGCAATAGGTCGATGTTTACGTAGTCGACTCACATGAGGCCTTTACTATGGTGCATTGCCGTTTGCATTTAATGTGCCTGAATACTGCGGACTATGGCGCGCGCTATCTACTCCTCGAAAGGAATTTTTATTGAATCTCCGTAATGGTAGCTTACTCAATCATCGATGCGGTGGTTGAACTCTGTAGTTTGTCCTTAATGAAAGTGGGCTATTTGCAGTGTTCGCTGGGATGGCTGCCTAGCCGTCGACTAATAGCTAGTCGCTTGCAACACATCCCAGTCTAGTTGACTACCTAGAGAGGTGAACACTGGTTAATCGGGGAAAAATCATCGGCATGGTGTGGTTTTGTGGGATTATCAAGTTGGTGTCCTCGTGCTGTTGCCTGGATTGATCCTTTCCCTTCTTGTGGTTCTTCAAGTTTATCAACATGATTTGCAGTTGATTATCCTTTAGAACATCAAGAGTAAAACGTAGTGCAACTCATTGGGTTGCTACCTTTTAATTTATAATATCCACTATAACATGTATGGATCAGACATGGGATCAACGAACTACTCTTTCTCCATGATCGCGGAGCAAATTTTCTGGGTAGATTGATACTGATCATTGAAGTGATTTTCACTTGGCTGTATCTATCTCAACCATAATCGCCCTACCACTTTTGTTGGTAAATAAGTAGCATGCAATCACGCATCAATCCAAAAAGTCCAACCAACATTACGCGTAGCTAACCTTGGACACCCACCATGCTCTGTTGCTAGCTTATACACTACGATGTACCAGTGTATGCATTGGACCTGTCTGTAGATAAGACATAATGTCTTACATTGAATTGATGGTTTGATTTGTGGATTTTTTAGGGTATAGGAGCATGAGTGTGCCAAATACTGAAATAATTTATGGCATGCTGATTCCTGGGATTTTATAGCATATATCTGTTTTGATGTCCTATATAGATGGCTGCTAGCCGCTATTGAATTATTGTTTAGATTAGTCATTAGCTGTTGGATGGTTTCCATAGGAATGTAGAACAGTCCTCAATGCAGAGTTAAATTTGGGCAGTCAGAATATCCATCTTAGAGGGTTGCACTAGGTGCTTTGCATCCTTTATCTGACTGTTGCATATGGCAGGTAATGGATAAATGTGGAACGCTTTTCAATAATGCAATTTTTCTGGCTCAATATGTCCTCCACTATGTTGTTGTCATTGTCTTTTGCAGTTATGCTACTGGTTTAATTCCCTTAATTTTAATGTAAATTGCGCTTCTGAACTGATAAGCTGTTCCATTTGACAGCTGCAAGAGCACTGGAGCTGCTCAACTTTGCTCCTCTGAACGGCAAACCCATTCGTGTAATGTATTCAAACCGTGACCCAAGCAGTCGCAGAAGTGGATCTGCTAACATTTTCATCAAGGTACTAGGTCATTTACTCATTTGTTAGTGTGCATTGTCACGCTAAAATAATAATCTTTTATTGAATATCTCTAATGCAAACAATTCAACTGCCTTTTCAGAACCTTGACAAAGCAATAGACCACAAAACTCTCCATGATACCTTTTCTGCATTTGGTAACATTCTCTCATGTAAGGTTGCCACAGATGAAATGGGCCAATCCAAAGGCTTTGGTTTTGTTCAGTATGACAAGGGAGAGGCTGCCCAATCTGCAATAAAAAGTCTAAATGGGATGCTGATCAATGATAAGCCTGTTTATGTTGGACCTTTTCTCCGCAAGCAAGAGAGAGAGAATTCTGTTGACAAGACAAAGTTTAACAATGTTTTTGTGAAAAATTTGTCCGAGTCTACCACAAAGGAGGATCTAGTCAAAATTTTTGGTGCCTATGGGAACATCACAAGTGCAGTTGTCATGGTTGGCATGGATGGTAAATCAAGGTGCTTTGGTTTCATCAATTTTGAGAGCCCAGATGATGCTGCTCGTGCTGCTGAGGAACTTAATGGGAAGAAAATTAATGACAAAGAGTGGTATGTTGGAAGAGCTCAGAAGAAGTCAGAAAGAGAGATTGAATTGAAGAGAAGATTTGAGCAAAGCATGAAAGATGCTGCTGACAAATATCAAGGACTAAACTTATACATGAAGAATTTGGATGATAGCATTGGGGATGACCAGCTTTGTGAATTGTTCTCTAACTATGGCAAAATTACTTCATGCAAGGTGATTCATGTTATCCAACTATTTTCCCTTCCCTTTTGTTTTTTCTTACTGATGTATGATTATAACTAACTGGATTTGTTTGATAGATAATGCGTGATGCAAATGGTGTTAGCAAAGGGTCTGGATTTGTTGCATTTTCAACTCGTGAGGAAGCATCTCAAGCTGTAAGTTTACTTCCTGAATATTGGGATTAGCTAGTATTGTATATCACATGTGGCTTACATACTGTCCTTTTATACAGTTAACTGAAATGAATGGCAAAATGATATCTGGAAAGCCATTGTATGTCGCATTTGCACAACGTAAAGAAGACAGGAAGGCGATGTTGCAGGTATAGTCCTTGAACCTACTGGGTGTTTGTAATTGAATATGCATGCCCAAACTGCTATTGCTAGTACTATTTATGGATTGAACATGAATTACTATTCTGTTTTGCACCAGCATGAACATTGTGGTTACAAGAGCAACAGTAGTTTGTTAATGGTTATTGATAATCGAGTTATGATTGTTGATATTTAGGTCATTGGGTTTGGCGAATAACTTAAGACTTAGGGACATACTGATATACAAGGATGACTCACAATGCATGCTCCATAGATCCGTAGTGGAATCCTCAGAAATGCATCTTCAATTGCCTGCAGTCCACAACATACATTTAAGCTATACGGCTGTACCATATTTCTTACTGTTGTGTTTTGACAAAGTTTCTTAATAAATGCTTTATAATAACTCAATTCTTCTTGTTGAGTTGTTTCTGATCATTTCATAATGAAAAAGAAATGCTGACAGTAGCAAATTCCATGTTATTTAGGCACAATTTTCTCAGGTGCGCCCTGTACCGATGACACCTTCCATGGCTCCGCGTCTTCCCATGTACCCTCCTATGGCTCCTCTTGGGCAACAACTCTTCTACGGACAAGCTCCACCCGCTATCATGCCCCCGCAGGTACTGCTCTATGATATCAATGCATTCAATTTTTTTCCCCTGTCTAGCTGTAACTGTAAGAGAGAATCAATGTTTTTTTCATTTGTTTATAAAACAGACTAACACTGCTCTGTGCAGTCAAGTTGTTGAAATTCTGCATTATTATATATTTAATGGTTGGTCGGTCATTGCAATTGGTACACCAACTTCATATGAGTGAAGTGATATCATTAATCAATTCCTACAATACATTTATGCATTTGGTTTTCAATATTGCTTTTGTTGATGCTGGGCGTATATTAGGAGTTTGAGTATGGTAATCAATGCCATGCAAGTTTTTAGGACACAATAGTAGGTTGGTCATTCATCAACACAGTCGTACTAGGCGAGCACTCATTTTGCATATCTTGTTCATTTGGCATGTACTTAATTCTACTGTCTGATCATTACCTCATAGAAATGATTCAAATTTTCAATCTAATGTGTTGTTTTTTCTGGAAAATTTAGTAGATCAATTTCTTACCAATTTTCTTCCACGTAGCCTGGATTTGGTTTCCAGCAACAGCTTGTTCCAGGCATGAGGCCTGGGGGTGCCCATATGCCAAATTACTTTGTTCCAGTTGTCCAACAAGGTCAACAGGGTCCACGTCCAGGTATCCGGCGTTCTGGTGCTGGGTCTGCCCAGGGACAGCAATCTGCTCAGTCATTTCAACAACAGGTTCGCCAATATACATCCTTATAACATTGTACCTTCTACTGTTATCCCAAGTTTTTTATGATTTACGGTGACTGATAGCGAAGTAATACCATGAGGGAAAGATGAAAAGAACCCCCAATGGGTAGTGAAATAGAATGTGAAGGGAGGGGAAGTTTTTGTCAGTGGAAGTTATTCTTTTTGTAGTACTTAGGAAACCCCCAAATCCTCTTTTCATGTATGAATTCTGGTTCAGTGGGTGGGTTGTCTTGTGGACCACTGAATGAACAGTGCCAACATATGTCTTACCATGGTTCTTTTAACAGATGCTTCCAAGAGGACGTGTGTACCGTTACCCACCTGCGCGTAACATGCCTGATGTTCCACCAATGCCGGGGGTTGCTGGTGGTATGATTCAATCATACGATATGGGAGGCTTCCCAGTACGAGATGCTGGTTTGTCACCTGCTCCAATTGGAACACTGACCTCTGCCCTTGCAAATGCTAATCCAGAACAGCAAAGAACGGTATGTCCAAATTATACCCCTCTACTAGTTTTGTGCTTAATTTATTATTCATTTTGTTTACCATAATCTATGCAAATGTATATCCTGTTTGAAGTTGAGAACTCCATAAAAAATCAAAGAGAGCTAGTAGGAAAATTCAAAGCTTGATCCAAATGTGAATTGTGTGTACCGACCACCAACCCACTGGTTACTGGTTACCGTTTCACAGCCTGATTCTGTGAATTTAAGTCCCAACTCCCAATTGGCATTTGAAATCCTGGGTGTCCGTTGTTTTGGCTTAGTTAGACATGTAATTGTTCATCGAAATGCATTGCTGATTCTGCTTGCTATATTTTGCACTGCAGCAACCTCAGGTTTTCTGACATTTGTTTTCTGTCTAGATACTTGGTGAAAGCCTGTATCCACTGGTTGAGCTTCTGGAACAGAACCATGCGGCCAAGGTCACCGGAATGCTTCTGGAGATGGATCAGACGGAGGTCCTGCATCTGCTCGAGTCTCCAGAGGCTCTGAAGTCCAAGGTTGCTGAGGCGATGGATGTTCTCCGCAATGTGGCCCAGCAGCACAATGCGAACACCCCGACAAGTCAACTTGCTGCGCTGTCACTGAGCGACGCCATTATCTCCTAATTTACAGTCGTAAGCTATCTTTAGCTTGCAGTTGTGTGTGGTCTTGCATGAGGTTATCGGCAACATGGCACTTTTTCCCTCGTATGGTTTGACTTAGTGAATCGAGTTCCCGGGTTGGATTGGATGTTAGGCGTTATACTTCTCTGCCTGGTATCCTTGCCATTGAGGCCAGGTACTTGTTTCCAAGTTTGAGCACTATCCAGACCATTGGTCACATACCTCTTATGCCTGATCACAATTTTTGCTGTTAATGATTGGTGAGAGAAATGGTTGGATGTTAATGATTGCTGTTAATTTCCCCCTGTCCATGGTATCTCTTTTGCTTGGTTCACCTGTTGTCACGTTGTGGCCGGTGAGCGCCTGCTTCCTTTCCTCTTGCAAAAGTTAAGCATCATCACAGTATCGTTTGCGAAGTGTGTAGATCTCGTTAAATCTGTTCTTGCTTCGCTTAGACCGTGAGCAAATTTAAGCATTACATTGTCTTTTAAGTTTGTTAATTAGTACTAACAGTTACGCAACCACGTCGGAATGAAAAGCACCCTGTTACTGTGCTTGTTTCTTTTTTATTTTGTTTAATTGGAATGCTGGAGGTCGGCATACCGTCCCACCACTCGAGGCGGTATCGGCAGCCAACCTCAACGGCTCCTGTTGCAGCTGATGCTCTGCTTCTCCAACGAAGGCGGCGCGGAGGGGAGGGCCACGGCAATATTCATAGAAGCAGTTGTTTCGTAATCAGTTACTAATAATCTTGGAAAGCTGAGTTTCCAGATTTTGATTTCTAGTTCGTTTTCTTGATTCTACAATTGCAGTTTCTTAGAATCTGAATTAAAAGCTGAACTGTTGGGGTGGAGCTTTTGATTCTGGGAGAACCTACAACAGCTAGAAGCTCCCACAAACAACCCCTAGGACTCTTCCTGGAGAGAGTGGAGACACTAAGAGCGGTGCGGCAATCGGTGGTTGTGAACATGATGCTCTTGAGGGTGATGGTGGAGGGGTTCTTGGGTACTCCCTCCATCCAAAAGTGTAAGATCCTAAGACATCATCTTAGCACTTATTGGTTACATGTTCATTGATTTTATCACATAGCGGATGAGTTAATTACTTCTTGATCTTGATGACGAAAAAAATACTTTTGGATGGAGGGAGTACGTTGGAGTGGAAGTCCATGAGAACAGGGAGGTTATGGCGTCGGGGAGAGATGGCCTTCTTTTCAACGGATCTGTGTATTGCAGCAGCGCCAAGGGCCAAAGGAATAGCTACTAGGATGACATCATCGAACTCAGCAAGGAACCGACAAGGAGGTCGACCATCATCCACCCAGGGCAGCCTTGCCACTCCGACGCTATCGTCGAACATGCTCTCTTCACCATCGTCTGAGAGTGATGGTGGGAGGTCGTCAGCCATGACAATGTTTCCTGCTCCTCTTGTCATCCCCCTCTCGTGGAACTGAAATTATTGAAACATGCTTGATGAAATGTGTCAATGAGAGGCATATGAGGGGTGGTGGCAGGAGGTCGTTGGCCATGCCAATGTCTCCTCCTGCTCCTCTTGTTATCACCACCATCGTCTCTCTCTAGAATCGAAATTATCTCGATGAAATGTGCTAATGAGAGGCGTAAGTGAACCAACTGAACCAACATAGTACTCTGAAGGTATCAGATCTGTACACACCTTGTAACCTTGGTATCAGGCAACAATATCCATCATTTATTCAGAGGTATCATAAAACCCCATCAATTCGCTAGAGCTGATTATATGCCAAACGGCTTATTAACGATAAAAAATTGTTTATGGATAAAACTTTTATATGTGTGTTCTTTGTGATTTAAAAGTCAATATTGAAAAAGAAGTTATGTTAAAAATTTCTAAAATCAACTTAAAAATTATGTTTGAAAATTTAAAATTTGGCCACGGCTGATTCTATAGAGGACAAATGATGAATCTTTAAAAGACCTAGATTCTCTCGTATTTGGGAAGGGAGGTAGACAGATAGTAGTAAAAATGGTCACTCCGGCTTTAGACAAATGTAATTTTAACTTTGACTATCAATATATTTTTTTATAAATAGTTAAGTCATAATGTACGAAATTTTCACGGCAATATTTAAGTAAGCAACACACTTGACATACTTTGAAGTGTTTATAGTTTCTTTAAAAGAACCGAACCGTTGAACATTGAGACGTGTACCTAGGAACAAGTATTCGAAATAGTCCACTTTAATCTGTTCTTGCCTCGCATCTGTTGTGATTCGAGCAGTTCAGACTTGAGTAGGACTGTAGCATGTAGGAGTCGCTTTCAACTCGGCGGCGGAGGCCTTGGCTTGGCCCTTGCCTCCCCTGTCAGCGAGAGTGAGACGAGGCCATGAACCCGCGAGACCGCGACGGACTGACCGGTTGCGACTCCCGCCACACGACGCCGCCCTCGTCGTTGTCAGTTCGTCACTGCCGCGCGCCACACGTCGCAGCCCTCGTCACAGCCCGAGCGGCGGTGCGGCTGCTAGCTGGACTGCAGCACGACTGCACGAGGCCTCGCGGAATGCGGATATAGCCACGACGACAACCACAAATGAAGCCTAGCCACCGCTAGTAGACACCCCCCCCCCCCCCCCCCCCCCTCCCGCAAACAACCCCGCCATGGGTGACCACGGCGAGGTAACCGCCGCGGTCTCTCGCCTCCCTCAGCTCCGTAATTTGTCGCGCCCTCTTCGAACGGATCACGCCCTGCTCCAAATCCCGACGACCAGTATGCATCTATGAACTGATTTCTGCTAGTTTCAGGTCGTCGACGTCGTCGTATGTGAGATGGAAAATCAGGTCGTGTCGCCCGCGTTGGAGATGCATGTCGTTATGGTGAGATAAGCACCGATTTTTACGCTTTGGTTTCTCGCGTCCGGTTAATTTGCTCCAAACTCCCCAGACCTTTTCCGTGATTTTTTCGTGCTGACATGATTAAGATTGCTGCTAATACCGTGCTATAATTTGCAGGATTTGGAGGGCACGACCAAGAAGACACCGCCGATGCAGACGCCGAGGGCGCGGCTGCTACACAGCTGCGGCGAGTCCATCCTGGCCATGGCGCGCGGGGCGTACCAGCGCGTGGAGGCGATGCGGTGCCCGGTGGGGTGCGTGGCCAGGGGCGTCTCCCGCGCGGCGGCCCCTGTGCTGAGCCCGCTGCGGCTGACGTGTCTCTCGGCGCTCGCCTTCGCGGACAGGCAGCTCCTCGTCGTCCAGGACGTCGCCGCGGTGCTCTTCCCGGCCACCGAGCGCGTCCTCGGCAGGGCCGACGACCTCGTCCTCCTCGTCGAGTCCCTGCCCGCCAGGCTCGACGGCGCGATCGACGTGCTCGAGGCCCTCGTCGCCGGCGTCGTCAAGACCGGCGCCGCGGGGCTGTTCGTTCTCCCCAAGCGTCGCCGCCGCTACCGAGCCGACGAGGACGATGGCGGCGCGGTCTTTAGGGACATCTGGTGCGACGAGAAGGAAGGCGCGTCGTTGCACCGAGCAATGGAGGAAAAAGTCCGGAAGAATCTAGAGAGCTTGGAGGTCGTCACGGCGAACGACGGAGGCGGTGGCAACACCGTGCACGGCGGCAAGGCTCCCGTCGACGGCACTCCGGCGGAACGCGGTGACGTATCAGCCGGAGAAGAATGCGGCGTGGAGGATGTACAGGGGGTGGGGACACCAGCTGCAGAGATCACGGATGCCATGAAGGACAGCACGGAGATCGTGAAGGATGAGGACCAGGAGGGAGGAGGCAGCGAGAGGGAAGAAGAGGAGACCGTTGCCATGGCCGGCGCGGAGAGCAGGGAGGAAGCATTGCTGGGTCTCTTCGATACAGCATGGCAGCAGAAGCTAGCGTAGAGGTCATTGGACTCAACCAGGTAACCAAGGGTGAACCAGCACACTGTACAGCGTTGTGAGGTTGTAGACTCTTGTAGTAATCTAATCCCAGTACCAGTATTGTCATTGTGTACTGTAGCATACAGGAGTGTAGAGTAATAAATGTACCACAGAAGCATGAGTTGTTCACTGCTTCAAAAATGTAAAGATCACAGCAGATAGAAGCATGCAAATCATTTCAAAACACTAAGAATGCTTTTTATTCGAAATTAACTTCAGAATTTTTGGGACAGGCATACTTTGCATGGTATTGCAGTATGCAGCTACGCACACATCTAGATTGATTATTTGGGTGTAGCACTGAGGGCTAGGAAACCATTAAGTTCATGACTTCAGGTCATATGATCAATTTTGGATTTTACTAGTTCGCTGGTTTGCACAACATCAAGAAGTCTGGTGCTGGCGTGCTGCTTTGAAGGTCCATGCATGTGGATTTTCCAGTGTGCCAGCAAATGGAAAACATGCATGCTCACTCAATGAACACCTGGATCCTATCTCCCATAGCATCCTCAAAATCAAGCAGTATCTGACCGTTCTGGGGGTTTTCTGCATCAATAGGTGCATTCCGAAGCCTTTCCATGATATTAGCTCCAGCCAAACCTGCAAAGCCCAGGGAATGATCACATGAAGAATATTCATGTGTACTTATGGTGCATGCTACTGTTAAGAAAAGTACAGACCTGGAATAATCTTTGTCATGCCTTCTAAGAATCCAGCCTGTTGTAGATAATGGTGATAAACAAAAGCAACCTTTCAATCAGTTTGGCAAATACTAGATTATAGAAAATATATGGAAACACAACGACCATGAGGCTATTCTAATAACAGAACGCATATCACCAACATCAATGATATAGGCCAGTTCGATGTAAATTAAGTGCTTCAATGCAACTACCAAGTAGATGTGGAGGGGGTTCTTACAGGTATTCTAGCATCGATTTTCTGAACTCCATCTCTTCCTGTAATCCTTAACCGAAGTGTCCGAGACCACATCCCTGTTGAAGGGCCTCTGCCTCCGGTAGAACCAAGATCATATAGCTGAGGCAATATGTCAATAACAGGCTCTTGCGGTGTTTCAGTTCTTGACTTGGAATCTCCTGGACTGCTTGCTTCACTTGTATTGTCATAGTAACCTATAATTGAGGGATTTCAGGATAAGAAAAGGCATTCAACATAGATTCGAGTAATGGTCCTCACTGCTACTGTACGATGACGGTTGGGCTGGTGTCACAACGTATCGTTTTTCTTCTTCATAGTAACTGTTAAAACCCAGGGTATCTTTGATCTCCTCAAATGATGGCAGACTGCCAGGAGGAGGTATGCGCCCACCTTTTATAGCGATAAGAGCATCCTGCATATCAGGGTTTTTTCGTACAGTTATAGTTGAGGAGTATTTAGCATTACGTGTGGAACCAAATTGAGCTTACATACAAACAGGTTCACGCGACTATCTATTTACATGCACATGTGCACTTCCTACCCACCTAAAGTTACTTTATAAAATCCAAGTAACTTGGAAGAAGTGAAAAACATTGTTCCAACCGAATCCTCACAGGGAACAAGGTACTGTAAAGATTGCACTTGCAGGTTTTGTGTAGACGAAAAGCAAAGAGGATAAAGCAACATCTTACATGAACACGGTAGAAGGAATGAGGCACAATGATATCCGTGGAGACACCTTTATTGAATTTACATTGATGCAGGATCATGTTATGGTCCTTATGGAAGGTCTGGCTAGAGGAATTTAAATTGTAATAGTATCCTAAACTCATAGTAACATCATGGGTTGTAGTTTCAATACTTATTATGGGGCACCCAGCATGTTATACTAGTATTTGGGAATCCATAACTATTACTCACAGAACAAATGGTAAGCAATCTGAGCAAGTTTTCAGGTTGTGGCTAACAAAATCTGTGAGAAGGAAAAAAAAAAACATGCATTTAACACATACAAATCAACTAACCTCCATTGCACGCATTGATACCCCAATCAGAGATAATGGGTAGGCTATGAGTTTATAACCAGTTTCTTCAAGTTCAGCAGGGCTCAAAATAGGAGTTTTACCACCACCTTCTAACATGTTAGCCTGAAGAAAATAGCACAGAGTATGATGGGACAATTGTTTCATGGCCATCACACACAACTTGGATTAGCAATAATGCATGTAACAGATCTAACCATTTTTGGAACTCCAGGTGATACTGCACAAAATGCCTTCATCTCTTCTCTTGAAGCAAGAGCATCAATAAATAGAACATCTGCTCCAGCATCAGCAAAAGCACGCACTCTCCATAGTGCTTCATCAAGAGACAAAGCTTGACGAGAATCTGTCCTTGCCACAATAACAATGTCAGAGCCACTCTCCTTCCTGGCATCTACAGCCGCTTTTATATGCATAATTGCTTCCTCCCTTGAGACAACTTTCCTTCCCTTGGTATGTCCACATGCTTTTGGAGACACCTTCAGAATACTACAGATCATATCACTAAAACAGAACTAAACAAAAGGGAAAGATCGATAAAAAAAAAATCACTATTCATTTCAGAAGTCACAGGGATCCCACAAACAAGCATGTATATGAAGGTGCCCTATAGTTTCACTGGAAGTACAATTTTTGCACAATGAACATTACAGACTTCCCTAGCTCTAGAATTTCAAGACAACTAGAACAAACACAGTGTATGGGAGGACATTCGCCATGACCATGAACAACTCAATATCACTTGAAAAGCATACCTGATCTTCAAGAATAATTCCAGCAAAACCAGCTTTAATAAATCCTTTTACTGTTCTCTTGACATTCATACAGTTTCCGTAACCATTATCAGCATCACCAATCACTGGGATTGATGCCGCTTCGGTAATCAGATGCCCTTGATCTATCATTTCCCCATAGGAGATGAGACCCACATCTGGCAATCCAAGTCGCGCAGCAGATATTGAGAAACCTGAAAAGACATAATATAGTTGAAGCTTGAACACTGTTAAACCTCTTTATACATAGTCATGTGAAAGCTCCAGAAGC
The DNA here is from genome assembly GCA_000573905.2 of Oryza punctata. NCBI lineage: Eukaryota > Viridiplantae > Streptophyta > Magnoliopsida > Poales > Poaceae > Oryza > Oryza punctata. Next base: position 23,489,829 of record CM002491.2, on the reverse strand, counting down.
AAAATATAGTGTGGTTGCATTTTTTAGGTTCTGAATATATAGCCAAAGCGCATAATTTTAGTGGTTTTGACAAGTGTAATGCCACTTTAAATCTTTGGTTAAAGTTCCCTCAGCAGAGACACGAGCAATTATCCAATACAGATCATCACAGAGTAAATCCTCACATCAATCAAAGTTCTCATCTTTACGACATTCAAGGCATTACTAGCAGCTAGTATAACAATAGATTTGGAACCTAAGCAGTCAGACGTTATATCAGCTAAGGATCACAAACCGCACAAAACACAGTCCCACAACCATGTCCATCCTCTATGGCCATGAACTAGAATTATAACGAGCGCCAGAGGGAAGCCCCACGCCCAGAGGCAAAACAGCGAGCACGTACCGCTCGTGAAGCAGACCTTGAACCCCGCGCGCCCCACTAGGCGCGCGCTGAGCGCGTCGTAGCACGCGGGCGCCTGGTGGGCGCCGGGGGACTCCAGGACCCTCCGGAGCGCCTCCGCGGGAGACTCCCCGGCGGCGGCGTAGGAGGAGCAGCGCGGGGAGACCACCTTCGCGGCGCGCGCCGAAGCGGGCGAGGGGCAGTAACCCTGCAGGCGTAACCGTATCAACCGCCCAGCGCCGCCCCACGAAGAGGCGCGGCGGCGCGAGGAGGACGCGCCCGCAGTGGAGGGGAGCGTCGCGGGCGGCGGCGGCGGATGCTGCAGGAGAGCGGCAGCGTGGCACGCCATTTCTCTCGCTCTCCTCAGTCACTTTGCTCCTCTGCGTGACAGCGTGAGCGTGCGAAGAGAAACGTGTAGTAGAGCCTTACTGCCGTTTTCATGGCCCCGGGCGGCCCAGTAATGTGTGGGCTGTTGGGCCGCCCGAGGCGCGGGCAGGAAGACAAGGCCCACGGTGGGTTAAGTGTTAATCGGAGTCGGATTACTCCGACAAATTGCGAAAAGCTACTCCACTCCCCGGCCGCTATATATTCACCGGTTCTCTCCATCTGCCGTGCCATATCCCACACGAAACCGAGCGAAAACCAACAAAGCTCGAGACAGCGTCACCCCTGCACTGCCGACCCGATCGATCAAAGAGAGGCAGGGATCTCCACACAAAGACGACGGCACAATGAAGATGCACAATTCGCTGGCCTGTTTTGGTCTCGCCGGCGACGACAAGACCGGGAAGCATGTCAAGGTTAAGGCCAAGAAGCAATCCCCGGTGCCGGCGGCGGTTCACATGGGTGAGGCGACGACGGCGGCGGCAAACGAGGAGAAGGCCGCTGCACCGTCAGGTGGCAAGCGTAAACGACACGCGGCGAGCAAAAGCGGGAGCAACGATGGTGCGCCTCCCAGGAGAAGGGGCACGGCCAATTTCAATCATAACGATTACATGTTAGGTGTGTTGACGTTGTATGGGGCCTATGCCGGTATTATGTGCTAGTCCGGGTCTCTGGGATGAAACCACTCGTCAGATAGCATAGCAGCTGCTTGTATATGTAGTTTTGAATCTGATTTTTTTTTTTGGAGGAATTTAAATTTGGTGATTAATTATGTATGTATGACATTGAATTTATCGTGTCCCAGCATTTCTGTAGTTTGTTTGCTGTGCTGGATTACTGTTTTTCTACTCGTGGTGTTGTGGAGCCGTGACTCGTGAATGACATTGCTTCGGCTATTTGAATGGATTATCACAGACTTCCAACCATCCAACCAGATTAGTGCCATTCAACTGTTAAATATGTGATCCGAATTTCAGCACACAATATATTCGGATTAGTTTGCTAGTAGGACTAGGATTAGTTTCCTATTAGGACTTCGTGTTTTTACCTATTAGGACTCCTAGATTTCTCCTATATATATATCCCTTGTAAGCCGTATAGGGAGGGAGCGACAGCCCAATGTATCCCTTACGTTTATATCCAACTCCTTTATACTGATCATTGCCGGTCGGCGCCCGTGGTCTTTTCCCGCAAGGGTTTTCCACGTTAAATTCGTGTCTCCATTGTGCATCTGTTTTCTTAACAAGTGGTATCAGAGCATTGGAGATCCGGTCTACTACCACGCCGCTATCATCGCCGGCACATACGGCCAGGAATTTAGGTTCAGTTTTTTGCTACCCTCACACGCTAGTTTATCAGGAGGTTTTCTACGGAGATCAAGATACTTCGTTTTATACACCTAGAGTGTTTCTCGTTTCTGTTAGGGTTCCACAATTTTATACCAGCAGATTCATGATTTTATTCCCAAGACAAGTTTGAAGTTTGATCTACCGCTCCTCGATTGAGATGCAATATTCTCGTTATGGCAAGTGAAGATGCAAGTTGGCATATCTACCATGGAGGAGAAGCTAATACTATCATGCACCAGTCTATCAGTTGCGCACATATGTATTATGACACACAAGCGAAGTCGTCGAGAGGGAGCCTCAAGGTTCCTGTCCAGATCATATGGGAGTGGTCAAATTTCCAGTGGAATTGCTATGTTTGTTTGCCCAGCGTATCAGAAGGTTAATCAAGAGATCTATGTACTTCGTTTTGAGCACAAGAGTTTCGCGTTTCTGCTACAGTAGATTCAGGATTTTAATCCCATGGCGAGTTTAAAGTTTGTGTATCAGGTTTCACGTCTCTGCTAGGTTCAGACATGTTTATACTAGCAGATTCAGGATTTATTCCCTATGGCGAGTTTGAAGTATGGTCTACCTCTTCTGGATCAAGGGTATTACAGTATAGTCATCAAGACTATTTGGCGCGCGGTGATTTGGAGATTATTTGGAGATTGAAGATTTTTTATGCTACAAGGGAAATTCGTCTCAAGGTGGAGATTGTTAAATATGTGATCCGAATTTCAGCACACAATATATTCGGATTAGTTTCCTAGTAGGACTAGGATTAGTTTCCTATTAGGACTTCGTGTTTTTGCCTATTAAGACTCCTAAATTTCTCCTATATGTATCCCTTGTAAGCCACATAGGGAGGGAGCGACAGCCCAATGTATCCCTTGCGTTTATATCTAACTCCTCTATACTGATCATTGCCGGTCGGCGCCCGTGGTCTTTTCCCGCAAGGGTTTTCCACATTAAATTCGTGTCTCCATTGTGCATCTATTTTCTTAACATCAACACAGTTCATGTTGATTGAATCGAGCAAATGGAGGCAAGGGAAATGGCAAAGAACGCATCACAATCCTTTGTCTGATTATGATTCATGCAATTGATCTCCTCCAAGCATCATAAAACTTACTCCATCCGTTCCAAATTATTAAACCTATATTTTTTTACATGGTGTTCAATGATATACTTTGATCACTAATTTATTTCATATTATGTTCTTAATAAATATAAAATTAATATCACATGAAAATTATTTTAAAATAATAATCTAGTGATAAGATATGCATAATACTTAGCCTATATCATGCTGCCAACGAGTCAAATTATTTTAAAATAATAATCTAATGATAAGATATGCATAATACTTAGTCTAAATCATGCTGTCAACGAGTCAAATTAAAGGGTCTTTGAAAAAGACAACTTGATTGGATAATTAGCCTATCATCGAACTGTGAAATTATTGTATCGATCAGTGTACATGTCCAAGATCGATCAGATCTGCTCCTTCTGAAACTTCCCAAAACTAACAGCAAGGAGAGGCAATTTACAACAAATCTTCATTACCCCCCTAATACCTGCCATTACCAGCCTTCAGAAGGCACATGTTACCGTACGTATACGTGTCTCAATGCATGCACTGGTCAAGTGGTGTAGACTCTGATGAACTAATCCTAAAGACCTAAACTTGCCGCTAATTAAGCTCAAGAATTTACTTCTTGCAACATCGTGGTCGCCGCGGCTGCGTAGCTAGATCATCCCATGCCGTTGAACGGCGAGCTCCAGTTGTCCGGGTACCCGTTCGCCGCCTTCACGACGCTCACCGACGACGACGAGCCCTGCGAGAGCTCGTACGCGCTTCTCATGGCCGCGTACGGATCGACGACGCCGTCGTACCCCACGAGCCTCCCGCCGTCGTCGCCACCGCCGTAGGCGCTGCTCTGCCCATGATCGGCGGGGGCCACCACGGCGCCCATAGGCATCATGAACGCGTTGCCGCCGCCGCCACCGTTCCCGTAGACGGCCGACGAGCTTGACGCCGGCTGCTGGAAGAAGTTGTGCGTGGCGGCGCCGTTCCCGAGGTGCAGATGCTGGAGGTCCGTCGCGCAGTGCCCGGCCGCGATCACCGCGTCCTGCTCCGGCTTGCACCACCCGCTGGCCTGACCGTACGACGCGTAGTGCACGGCGAGCGGCGCCGGCTGATGCTGGCCGCCGCCGCCGCCGCCGAACGCGATGGTCGGGCACCCGTAGTAGTACCCACCCACGCCGCCGTCGGCCAGGTGGGAGACGATCACGCCGCCGGCGGATGCGGCCTCCGCCTCCTTGAGCCGCCTCGCCGCGCCGCCGACCGGCAGCGTGCTGCTGTCCAGGATGCTCTTGACGTCGTACCGGCTCATGTCGAAGTTGGTGACGGCGTTGAGCCCACGGAACTTGATGGCGGCGATGTCGTACGCCTCGGCGGCCTCCTCCTCGGTGCCTGCACAGCACGGCACGAGCCGGGCACGTACGCCATGATTAGGGTTAGCTCACCGACGCGCGCGTGCATGTGTACTCGCCGCGCGCACTGCATGCAAGGGTGGTGCAAGCTGTGACGTCTCGATGCAGTAGCTAGGGTTTTCTAAAATGAGCTCTTGACCACATGCCCCGGTTTCCTCAGACAGCTCCGAGACATAAACTTGGAAAGGAACATTTGGGACATAATTAATGTGCTACTGCACTATTATTAATCGCCATTGGGCAGGATAGAATAATGCATCCTCTCCGCTCTACGAGGCAGAGATTTCGAGAAAATGGATTACTAAATAATTAGGGCTTGATGACTCGGTTCTTGAAAGCACATTGCCGTCCTAGTACCTCCAGTTCCAGTAAGTACTTTATGGATCTTTCAATTAACAGAGGATCTTAACTAGCTTCATTAACAAATAGATTAGCTTCTGTGTGCTAGTTGGTAATTGGCTTACTGAAGGTGCCTAGGTAGATATCCTTGTTGCCTGCAACTCGCCCTATCCTTGCCTGCCATCTCCCATGCTGATGATGCCTGTCAAACCGTCATTCTAGATAAATTCCAACATCTCAATATAGAAACAGAGTAAATAATATATATTCAGCTCGAACAATATCATACATATATAATATAACTTTTACCCAACATGTAATCTGATGGTAGATTTAATTACCTAGTAACACCACGGTATTTGGATGCACCACGAGAAAATCCACTGCTATTCCTGTGGTTGAATGACCATGCATGTAATTAATTAGTTGCTATGCAACAGAAGTGTGCTTTCGTGCTGTGCAATCTTCCAAACATGTGATGCTATAGTATAATCAGCATGCATCAAGCAATACCTTCTAAGATGTGCAATGTACTCCTGCCTGGTCATGTGTTTCATTTCCTCTAACTCCTTTTCATAATTACTCATCTGCACAGAATTTTGATATTCAAACAAACCATGCACATGGAAATAGACAAATCTAAAAAAACAATTAACATAATTGTATCATCTCTTTAAGTCTTTTTTTAAAAAAGAATATCTGTACTGGGAAATTTGTTGTTGTGGTCGTGCCCCAGTATTTTAGAGCTGCCAAATCATAAGCCCGAGCCGCCTTATCCTCTTTGTCATAACCGCCTACACAAATGTTCGTGAAGAAGATAAGTGAGGACTTCGAAGTATTAGCATATATAAGATTTTTTTTTACGAAATTGGTATATGCTATGCATGATAGGTGAATATATTGCACAAGATTAGCTCTTACCCAAATAAACTGCATTTTCATGAGTGTGACATATCCCGGATGTGAGGCAACAGGAATTCAGTATTCAGTCACAGAACAGATGGAAGAATGATTAATCATTGATCAGTTAATTTATGTTTAAGATTATAGAATAAGGGAGTAATTAACTACCATTACATATCTCTCACTATATATACATACCCTGTCTCCCCTTGCGACTTTGGCCTTCTCTCCTACAGCTATTATCCCACAGATGAGCTTCATATCTTCCTGTCCATCTATGCCTGAAAGACAGATTAACGACGTCATTATACGTATGAAGAACTGAAAAAATTTTACCGACAAGAAAATTGTAAAAATAATTAAAGTTGTGGACAACAAGAAAACTAATTGGAGAGCCCCTGTTCATTGCAGATGATCATCACTGCACTTCCAACGCTAACGGTTCAGTACTCGAAGCGTCAAAAGAAGCACTTGCATGCATTGGCAAAGCGGATCAGCAAGAAATCATGGAAATTACATGTGCTCCACTTCTGTGTTGGTCAAATCTAGTACATTTTATGAATTGTATACTTCTAAATCACCTTGTATTATAAGCTAGTGTTACCTCTAGGCTAAGTGAGAGCAAGTAGAACTGTGTAGCAGAGCAACAGCAAAGAAGCGACTACTAGGAAAATTGCATTATATATGCTATCAGCAATTAATTAGATATTTAGATGAAACACATCCTAATATACTTCGATCCAAACATTAATTATTTTGCTTTGAGATCAATATGAGCAATACACTAAAACATGAGAAGAAGGAATCGATAAGCAATACTTGAGCTGGAAGATGCAGAACAAGATCAGAAACAATAACACTAGCAAAGGTTGATGGAAATCGCTAACCTTGTTACACCTCGGTATATAGACGTCCTTTGCCCGAAGGTGTCGATGGATTTCCTCGGGACGGCGCCGTCCACGGCGCCGCCCGGCGAATCCACCCGCTTGTTCTCCGACGACGAGCTCTCGGCCGCGACGACGGCGCCGCCCCCTGCAGCGGCAGCCACCGACCCCGTGCTCATCGACAACGCCAGGCCCTGCCCGTGCGAGCTCGCCGTGCCCCCGGCGCCGCCGTTGCAGCTCCCCACCAGCACGTCGGAGCACGCGTAGCTGCTCGCGCTCGCGTCGGTGCTCATGTCCTGATCAGTGTGCTGCGGCTGCGACTGGTTGCTCCGGAGCCACGTCTTGATCATGGACAGCTCTATGGTGCCGGTGCCGCCGCCGCCGCCGTTGCTGTAACCACCGGCGCCGCCGACCGCGCCTCCGGAGTAGAGGAACCCGCCGGCGGCTTGGCTGTGCACGTCGGAGAATGAGTTGCCGTCGAGGAAGTTCTCAAGCTTCGGCGCCTCGCCGCCGCCGTCGCCCACCGTCCTCCTCCCGCCGCCGCTCGAGCCGACGAGCATCGAGAGGTCGGAGGAGCCGCCGCCGTAGTCCAAACCCCTCATCGCCCAATCTGCAAAGCACGCCACACATATCATTATCAAATCCCTCATCGCTGCACAGTAGCTAGCTGCATGCTCATCAGATCAGAAACCCTCCTCACCTTGGGTTTCATGGGTGCCTCTGTTGAAAGCATCCATGACGCCATAGGGCGCGTCTTCGCCCGCTATGCCGATGTGGTGTGCGTCCGGCGTTGGCAGACCATAGAAGTCGCCTGAGCCGGAGATGTCGATGGCAGCGGCAGCGGCGGCGGCGGCAGACGGCGAGTCGTTCTGGTGATGCTGTGGGTTGCCTTGGCCGGAGAGCGAGAAGCCTAACCAGTTATCTGCAGAAGCCATTAGCTACTAGACACCAAAATCTACTAGTAGCTTCTTCGTGTATTTTTCACTGATTAATTTGCAAACAAGAACCAAGATTGCTAGCCAGATTGTTCTTTGATCGATCAGTGCAGCTACCGGAATCTTGCATCGGCAATGGCAAGTCGGCAATAAGCTGATCTTGGGGTGTAGCTAGCAAGGTCGGTACTGTGAGAATGGGGGCAAGAAGAGTAAGTGCTCGCTAGCTGAGGCCTGAAGCAGCAGGTGATCTCTATAGTTGTGTACTTATACAAACAGTAAGCGCAAGTCGTAACACCCATTTGCACCCCTAGTTCTCCCACTAATCCAGCAATTTTATATTGAGTAGCTACACAGTAGTCTTAGTACCAGTATGCGTCCTGATACAGGCTAAACAAAAATCAACGAGAGAGATGAAAAATCCAAGCCGGCTGGTCGGCCGGTGCATGCTCGGCCAGTCAACAGTTCCAGTGACGCTACCTACACTGCAAAAACGTCTTCGTGTTTAGAGAAGCTCCATGTTTTTATTTTTTTCCCTTGCCCCTCTCGTGGATACGGGAGCCTCTCGAGACAAAATTCTCCCCCGAAAGATTCCTCTCCCAAAGAACAAAATAACGAAACGTGAGCCCTTAATTTGGTCAAACGACTAAGTCAGGCTTGCTACAGGCTTTTGTAATGTTCTCTCCGATGTGTATAAATTGGACCACCGTGCAGGGGGGGCGTGGACTTCCTCAAGATTTCAATCATGATTAAGGCTGCGTTCGCCAGCCCATGTTCCCAGCCGCGCACATTATCACAGAAAACGGAACGATTCATTAGCGCGTGATTAATTAAGTTTTTGCTAAATTTTTTTTCAAAAATGGATTATTTTGATTTTTTTTAAGCAGCTTTTGTATAGAAACTTTTTGCAAAATACACACCGTTTAGTAATTTGAAAAGCGTGTGCGCGGAAAACGAGGAAGAGGAGTTGGGAAGAGGGGGGAACGAACGGGGCCTAAGTACAAAGTAATCTTTGGTTTTTGGGAACAGTCTATGACTCTAGGACCACATAATTAAGGGTGAATTAGATACTCCAAACCTGAACATCTTGTAGTGTGGGACCGGTTGCTGAAAAGTGCATTTGCCTTTTGGTCCAAATGCGCTCAACGCGGTTCAGAGCGATTTGAAGTTTGGAACTTTTGTTCCTCGTAAAATTTCTAAGGCAAGCCTCTCCTCTGCAAAATGGCACTAAGGGGGGGCTATAAAACAAGTGGCTTGCAAGTTGCAAGATGCATTTATAAGCTAGTTTTGCTTAAGAAAATTTGTATTTGGTGGTGGAAAAGGAGGAACCTAAGTGCAAAGGGATTCACCCTACCTGATACTCTAGACTGCAGTGAGGATTGTCTGCAGTACTGTATCTGTAGTAGTTTCCATTGTCATGTGAGATCGGATCCACCTGTTAGCCTCTGCTCAAGTGAAATATTGCAGAGGATCCATGTTCGATATGTTGATACCACGGGCAACCTTGTTATATTTAAAGTGTTTTATCTATTGGGATGTTCCATCTTTTATACATGTCATCTACTAGATAGTTTTGTTTTTAAAAAATAGTAAATTTTGTTGGCGGTAAAAAATTTGGTAGGTGGGCGCAATTAGGTAAAAACTTGAAACAAAACTTTAAAAAAACAACATGAAGTTTAATATGGTGTTGAATTAAACAAGTACTCCCTCCGGGTTGATAATACTTGTTGTTTTGAACAAGGACGCGGTCTCCAAAATCTAACTTTGACATTTATTTTCTATTATAATATATATAGAAATAACAAGAAGTATATGATTTTTTTGAAGTACCTTTTAAGATTAAACTATACACATGGTTTTCATATTTCCAAGATAAATATTTGAGATATTATTTGTAATCAAAGATTTTGAAGTTTGACTTCACCTTGTCCAAAACGACCAATATTATCAACCCAGACGGAGTAATAGAAATATAAAAGGTACAAAGGATTCTATGTAAAATGAGATAGGATAGCATCTCCCTCATGTCACTACTGATGTGATAATCTCGCTGAGATCGAACAACGACGTAACAAAATTTTCTATGTGGCAACCTTCTGCACTATGAGCACACCCACCTAGCCAAGTTATTGTATCGTTATGCATGGTTTCTATATCTTGCACCTAATCGCACCTACCTATCCACTTCTTGTACCGCTAACACAATTTACTCTTACAAAAATATGAGATATACCGTTCTACAGTAAATTTGACTTTCCACTGGATGCAAGAAAATAATAAATATATCTATAAAGGTATGTATACTAGTTTTAGTTTAGTTTAATTTATTGTATTTATTACATTGTATTTATTACAAGTTGTAAGAGTCAAATTTAATTCCTTAGGCTCTAGGTGGTCAGGCAAGGTCATCATTATTGGACTTGTGCTGGGAAGACGTCGGAGTCCAAGCCACCGTACTTCATGTTCGGCTCTGGTGGCTCCACCTCACCATACTCACCTTCCACCAAACGTGGGAAAGGAGTGGGGGGTGGGTGGGGGGAGGGAAGGAGCCACTGGTGCCCTCCCTAGCCCTAGCTCTGACTCCATCTCGCCGCCACCGCTCTAGTAAAAGGTCACTAGGGAGGAAGAGGGAGAGACAACACGTGGATCTCGTTTTTATTATTCTTTTTACAGTGATTCTACATAAAACCAAGACCCACGATAGTTGGAGGAATACTTCGCTAGGAGTTACTCTGCGCCCGGTTTTAATATTTGGAGTTCTTATATCCTGTCTTTGTGATTGAGGGATAAAACCACATCCGATTTATGTTTGAGGGACTCAAATTGAACATTTTTCCTAGCATACGCACCTTTCGGCTCCGTCTCCGACTACTAACATGGGCTCGCTCATCGGAGTCCGATGCGCACAAGGTCCGAGTACGGCGAATACTTTCCTGCACGGCCCAACAAGGCAAGCAAGAGCCCATAAGCGCAATCATGTCCACGTACGCGACTGGCTTCCGAACGCCGACCCAACACCGGAAAACCGATCGCGACACGTCACACGTACCGTGTGCCGCTTCCAAACTCGAAGCCGAACCCGAGCTGTACCCGGCGACGGCTGCCTCAACAAAACAACAAAACACAAAGCGCAACACAGCACAACAGGCAACAGTCAGCCAGCCAGCCAGCCCTACGATCGCTCGGTATATTCACGTCGGCTTCGTCGTCGATTCGACCGACCGATTGTACGTCGAGAAGATGTCGCTCCAGCCAAGCTTCAACCCCTTCACGCTTCTCGAGCGCAACGATCCCGGGGACAATCCGCTGAGCAAGGAGAAGGAGCCTGTCACCTACAGGAAGCCGCCCGCGCCGCCGGCGGCCGGGCCGTACAAGGCGGCGCCGGCGAAGAAGAAGAACGACGACAAGAAGAAGAAGAACAATAACAATAACAAGAACAAGAAGAAGCCGCAGGAAGCCGGTAAGGGTTCCGCCAGTGCAGCAGGCAACAAGAAGCCCAATGCAGCAGTCAAGAAGGAGGACACAGCCAAGTACATAGGCTACCAGTACAGAGCGCCCATCAGGACGAAGAAGCCGGACCCGGAGGCGGACAAGAAGAAGAAGGAGCAGGAGGAGGCGGCGGCGGCGGCGCCGCCGCCGCCTAGGCCTGTTACTCCGCCACCGAGCTTCGATGACGCGGCACACTTCCCGAACCTGGGAAAGAACAAGTCAAAGAAGTAGAGAGCAGAGCATACAGATCGATCGGGCTAGTCTTGAGTCTTTAGTAGATTTCTGTAGTTGCTAATACAGTAGGTACGTCAGTGTCCTTCCGTCTTATGTGTTAATCTGGGTTTCAAGCTGTAACCCAGTTCAATGTGGCGTATCGAGTTTTTATAGTAAAGCTGTACTGAGTTTGTTTTACATTTTTAATTTTTATTACAATACAAGGTACGATTTTCTTTATTACATGGAGAATATATACATAAACACTCCTACACTCCCGCAAGTGCACCAAATTGACGTACGCTCGACTGCTCAAGAGAAGGATGCTATTTAGATAATGGAAATGGATTACATCTCCGGCTTCTCTCATAAGACACACAGCCATAAATTTGTTAAAAGTGATAAAAATAAAAAAAACGAGAAATAAGGTGAAGGGACAAATCCCCAACTCCCTTTTATTATTAACTAGCGTTAAACCATATAGATTTTTCAGCTAGCAATTCTAATTGAACTACGCCACCCATAGTGGAACAAGAGTCCCTTGGCTACCGATTCTAAGAGTGTAGCACCATTGCGCATAGTATCCTGCTCCTCCTGTGATAGCATCGTAGACAAAAAATGGAGCTAATAGGAAGACATGAAGATAATCTGCATGGGGTTAGATAAATGTTTGCTATTAAAAACTTTATCATTACGGTAACTCCAAATAGACCAACATACAGCACTAGCTTCAATTAGAATCATATCTTTTTTATGGATGTAGATACCCCTCTAAGCCAATTTCCAAAAATATTTTTGGCGTTACGGGGTGGAGGGATATTAAAAGCAAAAAACACACATCTCCAAATAAACTGAGCAACATAACACTCAAAGAAAAGATGATGGATTGTCTCTTGCGTATAGCAGAAAGAACAGTGTTTGTCTCTCTCCCATTTTCTTTAAGTTAGGTTATCCTTCGTTAGAATTACTTTCTCGTGAAGAAACCACGTAAAGACCTTGATCCATCTTACATATAGGCATCTATTTTAATTTTAGTTTTTCAGTGCCTCTTTTCAAACCCAGAATGTAGTAACACATTATATTTTGGATAATAAAATATTGAGATGCAACTTACAAAGTTTATCACAATAAAATTGGGGCTATTTTACAACCCTGTTTTTATTTTTCAAAAAATCCATCGCAATAAAAGGTTTGAAACAAAAAATAAACTGGCAAACCGTAATTTTCAGGGTTCATCGCTAATGGTGAATGTTACAAAAACAAAAAATTCTTTTTCAGTTGCCCATCAGACTATCGGCAGGTGAAACTTACAAGCGGAACCGGATCCTCTGCCTTTACGGCAAAAAGGCATAGGTGAACAGTGAATTGAGCCTGTGCTATAGTGGAAAACAGTGAAATGTACTGTGTATAGTTACTATTAACGAATTGCTGTAGCGATCGATCTCGCCAGTTTGCTGTGAATCGGACGGCTCAAAACACCTTAAAGTCATGGTACAGCTCACCTCGGACTTTAACCCCTAAAGTTAGGGGATCTTAATCCCTTACAAGCCGTATACTCATTTCTTTTAACAAGTCCTATCAAGTCCTATCAAGTTACCAAACATGGATTAGGATACTCTAACGTAAAATCAGAGAAACGTGATTATTGATATATGGGACCATCATATATGGATGCATATATCATAGACCACCTTAGGAATAAGTTCATGTTAGAGGATACCTTTTCACCCAACACATACCACTAGTTAAAAACATATAGCGAGATTCTGCAAAGTTTGCAGCAAAGTGGGTGGTCCTTTTCCCCACTGTAAGTGCCGAGAAGTGTTTTATCTTTCTTATTTTTTTTTCCTAGGGAAGTCAAGTGCCAAGAAGATTTAATGTAGAGTAGAATTAATTTGCTCCTCGGATGGATCTGGTATAGTTCTGAAAAAAGTTGTGTTCAAACCTTCCATGTGATTTTGTTGAATTGTTGGGCCAAGTAAATCTGGCATTCGTGTGAAGAAGTACTCACTGAACTCGAGCTACTGATGACTATAAACCCAGTTCAGGCACATCCGCACATGGACCATTGGGTCCCACTCGTCAGTGACCGAGCAACCCCCAGATCCCAACGGTCAAGTGTCCGGACAGGCCACACCCAACGGCTACTTTAGCCGCGAACTCCCTTACATTTCCCACCTCTTCCTCCGCTCCCATCACTTCCTGTCCTTCTTCCACCGCCACCGCGCAATTCTCCTAGCTCCGACGATCGCCGGAGACCACCACTAGTAAGCTTCAAGGTGGAGATGAACAGCTCAGCGGATACAGAGACGGAGGGAGGCGGTGGCGGCATCGTCGCCGCCGCGGCCGTGGAGCCGCAGGTGGTGGTGGTGGAGCGCGTGGTGACGGTGGAGTACCTGGAGCCATCCATGTCGCGGGGCCTGCTCGGCAAGTTCCCGGATTCCTCCGCCTTCGACTTCGACTACTCCCAGAGCGGCATCTGGTCCCCGCTGAACAAGGTGCCCCGCGCATCGCCGCCGCCGCACTCCGGCGGAGGCGAGGCCGAGGGCTCGAGGGACTTCCTCATCGCCAACCCGAAGCGGAGGGCGAGGGCTGCCGTTGGGGGCAGGTCGTCGAGGTCGAGGCGCCGGCGGCTGAGGCTGCGGCGGGAGGACGGCTCCTTCCTGAACCTCCACGAGACGGGCCGCGCGATGCTGGATTTCTCGCCGCCGCCACCGTCGCCTCCTCTCCCGGCCAAGGTAGCTTTCTGCATACAGATCCCCCATCTTTACGCTTCATGAATCATCTCCGCCATTACGACGAGGCTTCTGCTGGTTGGATTCTTCAGGAAGAAGGGTGGAGGCGGGTGCTCAAGGCGGCGATCAGGAAGTTCAAGTCGCGGCAGCGCCGATCCCGGCCGGCTCCTCTGCTCCAGATGATGCTACCAACGCTATGATCGATCGATCGATCGAGCACTCGATCTCGTGGTTCGCTTGTTCAGTTCGATGTTGAATCAGTCACTGCGCGTTCTTTCAGTCGGATTTGAATCGCCGGGCGCCCGCGACACGCCCTTCGGTGTATAATTTAAAAGTTATTACTGAATTTATCCATATACCACTTGTAATTTGTAAGTTGTGCTTTGTAACGACGCTCTCGCTACAGATTCAGATTTGAATATATAAATTCATTCGACTTTTTAGGCTAAAGATTCGGACCACGCGGTCTGCAACCGATCTCTTGCGATTCTCAATAGGAAATCCGAAGTCGTAACGAGCCCGGATTCTCCTCCAGATCAAAATCCCGTCTTTATAAAATACCCCGTGGATATCGTGCAAGATTCCGGCGGTTAAGGTTAGGTCTGCGTCGAGGTACATGGCTTCCAACGGCTGCGGCGGCAGCCACAGTGGCCAGCCGGCGAAGGTGGCGGCGGCGGAGGCGAGACAGTGCATCTGCTCGCCCACGACGCACGAGGGCTCCTTCCGGTGCCGGCTCCACCGGCGCGGCGGCATGCCGAGGTCGATCTCGTGCCAGCAGCTTGGCGCCGAGAGCTCCCCGCTGCTCTGTTCTGCGGCCGTCATACGGAGGTCCGCGTCGCAGCTGCAGTTCGCGAACCAGCACCCTTCGGGCCCCGGGATGTCGAGGTCGGCGTCGGAGAAGGAGCTCCCGCCCTGCGTCGGCGTGCCAAGATCGGCGTCGTGGAAAGATTTTGCTCAAAAGGAGGATCACTGATCAAGAAGGGGATTCCTCGAACCCTGAAGCCTGAACCAGTCCGTTCCTGCTTCTCTTTCAGTTAGCATGTGCAACTCTGAATGATTCATTTTGGCAAAATTGGTTTTGTAGCATTCAAAGATCACAATTTATTAGTTCTATAGCACAGAAATATCTCAATTCATTTTCTTAATAATACATTGCCGTGTCGGCTTCTGTATTTAAGTCGGACTAGTTCATGTTTCAAGGCCGTGTTATTACTTGTTAGTCAGGTTCAGCCTATGTATACTAAGTAAACTAATGTGAAATTGTTTCTGAATCTTCGAATTGGCAGAACTGTGGGTGAAACACCCCTAGCTTCAATACATTGGGTTCATCGTTTGCACAGTCCTTTTTTCCTGGGAAAAAAAATCTCAGTTGTTATTTTCCTCAAAAAATGAAAAGTAAATTTCATATAACCGCAATTATTTGGTCAACTATCACTTAATTAACTACTGTACACCTTAACCGATATTTTATAGAAGTGCAACTTTAGCAAACGAATTTATCGAACAACTACAAATTTATCTCCTGCGTGTGTATTACATGTGAACTCAACTTATAACAGCATTACAATTACATATATGTATGACAAATGGATTTGAACTTTTGAGATAAACAAAGTTGTAGCTTTCTAATAAAATCATACACTATTATTGCACTTCTCTAAAATGTCCAGTTAAAGTTGTAGCAGAGTGAAAATTTTGATAAAATTGTTAGACTTTGTGTCGAATATGTGTACGTAGTCGGTTACAGTTTAGGACTTGAAGTTCTACTAGGTGTTAGGACTAGAGTAAGAGTCGGACTCTATCCTAGGATTTTTCTTTTATAGAGAGGCGGACCTGTTGTAATCACATTGCGACTTAGCATAGCGAGAGGGAGCAGCTACCGGCGGCGACCGGCCGTGAGTCGTTATAACTCTGATACACTGTAATATGCTGGATCGGGGAGAAGCGCTCGTAATCAGTGCCTCGGAAATGTAGGCTACGGCTGAACTCCGTTACCAAATATCGTGTCTCAGTATCGTTATCGTGTTTGGATCTCCTATGGTGTTTCTTCCATGTTTAGCTACCGATATCGATTTCGGGGCTAGTTTTGTAACAAGTGGTATCAGAGCCTGTGGGAGATCCATGGTAGAGGTACGAGGGAGGTGCTTCACGCTGCGATGACTACACAGGATGTCCAGGGACGGACATGGACGCAAGGTGGAACACGACGACAATCAACGGAATTCGATCGGTGGATCGAACACTTCAGGCGGCAGTCTGAACCGTTCAATGGTTGCAATCAACAGGGAGATGACCAGAAGTGGTGCTCAGGTTGATAGCGGCGAAAGCGATTGGTAATCCAATCGGTGGGTCAAGACACTTCGAGCCACCACAGGGAGATGTGCAGCGCACGCTCGGGGTTGATTGAAGCTGGAGGCGATCGACGTTCTCGATCGGTGGATCGGTCACTCTAAGCAGGGTGGTCCAGGCCTTTCGATGAGCTGCGTTCGACAGGGAGACGGCTAGACGTAGCGCTCGGGTTGTTTGGTGGTTGAACATGCGACTTGTCGGCTTTGGTTCGCGGCTAGATTAGCGGGTAGTCAATCAGATGTCGGAGCGGGTTGTGGGCTCGAAGTGGAGCAGCAACGGTGGCGCGAGCTACAGGTGGACCCTGGAGGCTAATGGAAAGGTGTCGATGATGAATCTGCTACGAAGTGTTGTATCTACAAGTTGTGGCTGGCGTTTGTTTGGACATGATAGGAGGCAGTCATTGCAATTGTCAGGGTCAAAAATTCGTGGCGCATCGAAGGACATGATTTGAAAAGCTTGGCGACTTCTATCACCGGTGGTGTCAGATGTAGGTGTCAGGGATGTGTGTGAACGTCACAAGGAGATACACGTAACTCAATTGGTCATGTTGTGGCGGTGTGCGCAAAGCTCGCGTCTGAGGCCAGAGACCACGGAGGTGACAAGAGTGGAGGCAGTAGAGGCTCGGGATTGAGCCGGGATCGCATCGGAGTTGTGGAGCTTGTGGTGCGGAGGCAAATTGGAGCCGGAGAAGAGCTCTGGTTCGTTCACGGTGCACACGGTGGCTCGGTAGCTACTCCAAATTGGACACGGGGGAGAGAAGGGGACTCTGGTTTGTGGATCAATCGGATTCCAATCATCTCAAAGAAAATCAGCCAAGGGAACCACGGATTGTGAAGAAGCAATCAAGAACAAATCACCAAGGCAAAAGAAGATCGGACTGGGACCTCTTGGCGGCGGTGATTTGGGACGACGAACATCGAGCGGCAGGAGCACGGCTTGGTGTAGTCGTCGTGCAGGTGCCGACGAACTTCGTCGGGCCGGCTCCGCTGAGGAGGCGGCGGGTTCTGGCGGCAAGGACGGTGTCTTCCTCTGCGTCGGAGGCGGCCCGTGGGCGTCGGCATCTTCACCGGCGGGAAGCCCACGGCGGCGGCAGTGACAACCCTCATCGGCCGGGCCCAGGGAGGCGGCGCAGAAGGCAGAGTTCCATGTGCAATGACGCTCCAGCACGGGCGACAACGTCGGGAACCGAGGTGGCGTCTTCGGTGGCGGCGCAGAGGAATGGTGAGGTGCGGCGCAACTCTGGTGCTAGGCGGTCGGTAGGAAGCAGCGGCGCGGCAGGTGCTGGGCAGCGGCATTGTTTGGCCGAGGAAGATGAGCAGAGGAGCGAGGAAGCCGGGGAGGAAAAGAGGATCGATATTGTTTTCAATCTGTTTCCTGGTTTTCCAGTTGACCGGGTCTTGACCAATAGAAAAACCGGTTGATTTTCTAGAGAAGGAAAATATCGGTTGGTCCGTTGGTTAGACTTTGATGGTTGAGTCTGTTGTGGCTTTGCACGTTAAGAGGCTATGGGCTGCATGGAACTTAATTCATTCATGCATTGATTTGGTTAGTACAAGACTGGTGGACATGCGAGGGAAGGACACACATGTATGTCCAATGCACATGCTTGGAAGTTGGATCTTGTGGAGCCACGGCATATGAGAAAGATGGAAATTGATGCATGCAGCAAGGCAGTGATGTGTTAAGTTTTGGTATGACTCGATAAGAAAAACAGTCTTGAGAGGGAGAAAACTCTCGGGCAACAGTGTGTGTAAATCGTTGAGAGTGTCAACAGGTTGTTTAATTGTACAGGGTATATCCAGAATCTGCGGGGTTGGCATGATGGGGATATATGAAAACTGTGTCACTAAAGAGGAAGAGTGAAGCACTATGATGATAATTTATTCGGGTGATTCAAGGCAATGGTAAATTTTCTCAAAATATCATGGATTTAGTCTACGGATGCGGGAAATCGAGGATATTGGATTTATTAGCTCGGTTCGTAAGACGATAAGGAAGAATGGGTTCTCTTCATCTTAGGTGAGTTTGGTTTGTCTATTTTGGTGATGACGCATGTTATCTGGCTATGGATTAGATCAAGTCAAATTTAAGACGAAAGATAAAAATGAACATGGTTTTCGGGGAAGTCTATGTTGTGACAGCTAGGAGGAATCCAATTTCGCTTGGCAAGCCAACTATGGTGATACGAGAGAAGGTGGAGTCAAGAGAGAAATTTCGGGGATAGTAGAGTCTCTTGATTACGGTGAGCGTGGTGAAGACTTGTCGGGGCAACTCGGCGTGAGCGGCGGAAAGGAACCAACTCAAGTCCGGGTACACGGAGGTTCGCGCATGGAACAAATTCAGATTGGCGTGGCATATTCGCCAAGGTGGAGTTTATTAGAGTTTGTGTCGAATATGTGTACGTAGTTGGTTACAATTTAGGACTTGGAGTTGTACTAGGTGTTAGAACTAGAGGAAGAGTTGGACTCTATCCTAGAATCTTTCTTATATAGAGAAGCGGATCTGTTGTAACCACATGGTAACTTAGCATAGCGAGAGGGAGCGGCTGCCAGCGGCGATCGGCCGTGAGTCGTTATAACTCTGATGCGTTGTAATATGTTGGATCGGGGTAGAGCGTCCATAATCAGTGCCCCGGAGATGTAGGCTACGGTTGAATTCCATTACCAAATATCGTGTCTCGGTGTCGTTATCATGTTTGGATCTCCTATGACGTTTCTTCCGCATTTAGCTACCGATATCGATTTCGGGGCTAGTTTTTTTTAACAAAAATAACTGTAGTTTTATGAAATTTACACAACATTTATCTTAACGAATGGTGTGCACTGTTGATGTGTGATTGCTTCAGGTAAACCTATGCCAATCTGACCCTGTACGGGGCAGCAGTAATAAAACTGCTGGGGCAGGCAGAAGCGTCCGTCCCCTTGGAACCAGGCGGAACCTAGGGCGCGAGAGCAGCGATCGCCAAACAGGCAGGCAAGTCTCCCTGCGCATGTCTCCTCTCCCATGTCTCACAACGCCCTTGTCTGGGTATCGTAGAACAGGAGACAGATATTCCTGCCAACCTGTTGCATCCAAGCCGTTTTTGTATGCTTACTAATGTAGTATCGGTGTATAGATGATTCAATAGTCTAATGTCTAATGCATGCCGGCATCTTAGTTTAGTGTCCAAGAGGATACCGAAAACTCTGAACTCATGGTGGTCTAGCCAAGTGGCTGCTGGATCACTAGCATACTTTGGAAGCTTCAATCTAGTACGCTAGCATTCTCTCTACCTGCCTCTGGCAGCCTGGCACTCCAACCGTGCACTAGTACGCTTAAACAAATCGCCATGCTCTCTTTTTTTTTATGCTGGCCTTATGATTGGCTTAAGCTTGTAGTTCTGAATAATCTTCACCGACAAGGAGCTAGTCTAATGCCAATAAAACTACGGTAGGAGTAGTAGTTTTACCAAAGAAGTAATAAATCATCACCCCGTCAAAAAAAGTAATAGATCATCAAGTGCAGCGAAAACGATAATTCTCACTAGAAAAGAAAAGAGGAACTGAACAAGCGGATGGCAATTCCCTTTCTCTTCCGGGTAATCAACAGTTCCCGACAGAAATAACTAAAAGCTCTCGTCGTCGACACTACCTGGAAAACTAGTCGTGCTACAAAGATTACATTTCATCTATCTCATCATCTCTCCACTGAGATTACATTAACAGTTGTGCTGCGTGCAGAGTCACTGCTCACCAATACCGATCCAACCTCCAACGTGCTCTTGCAAAGGAATGAAGCTGTGAATCTTTCTGAAAAAGGACAGAAGGTGGAAACATGATTTAGAAGCTCAATATTCACAGTTTGCCCCTCGTTTCAATATTAATATTTCACTGACCCGGAGAAAAAATCCAGAAATTTTAAAGTTCTATAAATCAATTGTCAAGACCTAAAAAACATCTGTACTCTTGTCAAGAACAGTACACATCATTTTAAACCCTCATGTCGTCTGTGTATGGAAGCAGTGCATTGATAAAAGACCATGAACAAACAATAATGTAGACCTAGCTGTACCGCATAACATGGTACAAACATTATTATCAAAATAAAAGGAGATATTGGAGAAAATTTCAAGCATAAAACAGTGATGCTTGCCTGATCATTACTTTGTTACTTTCTATTTGCGAGACTCCACCAGTATATAAACTGGTTTTCCATTGAGCTTGTAGAAATTCTGTATAAAAACATGCAAGCCCAGTAATAAGAAAATAACTGATCAAGGTATAAAAGTGAGATGCGATTCTCAATTTTCTTAACCAAAATATGAGTGTACCTTATATTTAGGAAGACCAATGAGGCATGCACACTCAACTACGTCAGCTCCAGCTCGTTCTGGAATGCAAATAGTGTGAGCAATAAGCATAAACAGATGTAAACACTAGAACAATTAGTTGTTTTAGTGTCATAAAAAGCGAAAAGGGAGGGTCTTGAATGCTCGATTCTTATCCACGAACTTTTCGGTTGTAAGATCAAAGATCAAAATTATGCCTCCAGTCTTATCATGCATGTAGGTGATTAGCCACCCAATAGGACATATCTTCCGGACAGGATTTTGTCCCATGAATAAACAGTTTGTCCCGCTGACTCACTGGGGAGCACACTTTTCTTAAGGTCAACAGAACATGATGCCCCTCTACTCTACATATTATCACTGAGCTGTTTGATGCTTGACAATGTCGCATGATCTTCTCCACTATGATCCATGATATTCAGCTTCACGTCATGTTTTACTAAATTAGTAGTACATGATACACACGTTCAGTACTCCATTTTCTTGCACTTACTCTCACTTTCTTTGTCCGGCACTATGTATTTAAATTATTTTCGTTTAATATGAATCATTTTGAAGTCAGAATATAATGTTTGTTATTATCCCAAGAAAATATCAGAATATCACTTCCACAACAATCAACAATGATTTTCAAGGTCCTCTATTGCTTGTCTGTTCAGGAAAACCAAATTTTCAGCTTAAAATGTGTGTTTTATTATTCGACAGACTTGAGAAGTTAAAACAATGATAAGTCCCCTAGATGTAGCATGATAGAGCATAGCAAACTGAAAATAACAATAGTACTTTGAACACTTACGTACGTTCTTGTTTAGTGTTGTCCACAGCCAATGAGTTACATTTGCATACATGCTGAGGAGACAAACGGTTAGCTACTCACCAAGAAGTTTTATTGCAGCACAAAGTGTTCCACCGGTTGCAACCAAATCATCAACGACCACTACGCGCTCACCAGGTTCAGTAGCTCCAACATGCATCTCCAGACAATCCGTCCCATACTCAAGTATATAGGTCTCAGAAATTACCTCACCTTCAAGATTTGTGAAAGCCACTGTTAGCACGTTCTACTAGCGACTCTATATTGTGTTTGTAGTATATAGCTGTATACCAGTACCTTTGGACTTCAAAGCAGAATAAAATCTACAGTTCTATTCATCAGACCATTTCAATGATCCTGAAACAACATTTATTGAGTGTACTCAAGCTATAACTATTTCAGTAGTTGACATGATGAGTTCATGTGCTAACAGGCTCAACGAGTAGTAGCAGCAGTACATATATAATGTTGCTACAGCATTTTCAGTAGAAGCAAATGTACTGTATGCGAGTAAACAAATTACTACAACTGAAAATATAAGGGATTTTGCTAATGTATACTATATGGGCAAAATCCCTTACGTTTTGGGATAGAGGTAGTATTAGTATTAGTATAAGTTAGTGCTCGTTGTATGAGCAAAATCGACGTAGTCCGTAGTTCACCTGGGAGTTTCTTAGGTTTGCGCAACGGTATGAATTTTGCTCCAATGGCTAGTGCGATCGCTGGGCCAAATATGAATCCTCTGGCTTCAATACCTAGCCATGTTAGACGGAGACAAGGAAATTAGATTCAACAGTAAAATTCACAAAACACAGATATTTGACAAAACTATAAATTTAAGCTGTAAGATCCCAGAGTTATATATTTAACATCAAATTTGTCGTAGAAGTACAGTTTTTTCCCACCAAATTTACCGGAAATCTACAATTTTAGAGTATCCATCCCTAGCAACGTCCCTGATAGAACTTCCATATGTAGTTTTGCAACACAGTGTTCGATGTTCATTGTAGGAGTAGAAACTTATACTAGTAATTAACCAATATAAATACGATGACGTTGCGATGGCTATTCAATCATTGGAGGTTTATGTCACAACAAACGCCATAATGCCGTAAAAGTAAGTGCTTCGAGCAAACACACACGGCCGGGAAAGCTAATCAAACGCTGTACTCCCAACTCCCAATCTAAAAATCAGATCATTTGTACTGACGGCCGGTCTGCATCTAGAACGAAAACGTGAGGTCGTGCGCATGCACTAAGCGAAAGAGAGCACAGTTTACACTGCACAGAACCAAAACCATCATGTGATTGTTCCAAAGATGACGACCACCCCCGCCTCTTCTCCGAGCGAGCCATCGCACACGAGAGAGAGAGAGACCTCCGACACCGCATGTGCGCAATCATGGCCGTCCGATGAGAGAGGGGATCCCCGGCCCACAGAGCGGCCGGGCCGGTCCCCGGTCACCCCCACCACAACGCAGCCAAGGGAAGAGACCGAAACCCCGCGGGTCTGACTGACTCCCCGCTGCCCAGCCTGCTACCACCGAGCGTGCCATAGGAAGGAATCGCGACCTCTCCGTCCGACTCTCCCTGCGTTGATCGATCGATCTCTGTTGCTTGTTGTTTCTCTCCCACCCAATCACCGGCCGCCTACATGGCTCCGATCCGCGCATTGAATTGCCAAGATTCCGCTGGCCCCAGCCCGCGAGCGGCGGAGCCAGCCGCCAGCCAGCGAGCGCTCGACGCGACGCGACGAGGCGCATATACATTCTGGCCGCACGCACGGGCACGGCCGGCTCGGCGCCTCGGCGCGCGCAGCCGAGCCGTGGGCCATACACCAATTCACCATACACCACCCCCCACCACCGTGCTACGCGCCACGCGCGCACGGCCGGACGGATGCACACGCACATCCCCACATGCGGTGCAGGGAGGCATCGGGCATTCTCCGCCTCGGCGCGCGCCTCTCCTGCTGCTCCACAGCCGTGGAGGCATTGGCCCCTGCATTTATTGCCCCTCTGGACCAGACGACGAGAAAGACATACTATGATACTCCTACTGCGTATAGTACTCCTATGATCGACATACGTGCGTGTATCGACAGTTGTCACAGTTCAGCAGCGCATGCACCTACCGGTCTACCACCACTGTTGCGCCGCACGGCCGGTGCTGATGCTGCCGGAAGTTTAATTATCGCAAATTGTTTATATTGAGAAATAGTAGGAGGGGTGGAAGAAACAGAGAGGAGGAGAGAGGGAAAAAAATTGTTGCAGGTGGTGACTGGGATGATGACCTGATCAAACGACAAAGCGTAGGGGGACAAAAGGAGCAGGAAAGATCTCCCCCAAAGATATTACGGAATCTCACAACACCGCCGCCTCACCCGAGCCAGTCCCACAGCTCGGCTCGGCCGTCGGCGTCGGCGCCGCGCCGCCGGCACACGGCGACGCGAGGGCAAAGGCTCATGGTTGACCGGTTGGTTGGGAGAGTGCTTTGACGTACGTACGGCTGTTTATAGTGTTTACCTGCGACGGCCGCGATGCCCATGCCACGGTAGCGCTCGACGAACATGTCCACGGCGTCCTTGAACACGGCGGGCCGGAGCAGCAGCGCCGTGATGTCGTTGAACATGATCCCTGCACCAGCAAACGTAGCCGCGCGCGCGTGGTTGGTTTCACGTGGTCAACTGATTGGTCTTAAACGGTTTCGATATCGATCGAGCTTAGCTAGCTAGTGAGGCGGCGGACCTGGCTTGGGGAAGTGCGGGACGACGCGGATGGCGTCGGAGATGGCCTGGAGACGCGGGTCCGCGGCTCGGCCGTTCTCCTTCGGCGCCGACGGAGCCTCCACCATGCCGTCCTCGCCGCCGCAGTTGCTCTTGCTGTTGTTGCTGATCTCCTCTTCCCCCATAAGACGAGAACAAAGCGAACAGTGGTGTCCCTCCTCCTCCCTTTGCTGCCTCAGTTGCTTCTTCCTCGCCGGACGGGTTGGCTTGGTTGCTGCTGTTGCTTCTTCTCCTTCTTCCTCCGGCTATCGCTTTGTGAAGAGTGGTAGCAGGGAGCGTATAAATAAACACGGGGGAGGACACGGAGCGCCGGGTGGCCGTAGCAGCGAGCGGGGAGGTAGTTTTTATTATCCTTGGAAACCGGCAGCCAGGACCACCTTTCCGCTGCGCATAGAGAAGGCCAGCCTCACTCACGACTCACTCAGCTCAGCTCTCGCTCACTGGCCAGTTGCCAACCTCTCCCCTACTGTGTCTGTGTGTGCTCCCTGTCACTGCGGTATTGATGAATCATGGATCAGTGACAGCGAGTAGCCGGCCGGCCGTTTCAGCAGGAGGAGATTTCCCTGGATGGGTGAGTCGCCACTTGCCACACTTGCCAGCATGCAGGTCTTTGCATACTTTTCCCTTCAGAGAGCCAGAGATTTTGCCTCAGGAATCGAGATGCGCTACTGATGCAACAGCTGCTAATCTGCTATAGTAGTATCTGCCTTAGCTGACACATCTTTTCTACCTGTAGGGTTCGCTAGCTGGTTCATCTTTTTACGGCGCCCTTGCCCGCTGCCTGGTGAGAGGGGGCTAGCTGAGCAAAGGATCCGATGCTCCCCCGCCTGGCCTACATTTGTGTACGGATGACTTGTGGCAAGTCCACGCTGGCTCATTTGAGATTTGACTAGTTCTTTGCACTAATACATGCTCCCTCCATCTCACAATAAAATGTCATACGCATCAAATCAAACGGCATGAATTCGCAAATGTAGAAATGCCGAATCCTGACTTATACCTAACTTCATTCACCCGGGGAGAGTATACGCAACAGAGAAGACGCAAGACCATGAATTAATCTAGTTATAAGATGGATGCAGCCTTTAGCTTTTCAAAAACACTTTTTTACCATTTCATGCAAGCATAATTAGCTGTCTAAAATGGTGGAGATCATCTATTAATTTCATAAAGTAGTAGAAAAAGAAACCACCACGTTCACTCTTGCGATCTAGAAATTCTCACATTAATTAAAGAAAAAGAAAAAATCTAAGCCATTGATTTTAAAGTGTGGGTCTAGATTATAACAGTATAGATTAAACCAAGAATCATCTTAAAATTCAGATTTAAAAATAATAGAAAAACAACTATCCTATTGCAATAGGATCTCTAAATCATAACCAATCTAATATGAGCCGCAACTGTTGTGAAGCTGCCATTTCCGATTCTAAAAAAATAAAGAAAAGAGTCCAAGTCAAATACGAAGTACAATACAAAATTGATTATTTACAAAAGAAACGGACAAACTTGATTAGAATTCGGAATTTTAAAAAATAGAAAAACAGCAATTCGATTTCTATATGATTTTCAAATGCGTAAGCTATCCAGATTAATATGTCATTAATAATTAATATATGCGGCAACAATTAGCTAGGTGGAGCGATCGTTTCCGAGCGGTGACAGGTGCATGCAACAAGTTTATGACCATCCAAAATTTTTGATTAAAAATAAATAATATCAAAAGAGAGGTTAAAAAAACAAATAAGATTAATGTAATTTCAGAATGGAAAGAACTGAGCTGGCTAAGCTCTAATAGAAGGAGTGCAAAGAATGTTAGAAGTGGAATAACATCATGAGAGAATATGTCATCATACAACGATAATATAACATTTATAAATATAGGGAATAGAACAACGACCAACAACAAAAATTTAAGGTCTTGTTTATATGTTTATAGTTTTTATATGTCGCATCAACTACCACCGCTTTACTCCTTTACAGATCTATTGTTTTTTCTTCTTTATTATCATTTAATATTGTTGTGTTCTAGATGAACTATTCTTTTCAAAAAATCCATATTTTTCATTTTAATATTTTTTATTTTTAAATTATATTCCTACTTGAACTCTTATCATTATTTTTCTATTTTCAAATTTTATTTTATTTGTTATATCGAATTTTAATTAATCTCGTCGTATGTTCTATATGGTCTATTCTTGCAATAGTCTTTATTTTTTATTATGAATTTTAATTATTTATAAATTTTATTTATAGTTGAACTTTTTTTATTTTTCTAATTTCTGAACTTATTTTATTTTTTATTTCGAATTTTAATTAATCTCGTGTTGTGTTATAGATGGATTAATTGTTGTTTCAATATTTCTTTTTATTCTAAATTTTTGTTACTTCAAAATTGTATTTCTACTTGAATTCTTCTTTTTCTTTCCTAATTTTTCAGAAATTTATTTATTTTTTATTCGAAATTTTAATTAATCACGTATTGGGTTTTTATGTGGACTACTCTTTCAATATTTCTTATTTTTAATTCCAAATTTCAGTTTTTTTATTGTATTTCTACTTGAACTCTTATTTTCTTTTTCTTCAATTAATGTGTGGGAATTTTTAACCTCCACCGTGAATATGGTGATTTCTTTTCAAGCTGTCTTAGTAATATAATAGATAGATAGATTGATAGATAGATTCCCTCTCTATCCCTATCCTGTCTTTGTTGACCTTGAGTTAGCCGTTCGATCTTTTCAGAATTACTATATTACCCACGATTATACACAAAAGTGTTAGATTCAAAAGGCATACTCTCAAGCTAAAAACAATTTCAGCTCTAAAAAACTGGAAGAGGTACATTATTATCTCCATATTTGGAAACCAAAATTAAAATTTTGGAATGAATTTTAATTATAATTTGATAAATTTTTATAAGGTAATTTCACTTGTCTCTCTCCATTGACAGAATTCTTCAAATCTGGTTGAAGTTGATTCAAGAAAATGTAAATTTTGGTTTCTGAGAAGAGAGAGAAAAATAGTGATTTGTAATTTCCTACTTTGAAATTTCATCAAATTTGATTGCAAACCATTAATTTTTTTTTGTTTTTCAAATTTTGGGTCAAGCAATTTTGTTCTTCTCGATCATTTATAACGAAATTTTATTGTATTTTTACAAGGTAAAACTTATATATGAATGAGGGGCAATATACTCATATTAGAAAAATTTAATGGTCGACTCAAGGTCAACTAATGAAATAAGTACATAGGAAATTAAATTGAAAATTCAAGAGTATATAAGGGATAAGGCAAAACTCAAATGCTACATAAGGAATTTTCTCTAAATGGTAATGACCACAAGAACGATATCATATCTTAGGAGAAGAAGAGAGGAAAGATCCGACAAACGAAACTTTCCTCGCTTTGCCATGCTAGCCTAATATCTCATTACACCGCAAGCGTGAACTCAGCAAACAGATCATCAGTGAATCTAGCTCTTGAGAGTATGCAGACCCTATTTGAAAGAATTTCTCGCAGTCACGGCTTCTCTTATAATCTTCAACTTCACAAACGACAGATTCTCAACCAGTTTCTAATAATATATACAATCATATATTTTGGAAACCAAGTATTTTTCAGATTCACGAAAGCTGGCTAACAACCCCTTTGTTTCCTGTAATAAGAGTGAAGTGCACGAGCAGTCCCTAAACTTGTGCGGGTATATCATCTAGATCTCTAAACTCTCAAAATGTATTTTTGATCCCCGGACTTGCCTTGGGTGTTATATACATCCAAACGAGCTCCAACCCGCTCCATGCACTGATGTGACATACCATGGTAGTGTTTTTTATTAGTAAGATCTACGTGTCCGTCACATAGAAAAAAATTTAAAAAACATATTTTCTCATCTCTACCTTAGATTTTTTTCTTTTTTCCTCTCTAGGTAGAGGAGAAAATGTGGTTTTAAATTTTATTTTTTATATATGCATGATGCGTGGATTCCACTGGTACGTAGGCGTCACCATGGTAATGCCACGTTAGCGCATGGAGCAGGTTAGAACCCGTTTGGACCTATATGACACCCAAGACAAATTCAGAGACCTAAAAATACATTTTGGAAGTTCAAGGATTTAAATGACACAGCCACATAAGTTTAAAGACCGCCCATATACTTCACTCTTCTTGTAATGTTAAGTTTCCTCGGGTGGTAAACAGTTGCCCAGGCACATTGTTAAAAATCACGATAAAACATGTTGTAGCCGGGGGCAAACACCATCCCCTTATTTCGACAAAACGGTCATTCCTAAATGAGTTGTGCCGAGGGAAACCATGTTCGATCAATTCCTCATTCGGGAAGCTACATTCGAGCAATTCCTTCATCGAGAAACTACGTTCGAGCAATTCCTTGATCGGGGAACTACGTTCGAGCAATTCCTCGTTCGGGAATTTACGTTCAAGTGTTTTTATTTGTTCGAGTATTCTTTTTCCTCCTAAATAAGTCATATTTACCAACCAAGAAGGAAAGTTTGTGTCCATGATGAAATAATTCATAGGTATCCAGGAAATGGGAAAATACCTTCGAGTCTCCGAGAGAAATCATTCAAGTAAGATGGAGGAAAACTTGTGTGGCACACTATAGGATGATTATCTGGGGACCACTCTAACTACTCCTACCAATTAGAGTCAGAAGTTATTGAGAACCACTAGAATATACTCTTATACCCCTACATATGTGTATTTTATCGGGGGTATTGTAGTAACTTCGCATATCAATGTGAGGGTAAAGTTGTAATTTTATGTGTATGATCGTGGGCTATAGAAGTTAACCTAAACCCTGTAGTTGGGGAGGATATATTGAACAGTGAAATGCATCACATCTTCTTGAAATATTTACTATTCGAACTTATTCATAGGATAAGCACAGAATTCTCATTTTCCCGTTATCCCTAATCTTATCGGTGCCTAAGATCACGACAAAACACAATCCATCTAGTAGGGCGTACATAGGGACGTAGATATGGCAAGGCTCGTAGGTGGCTCCTAGCAGGATGCGGCAGCCCGGCCAGCGGACGGCATGTAATGTACGACGGGGATCTCCCGACCGGGCAACCCGATCCCGGGCAATAGTGCGCGCGGCCGTACGTGCAAACACCAGCACCGCACGCGCACCACCACGTCCACGGAGATTGTGCAGCGGGAGACACGACATGCGGTACGTACGCGGGCTTCACGCGGATGCCGCCCGCCATGCCGGCTCGTAAAGTCGACAGTGTGTGTCGACGTCGACGTCGTCCCATGGCCTCTCTCACTGTCGACGATGCAGCAAGCAGCGTGTCTGTCTGGTGGTGCATGGCTAGGTGCCACACGTTACAACCGCGTGCCAGGGCGCCTGCCGCGCGCTGTGCCTGCCGCCGTGCGGCGCGGTGGCGTGCGTGCATACACGGGCACGGGCGAGTGAGCACGGAGCAGTGACCGCGGGAAATCAGTTTGACAGGGAAACTGGGAAAGGGGGTGGTGGCGCTCAGGCGGCAGGGTGCATGGGGCAAATGGAGATTCCGTGCTACAGTGTAACGAGGATTTTTGGGTCGGCGAGCTGCAGCAGCATATCCATCGCCAGTGATATACTGGGGATTGGAGCAGGCCCGCGCGACCCATCTGTGGCTCTCTCTCTGTCTCTCGCCTCTCTCGGTGCTGATCAGCTCGGCTGGCGACTGGATGCTTGATCTGTTTTAACACTGTAGAATACTATGGTCTAGTAGTTCTGTAGTATTGCTATTCTGTATGCCATTTTGAAAAGATCACTTTTAAGACCATTCACAATGCACACACATAATTCAGCCTAAGACTTCCACATCAAAAATTCCCCGCTACGTCTGCTCCGCCCGTTACCAACTGAAGAACGCGAAAATACGGAGCCAAATAAAACCCCGCGTTCCTCGTCAGTGTGTCAGCTTTTACTACTGCGACCGAGACTTTGCTTGTGCCACATGAGGAGAAGGGAGGAAAGTAAGATGGCGACGGTCGAGCTGCCGCCGCCGACGATGTGCCGCTGCCGAGATGCCGCCTCCGCCTGAGACCAGAGCCGGCGGATCTGGCGAGCTCAGTGACGCCATCGTCCGGCAGAGGAGCTTCATCTGCACTGCTGAGGTCAGTCCGCCGCCGACGAGCTCGATACGCCGCCACGACCTCGATCTGACGGGGCCGAGTTCGACCCGGAGCCGGTGACGCCTATCCACAGCCCATGCGAGGCGACGACCAGGGGAGGAGGGCCGCAGGACGAAGGAAACAAGGGCCGGAGAAGGGAGGTGAAAACCTCACCAGTCGCCTCGATCTGCCCTGCCTACCGGAGAAGGAAGAGAGGACAGAAGGCGTCGACAAGCTGAGACGAGCCGCCACGGCCGCCACCCGAGGCCAGATCCGGCCGCCCCACCGACGCTCCGCCCGACGCCGTCGCCGCAGAGGCCGCCGCTCCGCTCGGCTGCCCCGGCGCCGTCTCCGCTCGGGCCGCTGCTCCGCTTGGCTCCGTCACCGCAGAGTGGCGTCGGGTCTCCGCCCGAGCGTGAGAGGAGAGAGAGGGGAAGGCATGAGAGAGGGGGAGAAGAAAGGATATGGTCGATCTCGAGGAAAGGGAGAGAGAGGGGGAAAGTGGAGAAAAAAAAGGAAAACTTTATTTTTGTGGACCCCACCTGAGGTTGCTGCATTGCGAGCCTTGTGTCTATCACCGTTCCTTAGTCCATGTGGTATGTGAGCTCCGGCAAATACATGCGACGCACTGCTATTGCCCTAAGAAGGTAGGTTCGTGTAGTCATTTTGTATCAACTTTTGTGGCCTTCTGTAGTCAATGTGCACATGACACTACTACGAAAACAGTCTTTCGTGGTGGCCATTTTGGGTCTTCATTGGCGGCATTTGGCGCCGCCACAAAGCAAAGGCCAGTGAAGATCATGATCTTCGCTAGCGGTTATCGATCGCCAGCAAAGAAATATCTTCGCTAGCAGTCGTTTTATGTCGGCCGCAAGCAAAGAAATATCTTCGCTGGCGGCCTTTTTATGTCGGCCGCCAGCAAAGGCATATCTTCGCTCGCAGCTGGCTTAAGACAACCGCCAGCGAAGATATTCTTCTCTGGCGGCTTACACTCTTTTAGGACACGTGGCCCGCTAGGAAGCGTGCCCAACAGCTTCTGGGAAAGGGCACGTGGCCCGCCTGTGAAGATGCAATATTTTTATAAAAAAATTGAAACAATATTATATATTATTTTTTCTTCTCTTTGTTCATGTATTTTAGAGTCACACGTGGATGACATAACTAATCGAGCTATCGATAAAGTATGTTCTCTTTCGTGCAACCGCCATTGATAATTAATATACATGCACGGAGAAAAAATATGTGAAGATTAATATATACATATACACACACATATATATATATAATTTCGAAGCACCTATATTGATAAAATTCGACCGACACCACATATACAAGTAGTTGAATGTCTTACAACCCGACCGATGATACATACGCATGAAACCTAGCTATATAACACTCCTGCTCCAGTTAGACAGACATTCGTTCTCCGGCAGGGCCAAAACTCCATCGTGGTCGAAAAACCTCCCAAGCTGATGTGCGCACTCACGGTGGATGAAGTAGCACATGTCGCGTTGTATGTTCTCAATGGATTTATCATCGAGCTCCCTTTCAGACTTGGGAATTTTTGGAAGCTGCATCGAGATCATGACAAATTAAGGAAATTGTTCACAGTAATGCAAGTTAGCGATTAACTTAACAAGCGTATTGAAGGTTTGTACTTACATCGTCGTAATTCACGCAATATCTCCCATTGATCCTAAGGTACTCGCAGGTGTAATATCCGCATAGTACGGTTCCCACCGGTTGCTTATGACACTTTCAATATCAATTATAAAGTATATTAGTTAATTAAATGGATAAACACATGCATTTATAAAAATTAAGTAGTATTGTTTGGTATCCAAATTTACTTACCGGCCACTTACTGCGGATGAGTTGCGTTGTCTTGAGTTTTTCCGTTGTCCACCTTGCTGGTAATACCTTTTATATGCACTGTTTGCAGAGATAATTAATTTAGATTCCTCAAAGATAACAACACGTCATGAGAATATATAAGAATAAGAAACATCCATGTATATAACTTACAGATCGAAAATTCTGAGCATTTCCTGATATGTATTGTTGTCTTTGTCAAGAGAATCCAAGACGATGACTTCATTGTACTTTGGATAGAGAAGAAATACTATCCAATTGTCGCTGCAAAAGAAATGGTTAGTCCAGCCGTGATTATATGCATATACTCGTAGTGGATATGAAAACTTTCTCAAAGGCGTATGGCGCGTAAACGCATTCCTTGTCCTGCGTAGATTCAAATGCTAGAGCTACATAAGTAGCAATATCGAGAATCTTTTCCTGATGCCTTTGTTCTATATATGCGTCCCTCTCTTGCCGAGTCATCGCCTGAACATGTGCCGCTAGCTTCTTCTCGTCTAGCAGGTAGGTGTGGTTCGGCTTACTTATCTGGCACGGGTTTAGGTAGCCAACAGGCTTTCGCATCGCTTCGGCTTCCACGTAATTCATCCTGCCAAAAATAGATGGTCAAATTAGGTACGCATATAGGTACAATGATTTATTGACACGTTCCAGTCATGCACTTACAGACACCAGATGCCGACCAAATTGGCGTCGAGCCTCTTCTGACGGTAGATGGCATGCATATCGGAGAAATGGACTTGGAATAGGCATGGCCCGCTCCAGAAGATGTTCTCCTGCACGGCAACTGGAAACGATGAAAGGCCTTTTATGGTGCTTGCCCTCATGTACCATTCATGCCACCTCCTTAGTTGCCACGGTCCTTCTGTTAGTTGCCAGGCATGGATGAATGGTTGGCCATTCTGAAACTCATGTGGCACATCCGGGTAGTTGATATAATTGAGATAATCATCCATGGTTTGCTTGAGGCCTGTTAATTTTTTGTCATCAAAATCGGCATCTTTGATATCTTTGTCCCTTCCTCAGAATGCCGTTACCATATATCTTTTCTTCGATTCACTTTTTCCTTTGTGCTTGTGTGCCCTTACCATCACTGGCACATCGGCACCTTTAGGTTCCTCCAGTTGCGATGGCTCTGGTTGCGATGGGTCTAGTTCATCGGCCATTGCCCGCTCAGGCACCTGTTCAATTTGAAGTTCCGCTGGCTTTTTAGGCTCTGATTGCTGTGCCAGAGGCACTTCCTGAATTTGTAGTTCTGATTGTTCCTTTTCAAGCCCTGATTGTACTTCTGCCTGCTTTTCAATTGCAGGTGATGCAATAGGAGGCTCTGATCTTGGAGGTGATGCAACTAGAGGGTCTGATTGCGGAGGTGATGAAACTGGAGGATCCCTCGGTACTTAGTCCCTTGGTGGACGAGACGATGACACCGGTATCCTTGGTGGATGATCCGTTCCATCCGTTGACCCTAGTTGAATATTAGTCTTGTGCCACAATATAAATTGGTCAACAGCATCTCCAAGGTACACAATCCCCTCGGGTGTTGGAATGTCGATCTCGTGCATCCGGTGAGCCTCATTGATCGTCTGGACCTCTACCCTGGCATAGTCGTCCGGAATATCTTGGCAATGAAATCTGCGGCCCGGTATGAACCTCCCAGTTGCAACCTGTATTTTCTTTCCTGCCCTGCCGACCGGAATCAAGAGCTTGCAAGGAGTACCCTCCGTTACATCGTCGACCGGATAGCTCGGATCAGGCTGCGAAACCGCACCACCGTGCATCATTTTCTGGCTCCAATATCTATGGCATTCCTCACGAGTTGCTGCCCTAGCCTGAGAGTCTATCTCTTCCTTATAGCGATCACGCTTCTTGTAGGTATGAGCATCCTCTTTGAATCCATCCTTCCAGCTAGTCTTTGAGGATACTCCCCGGACACGGCCAGAGTGCTCCGGGTTGCCCAACGCATAGGTCAACTCGTCTCGGTCTCTATCTGGCACGAACATCTCGGCCTGTTGCTGCGTGACGATGTTCTTCATCTTGACAGCTACCTCCTGGAGCTTTGGATCCTTGAAGACTACATCCCCCTCCGGGGTGAAGGCCGGTGTTCTTGCACACACCCAGTTCCTGGTTTGTGGGTTGTGATTTTTCATAGGAACCGGTTTCCCAGGCTTTTCCATCTCTTCATCTTGTTTTGTCCATTTCTTAACCGCTGGACGGTAACCAGTCGATCCCAAACGATGAGGATATTCATTCCTTCTTGCTAGTTCAGACATCTTCTGGCTCTTCTCCTTTTCCTCCGCCGATGTCTTCAGGGCAACGAACTCATCCCACTGGGTTGGTGTTATCTTTCCGTACTCCGTAAACGGTGTGCGTCCCTTCTGAACATATTTCTTGTTCAGGTCCGTTTTCCAGTTTCGCCACAGCTTGCCCATGGTCTTGAGCGCATAGTCCTTCGCTGCATCATCGTCTGTCCCTTGCGGATACTCAAACTTGCTTTGCAGTTACGTCCAACAGCTGTTCTTTCTAGCGTCAGGAACTTTCTTCCAATCCTTCCATGTGATCTCCATGATATCCCTAACTATCGCCCCGCATTGGTTGCTATACTTGGAACATGAATCTTCGGGTGATAGGGGTTCGCCTTTCTCACTCATCCGCGTCAGCACGCTGACTTCTTTCAACAACATGTTCTTCCCACGCTCGCCCCTTCTTTTCCTTGGTTTACTTGCAGCTGAGACGCGCACGACAGCTCCAGCTTCAGCTTCATGTGCGGATTGGGCTTTCCTTTTAGAGCGGCGTGGAGCATTCTTCTATATTTGCATTTCACGTGACATCGGTTATAATCCATAGTATGTACTTAATAGGATCGGAACTAAGCATGTATAATATTTACGTACCACTGGTTCACGGGGGATGTAGTCGGAGTTGACTTCTTCATTGTCGCTCCCACCCTTTTTCTTCCTTGCAGGAGAAGGATGGGGGTCACTCGGCGAGTGATACGATCTACTCCCTTCCTCACCGGATCTTGACAGCGACGATTCCTCCGTGACTACTTGTGTGCAAATATCCTCCTCGACCATCGGTTGAGTTTCCTTGCCTTTGTCACCCGAGGGTTGCGCTTCGGTCGGTATTTCCATTGATATCCTTTTAAGGTGAGTTTATATTAGATACGGAATGGAATCGTTTTACTATCCTAAGTGCATATACTACTGACTAGCTCGGATTTTTTGTCCCTCCAAATATTTGTCAAATTTCAGTACAATGGAAAGAGGATTTCAAATATCCATAGGACTGATTATATATGTAGTTTCA
This sequence comes from Oryza punctata, assembly GCA_000573905.2. NCBI lineage: Eukaryota > Viridiplantae > Streptophyta > Magnoliopsida > Poales > Poaceae > Oryza > Oryza punctata. The sequence continues at coordinate 23,454,168 of CM002491.2, read as the reverse complement.
GTTCAGTGGCAAACAAGCCATAATTTTACGTGCTAAAATATAGGTTCAAGACATTGATAAAATACAAATTAGAGCAACAGAAAAAATTAGAACATGACATATGTACATTTTTAATCTTTATTTTTCAATTATGAGTAAAATATTATTATTACTTACTTAGAATTCCAAAGAAAAAATTATATATTGCTTTCAAAAAATTGTAACAAACATGTATGTAACATATAACTAATATTTTAGCTTTTTTAATGTTAATAATTAAAACACATGCAATGCACGGGTTGACAACATGCAATGCAACGTTAATAATTTTAATGTTACATACATATATTTTTAAAAGGTAATATCTTCCTTCCTGCTCATCTCCAATGTATACGATGGAAAATATGTAAATATTCGCTCAAAAAAGGAAAAAATACACAAGACACTCACAAAGTTATGTTCATAATAATTGTTCATAATACACAAGATACTAAAAATACACAAGACACTAAAAATACACAAAATACTATTCATAATAAAAAACGAAAAAATATATTTATCATAATCAATCCATCCATCCATCCATCCATCAATCAATCCATCCATCTATAATGAGCACAAAATTTCAACATAATTCGAAGACATGCACTCACAAAATTTACGACGGCGGTGAGGTGGCAGCCGGCATGGTGATCGGCGGTGGTGGTAGGGAGGAGGCGGCGACGGCGGTGAGGTAGTGGCGGTGGCAGTGCTCGGAGGGGAAGGAGGAGGCGGCCACCGGCGTGGTGCTCTCCTTGGCGGTGGCAGTGACGTGGCGGCGGTGGCGCAGAGGAGGCAGCTGGCGTCGGTGCTCGGAGGGGCAGCAGGAGACGGCCGCGGGCGTGGTGTTCGGCGGCGGTGGCGGTGCTCGGAGGGGAAGGAGGAGGCAGCCGGCATGGTGCTCAGCGGCGGTGGCAGGGAGGAGGCGACGACAGCGGTGAGGTGGCGGCGGTGGCAGTGCCCGGAGGGGAAGTAGGAGGCGGCCGCTGGCGTGGTGCTCCTCGGCGGTGGCAGTGAGGTGGCGGCGGTGGCGTAGAGGAGGCGGCCGGCGTCGGTGAGGAGGCGGCGGCGCTAGGTTTTTGCTGGCGGCGGCGGCTAAAAATTTCGGCAGCCTAGCGGCGGCACTAGGGTTTTCACGCCTTCGGGACTTACGAAAAATTGAGACTCCTGCGCGCCATACTTATAGCAAAGCCATTTTCGCTGGCGGCCGACTTACCTGGCCGCTAGCGAAAACCATTTTCGCTAGCGGCCAACTAAGACGGCCGCCAGCGAAAATGGTTTTCGCTAGCGGCCACATAAGCCGGTTTTCGCTAGCGGCCAACTAAGACGGCCGCCAGCGAAAATGGTTTTCGCTAGCGGAGAGGTGACATCGACCGCCAGGGAAAAACTTTTGGCCCACACATGTCAATATTTATTTTCTTTCCACAACTAAATGTACAAATATCCATAGGACTAATTATAAAAGGAGACAGTACTCTACTGTATAGTGAGTTTATATATATGTTTGTATGTGTACATGTATATGTATATATGTATGTCTATATATACATATATATATATACGTATATATATATGTATACACACTAGTATATGTAGGAGTTATGTGCAGACTGCATATACACCATCCCATATATATACAAATTTCAGACTTTCAGACCTGATTTATTTTTAAAAAAATGAATAAATAATGTAAGATAAGACTTGGCATAAACAAGTCAAGGTCAAGCACTATAAGTAATTGTATTTCTTTTCTAAAAGCCAGCCTTTCACATAAAATTCATCGTCCATCACATAATATAAAATTCATCATCCATACAAAAATTCATCATCCATCATAAGTCACCATAATTACATATATAAATTAGCCTTTCACATTCTTCCCTACTCCCTTATTCCTCATGTATGGCTTCGGCGATTCACCAATCATTGCTTATGCGACCTTAATGTTGTTTGTAAAGTTCGTGAAGAGTGTCATGTTCTCGTACTGATTATATGCCTCAACATCTTGGACATTATCAACTCCTAAAATCTTTTGGTTTCCCGAGACAGCAATGTCTTTCTTCAACTGAGATGGATCAGTCACATAGAAAACTTGAGCGGCCCAATCGGCAAGTACCCATGGGTCATTCTTGTGCCCTACGTTGACGAGGTTGACGATTGTCAGCCCAAAATTGTCGACAACCACGCCAGATGGGTGTTTCACCCGTTGGCACCGAAACAGTGGAATCTACATGTTGGATCCATAGTCCATTTCACAGATTTCTTCTATGAATCCATAGTATGTGCTCTTTTGCCCAGTTGTGTCGATTGCCTCTACTCGAAGGCCACTGTTTTGGCATGCACTCCTTTGGTCTTTCGCTTTGGTATAAAATGTGTACCCATTCAGATCATATGCTTGCCATGAGGTGTATACACTTGATGGCCCGTCAGCCAACCTCTTAATAGTTTTTTCCTCCGTAGTATCGCCATCTGGTAGGCCGAGGTTCTTGAACCATTCGGTAAAGGCAGCCTTGTGTCGCTTCATGATCCATGCATCAAAATGCCCCACATTCATTGCTTGTAATTCCTTAAGGTGCTGCTCTATGTACGGCTCCACTATCGCGAGCTGTTGCAGCACAGTGAAATGAGCTCCTTTTAATTTCTTGTAATCATCGTCGTGGATTCTTTTCTGCCCTTTTGTCCCTCTTCCAGATAATCTACCTTCATGTTGAGGTACCGGTAAACCAATTGCTTTCCCCTCTTTTATGTAATCACTGCAACACTCAACGACTTCCTCGGTAGTATATCCCTCTATCATCGATCTCTCTGGGTGGGCACGGTTCCGTACGTAGCCTTTTAGAATGGACATGTACCGTTCGAATGGCCACATCTGATGTAGGTACATGGGACCAAGTGCAATAATCTGAGGCACAATATGAACTATGAGGTGTTCCATCATATTGAAAAATGACGGAGGGAAACACATCTCAAGCTCGCACACGGTCTCTATAGCGAAAGTGCGGAGATGACCTAACTCGTCAAGATCAATTACTCTCTGTGAGATTGCATTGAAGAAGTAACACAGCTTTGTGATGACCACCTTCATGTGTAATGGTTCGATTGCTCTGGTGGCGATAGCGAGGAATACTGTGAGCATTACATGGCAATCATGAGAATTGTAGCCTGAAAATGATAAATCCTTCATCGACACCAGTCGCATAATGTTTGAGGAGAAACCGGTAGGCACTCTCACCCCACGTAGGCATTTGCACATTGCTTTTTTCTTCTCATTTGTCAAGGTGTAGCAGGCCGGCGGAAGATACACTTTTCCGTTACCCTCATCTACAGGGTGAAGCTCTTTCCTTATCTGCATATTCACGAGGTCCTTACAGGACTTCAGCTCATCCTTTGTCTTGCTTGGTATGTCTAGTAAAGTACCCATGGTGCTATCGAAGACATTTTTCTCTAGGTGCATGACATCGATAAAATGACGTATCTCTAAATCTTGCTAGTACGGAAGGTACTTAAAGAAAATGGAGTGCTTCTTGAATAGCCCGCTAGCGCTTGCTGGCTCTTCGGCCTCATTTCTCTTCCGCTTGTTCGTTTCCTTCTTTTTGGCCTTCCCAAAAACAACCTTGAGCTTTTTCGTTATTGTGAATACTTTATCACCCTTCCATGGTTCTGGTGGATCACCATCCTCAACATTGTTATCGAAATATTCTGCTTTGGAGCGGTGCGGGTGATTCTTTCTTAAGTAACATCAGTGCCGCATGTACACTAGCTTCTTCGATCCCTGAAGATACCTGTACACTGTACCATCGACACAAATAACACATCCTATCTTCCCCTTGAGCTGTCCTGATAGGGAAAACAGTGTGGGCAAGTCGTTGATGGTGACAAAGATATTTGCATGAAGCGTGAAATAATTCTGCAGGAATTCATCCCAAACCCGGACCCCATGATTCCACAGATCAGCCATATCCTCCAGCAAAGGTTCCAGAAACACATCCATGTCATTGCCAGGTTGTCGTGGTCCCTGTATAAGGATGGTCAACAAAATATACTTCCTTTTCTGATACAGCCACATAGGGAGGTTGTACATTGTTAGGAGTACTGGCCACGTGTTGTGTGAGCTGCTCAAGTCACCAAATGGATTCATTCCATCGGTGCTCAATGCAAACCTTACATTTCTTGGGTCTTCTGCAAACTCATGATACTTTGTGTCAAATTCCTTCCACTATCGAGCATCTGCCGGATGTCGAATCATCCCATCCTTTTTCCGCTTTTCATGATGCCAGCGCATCAGTTCGGCATCCCTCGGGTTCGAGAACAAACGTTTCAATCGATCTTTCACTGGAAGGTACCACATGACCAACTGGGGGATCTTCTTGTTGTTGTTGTCTTCTGCCTCGTCTTGGGTAACATCCTGACCCTCGGACTGGCTACGGCTTGTTTTGTATCGACTAGTGTTGCACGTTGGGTATCTGTCCAAATCCTCGTACTCTTTACAAAACAGTATGCAGTGGTTAATACACGCGTGTATCTTTCGCACACCCAGAGATAACAGGCAAATAAGCTTCTTCGCTTCATAGGTGCTGGTTGGCAGGGAGTTGGGTTGCGGAAACAGTTTCTTCAACAGAACCAACAAATCGTTGAAACTACTGTCGGACCAACCGTTTCTGGCCTTCAATCTCATAAGTTCAAGCACCGTCCGCAACAATGTGAAATCCTTCTTGCAACCCTTTGCCTCATCGTACAAAAGATCTTTCATTGCCTTTTGTAATGATTCGAGGTTCTCCAACCCACGAGCGGACCCAGCTACAACCTCAGGTTTAGCATGACACAACATCTCTTTCAAATCAAAATTACCATCATCTACGCAGACATTACTATCATCGACTTCATCAACTATACTATGCTGACCATCATCGCCACCAACATCATCATCAACGTTAACGGGCTCTACTTCCTCTTCTTCCTCTTCTCCTTCTTCTGCTACTACCATCAAATCCTCGTCCCCGTAGAACACTTCATCCTGTACTATCGCCCGGTTGGGAACTTGTTTGCTTGGGATCTCTGCATGATTTGACCAATTTGTGTAGCGTGCAACAAATCCATGCATCACCAAGTGCTGCTCGATTATAGATGGGTCAATCCAAATTTTCTGATTCTTGCAGTGTAAGCATGGACATCTAATTTCCTTCGTCTTCTTAGATGCAACATTCTTCTTAGCCATTTTTATGAATATTTCAACTCCTTCAATGTATGACACACGATATCTCTCTCTATACATCCATGCTCTGTCCGCCATCTATGCATTATTTGCGAAAAAATAAGTACAACTTCATCACTTTATATATTTTTGATAATATATCACATTAAAATTATACTAATTAATATATATAACCAGTATAATCTAGACAAGATAATTAAAGCTAGCCAAAAATCTAAAAACTACAAACAACTAGAAAAAAATAAAAACACTAGCTCTTTTTATCTTCTTCTCTTCGTTCTCTGCAGTTAACTAATATATAGATCTGCTACAAATAAACATACCAAAACTATATATATATATATATATATATGGAACATCGATCATGCACAATATTTCTTACAAAGTTTGCCCATTTTAAGCTCCAAATAACAAATAAAAAATACTTTTCTTCCCCCGTGTCATATACTTTTTGCTATGCAAAATCTCAACAAACAACCAATAAAAATAAAAAAAATTGACAAATAGAGTAGGAGAAAGTATATGTAACCTCTGGTGCAATAGATCTTTCAAAAGATTGAAGATCAAAACATTCCTCCCTATGTATTTGTTCATAAGAGAGAGAAAATCGTGCTCAAATACCATGGCTGCTAGCTGTACAGGTGATATAGGTGATGGTATTTTCCCTGACGGTCAACATATGTCGGTTGAGGTGAACCGCCATAGAGAATATTTAGGGGTGGCGGCGGCTTAAGTGGGCCGCCAGTGAAGATGTAGGAATCTTCGCTAGCGGGTCACGTCACCTTACCGCCAGCGAAGATGTGGTATTTTCTCTGGTGGTGTCTTAAGATGGCCGCTAGAGAAAATACCACATCTTCGCTGGCGGCCAGCTTTAGGGGGCGCCAGCGAAGACGTGTTTTCGTTAGCGGCCCGTGACCCCCCACCCCTTTATTTTTTGAGCTGGTGGTTTCACCTCGTAGCTATTAAAGAAAAGTTCTTTCAAACACCATAAAAGATTGATTTCGTAGTAGTGTGATTGTCACTGACAAATACGTATCGGCTGAAACGAAGGGGTTAGTATTTACTCCGATGCGCATACGCAACCGCCTTGTCTGTACAAAAGTACGCGGCTACATACCCCTATTCGAGCTGAATTAATTCATTTGATGCATCAAGAACGTAACTGTACACGCAACCGATCCTGTACCACACCATATAATTAGCTTATGCATGCACCTCGTAGATGGTTACATTTGGGGCTGTAGCAAGCCACTGTTTTATCATGGAAACTATGTATTGTCCGCTATATAGTTGTGCTTGGGAGATGAGATTGTGAACTTATCTCCTACGTATGCAAAACGGAGTAACATATTTTCTTATGATTAATTAAGTATTTACTATTTTTTAAAAAATAAATTAATATGATTTTTTAAAAAACTTTTGTATAGAAATTTTTTTCAAAACACACACTGTTTAATAGTTTAAAATGTGGAACATGAGAAATATGAGTTGGGAAAGTTGAGGGGAGAGCACAGCCATGGTGACCGTGAGGTCCGTGTGACACGTACAGCGTGTCGCTCTCCGGCGAAGTTTGAAAAAGGGTGCGACGGGGATGAGCTGAACAAGCATGAAAACAGTTCAGGTCCACAGTGAACACGCACACGCTAACCGAACCGCATGCCCAATTAGAACCGGAGACGACCGTGGGTAGCAAGCGGTCGCTGGGGCCTTTAATTTCCAAATCAAGGGATACAAACACTCGTTAGGAATGCACATAGAAATTACTAACAGTATATATAGCTCTTTTTTTAAAGTAATATCAACTGTGATTCGTCCTTACGCTGATGCCGCAGGGTATATGCATGCTTGCGTAGTACGTTCTCGCAAGCTGTGGCATGTACTGGTGTACGGATAGCTGCAAGCCTGCAAACACGGGACGCAACATAAATATATCTAGTACGCAATAACCAAGTGCCCCCGTTGTTTTCTTGGAGGTAATCAAGTGATGTCAGGAATTATATACCGTATCATCAGTTTAGGATAAGATGGAGCCAGCCAACTAGATAGCATGCATATGTAAGTGAGATTACGAAAAGATGAGCTGAATGTGTCAAAGCCGTAACATATCGGTGTACATACATACATACATACATATATATATATATATTATATGTATATATACATGTATATGTATGTATGTATATATGTATGATCGAGCGCATGCAGGTGATCGATCGGCCGGTCCCTTCACCAGCTGAAAGGGACACTGTGTTCATCCTTGTCTGCGCGCTTAATTTGTCCGTGTCACCACCTTTGTTCTTCCAAAATTTTCTATGCAGAAGCTACGCACGCATGCACTGCGAGATATATACTCCTCATATACAGAGAGAATCAAGAGTAGTCTGTAAGAGTCCAATAAGCTTCTTGTAGGCTTGTAGCGCCTTTGATCTTGGCCTGTAAGAAGTGAAGTTGACGTGGTGTACAACCATAGATAGACACGTTAATAGGGGTGAGATCGATCTGTGTGGCGGCGATTGATTTTCCGGGAGCATCTCTTCCGAAGACCACTGAGAGTGATCAGAGAGAGAGCAACATGTTGCCGCAAGCAGGTACGGGTGTAATTTGTCTACGAGAAGGAACGACACCAAGCCCAGGGGCGAGCCGTCGGTCTCGTGACGTCTGTCCAGTTCTACCAGTTTTTACCGTTCCTGTCGTGGTCGCGGACGGAGGCTGGTTTAGTTTCTACCACCCTCTGCCAAGAACAAGGTTTCGTTTCTTCTCGGAAGAAGTCGTGTACGTTTTCATTAGAAGTGGATCGTTTTCACTTCTTAAATATTTACCGTTCATGTCGTGATCGTCGAGATTGGTTTGTTTCTACCACTCCCTCCCAAGAACAAGGTTCATTTCTTCTAATTTGGCATAAGTCGTATCCAACATTTTCTTTAGAAGAGGATCGTTTTCACAAGAACGACCAAACCAGCCATCCCTGCCAAACAATTTAACTCGGGAAGGACTTTTTGATCCGAACTAGGAGTGTAGAACCCAAACTCTCTTCACCAAACTGTAAAACTTCACTGGTAATTTCAAATCCTCTACTATTAATTGATTCTAGAAACAATTTAAGTTGATCGTTAAATATTTTACCGTGAAACTTCTCATGTTTCTTCTTAACATGTACTTTGAAATATTGGGGTTGCATCAAGATTCATAAAACCCTTTTTGAAGTAACCGTGTCCTAGTTCTCTAGGACGAGCAGCGTTTCCTCCTTAAAAGTATCGTTTAGAAGATTCTTTTCTTAGGGGTGTTGTGTGCTTGTTATGTTTTAGCAATTGGATTAGACGTAGACTGTGGTGTGATTGTCTTTTTCTTTTTTCTCCTATCTATAGTTTTCCAGGATCATAAACTTGTATTTTTTCATGCTGTATCAATAGAAACGTCGCACTCTTCTATGCGGGTTGTTTCGAAAAAATAATTTCTTGTTTCCCTAATATACTGTAATCAATTTTCTCACAATTTTATCAACGCTATTGGTTTTCTTATGTCACCAATTATCTCCTTTTGTTTCGTGTCTTTGCCTTCCTTATTCCTCCTCTACAACAATTAGATCACAACCTCAAGCTTGTCCCAACTCTTCCCTTCCTCTCATCTCTAGCGGCTACTACTGCAACCTTCACCGCCGCTTGCTAACCATTACCAGTACTTTGTTATCCTCATTAACCCTGATTATGCGTACCGGTTAAACCATTTTTAGGTTAGTAGTCCTATTGTCTTCTCCCACAGCTAGGTCTCTCCTAATTAGGGGTGTCCATTTACAATTCAAACTGGCCAGAAGTGAACCGAGCAAGCTTAAAGCAAGAATTGGTACAACCAGATGGTTAATTAGCTTAATGGTTCACTAATCAAGATGGTCGAGTTGGTTGATTTTTTAACCTGTAGATGAACAACCCTGCTCCTATTGACCTAGTGATAAAGTTTAATTGCCAAAGAGTCCGGTTGTGCTAGTTTTATTAAAACTTACTTGAGCTATGGGGAAACATCGATGGTAATTAATGGCAGTGAAGTTGTAATAATTGCCACTGTAATTTATTTGGTTAGGATTTAGAGTTACAGTGCAGTTTTGGGACATGTACAGATTCTCACACCTAATTAATTAGAATTTGAATTATTTAGGACAAGTACCAAGGAGTAAGAAAACATATCCGCACGTACAAGGGATAAAGTTGCTTGCTCGGGAGGTGAGGTTTCTTCCATTTCCGAATTAGCTAAAAGTTACCGTTGCTAGAAGCTTCCTAAACATGATCAGTAAGAGCAAGGATAATAGTAGAACCCACTTTCTATTATTAGCTTAATTTAAAGCTAACATATATATAATAGATTAGCTATAAGGTTGGCTACAATTTTCTATCTCTCACTTATACATTTAATGTATTTGTCTTGGAGTTTGTGTTATACTACCTCTTGCATGAGAACCAATATTCTTAATATTTTATTATCTCTCTATAGCTCACTATTATCCTTACTCTAACATACGCAGTGGCTCAAGCTAGCTAAGTCGCGTCTAACACTAAAACAATATTATGATCCAGAAGCTCGAAAGGTTTAATTCCACTATCCTAGCTACCCTCGTAACAACTCTCTAAAATTCTCCCTAGAATGGTCCAAAGCCATTGCCACTGACGGCGACGACGATAGACGACCGTCCCATTAACGACTCCTCGCACTTACCGTGCCGGCCGGTAAGACTGCCTCTCTTGCCCACGCTGCTGCGCACAAAAGCACCCATCCGTCAAAGTAGCCAGCATGATTGGCTGCACTACTACACGAGATCGCTCCCTACAAACACAGCCCGAGTGGTCTGGTCGCTCTCTCCGGCCTCAAGTGGCTTGGCATGGCATGGCAGCATTTGACTGACAGCGACTAGCCCTTGAAAAGCAACGCCCCGCGCGAGAGAGAAAAAAAAACGGCCGGGACGATACGCCGTGTGATCCTAGCGTTTTTCTCAGTGCGATCGATCGATACGCTCGCTGGTAGTAGTTGTAGTAGCCGGGGGGCGGGGCCCTCGCGGCGAGAGGGGGAGGAAGAGGAGATAATGCACGTACTCGTCGAGCTAGATAACAAAATCTCGAGAAAGCGAGAGGGCAACGGGCATGCATGCGAGTGACACCATTCGGCACCGAGTGCTAGAGAGCCCTTGTTATTATTAGCAGTTGACGGCGGCGCGGCAAACGCTTTTTTCTGGGGATCTCTTCGCACTGTCCAATGCTCTGGAGTTTAGCCGAATCGATCAGGGATGGTGTGTGTCCCGGCTGATTAATCAATCAATCCTCCTGGCGTAAAGGCCACGTAGTTTCAGACTTTCAGTCGAGTGAGTGAGGTCAGGTGACAGTGATAAGCCTAGCTAGGATGGCTTGGTCGTGTAGCATCTCATTCTCACCTCCTGATTGACCTGGTAACACATACACACACAGCTAGGTTGGGTTCGGTTTGCTGCGATAAGATTCAGATAAACTCGAGGGACTTTTTGTTTTAGTAGTACTAACCTGACAGGCTCCGATAGGCTCGTCAGAGGATGTGTGCTCCCAGAATCGCTCCCGAGATCTTCTCCTCCCCCAATCAGTTGTCGACTGATGTTGGCCGTACGCACCATCTCACTGCACACGCATCGATCGCTGTTGATGTTTATCAGATTGCTGTTCACCGGTAAGCTAAAAACGAAAAAAAGTCGGAAACAGCTCAGTGCTGGTGTGACATGTTCGAGATGCGCCTTTGCTTGCAATGCCCACTCTTGACGAACTGAACCGGACGGAGTGGTCAAGTTCGGAGACTGGCAGAAAGGGGGGCAAAAGGAGCCGATGGCTCGTAGCTGGGTCCTTTAGTTTTTTTTCCCCCCTTTTTTTTTTCCTGAAGTGGAGTAGGGATGATGAAATCGTTCAAAGCTGTCTGGACTTGTGGAGTTCGGATACCCTTGCACTGAATGTCTGAAAATAAGATTCACGCGGCGAATCATCCTGTAATCTTTCTGCATAATTCATAAAGGTCAAAGATACAGCTCTAGTGACTAGTGAAAGGTAAGATCTTACCAACCAATGCAAAATGAAAGGTAGGAGTAAAATTTACAGTACTTAATTAGTGTCTTAGCCACAGAAAACAGGAAATCGATACAATGTGTCCATGTTATACGGTAAAAAGGGAAACCGTACATTTCTACAGATTTTCCCTGTACAGAACAAAATGGGTGAAAATGGAAATCATGCTTCATAAGCACTGGTGAAAGCCCAAAGAAAAACAATCAGCATTTCTCAGGACTCTGAATAATGACAGCAGGAAATAAATGGAAGAAAAAAAAAGGAGTGTGTTTTGTCTTCTCTCTGCGTGCTTCTACATTACTAGCTGTGAAGCTTATAGAACCTCCATGACTGTTCCCTACAGATACCTCCTTGCGAGAGCCCTGACCTTGGTATCAAAATGAGAGGATGTGATGCGAGATCCAGGCAGATAGAGGGGATTGAGGAATATCTGCACAACGAACATTTGTAATGAAAATTCTGTAATGAAAGCAATGATTACAGGTTTATTCTGGAACGTCATGCACGTCTCAGAATCTATTGTGGACAGCAGAAACTACAAAATTCTGTGTCAGCCAACAACTATGCAGACCACAAAATTCAAAAAGTAACCCACATAGTTTATAACCCATACCATGTAGTATTCATTAATTGTTTATTTACAAGGCAGAGGGACAGTTCAAATATAGTACAACACTATTTTGGATACCATGCCCATAAATAGAACATGATACACCCTAATATCATGTATGTTTGAGAATTGGCATAGATTCAACAGATTTAGATATGAAATGCACTGACAGGATCCTTGTGATTCATAATTTTTTAGCAAACTTCTTTATTGTAAAGGACACAAAATTGCCTTACCTTGATATAAAGTTCATGGACCTCTTGAAAAAAGCTTTTAATTCCATCCTCACTACGTGAATCATGAAGCAACATGAATCTAGCATGTGTCATCAGGTTAACGAAAACAATATTGTTGTAAAGGTAAAACTTAACAACTTTTACATAGTCACTGTCAAGTTACACAACAACAACAAATCGTTTCAAAGGATATGACCTGCAGTTACATAAACAGACACAACAAGGTCGTTGAATCTATCGACCGACTTCAGAAACCTGAATAAAATATGTAGAGGAATTAGGCAAGGCAAACATATATAGAAGTTTTCGAAAGGCATCTTTGGCCTGTCGTATCTTGTATGTATCCTACAACCAAATTACAATACACGTGTTCAGGTGTACCTGAAGGGAAAAAAAAAAGCAATAAACACTCACATTGCATTTGTGGACCATGCTAGGTCCTGAACAACATCTAAAGCAGCATGCAGAATGAACTGGTGCTGATAAGCCAGATCTTCTTTCTGCCACAGTAAGTGAATGTCAGAAGAGTAGACATGCACAATAGTAATTCAGTATGATGTTACCTAAGGAAAAAAATTCTCATCCCATGAAGGCTCCATTATACTACTGAATATCAATTAGCAACTTTACACTATTACATATGAACCAATATCCTAGAAACAAATGGAGACAAGGGAGGGAGGAAAACAATGGCCACAACAAAATCACTACGCTGTAGAAAGGTAGCAAACCATCTATATCCAGTTTTACACAAAACACAACTACTCCATTGGGCATCTTCATGGGAATCAAGAGCCTGATTCAACATGATTTATGTTCAACCAACACCTGTTTCTTTCTTTCTTTTTGAGAGAGGGGATTATCCATTTCCATATTAGAGTTGCTTTTAACATATTATATAAACAAAACCAAAAGGTTGACATTGTGTCCTGAACACAAGGCACTATAAACAACAACATAATGCAATTCATTAAATTCATAGAAGTAATGAGGTGTGGGATACATACTTTCGATGCAGATCCGACTTCTGCCTCATAGATTGGATTGTCGTTCTTACTAACAATCGCAAAGCAAGCCGTGCTTGCCATTTCCACCAACACTTGAGACTAGTTTCGCTCCAACTGCAATTCAATACAAATATCGGTTTGATCTTGCTCATTTAACCCCCTTCCACATTACTCCACAAAATTATTCCTGGATCAAGGGCCAAGCTGAACTAGCCAATGTGCTGTATTCGTGCTACTATCGACACATTTACTCTCGCCCATTTTGGATTCGCGTTAGATCTTGCCCCTAAACTACAGGCTGCATTCCCTTTCACTCTCCTTTGGCATCACTAAGACCTAGCAACTTAGCTTCCTTCTCCTATATCCCCCATGAGCCTCGCCAAGCATGGTTCCTTCTTCCTTGGCCTCTTCCTAATGACAAGCCCTTGCGCCAGCACTCCAACGACGTATGCATAACGAAAACTCCAATTCTACCTTCTTACCACGGCTTGATTCTACTCACAAACAGCGAAACCATCCAAAACTAAAAAAATCCATGAAACGGTGAAGAGAAAGCAGGAGGAGCTCACCGTGGGAGTGGGGGCGAGTCACGGCGTGGGATGTTCGCCGGATCCGCCCGCGGGCGCCTTCGTGCTCGCTCGCCTTCTCGGATCTCGGGTGAGAGATCAGAGCCAGGGAGGGAGAGGGGAGAGATCGGAGAGGAGAGGCAGTCTCGCACTCTCTTCGACTCTTCCCCGTTCGGGCTACTGGGCTGGGCCTGCGCGAGTTTGCGCAGCCTGGCTCGTACGTAGGCCTGGCCCAAAATGCCCAGCCTAGAGTGAGGCCAGCCGGAACGAACGCCGAGGCCGAGCCGCGCTCCGGCGAGGGAGTACTGCCGCGCCGCTGCGCTGCGCCGTACAACGTCGTCGCCTCCGGGAAACTGCTCCCCGAGCCCCAGCGCCGCGGCCTACCGCTCCTCCGGTGAGGTCGTGAAGAGCTGAGGGTTCGTGTGGTAAGCTCTGTGCTCCCGGGGCGCGCGGGGCTGGATCTGGAGCGGGGTTTCGCAGCGCGGCGGGGAGGGGCCAGTACGGGTGGGGGATGGGGAGGCTGACCATCGCCGCGGCGGTGGCCGCGTGGGCGATCCCGCTCGCTGCTCTGGTCGACTCCATCGTGCCCGACCTTTACATGGTGAGTGTTTTTCTCCTCCTCCACGAGTGCTTGGCTAGTATAGTGTCTTGCTTGATTTCTATGTAGTCCAGAATAAATTGGAAGAAATCGCATAAGAAAATTGTGGACTATACTCTTGGATCTGAAATTGCAACTAGACTATCGCCTGATGTGTGTCTATAAAAGTATCAGGTAGAGCATTTGAATAGTTCTTTTCATGTGGAGAACATTAGTATCTGGTTTGCAGTAATGAGTTTGATGAGTTCTCTACTGTCCAGAAATTAGACTTCTCTGGAAGTTACAAAATTTGGCAAGCAGGCGTGATGCATTTCTCGAGACTTTTCAATTTCCCTGTATTGCTACGAGTACTAGATTTGCACTTATGTATCACATCTTGCCATATTCTCATTGGAAATGTAGGCAGCATTTGGAAGCATGACAAAAAGAGCATTCAGTACCCCCTCTTAACTCGTTTCTTTGTGTTTAGGATGAGATCTTCCATATTCCTCAGGTGCAGCGTTATTGCCGTGGAGATTTCTTAACATGGGATCCCATGATCACCACCCCTCCTGGCCTGTGAGTCTCATAACTCCTCATTACTTCACCCTCAAATTTTACCTTGTGATGGATTGTTCTCTGCAATTTTATAGGTACTACATTTCACTAGCATATGTTGCTTCCTTGTTTCCTGGTGCATGGGCGACTAGGATAGCAGAGGTGTTTGACGCCCTTTGCACTACAGCACTTCTGAGATCCACTAATGTTATCATGGCGGTGATCTGTGGTGTTCTAGTCCATGACCTGCTTTTGTGCATCAGGCCAGAAATTGGCAAGAGGAAGGCAACTGCATTTGCTATTTTAGTAGCTTTGTACCCTATTCACTGGTTCTTTACTTTTCTTTATTATACTGATGTCGCATCATTAGCGGCAGTTCTTGCGATGTACCTTTTCTGCTTGAAGAAACAGTTTTGGGTCAGTGCAGCGGTGAGTATTTAAATTAATTGTTCTATTGTTTATTTGTTTTGTTCACATCTTCACATCATAAGATTGTTTTTAGATTGTAGAAAGTCGTACCATTCATAACAGTTTTCCACAACATACTTGTTGGTAGTTCTTCTAGTTCCAGATTTGATATAATTTTGGAGAAGAAAACAACTATTTATAACTGTTGTATGTTTTCTTTCTTGCAAATATGTAATCTTGATCTTGAGGTTTTTTATGGGTCCTTTCCATACTTCTTGCCTAACATTTCCCACCTTGTAAGATGATAAAGCTATACTACTTTAAATGATGCTAGTGGTGGTGACCGAGTCTGCCTTCAACGCCACAAGCTTACATATGGGGCCATAAGGTCCCTACACATAAATGCTTTTGTTTCGGATATGGGATTATATGCCTAGTCAACTAACTATGCTATAAACTTGTAATTTTACTTTTGCTTTTATCTCTTATAATATCCGTTGCAACGCACGAGCCTTTAGCTATTAGTTATATACAGAGTGGGAGCATGAGTCAGGATATGGTATTGATTTTCATCACAAATCTGTTAGCCATATTAATTAAATGCTTCCTTTTGCCTGCAGTTTGGTGCTTTCTCTATACTTCTCCGGCAGACTAATGTAATATGGATGATATTTTTTGCTGCCAATGGAGCTATCGCTCATGCACAATGTCTTTATGTCAAGAACAATGTTCGTTATGAGAACAGTGAACTAACATATAAGTCAAACAAAGAGATATCTCACATGGATAATAAAACCACTGCTCCAGGTTTGAGAAGACGGCGAAATAATAATCCCATAAACAAGAGAGAAGTTGTTTCTGAATCTAACATTAATTCCAGTGCGTATTCCAACTCTGTTAATTAAAAAGATGCATTTACGTTTCTCCAACCATTTGGATTTCATTTTTTGAGATTCAGTAGGTGGCATGCTTAATTTCCTTTTGACATTTTTTGTTATGCTTTAGTCTAAACATTATTTGTTATTCACTGGTAATTTCTTTATTTATATTGCTAGAACACTAACTGTAGTTCTTTGTCAATTATATGAAATCATTCTGAATGCGATGAAATATTATTTGTGAAAAAGTGGTGGAAATTAAACATGTCCATATGATCTCAAATTTCATGTCCAATCATTTTGTTGCCATTTCTGATGTCTGTGGGTAATTTGCAGGTTTTACGGAGGAAATATGGGATACCATCTTCAAGTTATGGAATTCAAAGTGTGAAGTTTTAATTGCTTTTATACCATTTGCAATGGTTCTGCTGGTGTTTGTGGCATTCATAGTATGGAATGGTGGCATAGTACTAGGTACATTTCTTATTTCTGTCAGCTCCTTTCAACCTTCGTAATGATCTACAAAAAGCTTCATACACCCTTGTGCTCTGAGTGATGCAGGTGCTAAGGAAGCCCATGTTGTTTCACCACACTTTGCACAGTTTTTGTACTTCGGTCTAGTGTCAGCCGCTGCCCTCCTGCCATGGCATTTTACTCCTAGCCGAGTATCAGACCTATTCCACTGGTGCAGAAAGAACAAAACATATAGTTCTTTTGCAATTTTGGTGGCTCTTGGTTTAAGCCTTATTGCTGTACATTTCTTCAGGTTTGCTATCTCTTTCCCTCTTCTGTATTATTTTTCTCCCAGGAACTGCTAAAGGTACTTCCTACTGAACATTTAGGTGCATCTTCCAATGCTGACTCATACTTTGCTAAAAACAACACTGAAGCTAACTGGAGAGCAACAGCTTATGTTCAATTTTATAATACTTGAAATTTTGGTGTGGAAGTGTTTGTCAAACATATCTATCAAATTCCTTGATGATTGCACTTTCTTGTTGTACTTAAAGCATGATGTTCTTTGTCTTCTTATGTTTACCAACTCCTAATATGTAATGGCCCTTTTTTTTGTGCAGCATTGCTCATCCATATCTCCTTGCTGACAATAGACACTACACCTTTTATATTTGGAGGAAGGTTATCCAAGTTCACTGGATGATGAAATACGTTCTGACTCCAGTTTATGTGTACTCATGGTTTTCAATTGTTAATATCTTAGGTAAATTTCTCTATATAAATTTTGTAGAAGTTGGTCCACTTAAAGAGTATATATAAATTGATATTTATTGGATTTTTTGTTCCATTATACAGGGAAGTCACAGGCAAGAGTTTGGGTGCTGTCCTTTGTTCTATCAGTTGCCCTTGTTCTCATCCCTGCCCCATTGGTTGAATTTAGATACTATACAATTCCATTGGTCATACTGATTCTTCATTCTCCAGTGATCAGTAATGGCAAATTGCTTGCTTTGGGGTTTCTCTATGCTGCTGTTGACTTGTTCACTCTGGCAATGTTTTTGTTCAGACCATTCCAGTGGCAACATGAGCCTGGAACACAAAGGTTTATTTGGTAGTTTAGGATACAGAACTTGAGAGGAGGCAAATCCCAGAGGACAAATTCCCTAGAGCATGAACCGCTAGCAGGGCTGGGGTGAATCCCTCGGAGAAATTTAGACTTGAGGGCTTTGTCTGTACATTAGGATGTCTTACGAATCTTTATGCAATTGAATGTGTTAAGCCAGATGGTTCCTTGTCAATTACCACCGTTTCAATGAATGTACTACTTTCTGAAGTTTATTCATGACCACCAGCTTTAACGATGTTTTCCCACTTGTATGCTGCCGTAATGTTTCCGTTTTAGCATGCTGCCGTAATATTTCCATTTTAGCAGGAGCTTGTTGGATGAAGGAGGAATCTGGCGTCCAATGCTGAATTTGTTAAATCCAAAACTGAGAACAGCATTGTAAGGGATAGTCAGCAATGTAAGTCAGTGCCATCAACTTTCCGGCGAATAGGTTCCCAGGTGAGTGAGATCCCCATCACCGTTGGAAAACCTCATTGATATTACGCCTTGACTCATCCCAGAGTTTTTTTTTTCACTAAAGCAAATTCCTTCAATTTGCCAGTTTTTCAAGCATGCATGAGCCTGACTATTCATGGACTGTGTGATGCTGTGTTAGGGAAACTGAACTGGGTGTGCCTGTCCAGGCTTCATCAAGTATATAGAACGTGATAGATTTGTCAAACTTTGGGAGAAAATAGTTTGGGTGCAGCATAAGCATCTATCTATCTATAGCCAGCTCGAAAATAATGCACCATGTTCACCGTGGAGGTTAGAAATTTCCACATTAATCTAAGAAAAAGAAAAGAAGAGTTCAAGTAGAAATACAATCTAAAAAATAAATGAAATTCAGAATTAAAAATAACCAATATTGAACCATATAAGAACCTAATACGTGATTAATTAAATTTCATAATAAAGAAGAGTTCAAGTAGGAATATAATTTTGAAATAACTAAAATTCGGAATAAAAAATAAATATTGAAACAACAATTAATCCATCTATAAAACAATACGAGATTGATTAGAATTAGAATCCGAAACAAAAAATAAAATAAATTCAGAAATTAGAAAAATAAAAATAAGAGTTCAACTAGAAATACAATTTATAAATAACTAAAATTTGTAATAAAAATAATGACTATTATTATTCGTAATAAAAAATAATGACTATTGAAATAATAGACCATCTAGAACATATGACGAGATTAATTAAAACAACAATTAATCCATCTATAATATAACATGAGATTAATTAGAATTCGAAATAAAAAATAAAATAAATTCAGAAATTAGAAAAATAAAAATAAAAGTGCAACTAGAAATACAATTTATAAATAACTAAACTTCGTAATAAAAAATAAAGACTATTGAAAAAATAGACCATCTAGAATATATGACGGGATTAATTACAATTCGAAATAACAAATAAATAAATTTCGAAAATAGAAAAATAATTATATGAGTTCAATTAGGAATACAATTTACAAATAAAAAATATTAAATAAAAAATATGGATTTTTTGAAAAGAATTAGAACACAACGATATCAAATGACAATAAAGTGGGGGAAAAAACAATAGACACGTAAAGAAGTAAAGTGGTGGTAGTTGATGGGACATATAAAACTATAAACATATAAACAAAACCCCAAATAGAATCCCAATTACGATTAAAAGGTGAGACGACGAACAAGCAATTAAGTAGCATGGTCGCGGCGGTTAGCGGGATTTTAGAAAGTAAAAAATAAACCCCAATAATAATCTCAATTTTTAAAATCTCAATGACAATAAAGATGAGAGGCAGCAGGCGGGCCGTAGAGGAGTACAGTGGCAAAGTCGCTAACGGTTTAGCGGAACTTCTAAAAAGTAAAAAAATGAATCCAAACGATAATTATATAATTATGTTCAATTTTTAAAATCCCAATGGTAATAAAGAGAGGAGACAGCGAAGGGGTCATAAAGGAGTACACTGGCGGTGTTTGACAAAACTTTAAAAAAAATAAAAACAAAACCCAACAAGATAATGAACTCTAAAAACTAAAATGTCTAATTTTTAAAGATTTCATGTAAGATGAATAAAAATAGTGATAGATCGACAAACAAATAAATGACTGACAAATGAGTAAGGGTAGCGACCGAACCAATTTTTAAAAACTATAAAATTAGAAACATGTGGATGATAAAATTCGGTCTTTCAAAATTCTAAGACAATGAGATAGATATTTAAAAATTTTAAGTAAAATCATATGTAAAAAAATAGATAATTTTGTATGGGTGCTAACCGCGCAATTACGTGGACGACCCAACTAGTTATATTATTAAAACAACCTTTAAAAAAGATACTATATTCGCTATGGAGGACTGAAATTTCCATAATAATTGGAGAAAAAAAAGGAGAGTCCATTTAGAAATACAATTTAGAAATAACTTAAATTCGGAAAAAAAAAGGAATATTGGAAGAAAAGTCCATATAAAACCGAATACGAGATTAATTAAAATTTGGAATAAAAAACAAAATAAATTCTGAAATTAGAAGAATAAAAAGAGAGTTCATGTAGGAATATAATTTAAAAATAACCGAAATTCGGAATAAAAATAAAAAAATATCGAAAGAAGAGACTATATTAAACACAACACGAGTTTACTTAAAATTTAGAATAAAAAATAAATTAAATTCAGAAAATATAAAAATACTTATAGAAGTTCAAGTAGGAATACAATTTATAAATAACATAATATCGGGATAAAAAATATGAAAGTTTGAAAAAAACACAATCTATCTAAAAACACAGTGATGACAAATGACAATAAATAGGGAATAAGCAACGAGGCCGTAAAGGAGTAGGGCGACGCCGGTTGATGGGACATCTAAAAACTATAAACAAAACCCCAAATAGAATCCCAATTACAATTAAGAGAAGGGACGACGGATAAGCAGTTAAAACAACACGATCACAGTAGTTGGCGTGACTTCTAGAAAGTAAAAAGTAAACCCCAATAATAATCACGTTCGATTTTTGAAATCTCAATAATTATAATGAGGAAAGGCAGCGGGCATAAAAACTATAGACAAAACCCCAAATAAAATCCTAATGACGATTAATAGGAGAGAGATGACGGGTAACCCATTAAGCAACACAATCACGGTGGTTGGCGCGATTTCTAGAAAGTAAAGAATAAACCACAATGATAATCATGTTCAATTTTTAAAATTTCAATGATAATTAAATGGAAAAGCATCGGATGGAGAGGAGTACCAGCTGAGCTACCCAGCTAGTTAGTTTGAAACTGGAGTGATTTTACAACACTTGAGAGGAGGTAGGAGGTACCTCTCGATACAAAAATGCGGTATATCTCCGACGCATCTTCAAGGACTGTAAAAGGTTGAAAATAATGTTTTGAAAAATCACAATTAATGCACATCCGTTGCCTTAAGATCTGGTTACAGCACACGAATACAACATAGCATCCCAAAGCCATAATTACACGTTAAAAACACCTCACATCATGAGCAACACTGAACATGACAAAAAGATCAGCTGTACCACTAGGAGGACCAGCAAAATATACACAAGAACAGAAAGCTGTATGAAGAGCTGTTGAAAGGCTTCAAAACAAGTCCATTCACACTTCCTTGAGACACAAATTACAGAAAGCTTGGATTGAGCAAAAAGGCTATACGGGGAAAACTTTGATTCACAAGTCGGTGTACATCATATTGATCTTTTAAACATGCAAGTCGATGTACAGCGCATAAAATAATCCTGCAACCCTGTATAGATTTCAGTTGTCCCGATTCGCAAAACTGAACTTCTTGTTTTTGTGGATCTTTGCTGGACACTGGTGAGTTCACCAAATGCTCTCTCGAGTAAAAGCAGAAGCCAGGATTAGATGGTTTACAGAGACATTTCTGCTCTGCGTTGGGTTTTTGCGTAATCCCTTCTTATCTTCCACAGCCTCTCTGCAACTTCTTTCATTGTTGGTCTGTCAGCACGAGTAGGAGCAACACATTGGAATGCGACATCAAAAATCTTATTCAGTATATCCTCATTTACTGACTCGGTCAACATTGGATCCAATATTTCCTTAACATCACCTCTGTTGTATTTCTCGAAGGCCTGTATCAAAATTAAAAAACAATAGAGAGCCTCAGATATCTTAAATTCTGACTAAACCCATGACCAAAGCACAATTGCTATAGAAAATAAATCAAGCTTATTATTGTTTTCTTCCCATGTAAATGAAAATGTTTTGAGTGCTTAATCGGCAAAAGTGTAGACAAGGTTCAGGGAAAATCTTATATTTTGTTATGTTTATGCATGCGCACTGGAAGTTTACATGTTGTATGGTTTAACTTGTGATGGGATTGCAAATTGTCGACAAAGAAAATGAATTCATGAGCAGATAACTGCTCGAGAAAGAAAAGTAAGAGTGGGTGCAGTGCAGGGGCAAGAGGGGTCAGGGGGGCAAGAAAATAACCAGAACAAAGGTTAATTGCTCCTAAATAGTTGTCTAGAAAAAACAATGGAAAGAAACAAAAGTATGAACCAATGTAAACACAAAGTAGAGAAGTGAAGACATACCCATCTCACGGTGATCCTTTCTCTTGCACCTCTCCTCACCTCAATAGGACGACGACCAGAAAGAATTTCCAGGAGCAAGACTCCATAAGAGAATACATCACTCTTGACTGTCAGATGGTTTGTTCTGAGATACTCTGGATCTACATAGCCAGCTGTTCCTCTCACATCAGTCTGAATCTGTGACTGGTCTGGCTCTGTAGGACCAGTCCTTGCAAATCCAAAGTCGGCCACTTTGGCCCTGAAGCCTTCATTTAGTAGAATGTTTGATGACTTCACATCCCTGTGTATTATGGGCTTCTCTAAAAGCATAAAAGTACAGAACAAATAAATAAAAAACATATGCAAATTGCCAATAGGAATAGTCAAACTAGAATCTCTGTAAGCTAAGAATGCACGCTACTTCCAAGCTTGAAAACGAAGAATTAAAATAAGACACACATCTGATTACATGGCTAATTCTCATGGTTTATTCAACTTGGATGTTAGGCTCATTTCACAACCTTTATTGATGCACAGTCACAAACAATTTCCGAACTACAGAACATTACAGTCAGGATATCTGATACTAGCATTTATTAGCAGATTATGAGCCAATGGACCAACCTTTAGAGGGAAAAATATAGTTAAAATACTGGTTTACGGTTCTTGCATTACTTAGTGACGATACCCCAGTGCATGACTTGGTACAAAAATAAAAATAAAAATAACAGTCAATTGGTTTTTTAAAACTGTTTTCATGCTCAGCAACAGAAACATGTGGGCAAAGAATACCTGCATATAGATGCAAATAAGTTAACCCATGAGCAACATCTATGGCTATTTCAAGCCGCTGATTAAAGCTTAAAACAAGCCCACGTTGACCTGAAAGATAATTTAAAAATTACTGATTGTTCTATATGGAATTCAACAAAAGAGAATCTTAGTATGCAGCTTACCATCCAGATGCTCCCTAAGAGTGCCGTTTGGAACATACTCAGTTATGACAATTCTTTCATTTCTTTTGTCGATATAACCAAGTAATTGAACCAAATTCCTGTGTTCAATTTTTTTTAGTAATGCAATTTCATTACTGAATTCGGCACGTAAAGAGGCAAAATGTTCCTGCGGAAAGAAACCACATGAAAACTGCAATTCACTTGTAAGAAAAATCACATGTAGGAAGCAGAGTTTCTATCAGCAACTTTAATACTTTATCAGGACCTTTTGAATAAATATAAATTGCAAAAAAAATTTGACTAATGACCAACAAGATCAAGTTGTGAAAAACACCAAAATATAATAACTATCCACAACTACTGGTGCAAAGAATGCAATGTGAGTACATGCTTTACCAGCGCATTACTGTTTCATTACCGTACTGCTCTACACAAAAATGGATCAACCAGAGAGACTACTTGAAAAAAAAACATCTCAGTCATTCTAAATAGAGAAATCTCTAGTATAGCTGCTTGTTGACAGCCACTATCATTGCGCCAACACTGCTTTTTTTATAAAAAAAATAAAACCTACCATTTTTGCCCTTTTAATTGCCACAATGTGGCCATCTCGCAGCTGTGCTCTGTAGACCTTTCCAAAATAACCTTCACCAATCATCAGGTCTGGTGCAAAGTTATGTGTCAGTTTAATAACTTGTTCAAGACTGAGGTTCAATGGCTCATTTCTACTTGGTGATGAAGACAATGAAAATCTAGATGGACTTGCAGGTACTCGAAGAGGGCTTGGAGGAACTCTATCAGACATTGACCTCAGCTCAGAAGAATTCACTGAAACAACAAGGATGAAGGAATGTGTCACAATTCATGACGGTCATTTTTACTTCCAGACGTGACATCTATCATGTGTTGTAGTATGTGATTCCATCCCGACAAACATCTTAGACATTGTTTCATTGTGTTAACATATTAGATCACCAATAGGTGAAAGTTTGCTATTTAACTTACAGGAATTTGCATCCCTTCCAAGAACAGGGTCTTCGCTCCCATCCTTCCTTCTTGAACCAAAACAGGGGCACAGGGCTTCAAAACACACAAGAAACATCCCTGTAGGTGTAGTGGCTACCAGAATGCTATCTGATTTCAGTTTGCCAACAAAGGAGTGTGGTGCGCCTCATTTGGATGTGATGTCTTAACTTAGCATATTGTCCTTAGCACTTTTACTCTGACACGTGCAATCCAAACTGCAAAAAGATCGAAGCATTCCGTTTACCATTTTTTGGAAAGAATGCTACTAAAAGATATACGAGGAGTGATAACATGAGTACACGGTAGTACATTAGGACAAAATGAATAGCAGAAATAGACATATTTGTCACCAAAATATGCACCGATCAGCCAAGAAAGGAGAACTCTCAGCTTCTCCACGTGTAACCAAAAGATTCATAATGAATGAAGCAACAATTTACCATCTACTAGAAGAATAATTCAGTTCTAGATATCCATGCTATTTTGCAATATTAATTACACTTTGAGTATGAATGAATTATCTCCCTAACCATACTTCCTTTTGGCGTATGCCTTGCACAATGCATTTTAAGTGCCAAACTGAGCAATGCATGCAACAAGAATGAAGATTACAAAACAAAATCATGTTATGTATAGCACTCCTACTACATCCATCATCCCAATTAATGAACTTGTTGAACAATCAAATCATTACAACTTAGGCGAGCACATTTGTACAGAAAGCAGATAATCAAACTGGCAAAGAAATGAGCGACAAGTATAGCCGTCTGTTAGCTGACTGTAAGTTGACTTTGAGCTATCCCGCAAATGGCGAACAGCACCAAACGAGGTATTCCCCCTCTTCCCCTGACTATTATAGCAAAATTAGAGCTTCAGAAAGTCTAGCTCGCAATCTTAACGCGAGGTGACTGCCCCAGTATAGAAAAATGCATACAAGACGACACAACATGGCTAGTACAATCACAGAGGCTCCCATGGCGATGTCCCAAGAACACAACGGTAGAATCATTTGAGACCGGTGATACGATAAAGCCATAAAGGCATAAACCTCCAATGGTTTGCCATCCACCATCAAGCAAGAAAACCATATCCTTTGTTCTAGACGAGCAGGAAAGCAATCTAACCGCGTAAACAACTCAAGAAGCAATCACGATTACACCAAACCACCACATAAACAAACGTCTGGATAGAGCTCCAAGAAAGCCAGGACTCACCGGAGAAAAACCTCGAGCGCCGCCGGACTCCGCCGCAGCCGAATGCTCTTCTTGCTCCTCAGAATCCCCCCGGAAAATTCCCAGGAAGAATGGTAAAGCGAAAAAATATTCCTCTCAAAAATTAAAAAAAAAGTTCAAGTCTCTTCGATTTGATCGGATCTTTAGCCTATAGGTGTGCGGCTGCGCGCTCCGGTCATGGAAACCGTGTGCTGCTGGTAGTAGAGTAGGGCGGAGAGAGGCAGCGGAGACCGACGACCGGGACGCCCAAAGGCGAGGCGACTGGTAAACGACGACGCCGACGAGCGGAATATATATATATTTTTATATCGTTTGGCGCCACCGGCTTCTTCTGGCAGGTGGGCTCGAGGGGCCCACGCGTCAGCGGCGGCGCGGGTGGGGTTGGTGAGGAGGGAGGGGGCAGTTGGATGTGTGTGTCAGTGTGTGAGCCGATGCTCGGGTGGGGGCGGCGGAGCGGAGGTTTGACCGGCGGCGGACGGGCGGAGTGAGGTTGCGTTGCGTGGCTGCGAATCGACCGCCGGAGACCGCGCCGTCCGGGTCAGCGGCAGCGCCTACCGTCTTCAGAAGATGATCGGGACCGGACCATATGGGGGGGATTTCCGTTCAGGTGCTCTGCCCTACTCACCTAGCTAGCGTGAAAAATGGAAATTTCATCGTTTTAATTTTCTTCCGAAAGTTATCGGGAAATTCTAAAACAAATAATGGCATGCAGGTTCTTGTTTTCTAATGGCGGTTTGGCCCCGTTCGTTGCTTTAGGCCTGGTTTAGTTCTCAAAATTTTTTTCCAAAAACATCACATCGAATCTTTGGGTACATGTATGAGGAGCATTAAATATAGATTAAAAAAAACTAATTACACAGTTTGCATGAAAATCGTGAGACGAATCTTTTGAACCTAATTAGTCCATGATTAGCCATAAGTGCTACAGTAACCTACATGTACTAATGACGGATTAATTAGGCTTAATAAATTCGTCTCGTGGTTTCCAGGCGAGCGGTGAAATTAGTTTTTCCATTCGTGTTCGAAAACCCCTTCCGATATCCGATCAAACGTCCGATGTGACACCCAAAAATTTTCTTTTCACGAACTAAACAAGCCCTTAGAGTAGAGGAAAATTTTCCGCGTACGTGAAATGAGAAAATTCATTAACACATACTCCCTCTGTCCTCCCTCTACCCTGTAATATAAATAATTTTAGCTATAGAATTGTAGAGTTAAAATCTCTTATATTATTGGACGGAGGGAGTAATTAATTAAGTGATAACTATTATAATTTAAGAATAAATTTATTTAAATTTCTTAAACAACTTCTATATATATTTTTAAACAAAACTAATCAGATCAAAAAACATGTTAAAAATAAGGAAATTAAGTTTGAATTTGAAGAAAAGAAAAAAAAACGCAACGAGTAAGTTAAAGTTTGAGTTGGAGAAAAGAAAAAGGCCTAGGCCCCCATCGGATGCCCTAATCAGCCGAAGAAAAAAACAAAATTTAAATTTTCAAATTTAATTTTGAGATTAATTTTAAGATATTTTCAACGTGGTTCCTTTTTCAGCATTGACTTTTAAATCACCAAGAAATTTTACCGATAAATTTATTTTTATTTCCTAATAAGACGTTTTGATTTATTAGGGATATAAGTAAACGATAGGATTCCTAGGTACTGCTCCTTCCATTTTCTGATAGATGATGTCATTAATATTTTATTTGATCATTCGTTCTATTAAAAATTATTATATAAATATTATTTATTTTATTGTGATATATCTTATCATCATAGAAATTTTAAGTCTACTACTTTAGTAAATTTACATTATTTTTGAAATAAGATGAATGATCAAACGTTATTTTAAAAATATTAAAAACTAAGTTAGTATATAAATATTAATCCAAATCTGTAACTAACCCTTGCATCGAGAAGACAATCAAATTGTGCCAAAACATTTTCTTTGACGGAAGAATTGTGCCGAAACATTATAAAGTTGTTTACTGATAGTCGTATTTTCCCCCTTAATACATTAGTATTTAAGATTATGATGGAACAGATGACAAATATAAGCACGGTCTGTGTTACTTCCTCCAATAAAAATACTTACTCCATCCGTCTCAGAATATAAAGTAGTTTTGGTTAGATGGGATATATCCTATTACCACGAATCTGGATATACTGTCTATTCAGATTCGTAGTACAGGGATGTATCTCATCAACACAAAACTCCATATCTTTTGCGATAGAGGGAGTATGTAAACGCCAAACTAATGATCTCTTTTATCATGATGGCGGTTCGAATACAAGTTGATGGTGGTTGTGTTATTGGGTTCCCGACTGGGTCAATGGTGAAGAAAATGGATGGCGACACTAAAGGGAGTATTTGACTTGAATCCAACATCTACCATTCCTATATCATTGTCCCCAATAGGTGTGATTCTAGGCAACCACATCATCTCATTAACTTCAGCCATTAGATCAATATCAAACTCCAATAGCAATCGTTAGATCCCCTTCTTCCTATACTATGTCACCACATGCATGCCTCCATTTGAAACGGCTAGCCATAAAGCTACCATCAAAATAATTTTTCACTATAAACTGCCACTAACAATGGCTGGATAAATGGGCATGATTAATCCCATTTATTTTATCATAACTCTTTTGTAATTCCTCCTTTAATTAGGATAATCCTCACCCACCCTAGGCATCCTCCATCTCGAGAGTCGAGAGTTGGTGTATTGCCATTGTCCTTTCTTGATCGATGCTAACCACAGGCCAGCTGTCGGTTTATTTTCTGGAATAATGTTTTAGAGTTATCGATTATCTATAGCATGTAGGATAGCTTACTTATTTTTTATGATAGTGTTCTTCCCAGATTAAAAATAAATCATTAGTGCTACATTGATTCTATTCCTTTATTTTCTAAATGGATTGAAAATTTCAAGTGCTTCTTTTTTAAAATCAAGTTTTCAAGTGCTTCCTTGGTCCAGTTTCATCAAATTTGTTTATTCCTCAACATCTACACATGCAGTAACTAATTTTACTGATAGCCCACTCAATCACCATGCTAAACTAGACACAATCACTGTATAAGATAGCAAATATATTATTTAACTATATTTGTCTTCCCAGATTGCTAACACTAAATGCTACATTAGTAAAATTAGTTTCAAGTTACGTAGTAATACCCACTAGCTTTCATGAACAATGCTTCATAGCAACCCATTCCACATTTTCACTATACCTAATCTATATAACGTTATATTAGATGGCTTTTCAGTTATGGAAAAGCTTATGTGAAGGTGTGATTAAATTTTGATTATTTGAAGCAGATTTGTGTTGATGTAACTTTCAAGATGATAGAAACTGAGAAAATATTTTCTCCACATTGGATATTATTTTTATTTACCCGCATACAAATGTTTACGTCTAGCTACATACATATATAAATGATAAACACTCGTGATATAATAGTACAAAGAACCTAACCTCTGTGAAACTAGAGCTACACGATCATATGATTATTTTCTTTGAAATTTTCAAACTAGGAACTCCCAAAAAGAACAATGATCATGATAATAAAATAAACAATTGCTCTCATTCATTTCAATCTTTCCTTTTATACACCTTCACAAACCTTCACAAATGACTCTTCATTATCTTATAAAATTTCCGTCTCGCAACGCACGGGGCACCATCTAGTTCCTAAAATATAATAGCCTCAATAGAACGGTCCACATTTTGGATTGATGTGCTTGCTCACTCCATTGTGTTCAGGATACAAGGTTGCGAATTCTCTCTTGTACATATAAAAGTGGATTAATATAATTTTTATAGCAAATTTTCTATAGATTTTTTTTCAAAAACATGTCATTTCACAGTTTGGGAAGCGTATGTGTGGAAAACGAGGGAGTAGAAGTTGGGAAAGTGTAGTTGAGAACACACCCAAGCCTTATCAAATTATGTAATTGTCAAAATTTTGATAGGTAACAAACTAAACAAGTTTTACTATTGCAAAATTACCAACCTTAATCATAATTCCAGAACTATTCACTCTCGAAACTACACCAATATTTAATAAGGTATCAAACTAAACACCACCTTATTTTTTTAACCTTGCCAAAATTTAGTAATAGCATTACCAATCTTTGGCTTACGTCTTACCCACAAATGATAAGTTTTACCTTGGCAATGAAGTAACAACTAATATTAAAAGTTGTCAATCAATATGAGTAAAGCTACTCCACCCTAACAAATATATTGATAATGCTAAAACTTACACAAGATTTAACACTATCATTTTTTTTTCAAACATTAGTATAGATACATACACTCGCATACACATGCTCACACTCTCCTTAATAAGCATACACTCGTTCCTTATAAGCACGTCGGGAAAACTACCAAAATTTTAGTACTGTACTAAATCAAAATACTTCTAGATAAGTGGCAACATCTGTAAATTTTATTCACTCTCTCCGTCCCAAAATAACTTCATTTCAATTTTAGGTGTGGCTCTAACTCCTCGTAGTAACACGTATCACAGTGTTTTTCTTTACTCAGAGGAATCTTACCTTATCAAGGTAGTCCTTCTCTCACTTAAAAAAATAACAAACACTATTTTTTCGCACAAAACTAACTACCCTTTCCCACTAACTTTTTTTTACTATGAGAAACCACACCTTCCTCGAGAAGGTAGTCTCCCTCTCTCTCCCCCTTTTGTGTTAGGATGTATTATATCGTTTAGTTTATTTTCTATGAATGGAGGGAGCAGACATTATATTACCTGGAAAACACAAAACAAGATAAAAGAAGAAGAAAGTGCCTTTTATTAATAAAAAGATAGGATTGTTGGGTGAATAGGTAAGAGTAAGGGGTTGGTAAAGAGTACTCAAGTAATAAAAAAATACAGAGCCTCATTGGTTACCCATATTTCCTAATAAATCAAAACGGCTTATTAAGAAATAAATTAATTTATAAGTAAACATTTTATATATTTGTTCGTAGTAACTTAAAAGCTAACACTAAAAAGAAATTATGTTGATAATATCTTAAAATCAACTTCAAAACTAAGTTCAAAAATTTCAAATTTTAGTTTTTGCTTTGATTTATTAGACCATCCAATAGAACTCACAAGAAGAGAATAAGAATTACTCCATCCGTACTAAAAGAGTTTTAGTTTGATGGTATTACAAATCTGAGCAAATCTATCTTAGATTCGTAATATTAAAATGTGTCTCATTCAATTAATTTTTTTATATTTTGAAATAAAGGGGTAAGTTATTTTTGAGACGGAGCTATAGTAGGGTAGGAGTACTCGGTACTCCAACAACCATGAATGAATCACCAGTAGAAGTAAAACCGCGGGGTCCACGTGTAGGCCGCAGAACAGACCAACAGTCATGGGCCCACAAAACCGGCAGCACAATTCGGGGTGCCGTGCGCCCGCCCGGTACTCTTTTTGCCTTATCCCTTCCACTTCCCTGTGGCCCCCATCCCCTCACCCCACAACGCCACCAACCTCTTACCCACACCACACTCCCCTCACTGACAACGTTGGCCACCTCTACTCCTACCCCACATGTCAGTGTAAGATTCTGCGGGGGGACAGGCGTACCAGTTCAGCCTCCGAGGCAACACGTGGAGCTCCCACGCTGCTCCGGCTCTTGCTATAAACCATTTTCTTCTCCACCTTCCCCTCCCCTCTCGACTCCCTCTCTTCTCTCTCTCGCGAGGATTGGCTTGTGATTAGAGGTGACGAATTTAATTGCGAAAGATTGGTTTAACTCTAATCCGGGAGTTGCTTGGCCTAGGGTTTGGTGGATTGGGTGGCGTCCCCGTGAGAATTTCCATATCCGATCGGGTAATTCTCCACCCCCGTATTCTGTGTAATTCTGTTGCGACTTTATTGGGTGGGTTGGTTGATTCTCGTGTTGATCTGCCCAACTCGTACTCTCTTGATGCTTATATGTTATTCTGGCTTGGAATTTTGCGCATTCTTTTTTTTACAGTTTCTTCGTCCTTGATGGAGTGATTTGCAGAACATGTGTGGAACAATCGAAAATACGGTGCACAGTGGCGTAACTAGGATTTTTTAACTGGGGGTTCGGTAAACTAGTTAGTTTATAAAATAACATAATATCTTATTATTGTATAATATTATATATTTTAATAATCTATTTTATTCTAAATAGTTATAATAATGAACATTATTTTTTTAATTTACATAGTATTTTCTATATTATAAGTTATTTTAATTTTTTTCCTAATTCTAATTTCTCTAACATTAACCTATTTTAGGGAAAAATGAATTGACATATATAATAACAAATAAATGTTATACATATCTAATTAATTTTAAGTTATATAACACAACATAAGACATGCAATTGTATATAGTAAAAATCACAATTCTCTTGAGCAATATTTATAGTGCACTATGATCCTTAGATTCATAACAAATGTCACTCTATTATTTATCTATCTAAATTATAGATATTTATATGACTATATAGCATTGGATATTATCTTCTTATATTATTAGTTAAGAGAATTCAAGATTATGTTGGTGAAAAATATCTTTTAGTTTCTAATAATAGTTAAGTAGCCTGGAAGTCATGGTAATTCATAGTAACTCATGTAAAATTTACTACTAACTAATATTATTAATATGTCATGAGAATTACTACTAAATTATTAAAAAGTATAAACAATATACATTACATAGAGTGTGTACATAAAGTAGCTAGTAGTGTTTAGCTACAAGGTATGGTGGCTAGAGCTAGCATTATCATTATTGAAAATAGAGAAGAATATGATAACAAGAAGAAGATGGAATAACAGAAAAATTCCAGGATAAATTTTTAGTTTTACCTGCACTGTGGTAAAGAACAAACTTGTGTTAAAATTATGAAATTTTAATAACATTACTACACTATTGATAAATTTGAGTATATTATACCATGGATGTGAGTAATTTTTTCTTCATGTCCGTGGTTAGTGAATAACCTCCTCTATTTCTTAATTTCTCTCAAAGCCGTATTAGGATGGCATGTTGAGCTGACAAGTGTACTGGTTTGAATCAAATGGAGAAATGATTTGCTAAGATTATTTTAATTGGTAGCCTGGCAAGTAATATTAATCATGAGTAGCTATATTTTTTTGTGCCACATTTTTCAACAAAAAAAATCAAAATGTAAGACATCTTAATATAAGGTAGTATCGGAGCTATAGCCGATACATACTTAAATTTGGACATCGGCTATGATATAAACGTATGTAATCATTATTTCGTGTTATTTTGAATATAAGCAATTTATACTATCTCGGTTAATTTTGATCAATCCCAATTGCTGATTTCGAAAGTAATATCGATTTATAGATTATATAATGTTAGTTTCTACAGCCGATGGACTAGGTTTAGGATTTATTTAGTATTATAGATATGCCTTACAGCCGATTCACCCTACTTTGCATCAGCTATATCACATTACGATATGACATCGACTTTCTAGCTGATCGACTATCGTTTACTAATAATACTTGCATGTTTCATCTTGTTGATTGCAGGACCAAATCAACTGGCATGCCCTTAAACCCGAAAGTAAGCTTTGCACCTGCACTGGAGTTAAGCAGAACTCCCAGGCCAGTGTGTGTCTTTTGCATCAACACGCTTTTGGCACGCCCGGTGGGACCAGTGTCATCATGACACCTAGCATTACTGAAGTCACAGAGGATAATGTTTTGCCCATAACAATCGAGCAGCTGAACGAGGGCAAAGAGAAGAGATGAAGAGATTACTATATCAGCTCCAAAACCAATATTTGCACTCGTTCACAGTGACACGACAAGGTACGGTGATTAAAAAATCCAAGTCGAGTTGCCACCAATTGGGAATACAGAGCCAAGTACATCTGAAATAAATGATGATAAAGGCAAAAGGGTCAAAACTGAGTCAGGTGATGAAGAACTCCACACTTTACAAGATCGGATCGACTCGGCGGTACATCACGTTTTGATCAATCAATCCGATGTATTTGTTAATACATTAACTAACATGATCAAGATGGTGGTAGATGGCACTATAGCTGAGGAAAAAGCAAAAGGACCTATTTACCTTTCAGGAGATGCTTTCCCAGGTTATAGGGCTCTGAAGATCGAAATTGGCAGGAAACGACATACAATTCCAACTCAGATCCCATCGGCTCCCATATCCAGCAGACCTATTCCGACAATACTGATAAGGCAACAGCCGATGAACCGAGGGTAGAGTTCAACTCAGTTTACACCAGAACAGCTGATCAGCATGCTGAAGATGAAGTCGCCAATCACTGAACCGACGACTCACATCCCTTCGGCATCATAACCTGTGGCATCGCAATCGCCGTTGCAACAACCGATAGGAGTGACTCAACCAACCAAGCGTCCTCGTAGTGGAGGCAGCTCGGACCGGTGGAGGGGGAGTCGAGAACGGCAACGGTGGGCGAGGACTTGCGCGAGAAAATGGCGAGCGACGGTCTTTCCTGGAGTTGCACGGTAAGACCCACCCCTCGCGGGGAGGGAGAGAGAGGGGGGTTGAGAGGGAGAGAATCAAACTTTGGCACCACTCCGAGATGCCTCTATCGTCCCCGCCCGCCCACCGCCGCTCCGATTTGCCTCCCTTGTCCCCTCCCGTTGTCGCCGTCCTTGGCTCCCTCTCCGCCACGCCGAGCTACCTCCGCCTTCCCCGCACGCCACCTCCACTCCGAGCTACGCCCGCTGCCGCCACCCTCCTCGGCTCCCTGTCCACCGGCTACTCAGTGATAGAGAGAGAGTGTGATCGAGATGAGAAGATACAGAGGTGAGGGGCAAGAGATAGAGAGGATGTGACTGACAGGTGGGACCCGTTGATTTAAAAAATAAGAATTGTTGACTGTACTGTCATGTAGTTAAAACCACTCCGGCTTGAGTCAGAGTGGTAATTCGTCCGGTATTAATAGCTGAAGGTGAAAGATGTCGTAGTTTTCGAGTCTGAGGGGTAATTCGTACTCATCCAATAGTTCAAGGGTGTAATAATGACTTTTTCCTAATTTTTATAATAAAGAGGTGGAAGAGCAAAAACACTTTTAATTTTTATAATAGTAGAGAAGAGATAGAGATGTTGGATAGGTAAAGATGGGTTGTTTAAACCAAAATTCTTAATTAATAAATAAAATATAGTATAATTTAATTATTTTATTAAACCGACCATGATTGAGCTGGTCAATCGGGATTAGAGAGGCAATCCGTCCGTAGGTCGTAGGAGGGCCCGCGCCCATCCCCATCCGTCGCTAGTCCTGCCGCATCCTCCGCCACCGCCGCCTGAGCCGATCCCCATCCATCCCGCGAGCGAGCAGGGGCGCCGTCGTTCGTCCTGCTGCTTCCGCCGCATCCTGGTTAGCACATCCTCTTTCCCATCTCTCTCTACCCACGCACTTTTTTTCTATATCGAATTTGCGTTAACCCTAGCTTCTGTTCTACAAATTCGCCTTAACCTTAATACTAATAACAGTTTGTTAATTTGTTCCCAAAAAGTTTGGGGGTTCAACTGAACCCCCATGTCCCATGTTAGATCCGCCCATGACGGTGCAGTGACTGAACTATTGGGGGTTTAGGGGATTTGAACATACGCAGGTAGGATTGATGCTTTGATTCGTAAGACATGGTTCATTTTTCTTGAGCTAGTGTCATCTGTTAGTTTTCCTGGATTGTACTTAGGATTGGCTGCAATCCGTAATTATTGTAAGAGCCTAGGTTGCGTGAAAGATGAACACACCCACCAAAAACTGAGTACTCGTGGGGTTTAGTATTGTTTGGCAGTATCTGTGTATAATCTGATATTTTTTTGTCAATTTACATGATTGTTTGATGTGTAGAATTGGGCCAAAGAGAGCGAAGTCTATGCCAAGTCGTGATCGTGCTGGGAATGGATGAAAAAGAATCATACAGTCGCCAGCTAGAATGATATGCGCTTTTTAGTCCATCAAGAAGTGATTAGTTTGTGATCGGTGCTCGCATCGTCGCCATGGGAAGTGCTTGCTCTAGGAAGAGAGGTCAGCTGCTGGTCGATGAGGAAGATCTATACAGTGCAAGGTTCTCCAAGAGCAGCAGCTTCAAGTGGCTGCTGCACACGTTGCCGCGCAGCGGCTCTGATGTGCACCGGAAGGTGCAGGGGTCAGTGCCGGGGCGGTGCCCATCACTAATGGAGCTTTGTGTGGCCAAAGTCCGCGAGGTAGTACTTGTGGCCTTGGATGATTGTGTTTTCTGTGTGTATTGTTGCCTGACTTGATGAGGGGTGATTTCAGGATATCGGGAGGTATTCTGATTTCTCGCTGCTGCCTAGAGATCTTAGTCAGCAGGTATTTAATGAACTGGTGGAGTGGAACATTCTCACTGAAGAGTTGCTTGAAGCTTTTCGTGATTGTGCATTGCAGGTGAAGTGCTTGATTTTGTTTGGCACATAATCATGACTGAGCTCTAAGCATGTTTGCGAAAAAAAAGACTGAATTATAAACAAGGAAAATCAATACGGAATTACTGCAAACTCTACGTAATGCAATCCTAATGTTCCCTTGAAGCAGTTTCTAACTTTCAATGTAGTATCAGGGAACGAATAAAGGCATCTTGTTGGGACATTTCTTACTATCTTGTAAAGGATTTTATGGATTATTTTTCATAAGCTAACTCATAGGAAAGTAAACTAAAATGTGTTGGTAAAATTTGTCCTGTAAGCAATTGAGGAAAATCCACTCAAGGAAGCCTCTACTGGGTACTGATACTAATAGACCAGTTGAGCTCAAGCGCACAGCTGCTATCTTATTCTGTGTAACTCAGATGATGCTTCTATCTTCCTGCTACTAGCAAGCCAAGCAATCGCTTTACTTTGTGTGTTACGTAAAGAAGGACCAAATTTGGAGTATTTCTTGTTTCTGGGATAAGTTACTCTATGAGACTAGATATTGACCTCTTATGCTATTCTTCTACATGGTCTCAGGACATTTGTCTGGCAGACTACCCTGGGGTGAGGGATGCTTGGATGGAAGTAGTGGCTTCTCAAGGGCAATCATTGTTATCTGTTGACATCTCTTGCTCTGATGTGACTGATGGTGGACTGAATCAACTCA
Organism: Oryza punctata; assembly: GCA_000573905.2. Lineage (NCBI taxonomy): Eukaryota > Viridiplantae > Streptophyta > Magnoliopsida > Poales > Poaceae > Oryza > Oryza punctata. The sequence goes on along the minus strand of CM002491.2, from coordinate 23,417,566 downwards.
AGGATTGCATCAACTTGCAAAGTTTGTCATGCAATTACTGTGATCAGATATCGGAGCATGGACTTAAAACATTGTCAGGTTAGTGATTTGCTGATAGCCTGACAGTTGAATTTGCTTCCATCTCTATGATAGAGTGGTGTGAATGTTCCTGATCACTAGATATTCTGTTCCTGTCATTTATGGTATTGCTTTTTAATTCTGCAGGCCTCTCAAATGTGACATCCCTGAGCTTTAAGAAATGTGCTGCTGTTACTGCTGAAGGAGCTAAAGCCTTTGCAAACATGGTTAATTTGGGTAGCTTGGACCTTGAGCGATGTCCGAAGATTCATGGTGGACTTGTTCATTTAAAAGGTTTCCTGCTATTCCATTAATATATCATTACAATGTAACCACAGCCATCTTATTTATTATAAATGCATGACCTAATTTTACCATTTACCATGTGTTCCCCGCACCCCCAATAAAACACACAGAGAGAGAGAGAGAGAGAGAGAGAAATCATCTAGAGCATATATAAATCTTTCTTTGTAATAAATACAGGAAAGACTGGCATGCTACCTATTTGTTCAAATGGTACTCAATCGTGAATACATTTTAATTACACTTCTCACAGATCCAATAATCACTTTCTTTTTCAGGCTTGAGAAAACTGGAAAAGCTAAATTTGAGGTATTGTAATGGCATCACAGATTCTGATATGAAACATTTATCAGGTAACACCTTTATGTTGACCATGTAGTGTCAAGCAGTGTATGTTATCACACATACTGATCTGCAAGTCTAATAAATACCCTTTTCCTTGTAGATCTTACAAATTTGAGAGAGCTCCAACTTTCTTGCTGCAAAATAAGTGATCTTGGTGTTTCTTATCTAAGAGGTATCCCAGAAATAAATTTCTTCCTTTTCCAGTGGAGCCTTATCTACCTAAAGCTACATCTATTTGTATCTGTAATATTCTGATCAATTCGTTGTTTCTATTAATATAATGACATGAAGTTTCATCTAAAGTTAGCCTCTGTTTCATATTTCATACTTGTTCTTTACAGGTCTATCGAAGCTAGCTCATCTAAACCTGGAGGGCTGTGCAGTAACTGCTGCTTGTTTGGAGGTTATTTCAGGTTTTGCATCTTTTCCTTACGAGTGCTATGTTATCAGTTCACACTTCCGTGAAAATGTCTTACATTTAGTTTGGGGAAGTCCTTGGGGTAATTTAATTTGACTGTTGAAAGGGTGCCACATCTGCCAGAACTCATGTAGAGTAATCCATTAAATTCATTACCAAAAATGGATGTTTAGGGACCTGAAGAAGTGTATGTCATGAAATTTCACACATTTCTTTGGTTCTAATTCTATATATAGTCAACTACCTCATGGATTTATCCCCAGAGGAATATCTTCTGGTGGATTTGACATGGAAATTTTAGAAAGAGAAAATCCAAGAAATGCCATTGATAAATATTCTAATCCAAGAAATGCCATTGATGAGTGCAAGTTTCATAAAATACCATCGTACAAACGATTTTATTCTAAAAATGCCATCGCCGTTAGGGTTCCATCTACCCCGCACCGTTAAATACACTGTTCATCCTATAGCACTTAACGGAGGGTTGCTAACGGAACCCTAACGGCGATGACATTTCTGGGACAAAGTCGCTTGTACAATGGTATTTTATGGAACTCGTACTCGTCGATGGCATTTCTTGGAACTGAGTGTTTGTCAATGACATTTCTTGGATTATCTCTTTTTAGAAATTCCCTTTGCAAGTTGCAAAGTGGCTTGCTAGGTAATTTGAGAGTGTCTTTCTTCTACTTTAGGACCAATATGCTGCTCCTTGTAAATGAGAGATTTTTTTTATTACTTTTCGTACTTATAGGTGGTAATGAAATTTCATTCTATTATTTTCAAAGGAAATTCATTGTTGAATTGAGGAACATTTTCTTCTTTTTTCAGTCCTATATTTCTCCGTGAAACGTAAGCTGAAACGTAAGCTTACTGTGTTACTGTTGCACAGCTAGTGATTAGAAGGCTGGTTTATAGAACTCTTTAGTTGCCTAAGATATTTCTCTGTACTGAGCGTACAGTATGTTTGACAACTCTGGTGTACTGCTCTTTATTGTAATCTATTTCATGATTACATGGACACTTAACAAGCTCCCTGTTTGGTGAGATCATATTTTCATTAATAGAAACAGTAGGGTGTTCAGCAACGAGAGGAAATCATGGGAGGAGTAGTAAGCGCGGCCGTGGAGGAAGCAGCGGTCTGGCACGTGGCTGGCCTGCCCATCTGAGCCGCCGCTCACTAAACGGTTGCCAAACCTGTTCCGAGATATAGCCCCACGCCTTTTGTGTTTTCTTTCTCGTTTGCTTGTTTTCCTTTCAGCGGAAGATTGTAAAGTTTTAAAAACTCCCCTTCTCTTAATACAAAAGATACGCAAGGCTTTTGTCCGTATTCTCAAAAAAGTTTTCATTAATAGTGATGTTATTACAGGATTGGCTTCATTGGTATTGTTGAATCTTAGTAGATGTGGAGTATATGACGAAGGTTGTGAGCATTTGGAAGGTAATATTATAACTTCTGGTTGTTGACTTTTTGGTGAACATGATGCTCTATTATTTGCAGAGAGCATTGTTTTTTTATCTACGAATAGGAAATTATGCCCTTTGTATGCAGATGACAAACTAAGTACTTGAATTTGTTAATGCTCAGTGTACGTCTAGTCAGTCACCTACCTTTTTTTTTCAACAATCGTTAAAATGTTTTGTGATCTACAAATAGGAACATGTGCCACTTTATGTCTCGTTGTGTAAGCTGACTGTATTTTGTTCTGTTTCTTCATCCTGCATGGTTGCACTTCTTCTTAGCGTTTTTGCTGGTCTTGCCTTGCAGGGCTTGTCAAGTTGAAGGTTCTCAATTTAGGGTTCAACTATATTACAGATGCCTGCTTGGTTCATCTAAAAGGTAAATAGACTTCATTATTTATCTTCATATGATATTGGACATCAATGTAGAATAATGTTTAAAAATAGCATTCGAGCATCCAAATTTGAAGCGCTGTGATCAGCGACAAGTGAGTCTTGAAATATGGTAAAGTACTGTTGTGAAAATCCATAGAATTTGATCACTATTACTCAAGAAATAACTTATATTTTCTTAATATACCAGTATTCTCTTGTTTCTGTCATTAAAATTGCCAATGATATGAGACTAGATGCATACCAGAATACGCTTCAAGAAGAATGTTTCACTTTTGCCATGTCGTTTTTGTTCAATATATATGTATACGCTCACTTATTGTATTGATTTTTCTGGAAACACGTCAGAAGTCTGACACCATTATATACTATAAATGCTAAATAACACATGAAGTGGGGAGCTTTCCTGATGTTCTTCTGTTCTTCTAGAACTGATCAATTTGGAGTGTTTGAACTTGGACTCATGCAAGATTGGTGACGAGGGGCTAGCACATTTGAAAGGTGAGTTTCTCAGTGTGCATTGTCATGACTTTTCTTTGTTTTTCCTGTTATCTTGTCTATACTAATATGAAAAATGGTAGTGCGGCACCCACAAACAGTGAAATAAGACTGCCTATTTCTACAGCTAGCTTATCGGACACAAAGCTAGAAAGTGACAACATAAGTTGCATGATGACAATATATTAGACAATAGGAATAACTTTTTATGGGCTTTAAAATATAATACGATGAGCTATTTTCACAGGCTTTTTGCTAGTATTTCGTAAAACACTAAAGGCAGAGAATCACACAATAAGCCTCATGCAGTAAGTCGTAGTTTACTTATGTTTAATGGCATATAGTATTACTGCTTTTTACCAGACTAGTCCACAATTGTCAGTTTAGCATTGACTAAGTATACTTAGTTCCTCATGGAATTCTTAATTGGTTTAATTGTTTGTATTACTGCTGGTTACATTCTTTTTTTGTCTCAAATCATTGGTGTACATCACTCTGTGCTGTAGGACTTCTGAAACTAAGAAGCTTGGAACTTTCAGACACAGAAGTTGGGAGCAATGGACTTCATCATCTCTCTGGTTTGTTTAATCTTCTGCACAAATCCTAGTACCATTAACTTTCTTTTTTTAAAACAATAATATATGATGTTTGAATAGTTCAAGCGGTTTCAGTTTTTTAGTTATTATTTTAACACTAAGCATGACTCACAGCAGTTCTTCAACTAATATATCTCCTCAGGCCTACGGAATTTGCAGAGCATCAATCTCTCTTTTACATTGGTTACGGACATTGGCTTGAAGAAAATTTCTGGCTTGAATTCACTCAGATCCCTTAATATTGATAATCGCCAAATCACAGATAATGGCTTGGCAGCTCTTGCATGTATGTCCTCTTTTTTGGTAAAATTACATTGTTTAATACCGGCGTTCGTGATTGGGTTTCCTGTTATGCATTAGGCATAGTATCGTACCCATTTTAGCAATTTAATTGGATATGGCAGGATTGGGTGCTAGGTTATTTTTTGGGGCATGTAGAGTGTTGGTCTTTTTTATGTCTGTTTAGGATGTGTTCCTTTCGTCTCAAGGTTTGATGTTTCGCTTTCGATCGAATGGTGACTCTTGTGAATTGTAGTAGGAGTAAGAATTTGGCTACAAGGTTATCGTCTGAATTCTCCAGATGTAATGTTGTGTAGTCCTTTGGTTGTATTTTACCTTGAAGTGACATTTGTTTAAGGCAGGTCTCACTGGGTTGACACACCTTGATCTATTTGGAGCTCGTATAACTGATGCTGGCACGAACTGCTTGAAATGTAAGTGTGCACATAAAAAGTTGGTCCATGCTAAGGTTCTGTTTACTAGTCTGGTGATTTTGGATTATTGAAACAAGCTAGTTTACTATAAGAGTTAAGATAATGGCACGTTGGGCTTTTTTGCACTTGTGTAGCACCGAGCTTATCATTGTGCACACATAAAGCAAATCGTATTAACCTAGCATTCTGTGGAAACTTTTTTTTCCTCAACCCCTGCTATTACTAGCATTGAATATGACAGCATCTTGGTGCATATTTTACTGGGAAATTATCACCCTTGGAAATTTGGGGTTTTATCGTTATTTTTATGCATGAAAGTATCACGTACTTAAATCTGTTTGCTAATGCATTCTTCAGATTTCAAGAATCTACAGTCCCTTGAGGTCTGCGGTGGGTTTATTACAGATGCTGGAGTGAAGAATATCAAAGACCTCAAAGCTCTGAAGCTGCTTAACCTATCTCAAAATGGCAGCCTCACTGACAAATCCTTAGAGCTGATTTCCGGTATGTCTTCTGCGCTTATGAATGAAAGCATGCTCTTTCAACACGCAATTTATCTATTTATTCACATATCTTCCATGTGTTACAGGCCTCACTGCCTTGGTCTCCCTGAACGTGTCGAACTCTCGGGTGTCGAATTCCGGGCTCCACCATCTGAAGCCGCTCCAGAACCTGAGGTCCTTGTCTCTGGAGTCCTGCAAGGTTACAGCGATTGAGATCAAGAAGCTCCAGTTGGCTGCCCTGCCCAATCTCGTCAGTGTGCGGCCCGAGTAATCTGGTACCTGCACCTGTGTCCACATGTAAATACCCACCTGCTTAGAGCAGGGCAAATGTACATATTCCCACAAGAACAAGCTCGAGTGATTTGTACGTCAGTCCTGCTTATATCTGGTCGCCCTGGGGCTGAAGGGTCTGATGGATGGCCAAGTGGTGAAGGGCTGGCATGTAAATATGTACCGGTGCTGATGGGAAGGAACAACTGTAAATATGTCGTGCTTCCTCTGCATTTTGGATGCTATGTAATGTTTCGTGTTATTGTCTTAATGAACTGGTATTGTTGCTAGACCTTTTCCCCTGATGGCTGATGGTATCATAGTCCATAGTCCGTTCGTCAACTGAATCCTGCCCTATCCGATCCTGCCTCATATGCTAACGCTGATCATATGGATGCAGTGAACAGTTTACATATGTTTTCTGGGACATTTACCCTCACATGCTAATGCTGATCGTACGGATGCAGTGAACAGTTTCAGTAGCACAATGAGCCATGCATCCAATATATGTAAATGCGATGTTGATGAGCTCACTCTGCCAAATGCAATTTAAAAAAAAGAGCACTATACGTGTCGGAAATGCTAAAACAGGCACCTATATACTTTTTTTCCCTCTGCGGGGTGGAAAAATATAGAATAGGTACCTTTCAGCAACTACAGGTATCAATTCTAAAGGAAAACCGGTATTAATACTATAAGTTGGTGACCAGTTAATTAAAAACCAACACCTATAATATATTATATGTGTCAGTTTTTAAAAAACCTAAAAAAGAAACTGAGTCGAGCCAATTGACCGACACCCATCCATCCTTATCCACTAGTCCACCTCTCTCTCTATATCGCCCATCCACGGTGTCTTTCTCGCTCACCCGCCTACCCTCTCGGCGGCGGCGGTCCCCTTCCCTCCTCCCCCTCTCCCTCCGCCGCCAACCACCTCCCTACCACCTCCTCTTCCTCATCGTCGCACGGGGCAGAGAGGACCGTATCGTCGTGCTCGGCGGCATCCCCACCCCAGTGATGGTGGGCAGATCAGACAGTGATCCCCTTCCACTTCCCCCTCCCCATCCCCCTCCACCGCCAACTCCCTCCCCACCACTTCTCCTTCTCTTCCTCCTCGCATGGAGTGGAGAGGACCGCATCATCACGCTCGGTAGCATCCCTACCCCGGTAGAGGTTGGCGGAACGACCGTGGCGGCGACTTCTCCCGCAGGCAGATTCGATTGTGTTCTTGATTTTGTTCTTGACTCTGTGATTGTGTTCTTATATGGGGTTCTCATGAGTGATTGGGAGCTGCTCGATTCGAGCCAATGCATCAAGTCGCTTTATTTTGGATTCTTGGGACCTCAAAGGCGCTGATTCCAAAACCGACACATTTGATTTTCTCTCATTAGTGCTGCCTCCGTGGTACCGGTTGAAAAATCCGACACCTATGAGATTTCCCAACAAGCACCAATAACTTTTTCTTAAAGTAGTGAATGACAGCGGTATGCCCACATGTCATTATGGATCAGTTAGAAAAAAACAACAAAATTAAGCTCCTACATTATTCTACCAACTTGAGCAAAGTATTCAAATATCGAGAATGCTCACCACACCAGTAAACACAAAATCCAAATTTTCCAGCTTCGTCGCTCGAAATATCGATAGCCATGAAAATGCTCGTGCATGGCTATCGATATTTGAGGTCCTGATAAACCCTGAGCTCCACTCGATACGCTCAAGGCTATGATTGGCCCAATCTTTCGGTGAGTTGAGATAACTACGATTTGGCAGACACGTTGATGATCTGACTACAACCGTACGAGACGTTGTTGTGTTGCGCCTTAACAATTGATACACCTCTCCGTGGGTTATTGATCTTGCCGGTGCAGATCAACTTTATTCCTGCAAGCAAATCGAAGAAACAAGTAAGAACAAGATAAAAGCAATCTGAATTGCAAATAGAAATTGAATACAAATGATAAGTTGGAGTTCTGAAGATAAACATACGGGCAAGTAGCAATGGCTAAACTTTAATCTAACAAAACCCAAGAAACCCTAAAGGGGTACGTAGCTATTTAAAGGGGTGGGAGGACGACCAAGGGGTTCCTAGGGTCGCGCTCCACCAGGGTGGGGTGAACCCCACATGGGCCCCACTTGGGCTAGGGTCCGAAATGAAGTTACAAGCCCATAGGCCCATTATAGGTGACGCAATATCTTGTTTCTGTAATTGCGGCCAACTGAGATGGAATTTGGAGATGAGGCTAGATCCATTGGAACTTCGAGGGCTTTCCATCAAGTACTCACGGACCGAAAACGGAGCTCGTATGCAGATTTGGCGGCCATTTGAAATCAGCACTGTAGCAGGTGGCCGTTTGGATTCCAGCACTTGGACACTTGATCTTGATGTGAACAATGGTTGTATCAATGGTAGCCATGGTCACATCAGGTCTCACGAATCCAAAAGAAAAAATGCAAATTTAAGCTACTACATTATTCTACCACGTAGCTCCGTGCCACGGTGCTGGCAAGTAGGAAGTCCTCCAACTTTCCTTGGTGACTTGCTATGCGATCGAAGAGATAAAGAGGCTGCAAGTGGGTCAACTCATGAACTCACTTATAGACCAAATAAGTGGGTAACCCAACCCACTTAGTTGACCTATAAGTGGGTTCGTGGGTTGATCCATTTGCAGAGCTCGCCGCCGGTGCAGAGCTCCATAGGTTAGGGATAGGTTAGATTAGGGTTAGATAAGGAAAGAGCAAGGGCAGCCAGAGAAGCATCGTCCCTTTCCCAAAATTTCCAAACCCTATAAAACCCCCCAAATTCCGTCACCACCCTTAGCCCCAAAAATCCACCGCTGGCCCTTCTTCTTCGATTGGGCACCTCATCATGGCCACCGGTGCCTTCCTTGCAAGCGGAAGCGACAGGGCCGATAACGATGCCCCAAGCTTCGTCCTGCTCGATCTCTGGTGTGACATTGTCGGCGACGACAATGACACCAGCCAAGGACCCAACGCCACCACCGCTAAATCCAAGATGAGCACCGACGAGATCATTTTTGTCACCTTCTGCACCGCCTGCAAGCAAGGTCTCTCGCACATCTCCGTCCACTATCCTGATCTAGATCTGGATTATGTGTTTATGTGTTTATCGGTGGAATATGTGAACGGAGCTGGATGTTGTGATGGAATTGTGTTGTGAATTGTGAATGCTTGGGCAGAGAGCTTAGCTCTCTGCCTGGGTCCAGAGCTCAGCGCCAACGAAAATGGCGCTGAGCCTTGCAACCTCAGCGCCATTTTCTCTAGCACTGAGACCTCAGCTGTCGTACCAGGGTTAGTGTCAGTCACCTTGGCGCTGACGTTTGCCGCCTCAGTGCACCAGCCCTGGGAAAAACAGGAGTTTTGCTGAGGTGGGACTTGCCGTGGGCGGCTAAGTCCCACCTCAACTCTAGGCACCTTGGCGTTGAGGTTTGCCGCCTTAGCGCATCAGCCCTAGGAAAAACAGGAGATGTGCTGAGGTGAGACATGCCATGGGCGGCTAAGTCCCACGTCTGGCGCTGAGCCCCCAGAGCTCAGCGCCATTTCTCTTGGCGTTGAGGTTTGAGGCCAGACCTATGGCATGTCCTTCCCAAAGCTCAGCGCCAGTAGAAATGGCGCTGAGGTTCCAAATGTCAGCGCCATTTTGTTCGGCGCTGACCCTCCATGACCTCTTAAATATATAAAATTTTTATATTTTACTCACAACCATATACCCTATCTATTATAAAGTTTACCTATTTTATAAAGTTTACAACCACAAAGACATGATATTACCACAAATCTCTAATTGAAAGATTTTATCTGCTATGTCCAATAGGATACTCTTATGAATCATCGAAATACTCTAACGAGAAATGTTCTAAAGTTTCATCATCACATGTCTTAGGGAATTCAAACCGAATACAACATCTGAAAGTAAAGATTCCGATGAAACACAACATTGTCAACGCAAAAGGCTATGAAGTATCATTATTACGCGTGCATAGTTCAACACGACAACGTCTCAAAGTATCGCTATTACATGTCTTAGGGAATTGAAATTTGGGTAACAACTTCCATTGCACTACAAGGTGCACCGGTGGTACATGCCCTTCCTTGTTGCTTCCGACCCTGCATCCTTCGCACACTGCACCCTAGCCAACTTCCTCGTCCGATCTTCAGCGTGTTCTTACTTCTCTCTGTTTTGTCTTGCCAACTCCCTTAGCTCCAACTCTTCTCTCCTCTCCCTCTCAGCCTTCTCTCTTGCCGCACGCTAGCGTTGGCGCTCCTCACGTTCTTCCTTCCACTCGCGCCATTGCCGAATCATACTCGAATGGAACTCATCCATCTCCTTGTCAATCCACTCCACAAGGTCATAAAGAGTAGGTAGGATTTCAGGTGCCTACACATTACATCACAGATTAATCCTCCCGACAAAGTTGCATAGATTCAAGACGAAACAATAGAAAATTAAAAAATTTACCTTCACTGGCATCTTCGCATTTCCCTTCTTTCCCTTAGGCATAAGCTTAGGTTTCTCTGGACTGTACGCATAGTTGCGACACATCTAGTACCTTTGAGCGTAAGTATCCCAGTCATCATTGGTCTGAAAACAACACTCATCCCCACACCAACACATTGGGAGCTTTACACCCGGTGGTGGTAGCTGCTCAGTGGAATAGCCGACATCATCCTTCCTAAACATCCTGAAATTGTAAAAACTTTTATCGCTATATCAGTTGCAATTAACCAACAACCAGAGCTACAAATTTAACCTAAATCACATTTTTCATCACACAATCTATCGGATGGAAAACTCCGCAGCGGGGGACTGTGCAGACCCCCTTTTTAAGTTCGGCCCAGGGGTGTGTGAAAGAGGCTTCCTCAGACCCGGCTCTGGCGATGAGATGGGAATCAGAAATCGCCAGACAGAGGACGGTGACACACGAGCAAGTATACAGGTTCGGGCCACCGATGAGGCGTAATACCCTACTCCTGTGTGGTGGATTATGTGTGTGGATTCTAGCTCTCCGGAATCAGACTTGGCTAGTCGCAATCCAGGGAGAAGAAGTAGAAAGCAGAATCGAACTCCCTTCCTCTAGGCCTGGGCCTCCTTTTATATCTCAAGGGGACACCACAGGGGCCAGACAGGCTGTTTTCTAGAGAGAAAGGAGAAAACTATTTTACAGATGAAGTCTATGTCGTGGCTTGGAGCGGAAGTCATCCGCTCCTTTAGTGCCGGTATGGCATCGATCAGACCGCCCATCATGGCGGTCAGCCCAGCACGTCGCTTTCCATTTAAACGGCTGGAATCTGGCAATCCACCGTAAGCCGTGCGATGCGCCAGGTGATTAGACTTGACGCACCAATCCTGACGTGGTGCGAGAGCCGGATCGGCCCTCGCAATCTTGGTGCAGCTCATTGGGAAGCGTATCATACCTACCGGGCGTGCGCCGGCACGCGCGGTACTGTACGCCATCCCATCGGTCATTCGCACAAGTCTCACGCCGGTCAGCCGACGGCGACCGGTGTCAGATGCGTGCACGTCGCTTTGCAATAGATGCGGCACGCGCATGGCGCAGGCGCACTACACCTGCACCGTCATTAATGCGGGTAGGTGAGCGCTGGGAGCGCTCACCCGCTTCGTTATGCGTGGCAGCGGCCCGAGGGGGTCGGGGGAGCCCGACCCCTGCTGGGCCTCCCCCCAAGGGGGTAGCATGTCATGGGAGGGCGGCCGCCACGTCGCCCTCGGGCCTTCTCCCCCTCGGGGGATGGCCACGTGGGCAGACGGGGCTGCCTCAAGCCCAAAGTCAACATACCCCTGGGCCTAGGACACCGACAGTAGCCCCCGGCGTAAAGCCTGCGTGGGGCCCTATTGTAGGTCGACCAGGTTTTACGCCACCTCGTCGAACCAGTGTGAAGTGGGCCCAGGTTTTCAAGGGAGATAGACAGCCGCTGGTTCCGCGTGTTGGGAGAAAACGCCTCGCAGCGATAATGGGCCCTTGTTCCGTAACAGCCTCATTATCCGGGGCGTAACCCAAGTCACCTCTCAACGGAAATGGGCCATTACTGCGTAACAGCCCTATTTCCGGGGGCGACACGCAAAACGGGACGCGTCTGCTCGTCTGCCCAAGATAATAATGATGGCGTATCTTTTGGGAACCGTACCGCCTTGAAGGCGGGCTTGACCCATTCTTCCATCTTTATGATGGTGGCGACGTTTCACACGCACGCCGTAAATGGCACGGCGTAAATGGCAACATGCGTGCGCGCGAATATCGAGGGGGCAAGAGAGCGGGCGCAAGGAACGAGAAGCCGGGTGCAGCAGCGGCCAGGGTACAAAAGGGCGCCGAGGGGGGAGGAGATCTTCCCTCTCACTCACCACTTCTCTCCCAACTCAGCTTTCCTTCGCCCTTACCTCCTCTGGTCCTAGCACCTCCCTCGCAGTGCGCTCTGGCCTTCCGGGGTGCACATCCGCCGGGGCGACGACGACGATCTCCGGTCGAGGGCAGCGCGCTGCCACCGCCACGCATCGGCAATGGTCGTATAGGCAACCCATCGCACAAGCTTATGCCGGCGGTGGTCAACCAAGGGTCGGCGATGCTGGGTAGGGCGTGCCCGGCGCCGTCGCCGTTCCCAGCCTTAAACAGCGGGGTGAGGTGCGCCCTTGCCAGCTCATACTCGCCCGTCGCGTTCTACCCCGCCACCGTTAGGAACCAGCTGCATCGTGTTGCACTTTGGACCGTGGCCGGCCGATTCAAAGACACCAGGCGATCCCTTGATCCTCCTCCTCGGCTGCTATCACCGTCGAAAATGAAGACGGTGACGCTTGCAGGTAGCACTGCCCGGTCACCGTGGTGGTTGGCGCGAGGAGCAGGGACTGCTGTGGGAGCAGGGACCGCCGCCGCTGACCGACGGGAGGAGCAGGAATTCCTACTGCTGCCGGCGGAGGAGGCAGGAACTGTTGTGGGGGCAGGGACTGCCCTGCTGCTACCGCCGACGCTGGGCGGAGCAGGAACTGCCGCTGCCGTCGGCGGAGGGAGCAAGGACTGCGGCCGCCGTTGACCGGCGGGAGGGACGGGGACGGTCGCTGCTGCCCTTGGAAGGAGCAGGGACGACCGCTGCCGCCAGTGGAGGAGGCAAGGGATTCTTCCTCGTCCATTTGTGCCCCCCTATCAGGCCTTCGTGCCGATCATGTAATAATCGACACGGCCTTCGCGCCGATCATGTAATAATCGATTCTTCACTATATGCTTGTGTATCAATTTTCTGCAATGAAATATGTCATGGTTTGCATGTTAGTTCACTGTTTCGTATATGTGATCCAAGTGTTTTCCCCCTTGTCGAGTTGCTCGGTGTTTTGTCTTAAGCGGGGGCTCGGTTTCGGGCCGCAGTCCTAAGTGATAGGAACCGAGACTAGAGCACTTGGGGAGTTCCACATGTCGAGACTGGCAAGGCTAAGAGCATGATGACCGGGGTAAGTGCGGACCCGATTGTGGGCCATTGGCGAGTTCCCCCGGAGTTCAACATGTCTCGGGGTGCGGCTCGCTCTGGGCCCCGTTGGCGTCTAGGCGGCGCGAATCACTTAGGAGCGACACGAACGCGACCGTACCGAGTGAAGACAAAAACACCCAACAAAACCCGCAAGCGGAAAACCATAATTGGACCGGATATAAAATTGTTGTAAAGCGGATGCAAAAGAGAGGGATATGTATATTGACAGTGGGAGCCCCCGGCCAACTTGGCCGTGCCCGAGGGGGCACGCGGGGTTGGCCCGAGCCCGAGGTACAACGCAGCGACTCCTCTATGGATAGAAGCAGCGAATGTGTTCGATGTTCCATGGATTGGGCAGCTCTGTGCCGTCCTCCATGGCCAGCCTGACTGAGCCCGGTCGGGGGACACCGATCACTCTAAACGGCCCCTCCCACATGGGTGAGAGTTTGCTCAGTCCGGCACACGTTTGGACGCGGCGCAGGACGAGATCGTTTATGTGGAGCGATCGGGCCAGGACATGGCGCTGATGGTAGCGCCTTAGGCTCTGCTGGTAGCGCGCGGCCCGGAGGGTGGCGCGCCGCCTTCGTTCTTCGAGGTAGTCGAGGTCGTCCCGTCGGAGGAGCTCTTGATTTCCCTCATTGTACAGGGCTGCTCGTGGAGACCCCAGGGTGAGCTCGGATGGGAGGACCACCTCCGCACCGTAAACCAGGAAGAAAGGTGTTTCTCCTGTGGCGCGGCTCGGGGTCGTCTGGTCGGCCCATAGCACCGCTGGTAGCTCGTCGATCCACGAGTCGCCGTGTTTCTTGAGGATGTTGTATGTCTTGGTCTTGAGGCCCTTAAGGATTTCCGCATTGGCGCGCTCCACTTGACCATTGCTCTTTGGGTGGGCGGGGGAGGCGAAGCAGAGCTTGATGCCCATGTCCTCGCAGTAGTCGCCAAACAGTTCACTTGTGAACTGGGTGCCGTTGTCCGTGATGATACGGTTGGGCACCCCGAACCGGGCAGTGATGCCCTTGATGAATTTGAGCGCCTAGTGCTTGTCGATCCTGATGACCGGGTAAGCCTCGGGCCATTTGGTGAACTTGTCGATGGCGACGTAGAGGTACTCATATCCTCCCAACGCCTTCCTGAATGGACCCAAGATATCCAGCCCCCAGACCGCAAAGGGCTATGAGAGCGGGATGGTCTGGAGGGCCTGGGCCGGCAGATGCATTTGCTTGGCGTGGAATTGGCACGCTCGGCATCGCCTGACCAGATCGGCCGCGTCCTGGAGCGCTGTTGGCCAGTAGAAATCCTGTCGGAAGGCCTTACCGACCAAGGTGCGCGAGGCGGAGTGAGCTCCGCACTCGCCTTCATGGACATCGGCGAGGAGCTCGATGCCGTGGTCCTGAGGGATGCATTTGAGGAGGACTCCGTTAGCACCGCGCCGGTGGAGGGCCCCCTCTACCAGCACATATCTCTTGGAGATGCGAATGACGCGTTCGCTCCCTTCGCGATCCTCGGGGAGAGTCTCATCTTTGAGGAACGCCTACATCTCAGTCATCCAGGCAATTTGTCTTGGGGGGTCGGACTCGACCCCTTCGGGCCCCGAGACCGGGACTCCCTCGGGCCTCGGGGAAGGCGTGGCAGCGTCTGAGTCCCCCGGGGGATCAAGACGCGCCGACGGCTGGGTAAGCCTTTCTTCAAAGGGACCCGGTGGGGTTGGGGCGCGTGACGAGGCGAGGCGCGACAGCTCGTCGGCGAGCGTGTTGTCTCGCCTGGGCACGTGCCGTAGTTCTAACCCGTCAAAATGGCGCTCCATACGCCGCACCTCACGGACGTAGGCCTCCATCTGCGGGTCAGAGCAGCAGTACTCCTTGGAGACTTGGTTCACGACCAACTGAGAGTCACCTAGAACCAGGAGGCGGCGGATCTCCATTCCTGCCGCCGCTCTGAGTCCAGCAAGGAGTCCCTCGTACTCCGCCATATTGTTGGTTGCCCGAAAATCTAGGCGAAGCAAGTATTTGAGGGTGTCCCCGTTTGGTGAGGTCAAAGTGACCCCAGCGCCAGCTCCTTGGAGGGCGAGCGAGCCATCAAACTGCATTACCCAATGCGGGCTGGCAGCATGTTGAGCGGGATCCGCTCCGACCTCGTGGACGGGGAACCCGAGGCTAGGTTCGGGGGTCGGGCTCCACTCCGCCACAAAATCTGCGAGGGCCTGACTCTTAATCGCGTGGCGCTGTTCGAAGTGGAGATCAAACTCAGAGAGCTCGATGGCCCACTTGACCACTCGTCCTGTCCCCTCCCGGTTCCGAAGAATTTGCCCGAAAGGGTAGGACGTTACCACCGTAACCCGGTGCGCTTGGAAATAATGGCGCAATTTCCTCGAGGCCACCAAAACTACGTAGAGCAATTTTTGGGCCTGAGGATACCGAGTTTTAGCATCCCGTAATGCCTCACTAACGAAATAAATCGGCCGCTACACCTTTCGACGGGGCCTGGTTTCCTCGTTACAGGCATCGGATCCCGCTTGGGAATGTTGGGGGGCCATTCTGGGCCTTCTCCACCTCCACTCTGGTAGCCTCGGGGTCAGGCGTCGTAGGGCCGCCCCTCCCCCCAGTGGCCTCAGGACCTTCCTGAGGTCCGGGGGCCTCTAACGACGCCTGGCGAGGGATCATAGGGCCATCGTCAGTATGGGGGCCCGAGGGCCCTCGCCTGACTGACAGGCCCCTTCGTCATCCTCTGTCCTGGGCTGTGCCGTCGTGGGTCGGTGGGGTGTGGGCCGAGGGCATTCCTCGGCGCGCTCCACCACCAGCGCTGCGCTAACTACTTGTGGGGTCGCTGCCAAGTAGAGCAGCAGCGGCTCCTCTGGCTCGGGGGCAACTAGGACCGGAGGGGCGCTGAGGTATGCCTTCAACTGATCGAGGGCTTGCTCAGCTTCCTCCGTCCACCGGAATGGCCCAGAGCGCTTGAGGAGCTTAAATAGGGGCAGCGCCTTCTCTCCCAACCTCGATATGAATCGGCTAAGGGCGGCCATGCATCCAGTGACGCGCTGGACGTCCCTAAGCTTGCTGGGGGGCACATCCTATTTATTGCGCTAAGTTTTTCAGGGTTGGCCTCTATGCCTCGGGCTGAGACCAAGAACCCGAGAGGTTTGCCCGCAGGTACGCCGAACACGCACTTTTTGGGGTTCAGCTTCATGCGGGTAGAGCGGAGACTCTCGAAAGTCTCCGCTAGATCCGAGAGGAGTGTATCTTGGTTGCGCGTTTTCACTACCAGGTCATCGACATACGCCTCAACGTTATGCCCTACTTGACTACCCAAAGTAATACGAGTAGTACGCTGGAAAGTAGGGCCTGCATTCTTTAAGCCGAAAGGCATAGTTGTATAGCAGTATGTGCCTAGAGGAGTAATGAATGCAGTTTTTTCCTCATCATCCCTAGCCATGCGAATCTGATGATACCCTGAGTATGCATCAAGAAAGCATAAAAGGTCACACCCCGCGGTGGAGTCGACAATTTGATCTATGCGTGGCAGGGGATAAGGGTCCTTAGGACATGCCTTGTTGAGGTCGGTGTAGTCGATGCACATCCGGAGCTTGCCGTTCGCCTTGGGGACAACGACCGGGTTCGCTAGTCACTCCGGATGGATGACTTCCCGGATGAATCCGGCCTCCAGCAAGCGCGCCACCTCCTCATGGATGAAGGCTTGGCGCTCGGGGGCCTGCCGCCGCACTTTCTGCCGGACGGGCCTTGCGCCCGGCCGTACGGCTAGACAGTGCTCGATCACCTCCCTGGGGACCCCGGGCATGTCTGACGGCTTCCATGCGAAGACGTCAGCGTTTGCCCGTAGGAAGGAGACGAGCGTGTCTCCCTATTTGCCATCCAGCTGACCGCCAATCTTGACGGTCTTGGACGGGTCGCCGGCCATCGCCACCTCCTCGATGGGGATCTCGTCACTCGGGGTCATCTGCTTCCTCGGGGCGTGAGACGAGGAGGCGCCATGCTCCTCGTTACCGCCCGCGGGCTTTGGACCGCGGAGAGGTCACTTGCGCGTTGTTCCGTGCAAGCCAGCGCGATCTTGAGATCGCCGTTGATGGTGATGGGGCCGCGTGGGCCCGGTATCTTCATCTGGAGGTAGGCGTAGTGGGTGGCCGCCATGAACTTCACCAACGCAGATCTCCCTAGGACCATGTTGTAGGGCAGATGGAGGTCCGCCACATCGAAGTCTATCCGCTCGGTGCGGAAGTTGTCAGGGCCACCGAATGTGACCGGGAGGTCAGTGTGACCTCGAGGCCATGTGTGCCCCGGCGTCACACCGATGATCGGCAGAGACGGCAGGAGCTTCATCCCCGGGACCTTGATGAGGTCATAGGCCGTGGGGGAAAGGATGTTGCAAACGGTGGGGGAAACCACCATCGCAATTTGTCCACCCCTGGCCATGCACGGGGGGTGGTCGGTTTGGTCGAAGGTGAGCGGGACCTCCGACCATCGAGCCCGCCGTGAGGCTTCGTGAGTGGGGACCGCAGCTAGAAGCTCGCGCTTCATGGTCTTGAAGCTGCGGCGGGAAGCATGAGCGCATGCTCCCCCATCCATGGTGGCGACGGTGGCCTCAGGCTCCTGGAAGCCTAAGTCGTCGTCGCCATCATCGCCGACGGGGGTCTTCTTCTTGGCTTCACTGCATCGGTCGCGGGCTGGGGCCGTGAGGCTCTGGCCCTCACGGTGCTCCAGACCCCGCTCCTCCCCCTACTTCTTGACGCGCTCGGCCAATCCCTTGACCGCGCGGCACTCGGGAGGTCGTGGAGGGAGGTGTCATGCACGGAGCGGGAAGCTGAGGAAGCGTTTACGCTTCCCCCTACCTGGCGCACCAGCTGTCAGATGGAAAACTCCGCAGCGGGGGACTGTGCAGACCCCCTTTTTGAGTTCGGCCCAGGGGTGCGTGAAAGAGGCTTCCTCAGGCCCGGCTCCGGCGAGGAGATGGGAATCAAAAATCGCCAGACAGAGGACGGTGACACACGAGCAAGTATACAGGTTCGGGCCGCCGATGAGGCGTAATACCCTACTCCTGTGTGGTAGATTATGTATGTGGATTCTAGCTCTCCGGAATCAGACTTGGCTAGTCGCAATCCAGGGAGAAGAAGTAGAAAGCAGAATCGAACCCCCTTCCTCTAGGCCTGGGCCTCCTTTTATATCTCAAGGGGACACCACAGGGGCCAGACAGTCTGTTTTCTAGAGAGAAAGGAGAAAACTATTTTACAGATGAAGTCTATGTCGTGGCTTGGAGCGGAAGTCTTCCGCTCCTGTAGTGCCGGTATGGCATCGATCAGACCGCCCATCATGGCGGTCGGCCCAGCACGTCGCTTTCCATTTAAACGGCTGGAATCCGGCAGTCCACCGTAAGCCGTGCGATGCGCCAGGTGATTAGACTTGACACACCTACCCTGACGTGGTGCGAGAGCCGGATCGGCCCTCGCAATCTTGGTGCAGCTCATTGGGAAGCGTATCATACCTACCGGGCGTGCGCCGGCACGCCGCGGTACTGTACGTCGTCCCATCGGTCATTCGCACCAGTCTCACGCCGGTCAGCCGACGGCGACCGGTGTCAAATGCGTGCGTGTCGCTTCGCAATAGATGCGGCACGCGCACGGCGCAGGCGCACTACGCCTGCACCGTCATTAATGCGGGTAGGTGAGCGCTAGGAGCGCTTACCCGCTTCGTTATGCGTGGCAGCGGCCCGAGGGGGTCGGGAGAGCCCGACCCCTGCTGGGCCTCCCCCCGAGAGGGTAGCATGTCATGGGAGGACGGCCGCCACGTCGCCCTCGGGCCTTCTCCCCCCTCGGGGGATGGCCACGTGGGCAGCGGCCCGAGGGGGTCGGGGGAGCCCGACCCCTGCTGGACCTCCCCCCGAGGGAGTAGCATGTCATGGGAGGACGGCCGCCACGTCGCCCTCGGGCCTCCTCCCCCCTCGGGGGATGGCCACGTGGGCAGACGGGGTCGCCTCAAGCCCAAAGTCGACATACCCCTGGGCCCAGAACACCGACACAACCCATTCAACTCCAAACTAAAAATAAACATTATCACATATATACTCCCGGTTGACAATACATCCCGAACCATATTCCTCAAATCACGGCTAGAACCAAATCAACCAAAAAAACATAGTAAAATATTAGGGAGTATAAATTCTCAACACTGCATATGAATCGTCCATACCAACCTCAACATTGAACTACAGCATTACACCATACCCCCATTCCCTAATTCACACCGCAGCCCAAACCACATTTCTCAAGCCACAGTTTCAATCAAAATACACAATAGAAATGAAAAACCGTTTGAGGAAATTAGGGTTTTTGGAGGGGTTTTACCTTACAAATTGATCCCCAACGCAATGCCCACGAAATCCCCTTCGATTAGGGGAAGGGAGGAGACAGAGTGACTGTGTGGGATGAACCCTAAGCAACGCAATGCCCACGAAATCCCCTTCGATTAGGGGAAGGGAGGAGACAGAGTGACTGTGTGGGATGAACCCTAAGCAAGGAGAGAGGAGAGGAATAGAGTGGCTGGGTCGGGAGGATGGGCGTAGCGGCCTTAAGTCCCTCAGCTCAACGCCAACCATGGGAGGATGGGCGTAGCGGCCTTAAGTCCCCCAGCTCAACGCCAACGTGGTTGGCGCTGAAGGTTATGCAGTTCAGTTCCAACCGCGTTAATGCTGAGACCCCTGTCACATCGGCACCCCTGTCACATCGCGGGGGAATCGGCTCAGCCGCTACACTGGCAGGGGATCAACGCCAATGTGTGTGGCGCTGACCCGTTAGACCTCAGCGCCAACTGCACTAACGCTAAGTTGGTGACCTATTTTTGATTGAAATTTTTGGTAAGGACTAGTATCGAAATAAGTTTTTGAAAAGAACCAATTTGTTAAAACAACAGTAACATACAGTGCCTTTCTATCACAGCAAACACATAATACGAACCACGAGATAAAGTTTGTTTTAACTTTTTCAAAGTGGAATAATTAACTATTTGACACTCTTAATCTGGACCCACATATCATAGACACAGCAGCAAGTGACAAATCTGTTATCATCAGATCTTAAGAGTAGCAAATAATTAAATACCCCTTCAAAAGTCTTATCAGAGTATCAGTTACATTTTGCGTAGGACTTAATTTACAAGAAATGATTAATCTATCCCTGCAAGAAGGGCGCTATAAAATATTTACAGCTGCTATGTGACAGGGCACCCTTTGACAACCCACACGATATTTACAGCAAAATCGCTTCGGCATCTCCTGAAATCAATGGGAGCAGCGTCAGAAACGGGTAGCGTGTTCAGCGGGAGAAGTTAACTTACGATAAGGTAAAATGTGATGTGCTTACCGTGATGGAAATCCAACCGAGAAGAAGAATCTAGCAAGGATCAAAACCATCTACTTGAGTAGCATCTGGGTAAGCGAAGAACACTTGTTGAAGTTTAGCCAGTAAGACAACAGCCCCATAGAACCTGGTGTCGCTGGCTGACGAATATCAGTTTCTCGTCTTTGTAATGCTCTCACAAATTCCTCCGAGCTCAAGTTTCCATCATGATTTGTATCAAACACATGGAAAATGATGTCGACTACTCTGTCAGTTAAGTCAACACCACAAACCTACATCACAAACCAAAAAGGGAATGGAATCAATTAGTGGATGTACAATAGTGATAGTAATCAAGTATTAAGCAGCAAGAGTTAGCAGTTTAGTAAGTGGGCATTAAGATAACAGAAAAACCATGGAGATCATTTATTTGATCAAGAAGAGCCTCAAAATCAATTCTTTTGCTTGGAGATATCGAATTTAAGTATCATGAACTTAGTAGCCAAACTTACATGATGCGCTGCACGCTTGAGATCCTGCTTTGTCAACAGCCCATTTACTTTCCCATAAGTAAAGATAGCCATCGCCAGCGGCTCCAATCTTCGTCGCAAATCAGCAAAGGATTTAAACTCCTAAAGACCCCAAGGAATATTCGCAAGGAACTAAGGATCAAACAAGGAAAAAGAATTCTAAAGAAAAGTACAACTTGGGATCATGCAAAAGTCAAACCTCGAAGGTGATGCGCACTCCTTTGAGATCAGGATCATTGCCTAAATTATCAACTCTATCAAGTAGCTTGTTGATGTGATTCATGTCAGCAGAAGCGACCATGGATAATGCGAAATCCTTTGCTGGGATAGTATTAGATGACTTGACGTCATAATGACTGAATTCCAGACGAATAATCTGCAGGTGAATGGATTAACAGAGATTCAGGATTGCACATATAAAACATCTACTTTCTTGTGCCATGTACGTACTAACAAATAGTTGTACAGATTCTTTTGTTCTTTTATGTATGTTGATCAATAACATCAGTATGTAGTATGTACCACTAGCTACCTTACTGATATAGTGATATCCTACCAAAAGGAATGAGGATACAAAGCTTCAGCAAGTATAGAGACGATGAGAGCACGCAGACACAATATGCTACGTTGGAACCTTTGGTCATATATGATAAAGTTAGGTGTTTTTAGTTCAGAAACATGTAAAAAATATGGAGATGTGTGTTTTACATTTCACAATGCAAATACGGTCTCAGACTCTCAGTTTAATTGAGTCATAAGATGGTTATTAGAATGGGCATTCATGACAAGTCACTGGACTAAATTCTTACAGAAATAGAAGAACAGAAGAAATGAATCACCTCGTCATGCAATCCTTTCAAAAAATTTGTAAACTTGTCATAGTGTAGAGGTTTGTTCCCATCATTACCAAAGAAGTACTCAACCACTCCACCATTTTCCACAGGCTGACCAACTTTTAGTCCAGTACGTAAGCCATCTCTATGGGTGGCTCCTTGTCTGTTATAGGATCTCATCAGTGCCATTACTTTCTTGAACTCTTCTTTGTCTATCTCTCTGAAAATGACAAGTAACAGATAAGGACAACAAAATAACAGAGAATAAGCTGGCCAAAATTTGTTCATACCCTTCTTTTACCATCAACTAACAAGTCAGATGCTCATAAAGAGCTGGTCTTTTCTGGACGAGAAGAGAAATTAACTGCATGCGAATGGTCACAGGTAAACAACAATATAGCACAAACAAAGGCAATATTTAAACGCATCCTTGTTTATGCACAAATCCAAGAGCACAAAAGGGAAACATACCTTTAGCAGCTTCAGTAATAAAAGGTGTACACATGAAAAGAAAAGGAATGCTGAACTAAACCACCAAAAATGGTACATACAGTAACCTATTGGTTTTTACCATTAACTATCAGATTTTGTGATTTTGTTAAACATGCAAACACTCAGGTTTATTAATTAAAGAATGGCTATATGGCAGATGCATATCATCATTCTAGCAGCAGGGTCATATTACTAAGACCAAGACTAGTAGTACTAGAAACAGGACAGTACGAGCTACCGAGCAGATGCATATCATTCTGACAGCAAGACATGTTGCTAGAACAAGTGCGATAGTAGAAATAGAACTCACCCGCTGTGGTCAACGTCAAACATTTTGAAGGCCGCACTGAAACTTGACTCAGGGATGCTGAGCAATGTCACAAAAAAGATGTACCTAGAAAACCACCATAAGCATAATCAGCATCAAACCTACTTAGAAATTGAACCTATGCAAATGATAAAATAGGGTGCAGATGTTTATGATATTGACCCAAGGGATCTTCATCTATAAGTCTCAAAGTGAATCATGCAAAGATCCCCGCAGCAGTATTTAGGCAAAAGTTAAAACCCTTTGATTGAAACATTCTGAAAACACACAAGTGATTTAAGTATTCCACCTAATATGGATAAAATGCACTTACTCGGCAAAGGAGATGAGCCTATCACCGTTTGTGTCAAACAGCATAAAGAACTCCGATGGAGCACAGTGCAACTCTCCAGGATTGCGTTCCCCCCTTAATCTTCCCTCCCGAACTATGTTCGATTCTGATGGAGGGAAAACAGGAACTACTGCTCTCATCAAGTCAGCAGGCAACATGAATACTTCCCCTTCCGGGTTCCGCACAGATGCGAAATATTCAAAGATCTACTCGCAGAAACACCCTGAATTAGGATACCAAAAGCCGACCAACAAAATTAAGCAGGTTTACACTTAATGAACCAAATTAATTACCTTTTCAGGAGGGCTGAGCAGCCGTATCCGTTTCTCGTAATTGAAGAACACCCTTCTGCGGAATGAATCTGTCGAAGAAAAGCAATTAAAATCATTAAACCATTCTACAACTTCACTGAGGAGATGAGTTCAACGCGCATAAAATGGTAGTGAGAAGCATTAACGCACTTAGAAGCAGAAAGCGCCAAAGACTTTCCTACACTACAACGGCCGCATCATCTAGTTTGGATTTTCTCTTCGGATGTTGTCGCTTATCGCTTATCTGCAGGTAGATCAGCGCAGCAAAGAACTCGCCGTACCGATCGCAGATCACCACCAGCTCATCCCAAGAATTAAAGTGCTAAAAAACGATCGGAAAAGTAGCAGCGACGCTACGGACGCAACTGTTTACGGGAGAGAAATCGGAGAACATGACAAAGCGGGGTAGCTTTACAGAGAGAGCAAAGCTTAGTAGAGAAGTAAAGGAAACAAGCATCACGGGACAACGGCGGCGGCGACGCGCTAACCGATCGGACTCCATGAGAACAATCGCGAGATGAATCGTTAAGCTGGAAGCAAATCGCTGGGGGAGAAAGCAAGCGAGCGAGCTCACCTCCGAGGAGGAACCTCCTCTTCCGCCCTCGCTCCTCCACGGCGCCGGCGCCTACCGAGATCTGCCCCGCTGGGGCGTTGGCCACCTCACCGGAGTCCGCGAGCGAGGGGGTGACCAGCCACATACCCAGCCCGGACCCCACAACCGCCACGGCGGCGGCGGCGGCCAGCAACCCCTCGCGTCCTCCTGCCGGCGCCCCCGCCTCAGCGCTCGACAGTAAGCCGCGGGCATGCGGCGGCGGCGCCCTGAGCCGTCGGGCGGCGGAGCGGAGGAGGAAGGCCGCGCCGCGGGGGAGGAGCGGAGACATGGGAGCGTCGGGATCGGTTCGGTCGTCGGTTGGAGATAAGAACGAACGAGGTGGTGGTTACGCACTTCCGCGGGGTGGGAGGAGGAAGAAGAGGAGGAGGCGGCGATGCGTAGGTGTGCGTGCGCGTGCGGCGGAGGAGGAGGCGAGACGAGGAGAAAATAAAATGCGGGTGGGCCTCGGTTTTATTGTGGTGGTGAAGTTTACTTGACTTTTGCGGGGGGTATTTTTGCTACGTGCACAGATAGGCGGAAAGTTGCTATGCTGTGCACACGAAGAAGCATCTCGCTTTTCACTTGCTTTGTGAAAAGCTACTAGGAGCAGTACATCAAATACAATGGTCTGCACACGGATTGGAGTCGTTGCTATTTTTTTAAGTCAGCAGTTTGGTTTATGCGGCAAGTTTATATATGGTATATATACGTGACAAAAGGTGCTTAGACTTACGCGGAAACAAGTTGAAATATATTTACAGATGGATGGCTACGTCTTCACTCGACAAGTTGGGGTAGTTAATTGATCATGATAGACAAGGTATGTGCGTGGCATTGCAACAATGTTGGGAGATACAACTAGCTAGATAGTAAGATAGACAAGGTACGTGCGTGACATTGCAACAATGTTGGGAGATACAACTAGCTACTCACAGTCGTGACTGAGGTAGCAAATTAGCAATAGCATGGAACGCTAGCATGTTTCACTATATTCTCCTAAATTCCTTTGTAGGGTGGGACCCAGTTGCATTGACCGTAGGACGTTACCACCGGATAATTTTTTTGTGCACCACAAGTCTCCACGAGTGGCCAATGATTTGTGTGCAAGATTAAACCTTGGGAATGGGGTGAAACTGCCCTTTGTTTTACAGTAGAAATGATAGTTACCTATAATGTATCCACATCATCAACTTATTAATTATTAAGAGATAATGTATATAATAAATTACCTCTAGCACACTTACTCAATACACCGTATTAATTTTACTTTAGATGTTTCCTATCAATTTATTGACCTCTTTGTTCTCATCTCTCTTAGAATTTGTGTATAAGTTACATATTGCATGAGAGGTGGTTTCTCCTCTCTCTCCCTTCATTTCTCTTATCTACCTTATCATGTGAGTTTACATGGCACCTCAGTGCCTATTGCCCTACTTGCCCTGAGCAAGGATAATAGTGGAGAGTGTTGACTCTTATGCAAGAACTAGTTATACACTTACTTCAAAATATTTACTTTTAAGTTCACAGTAAGAGCAAGGTTAATAATAGAGCTAACTACTAGCTAGCTATAAGTCAATCTAAGAGTTAACATGTATAAGTGTAAGTTTTATAGAAGTGGGGTTGTTACATCTAATTTTATCTATGTAAGATAAGAAGTGATAACAATACATCACATCTATACTACTTAAAGCATACTAACCACAATGATTTTATTTTGCAAAACGGTGTGTTTTTTGCAAAAAGTTTCTATACAAAGTTGCTTAAAAAATCAAATTAATCCATTTTTTTAAAAAAATTAGCTAAAACTTAATTAATCACGCGCTAATGGACCGCTCCGTTTTACGTGTTCACTGTTTGGGTTGGGAGCTGCCTCCAGCGAACACAGCCTAATAGTATAGCTAACTATTAGCTATTAGCCTATAATAAAGCTAACATATATAATAGTTTAACTATAAGGTTGACTTTATTTTTTCTGTCATATCTCTTTCTCTCACTATAAATTTAATGTAAATGTTTTGGAGCAGGTGTATAGTTAGCTCTTGCATGAGAGTTAATATTACTCACTTTTCTTTTATTTCTCTTTCACGTAAGTTTATAAGTTTATAGCTGATCTATAACATACTATTATTTTTGCTCTAAGAGAAAAAAAGAAGAGAGAAAATATAGAGGTAACAATATAGTTAACATATTATATTATACATATCAGATTTAGTTAATACTGTTAGGCTTTGTTCGTTGTTGGGAACTGTTGGGTGTTCCCAATACGCACAGTAAACACGGAAAACGGAGCGATCCATTAGCGCATGATTAATTAAGTATTAACTTTTTAAAAAAATAGATTAATTTGATTTTTTAAAAATAACTTTTGTATAAAAACTTTTTATAAAAAATACACCGTTTAACAGTTTGAAAAGCGTACGCGCGGAAAATGAGAGTAGTGAGTTGGGAAAAAGGGAGGAAGAAAACTTGCTCTCAGCGGGGTCAGGTGCCACCGCGCTACGCCACCGGCCAGCGTTGACGGTTTCCGCGTCCTCAGGATCGAGACACCCTACGGAAGAAATTAAATTCTGATCCCGTCTCTGTCGGTCTATCCCCAAAGCTTGACAAACATGACACCCCGGAGCCCACCTGTAGGAGAGTCTACACTCCATGGTGCTTGGCCTGGCCGGTAGCAACGTCAACGTCGCCGGGCGCCGCGGCGCCGGTGGTTTTGCCCGTGAGGGGACGCGGGCCGCCCACCGGAGCGCTGCAACTACCGCAAAACGGCCCACGGGTCTGGAAGAACCAGCCAATTTCAGGTGCGATTTGGTTCGTGGCCACACTGATGCAACCAACTGGACGCCCATCTCAACGTCCAGCTGAGTGAGCCTGAACCCGGCACAGAGTTCACGGTGGTTCTTGCTTATTGCGCTGGATCTGGTCTCCCTCCCAACAATGTCATCACTCATCAACATGTCATCCACGGAGGACGGAGCAAAGTACACCAACTTGTAAACCAGCTCATCACGGTGGCACGAGACTTTTGTCTGCTTAAGTGCTTTTGGCTTTTGACTTCCGTGTTTTTCAGTGGATGGAGATTCTGCAGGGGAATAAGTTAATTCGAGATCCTTTAACTTTGACATCAAATCCAATTTTCATTCTTGAATTAAGAAACCAGATACAATCTATCCTCTCTAACTTACAAACCAGTGCAAACGAGATCTCTTGGTAGTATTAACCCGGTTTTAGTTAACGTGGTGTCTACATAGCTCATTAGATAATCTTCGTCTCACATGGTAATGATGTGGCACTTACGTGTCAATCCGATCAAAAAAATAATAAATAGCTCATTAGATAATCTTCGTCTCACATGGTAATGATGTGGCACTTACGTGTCAATTTGATCAAAAAAAAATAATAAAAATGTGAGACCCAAATAACAGGTACACACAAATAACAAAAATAGTGAAAGCCATGTACGACGGAATCAGCTCACGCAGGTGAGACGAGCGGCCGGTTTTCCGGCGGCCGTTGTCATCGTTCGGGCTCGAGCGGAGGGCCGCAGCTCGCGCCGCGTGCCCTTCTCTCCGTCGGGCGCCACCTTGCTCTCTATCCTCTCTCTCTCTCTCTCTCTCTCTCTCACCTGCTCGGCTGAGCAGGATGGAGCAGGTGGCCGGAGTAGGGAGACGGGCGGAGCGGCCGGCCGACGGAGCAGGGCGGGCGCCGGGCGGAGTCGGGGTTCGTTGTCCCGCCGAGCTGGGATCTGGACTGGACAACCCCGTGAGGGGGCACATGGCTCAGGGCGGCGCCGCCCAAGTACCCGCCGCATCAGCAGCAGCTGCAGGCTGCATTGGGGGAGGAGGAGGCGGCGTGGTCAGGGATCGCGAGACGCTGGAGGCGGTGGTGGGCGAGGCGGCCACGCAGTCTTCGTCGTCGCACCTCGCGGCGAGGCCCGTGCCTGTCCCGGCGGCGCTATGGCTCGGCGTCGGGGTGGCGGCAGACGCGCTGGTGCCGTGCGCGGGGGGTCGACGTCGAGGCAGCGGAGGAGGGGCGGAGCACGCGGCCGTGGGTGGTGGTCGGCGAGGACGGCGAGCTCGAGCTCGCTGGCTCCCCTCCCCTCTCCCTCGCCTCCATCCTCTCCTCCTCGCCAACCTCCAACCACCACAGCCGCCTCTCCTCCGCCGCCGCGGAACGCCGCGATTCCCTCCTCGCCGACCACCTCCCACCGCTGCTGCCTTCCATGCTGACCGCCGTCGCCGCTAACTCGTTTGGAATTTGGGAGCGCAGGGAGAAAGAGGGGATAGAGAGGAGAGAGGGTGAGGTGGAGGAAGTAAGTGGATCCCACTATATTTGTTTATGTTTTTATTTGACTAACTTTTGGACCATATATTTTTTTTTATTTTTTTATTTTTTTAATCTCAATTCTAATGCCACGTCAATAGCTACGTGGGACGATGATCAAGTTAAACCATTTACGTAAGTACCACGTCAGCTAAAACTAAGGTCTAAACCACCTTGGAACCTTATTTGAAGTGGTTTTGGGAGTTGAGGGATGCTTAGTATCTGGTATTTCGGTTTAGGGATGAATATCAGATTGCGTGATAAATTGAGGGATATTGAGTGAACTTATTCCTTCTGCAGGGGATAGGAAGTTGGGACTGGGTCTTGGGAGTTGGCCCAGTTTCAGGTTCTTTGATATGGCTCAGTTTACGGCCTTACCACTTATTACTAGAGAAACATGTCTTAGAATATGATCTCCTTTTTCCGAATTCAAAGAGATCAAAGAAATCATATGATGTGCTTAGAAGTGTTGGCTGTATATATTCGCCTGTGAATGTAGAAACCGGATGTTTATCCATCATCTTAAAAGAAATGCGCTTGAAGTGTCGATCCATGTTATACTCATCACGTTGTGTCTGTTTACATTCGTAAGTATTTGCAAACTTTGGTGTATCGTTGTTAGGAGTAACTAGCATGGTGGTCCGTGCAAATTACGCGGCTACCATCATATATATATTCTTATTTTGTTATTAAAATATCTTAAAATAATAACATATTTTAATTTTTGTACTAACTTTATTAAACTGTCAACGTGTAATATTCATATTGTGTTGTATACACGTGATATTAATTATTTTTAATACCGAATTTTCGTTTCTCAATTATATTTCTATATGACCTCTAGACTCCTCTTCCAACATTCTTTATTTTTTTTAATTATGAATTTTGTTCCTATATTTCTTATTTTAAATTCAAAATTTCAGTTATTTCTAAATTATACTCCTATATGAACTCTTGTCTCCTCTTCCAATATTTCTTATTTTTCAATTCCGAATATCCGTTATTTATAAATTGTATTTCTATGGACTCTAGACTCTTTTTCTATTATTTTCCTTATTTTTTAATTATGAATTTTCATTATTTCTAATTGTATTTCTATATGGACTCTAAACTCAACTTTAGATATTATTTATTTTTTAATTTCGAATTTTAATTACTTCTAAATTGTATTCCTATATGGACTCTAGACTATTGTTCCACTAGTTCTTTTTTTAATTTCTAATTTTAGTTATTTGTAAATTGTATTTCTATATGTACTCTAAACTCTACATTTAATTTTATTAATTTTATTCGGAATTTTAATCAATTCTAAATTCCTGTATGGACTGTATACTCTTCTTTCAATATTCCTTATTTTAATTCCTAATTTCTATTATTTCTAAATTGTATTTCTATATTTACTCTAAACTTATCTTTCAATATTTTTTAATTCTGAATTTCAGTTATTTTTAAATTGTATTTCTATATGGACTTTAATCTTCTTCCCATATTCCTTATTTTTTAATTTCGAATTTTCGTTATTTCTAAATTGTGTTTCTATATGGATTCTAACATCTACTTTTAATTTTCTTATTTTTAATTCCGAATTTCCATTAATTCTATTGTATACCGTCATGGACTCTAGTCTTCTCTTCATATATTCCTTATTTTTAATTCTGAATTTCAGCTACTTTTAAATTGTATTCCTATATGAACTCTGTTTTTTCTTTTTCTCCGATTAATATGAGAATTTATAGACCATGAGAGCGAACGTGGAGGCTTCTTTTTCTATTCCTTTAATAAGTTATTAATAAGTTAGTAGATAGATTGTAAGTTGAGAGTTGGCTTGGGACACATCTACTGAAATTCAGACGTTCACCGGGCTGAAATTCAGACGTTCAGACCACAGAAGACAAGGCACATAATCAGTTTCCAGGGGAAAAAAAAGAGGACACACATAACCAGGCTCATTGCACTCATGGTATTAACAGTGTCAAAGTGGGGGTGAATATATTGTACAGCATTCTCAAACTTGATGTACAAGAACTGCCATATGAATACACACCCCAAGTTTCATCCCTTCGACAGCCGGCTGTATGCTGGGAACTACTACGACCACAAGCTTTACAGAACAGTTGCAGATGAAATCAGAATAACTCCCCCATCCAACAGAGACGAATCAAGCAACAGTAGGACAATACAGCACTGGAATATGAATCGATAAGAACGCCAACTATAAACACTGAGGTGATGATTTTCTCCAAAATAGTCTGTTCATGCTCAAACTTCAAAGCTTCTATCTTGATGCAATCCAACGTGCCATCAGTGGAGTTGTTGACTCCGAGGATGTCTGAACGATCCGCTTGCATAGAGCATCTGATAAACTGGCTTTATCCTCGCTATGAAAACCACACTCACTAGGGTTCCACAGCAACAGACGATGGCACAAACGTAGAAGGTAAGCCTGAAACAGTCAGGCCCAAGGCAGGTTGAGGGTTCCAGCACGCCTGGCTGCTGCTTTGCCGCTTCCTTGTCATAGATATAACCAGCGAGAAGAGCTGAGAAGAAGAATGCACCTAGGGGATTCACTAACAACATGAAGTTGTACATCAACCCAAAGTCCTTCAACCCAAAAAGTTCTGAGACTGTCGGGATCATGACGGCAAATTGGACACCGTAACATATGCCCAGGAATGTTGTCGAGACATAAATCAAGCTATGAAGGCCAGTTGCGAAAAGGAGGAAGGTTATCACCATGATTATTTGTGTGCACATCATCCAGAAAGGGCGAGGAAGCATTCTTGACCTGCAATCAGGTTTTACTCAAATCATTTTACAGAAGCAGCATCTAACAGTTATCAAGCATCTAGCTTAACAACAAGAGTAAAGAAAAATTCACAGTATTGTGGATGACTAGGAATATGCAAAGTGATTGCCAGTCTGCAGGAGATAAATATCAGCGGCCAGCTCATCTGAGTGCTGCCAGGATTTCACAGAATTGCTGAGGTAATAGTGGCTTCTGGTTTGATATGGTCATATGGAGTAATATTGGTACATCACAGTAGGCAAGAACAGAAAATGTTACTTCTTCAGCTTATGTTAGCTGCTATACGTGTCAGCTATGCAATGATAGAAATTGAATGAATAAAGTAGTTGCAAAGTGGTTAAAGGGAGCTGACCTTACGAAATATTCAGAGACAGAACCACCAAGGATACGGCCAACAAAGTTGCAGAAGCCGAAGAGGCACAACAAGATAGTAGTATCATCAGCACCAACAGCCATTCCAACCTGAGCTAGGTTGTTCAGAACAGTGACACCAGTTCCAACTCCACAAAAGTACACAATAAATAGTAGCCAAAAATCTGCCTTAACCAATGCTTCTCGGAATGTGAAATCATCCCCCCTTCTGGGCCCTCTTTTCTTTTTCAAATTCACGGCTCCCTCACCCTCAGCCAAAAGAAGATCCACATCGGTAGCCTCATCAGAATCATTGGCTCCAGCGGCAAATGTTGAAGTGCCACCAAGAAGCGGTTCTGAATTCTCTTGATCCGGACCAGACAAACTATCAGTCGAATAAGACGGTGCAAGGGTGCTAGTCTTTTCCCTTTTTGGTTTGTTTGGATAAATAGTCATTTTTATTGGTATTGCCAGTGGAGCAAGGAGCAAAAGTATCATTATACCAAACAAAAGGTAGGTAATAGTCTCACTTAGTTTTAAAGTATCACCGAGAACTGTAGCTACCATAAGATATACACCGAGAACCACACTAGAGATCTGCGTGAACATGAAATGACTGTGCTCTGCTGCGTTGTCCTCATCCAGTGATGGAGTGCAAGGCCTAACAAAATACATCACCAGAATACATGCGGTGGGGATCCCCAAAGCAAGCAATAGCAAAAGGTTTGTGGGAGAGTTCTGAAGCATTCCATTAAATGTTTCTGTGTAGACAGCAGCACTGACAGCAACATAGCCCTTGATCAGACCAGCAACAGTTCCCCGGCTGAGAGGAAAGTTCCTCATATTGGTCACAAGCGCAGCGGTGCCCAACCATGCGCTGCTGTTTGTGCCAATACATAAGGCTATGCACAACTGCAAGAGGCATCCAACAAAATATGCTAAATATAAAAAGAATCGCTTGAAAGTATTGCGCTACAACATGAGCAAGAAATATCAGATATGGACAATTCTTCAGGCATTTGAGACAGAATTTTACCAAGATGCAGTTCCATGATTTAGGAAACTAAGCCAACAAGATATAAAGTTCTATGCACGTAATACTAGTCAGCATTTGCATATTTGCCAATATTACAGATAAAATCTTGATGGTAAACAACCAATTTCCTTTTAACCGTGTGCATACTTTATTTTCTTTATCAGATCTCTCCATAAGGATAGCATGCACATGTACTGCTCGCCTGATTTACTAGTACAGAATAACTGAAAAGAGACATGATAATCGAATTTGTTGGATCTTTTGAGATTCAGAACATTTTGCAATTACAGGAAGTTCTTGCAACGTTCAAAGAAATAACAGTGTCTTAACAGTGGCTTCTTTGGGAGACAATTCTACTTTGTTGGAAAACTACGCAGTTAAATGGAGTATCTTGATTCATGAATTAAGTTTGTTGAACACTTGAACATATCAGGAGGATCATGAAACAAAAAAGGGACTAATTTTGTCCAAGAAGGTCATTCAGCAGATGCGATTTTGAAGATGAAGACACTGATGGAAAAGTGACTGGTGTTTGTATCGAAATTTTGGTGAGCTCTTAACTTAAAAAGTATCAAATGTCGACTAGGAATTCCAGATCATTTTTGGCAAAAAATTCTTTACAGTGATTAAAAAGTTACTCAGTGTAATACCAATATCTTGTTGGATTGATTAAATCTTGGCTCAAAACAACAAACATTTTTTCCCTAAAACAACACGAATGCAAGAAAGCAGGATAGTAGGTCTAATGTCTGTCTCTAAATTATCAAAACATGAATACATACAGAATGGGCTGGCATTTTAGAGTTTAGACATTCAGGGTCACAAAAAAGCAACACACATGCAAATACAATAACAAAAAACAGCTACACGACACAAGACCAGAACATGTTTACCATTAAGTGTACAACACTAAGGATGCATGAACTTCACTGTTTTTCTTTGCCATGCTTTTACATTGTCAATGTATTTTGTAATGGAAAAAGTCCCAACAGAAATTGTTTCCATACCAACTTCAGCAATAACCTTCCAGTGGTCACAAACACCAGTGAATGACATCCCCAGGCATTGCAAGTCAGATGGCTATTCAAAGTTGAAAACCACCAAAAGTTGAGCAACCATCACATTCAAGAATCTCAATCATGTTGTATTGGGTATTTGGGTGTCAGCCAATGCTTCAATCAAGTAATACAAACTTAGACCATGTAAAATAAAAAGACCCCTATGTCATCTCCTACATATCCGACTCATCAAGAATAACCTCAGATACAACCTCTCTGATCTCTAATAGTTTGTCTCTATCATCAATGCCATTATAATTCCTTTTCTTTTAATCGCACACTCACCTCACAACTCTCAGTCTTGTTTGTCGGTGTCCTATCTCATATTGTCTCTTGTATAAGAGATGGCACGTTCTCTCACTTCACCCCTTTCTCTGCCACCTAGTTTTTTTAAAAATATATAACATGGCAATTATAAGAGACAACCTAGATAGCACTCTGAGCATGCCTTACTACTTATATTTTGACCTCCTCATTTATGGCATAAATTTTGCCTAATCTTTATATATGTGGCACACACAGATAATGTTGGGGACCAGCAATAACCATAGTTTTCTGTTGCTGCTGCAACAGTAGCACTCATGTAAAACTGAACAGTAAATTTCTGTACACATAGTTTACTAAAACCAGATTTTTGAACCGATTAAAGTCAGCCTTACTGCTTCTTGAAAATAACTTTAGGGCATTATCTTGCCAAAATTTGTCACCAACACTTAAACCATATAAGAAGCTGTAGGGATGCGAATACACCAGCTCAAGTTGTCAGATTTGCGAAATTAAAGTTATAGGTTTGCTGTGGCTCTCAATACTGGAACCAATTATGCCCCATTTGCAAGTATGATTGTTTAAATAGTCAACAATTATTCACCTAAAGAATGGACCAAAGTCTGACATGTTCTACCGAATGGCAGGAAATAAAGAACTCCATATGACACATTTGGTTTCACGCTTATTCTAGGAAAATATCTAGCGGTGTTGTTGTCATTCATACAGTTAAAAAACTCGCACATGTAGGCACAATGATTTATATATTGGGACAAAAACTATCTTGCAACATTCTACAGATGCCGCTAGTCGACCATCACCTTCGGCATTCGTTCAGTCAACCAAGCCATATCCAGAAATTAGGCTCCAAAAGGACAATAGTCGATTTTTTTTAAAAAAGAAAAAGACAAAATTGGGAATTTGAGAGCTACTATGTGCAAAAAATTTAGGCCCTCAATTAAAAACTGTTCATCGTCATCCTCATTCAATCTCCGCCATGAGGTGCTCATATCAGGCAAAAACAGCGCAAATCCCCACGGAAACAAGCAAAGCTAGTAAGACGAGCACACAATCACCGAATCACAACATCCATGGATGCAAACGAGGAGAGAGCACACGGTGGAAGGAGGGCGAGGGCGAGGGCGAGCGGTACGTACCACCCAGTAAGGCATGACGAGGGTCTTGGTGACGGCGAGCCAGAGCGTACCGAAGCCGAACAGGGCGCATGCGGAGCCGATGAGGAGGATGAGCCACGGCGGGAGGCGGTTGGCGAGCACCCCGGGGACGAGCCCCACGTTCTCGCCGACGTCGTTGGCGACGCCGAGCATGGTCAGCGCCTTCTGATTGTACCCCAGCGCCTCCTTAATGGCGTGCGAGTAGAGCGGGAACACGTACGCGCTCCCCGCCGCCACCTGCACCCACACCGCCGCCGCCAGCCCCACCCACGGCGGCCTGCTCCCCGCCTTCACCTTCCCCACCCCTCCTCCCCCTTCCCCTCCTCCGGCCATCCCTCTCCTCCGCCGCCGCTAGCTCACTGCTGTGTGCGCCACTGTATATATCGTGCGCCTCCCCGGCGGCGATGGCGCGGCCGTACGAGGAGAATGGGGGAGGCTGCTGCCGACGTGGCCGGTGGTTCACAAGCTTTAGGAATTCTTTTCTTTTTCTTTTCTGTTGGGTCCTTGGGAGAGAGCTCACTTGGGGAGCAGAGATATGGCTGCTCGGTGGCTGGCCTCTATATTGGCAGACTAAGCCGGCGCCACTCGAAATTTTGTTCTATTTGAGGAGGATTTGGATGGATCGTGGATGAGTTCAGTCGAGGAATCCCGTTTTGTTCTTCTTTCTACTTGTTCCTGTCATCTTTACACCCACCAAAATAGAATTTCAGTCAGCTCAAAGAAAGAGAGAAGAATTTCTTTCAGTACATATGGTCATGCTGATAATAAATAACCCATCTATTCAGTATTCATTTATTACTACTTGTTGCTCCAGTTTATATGTCTGCTTTTTTAATTTCCACTCAGACGATGGAGTTTAAGATTTTCTTTCATGATTGCTACGAAAATTAATGAAGTGACTCTTACCCGTTCTTACTCCCTCCATAAAAAAACCATAGTACAATGGAACGAATTTAGACACGTATTTCCTCGTAGGTTACTTTTTTTTAAACGGAGGTAGTATATTACATGGCTACAAATACTTATATTTAGATTTTCTTTTTAAAAAACAAACACAAACGCTCACAACGTGCGCAAACTCATCCTTATAAACACACAATTATATTCTACCCATATGAGCTCCATCGAAAGACTAGACCGATATATCCTGAGATTAACGAAATTATCACGACGCATCATTATTAATAGGTACGTTGTCTACCACTAAAAAAATAATTAATCGTTCATACGAGCACCTGTATTATATTCAATCTGGAGTCTGTAAGGTGGTGTTTTTATCAGGATGTTTGTATTGAGATATATCTTTGACCTCCGGTCCTCTGCAATTTTCTATATAATTAAATGGTAACTTGTTGCCTCTACATCAAGAGTGCATATATTATACATTACTCTATAGATAATAGATTACTCTCTTTTTTATTATTGTTTTAGTGCTGAGATATGAACGTGCCCGTATTCGTGGCAATTTCATAAGGATTTTATGAGATCCCAAACATCACAATCAACCACAGGACTATTTCATCTCTGCAATATTGCACATGCAGCATACTACACCGACAAATCTCATCACTGTAAAATAGTCAGGGTATTGGATGATAATTGCAAACAGATGTAGAAAGGAAGATCTCGCATTTATCTTTGTACTCGGTTTTATTCATGTTAGAATTTTTTTTCTTTTTTGCGGACACGTTATAAAGTTGAACACATACTCCATGGTGTTAGTCTCTCTATTTTAAAATATATGTTGCTATCAATTTTTATCTGACATTTGATAATTTCTATTATTTAAAATTTTAGTGTAGATATAAAAAATATAAGTCAAATTTCGATAATAAAATAAGTCCCAACAAAATAAATATTAATTATATAGTCTTTAAAAAAATAATTGTGAAACGTATTGTGTAAAAGTCAATAGCATTATTACACATTTAACAACGGAGTTTACGATATAAACTCTTTATATCATTTAACAACGGAGTACAGTATAACATGATGTAGATAGAAGCGTGCATGTTTCTTGGAAAAAGTCAGAATTACCTATGTTGAGTGTGAATTATCTCTTAGACCCAAAAATCAGATATTTTTTAACCTCAATTATGCAAACCGGATAAATAAACCTCATGACTCAATCCAGAGTGTTTTTGTCATAAGTGTGTTGATGCAAAAAAACACACACTGGCCTGAGAGATTTGTTTTACTCTAGTGCAGGTCCAAAACTTGCTTTTGGGTTCAATAGGCGTGCTAGTTGATTTGATCCTGCAATCAACAAGAAGAAATATGCAAATTTATTAGTAAACGATAATCAATCGGCCAGGTAGCCGATATCATATCGTGATGAAACCTAACCGATGCAATATAGTATGGATCGGCTGTAAGGCATATTCAATGATAAGCTAACCCTAAATTTGATACATCGGTTGAAAATATCAGTGTTACATAATCTATATATCAATATTACTTTAGAAATCAGCAACTGGGATAGATCGGACTTAACCGAGACAATATAAATTGCTCAAGTATAAAATAACATGAAATAACGATTATATACACTCATGTCATAGACGATGTCCAGATTCAAGCATGTATCGGCTATAGCTCCGATACAACCTTATACTAGGATATTCTCTAGCAACAAATATATCTAACTATCGGTAATCAGATTGGCGATAAGTCGGATATATTTGTATTAGATTAGATTCTGATATAAGGGGCAGATATAGCATATTAAACAAAGCATTAAACTGTGTAAAACAACTATATGTTGATACAAAAAACACACACTGGCCTGAGAGATTTGCTTTACTCTAGTGTAGGTCCAAAGTTTACTTTTAGGTTCGAAGGGCGTGCCAGTTGATTTGATCCTACAATCAACAAGAAGAAATATACAAATTTATCAGTAGACGATAGTCAATCGGCCAGCTAGCCAATATCATATCGTGTTGTAACCTAGCCGATGCAATATAGCATGAATCGGCCGTAAGGTGTAGTCAATGATAGAACTAACCCCAAAAGTAGTACATCGGCTGAAAATATTAGCATTACGTAATCTATAAATCATTATTACTTTAAAAATAAGCAATTGGGATAGATCAGACTGAACCGAGACAGTATAAATTGCCCAAGTCTAAAATAACATGAAATAACGATTACATGTACTCATGTCATAGCCGATATCCAGATTTAAGCATGTATCGGCTATAGCTCCGATACAACCCTATACTAGGATATTTTCTTTCAACAAATATATTCAACTATTATCAATCAGATTGATAATAAGTCCAATATATTTGTATTAGATTAGATCCTAATATAAGAGGCAGATATAGCATATTAAACAAAGCATAAAACTATGTAAAATAACTATACCAGATAAGATCGGCTGAAACCCCGATACTATCCTTATTAACAACTATAAAGCGAACTAGAGATCATGATTCTTAACACGACTTAATAGATCAAACTTAACTGATGCAGCATTAAGTATGAGAAGAAGCATGATATCTAAACAATCAAGCCAATGGTTGTCTTTTCCGGATGGTGGATACATTATATAATTTAAACCAACGAGACAATCTAGCCGTTATCAGCAAAACCCTAGATAGAGATTGGCTGATATGGATAGATAGCATTATCGATCTAAATTATATAATGTATATGATAACTCGGAGATTTACAAAATAGAATTAGAGTGTCATAAAGATGTAAGTACTAATTCCGATGATGCAAACCGCCATAACAAGACCTACCTCTTCGCCGAAGATCAAATTGATGCAGCTCGACTCGAAAGCATGAACTTGTCGAAAGTAGAAAACAAAAGGTTGGCGATGCTCCGAAATTGATTGAACGTGTGTTGTTTTATTCATAAGACCTCGGGTCTATATTTATACTCGAAAATACAAACATTGTCCAATATGGACACGACTCATATTATCCTAATACAAATCTAACTAGCAAACAAGTCCCTTAGGCGGACTCCTACCGAGAATATCTATAAAGAAAATACAAATATTCCTAATTAATAGATACGACTCTATCCTTGTCTGGCAAAGTCATCCCAAACTCTTCCTTGAATCCGATATTGACTTCACATGCAATATCGGCCACATTGGCTATCCAAATTGGACTCGGTCCCAGCCGATACAGTCTCCTAACCGATGCGTACTCTGTTTCCGAGAATCCCGCATATCTTCGAAACCGTTTCGGATTGGATCTTGTTTCTGATTCACAAGCTTGCCAAATTTCATCGTCAGCATATGCCCCCCAATTCCGAAGTATTATATAATGCAACGGAATCTCTTTGCAGCTGGCTCCAGCGACCAACGAAGAAGTCTCCCTCCCCTTGCCCCCTACCCCTAGGCAAGTAGTGGGTCGGAGAGGAAGCAGCACCCAGGCTTGTCAAGCAGCGAGCCGAAGGAAGCAGCGGTTGGCAAAGCAGAGGTGAGCCAATGGTGGTGGACGACGAGGAGAGGCGCGGGGTTCCCAGGCGGTAGCGGATCTAGAGTAATCGACTGGAGAGGCAAGGCCATGGGGTGGCGGAGAAGATGCATCTTCCACCACCGCGGTGTTGGCCTGGCAACAAGGCGGAAGGCGATGACGACCACCGTGGCAACGACCTGGGGACAGCGTGGTTCACCAGATCGATGACGAGGGACACCGCCTGCAGGTGTCCCTCTCCATCCTTTTCGTCATCTCTATGGAGGTCGAGGAGGAGGCGTGCGCCAATGAAGGCTGAGGATGAGTCGCCTCCGCCGCTCGAGCTCCTCTGCCCTGCTGTTGTGCAGTGCCACCTTCGCCACTCGTCGCGCCTAGCCAATTGATAGACGGGGAGGGAGAAGAGAGAGGGAGAGAATTTGATAGGTGGGTCCACTAATTTTTTTAAAAAAAATATTAACTGGACTGCAATGTATGACCAAAACCAATCCGAATTAAGTTAGAGGGGTTTTATCCGTTATTAATAGTTGAATGTGAAAGAAAAATCTTGTTTTTAGGTATAGAGGGTGATTGATGATTGATATTTCAGACTTCTTTTTCTGCTACATACGTCAAGCGCCATGGAAAAGATCCAATGCTCTTTACAGAATATGCTTTCCTTAAACGCGAAAGGAAGATCAAAATTTTCATAAACAATATGATGCTCCATGTCTCCTCTTTGATAGGGACATTTGTCCATTAGTTGTTCGTCTAGTACATCTATGTGCTCCACATGGAGGAATAATTATATTAACAGTGTTGCATTAGAACACGCTATTATTACCATGGTGTCCAGGGGTCGATACAACTCATGTGTTGTTACCTCTTATAATGTAAAAACTGTTTTAGGGTTTGACTATAATAAAAGAGATGTTAATAATACAGGTAAACGAACTCGATGAGACACTGACACTCGCATGGCCTTCTAATCATCAATCATCGACTCATCGTCGCAGAGATTATATACTCCATCGCGCATCTTAATTATCCGCCCTTAAGGTACAATTATGGTCCACATGATAAGGAACCACGGTTTTCTTTTAAGACAGGAACCACAGTTATGTATGTTGGCCATACATATCTGAATGTGATATTTCCAAAAAGAAAAAAAAAACTATCTGATAGTGATCGAGATCGACTGCTGATTATCGAGGAGGGAGAAGTTCAGTGCACCTGCTATTGATTTCAGGCACCAACTCCTTTTGTTATCACGTACTACGGAGTACTATAAGATTGCAATTTATGAGTGCGATTACTGATGATGGTTGCTTTGATAGACCTGACCATTATTTCCCCTCTGCGTTTCGTAATTTTGCGGTTTCAATGTGGGACAAATTTCGATTCAAGGCAGGTTTTGAATGGTTTTTGATAATTCAAATTTAAAACAATAATTTCAAGCAAAATTTATTCCATATTTACCGAAAACATCGTCCTGCCGAGATCCCACGGTCCATCGAAAAGGTAAATCGTAGCTATGTCTGTAGAACGGTAGACCCATCAGAAAGGTGGCTCTAGGTGTACTCCAGAACGGTAGAGTCATCTTTTGCCTGCCTTTGCTTGGACACTCGTCCGAAACTCCTTTTTTTTTTCTTTAAAAGTAGTATCAGCGCAAGAAACATAAACATGTGTGATGTGTTCTGTTCGGCCGACGCAAAAAAGTGAAGCTCCAAAGCCGGGGGAACCGATGACTGACGTCGTGTCGTCGACTCGTCGGCCGTCTCTCCCACGGAGTAAAAATACAGAATCGCTGTCGCGTCGATCGCTTTCCGGCCCTCCCAGGTCGCAGCTGGCAAAGGAAGAGGGCAGGATGCAG
This sequence comes from Oryza punctata, assembly GCA_000573905.2. Classification (NCBI taxonomy): domain Eukaryota; kingdom Viridiplantae; phylum Streptophyta; class Magnoliopsida; order Poales; family Poaceae; genus Oryza; species Oryza punctata. The sequence continues at coordinate 23,376,475 of CM002491.2, read as the reverse complement.
CAGATTAACCTGCCTTTTGCTCCGTTTAAGGGCTAAGATACTAAACTATGCTTATGACTAATCAACTACTTGCTAGTACGTAGTTGGCGACATCCTTTGCAGTTGTTGCCTAGTTATACTCAGCGTGTTGGCTTGTTGCAGATCTCGGCGCGGGGCATCGAGCTAGCGCGGTGATCGTCGTCTCCTTCCGTGGCCGCATACGCTGAATCGATCGGCCTATCGATCTGTCAATCGGCCGGCGTTTGGAGGGCTCAAAAGCCGCTCTTTTTCAGATTTGTTCACCCAAAATCGTCGTCGTCCCAGCTGATCATCCAAGCAACCGATCGGGCCGAACGATGTCCCGATCGAGCACGCGCGTGTATATATCTGGTTTGAGAAGGTTGGCCGGTCAGATACAAAGGAATTAATAGACGCCAACTCGCATGCATGGCCAATGATTTGGGGGAAGGACATGTCGTCTAATAGTAATATACTCGTCTGATCGATATATCATGGCGACCGACCGGGCCACGTACGAGATGCTATACGAATTCCGATCGATCAGCTGGCACATCCGCACATGGCAGCGGATGGTGAGCGAGCGGCAGTTGGCTGGCGCGCGGCGCCGGTCGACGTGTGGCAAACGCTGGGAATGTCCTGGGTATGCGCATGCGAAGGACATGCTGATGAGGAGCACACCTGATCGCCATCTCTCCTAGCGTGTTGGAGCGTCGCCAGCGTAAGCCCTAACATTCATCCCAAAATTCTGTTTTTAGACCGATTTGTATTATCTAAGAGTTCATACAAGGCTCTATCATTGAACATGTTCTTAAGCGGTAAAGATATCGGTCAATGTTTAAGATCATTTCGTAATGGCTTGTATGATCCTTCAGACGAACGAGAATCGACCTGAATAAACTGGACCTATGTTTTGCCACTTCGCAAGGGAGCCAAAATCAAACGTAGTGTCAAGTGCAGCCGTGCAGGCCAGGCAGGCCACTACCGAGAACATCGGCCAGACAGGGGGCACCGTCCCCCGCTTTGTGGCGCATCCATGATGCTGCCGGTGAACAAACTCTCTGGGCGACGAGCGAGGCAGCTTCTTCCGATCGATCGATGGCGATCCGGCACGCGCGCGCATGCGTGGCTGCGCTGCGCTGTTTTTCCATTGCCCACGGGGCCACGGGTGCCGGCAGGTCTCGCCCACCTATCCCAACTCCCAAGTTCTCTCTCACCTTTTGCCCTTTTGGAAGTGCAACGAGCTAGGGAGACATGCACAACACCGGTAAGATTGAGAGCGAGACGGCGGCAAAAGCAGATGCCAACCTCGCTTTCTTGGAATCTCGCCGATTCCGACACCGCTCCCGCACAAATCGATCCGTAGGCTCCACCGCGCACCGGTTATGTTGTCCGGTTGTTGGCTTGTTGCTACTGCCTCTGTCACTCCCTGGCGTGCTAGCTTTTCTTCGTGTGCGCCGAGGAATTAAATTCGTTTCCACCGGCACCGGACGCAAGGAAGCGAAAATGCGTTCAGAGCAAACTCTACTAGACTATCCTCCTGCCACGGAGCTGGTGATGCAAACCAAACTAGATCGAACGGTTCATGGTGCAAAAGATGAGACGAGTCCAAGAGTAATAGAGACGCAGTTGGTGATGTGGACTCGGTTCTGAACAGCAATAGTGTCCCAGCAATAGTGTTTTTTTAATGATCTGTTTGTGTCCGGTGTTAGAGTTTATTTGACACAGCTTTAACTCTAACTTCACTTTTTTTTAGAGTGGAGTCGAATCAAACGGTTTCAACTTCATCTAAAAATAGAGGGGAGCTGACTGAAGTGCTATCACAAAATGATCTAGAGATGTGAAATTGGATTTAGGCAGCTCAACAACTTTACTACCTAACTCTTAGAATTAAATTTATTAGTTGAAACCCTATTAAATGGATCCTTAGTATCACAATAGTCACTACTATGCTACGGCAAAACCACCTACAGGCTTGGGCGACCACCACTCCTGGGACACTATTGCTGTCCAGAACCGAGTCCACATCATGGTAGGCTGGTAAGAGTGATGAGCCAACCCGTGATGCGATGCATTTTCAACTAAAATAAGATTACTTTAGATCTCCCATCTTTGCAAAATCGATATACTCGAGGTCCTAGAGTAGTATAGTACCGACATGGCAAGTTGACGGCAATCACATCAGTTAAGTCAACTTGGGTCCCACACTAACTTAGTGTTTATGCAAAAACACGAAAACCTGGGAGAACTGCTTAGCTCCAATGTAGGTTCTAAACTTTGATGAGATACAAGCGTGCTAGTCAGTTTGATCCTGCAACTGACAAGATATATAAATTGAAGATCAAAGAATCAATCGGCTAATCAAGCTGATGTAGCGATGCTAGCCGATGTCTGAAAAGAGGCTGACGATACGCCGAGAGTAGTTGTATTAATTGTTGAGATAGATTACAATGATCCCAGGTGTACATATTTATGGATAGATACTAGTACCTATTGGACAAGACACAAACTTTCCTAAAGTTTCCTAAAGATAAAGTAAAAGATACAAGTTTTGATCGGACTCTAAACAATACTCCTATTTCCTAAAAATAAAAGAAAACTAACTGACTCTACATTAACAGATAAACTGTCATGCCGCATCTTCCTTAAACTCGGCCTCTTCTAGATAATCATCTTTTAATTGATTAATTTTCTTAACCGAATCCATCAAGAATCCAACTGATGGTGGCTGATAGTTTCCATCAGCCGATTCCAGTACTCTGAAGTTGATACTGACTCTTGGCCGATAATGATTTCGAGACTTACCAAATTTTAGCGTTAACACTTAGCCGGGTTCATCATAGTTAACTCGCCACGTCAACTAAAATCAGACACTATAGTATCATGGGATCTTGGGTACACCGGTTTTGCAAGTTGAGGAATGTATTATATCTGCTATGCGGTTTAACGATGAAATTTAACCTTGACGTCAATATAAGGGACCTAAACTGCACTTATTATTTCCAAGTCACGTTGCGGCCCATATTAGCATGAGGCCTTGCGCCGAGATGTAGGCCATTCGGCCGACTCTGCTTGGACGCCTCACGCCATCATGTAATTTGATAGATTTAAGCAAGGGGAACGCTAGGGTTCTAAAGCCTCGGGCATTTCTTCTTCTCCACCGCTGCTCCCGCGCCGCCGCCGCAGCCGCAGCCGCCGTCTCGCGTCAGTGCGTCTCTTCCTCGCGGGGCGACCATGGCGGAGCAGGTGAGAACCCTTCCCGAGTTGCTCGTAACGACTGCTGAACCACCTGGCTGTTTTTCCCTTGCATGCGTGTTTAAGATCTTGTTTCGTTAGTTAGAGGCGTTTTTGTAGTAGGCACTAGGCAGTGGCGGAGGACGGGGAAAAAAAGAGGTATGGCCATGGACTGGTGTGAGTGTCAGCATACAACAAGAAGAAAAGAAAAAAATGACATTATCTTAATGACATGATATTATATACTGTACGAGCTAATTAGTAAGCATTGAAAATGAGAAGAACACAATCCAATTTAGCTGTTTCATCCACTCAGTTGTCAGCTACATGATCAGCTCATGGCCGTTCATGGTTTTCCTGTAGATCAGTACCTTCCCAGCTCGAACTCCTCCCATGTCAGGAAGCGAGTACTCCTTGCCTCCTTGGTCTGCTCGATGGCTTGACCTCTGCCTCGCGCTGCGCTTTGTTGCTGCCTTCATGCTACCGCCGCCGGCGCAACCTGTGCGGCTGTGCCCAGCTGCCTGCTGCTTCCAGCGCTCGCGTGGCTTCTCTCCTAGCCACATGGCCACGCCTTGCCGGCTGCCGCACTGGTCATCGGTTCGCCGCACACCCACACTGGTGTCGTGTCATCCTTCAGCCGCCGTCGCCAGATGAGAAGGAACAACGAGAAATGGGGAATTGTAGAGCTAGGGTTTATCGCGGTCAACACACCACATTAACACAACATACAAGCCCAATGGGCCTAGGGTGCTAGCATGTGGCCCAGCTGCGAGCCCCTGTCTCTCCCTTTCTCTCGCGTCGCCTCTTGGCAGCGCTCGTGCCAGAGCAGGGGAAGAAGCGGGAGCGATGTGCGTTGGGGGTGGGGGTACTCGTGGCCAGAGTGCGGTGTGGCTCGAGCCAGACCTCACCCTACTGAGTCCACCACTGGTAGTAGGTGATCTAGTGCATGCGGGTGCAGTCCGGTTAATGAATTTTTTTGCTGCTTAGCATTATGATGTTGGTGGGAGTGACCAGAGTACTACTTGTTGGAACGCCGCAGTCTCACATGGCATGCTAGCGTGAAATGGCTAAGTGGATTACACGGATTGCATCGGTTGTTTGGCCTCTAGAATTTGTTACCATCTGGAGGTAATTTTGATCGCTGTATAGATAGGCAGGTGGATGTATACTGTCATACTGATGCTATGTTAGTTGCTGTCGGTTTATCAGAATTAAACATCTTCTACTCATTTGTTTTCGCAGACTGAGAGGGCATTCTTGAAGCAGCCTAAGGTGTTTCTCTGGTAAGAGCAAGTTCTTTTATTTATAATTTTTCGTGTATCTGTTTCTTGTATTTGTGGTATGTGGCTCATGATCTGTTTTGAACCCAGTCCTAAGAAAACCACCAAGGGGAAGAAGCCTGGCAAGGGCGGGAATAGGTTCTGGAAGAACATTGGCCTTGGGTTCAAGACACCCAGGGAAGCTGTCGAAGGTCTGACTATGTTCCTATTAATTCTTGGCTTGTAAACAACTAAACATATCCTTTGCTTGTAAGGTTTGTTCAGGTTGATATAGTTATTGTGAGTTAGATTTCAACACTGAATTCTGCTGCTTCTATCTGTACGCACATCCAATTGAACAGTAGCAGCATGGTTTTCCTGCTCTCTGAATTTATTTTCCACCCTGGTAGATGGTTGCTCAGTAATATGCCAATCTCTTTTCAAACTAAGGCACTAAATCGTAGTTCCCGCTGCACTTTTCTTGTTCTTATATCTAACTTGGGTGCTCTAGTTGTATACCAATTTGCCTCTATTGTAGTTAAAAAGACAGATTTATAGTTGTTACTGCTCATTGGTAGACAAGCATGAATGGTTGTTTCTCAAAACATTTGTAGTAGCTGCCCAAATGCTTTCAGCTTGCCAGGCTTGAATCTTAGCATTCACTAAAACTATAGAGTATCGGTAATTTCCGTTTATTGTGTAGTTACAGCTTATGAGATCATCTTTACTCCCGTTACTGTTTCCTATTGACGTTTTGGTAGAGTCCTGGAAGATATCTTTAGATGTCCGGTTCTAGAGTTCCCCTGTTAAAACTACTTGGGTTCTGCATATCCTCAGTTTGCTACTTCTTGCAGGAACCTACATTGACAAGAAATGCCCATTCACTGGTACTGTATCAATTAGGGGTCGTATCATAGCTGGAACATGCCATAGTGCTAAAATGAACAGGACTATTATTGTTCGGAGGAATTATCTGCACTTTGTCAAGAAGTACCAGAGGTAAGTTAACCTGGTTGCTGGGTATCAGTTCTGTAATGCCTCATTGGGCTGTTTGTTCATAAAATTAATTTTATTGATGCTGATGCAGGTACGAGAAGAGGCACTCTAATATCCCTGCTCACATTTCACCGTGCTTCCGTGTTAAGGAAGGAGATCACGTGATCATTGGCCAGTGCAGGTAAAGCTTGTCATGTTCCTTTGAATGTTTATGTGATGGCTCGCTTTGACCTGTGAATGTTGTGTACCTCAGTGAATGCAAACCTGAATGTTTGAGCATGAATTTTCAAATCTTATCCAAGTATAGTTCTTTTATGCGCTTCATCTTCAGAAATCCACAAATTACTCAATTGTCTGTTTAATATCAGGCCACTGTCAAAGACTCTGAGGTTCAATGTGCTGAAGGTCATTCCGGCAGGGTCAAAGAGTGGTGCAGGGAAGAAGGCTTTCACAGCCGCTTAAGATGTTTATGAGGAGATATCCAGGGTTCTGAAAGCTTTGATCATGAGATTTCGATGCCACCTAGTTGGCCTTTCTCGTGTCTATCATGTATCTGTACTAGGAAATTGACTCGAGTTTGTTAGTCAAGCTTAAAATCTTAAGAAATTTTTGGGCCCATGTGTTGATGAAAAAAAAAAACTCACACTAGTCTGGGAAATTTGCTTAACTCCAGTGTAGGTCCAAAGCTTACTTTTGAGTTCAAGCGTATGCCAGTTGATTTGATCCTGCAATCAAAAAGATGAAACATGCAGATATTATTAGTAAACGATAGTCGATCGGCTAGAAAGCTGATGTTGTATCATAATGTAACCTAGCCGATGCAATATGAGATGAATCGGCTGTAAGGTATATCTATAAGAGTAAATAAACCCTAAACCTGTTTCATCGGCTGTAGAGATTGACGCTATATAATCTATAAATCGAGAAATCAGTAATTGTGAGATCGGACTTAATTGAGATGGTATGAATTGCTTAGATCCAAAATAATACGAAATAACGATTATATACGTTTATATGATATCTGATGTTTAAATTTAAGCATGTATCAGCTATAGCTCTGATACTATTTTATACTATGATATCATCTTAAAGTAAATATATTAAACTAACATCAATTAGACTGATAATAAGTTCAATATATTTATATTAGTTAAGATCCCAATATAAGGGACAGATACAGTATATTAAAAATCTATGTAAAACAACTATATCAGATAGGATCGGCTGAAACACTGATACTATCACTATTAACAATTATAAGGTAGGCTAGAGAATATGACTCTAAAACTTAATAGATCAAACTTAACTGATGTAACACTAAGTATGAAAAAAAGCATAATATCTAAACAATCAAGCCAATGGTCATCTTTTCAGGATGGTGGATATATTATATAATCTAAATCAATAAGTCAATCTAGCCGTTATCGACTAAACCCTAGATAGAGATCGGTCAATGCAAGTAGAAAGTATTGTCAATCTAGATTATATAATATATATAATAACTTGGTGACTCGCAAAAACAAACTAATCTCGATGATACAAACTGCCATAACAAGTTTTATCTCTTTGTTGAAGATCGAAACCGATACAGCTCGACTCGAAAGCAAGAACTTGTCGAAACAAAGTAATGAAAAAGATTGGTGATGCGTCTAGATTGGATTAAACTGATATTAATTATTTACAGGTTCTCGGATACATATTTATATCCAAAATACATAATATGTTCATATCGGACACGACACATACTTCCTATTACAACTCTAACAGACGAACAAGCCCCTTAGGTGGAAGCTTACCGAAAATATCTATAAGAAAACTACTTAATATCCTAATTAATAGATACAATTGTCTATCTTGAACTCAATCCCTACCTGGCAATACCAATGCAACTCTTCAATTCTTCAATCGAATCCGACAATGACTTTGAAACCAATCTTATTGATATCGGCTGTATCGGCTAACCTTGTACGACTCGGCATCAGCTAATACAGTTTCCCAGCCGATGCGCACTCTGTTTCCGGAAATATCACAATACTCTCCAAATCCGTTTCGGCTTTAACCCTAATTCTGATCCATAATTTACCAAATTTGGTCATTAACACCATGTCTATCTGTGTACTGATCGTTTTCCCATTCAATCAAGATATAGTTGGTAGAATGCTTGACGATGTTAAGATCTATGAAAAAAATATTTGCTCGTCTCCCCAATTTGGTTGAGATGCTTTCAGTATTCGTGACTAGGAAGTACATGTCTGCAATGCGTGTGAGCGGCACAGGCACAACGAGCACCTATACTATACAAGTGCCAGGATGCTCCATTTCATTCTGTCACTTCAAAGTTCAAACATGGTACGATCACGGAGCAAAAAAGCTTGGTAAGCCTGATTACCGTGCTACGGGGTGTTAGCTAAGCCTGATTGCCGTTGATTATGCTACTACGGGCTGTTAGCTAAGCCTTGATTACCGTGCTACGGGATGATGGGATGATGGAAACAAATGGTGGTGCCTAGCTGGTACTCTCTGAATTCAAATGGCAACAAGATTTTACTTTTAAAGAATTAAAGCAGAATGCATAATGTTATAAGTACTAATAATTTATAGAGTTGAAGAAATAAACAGTTAGCCAAATATCTAGCCGGAGGGGCATATGATTGCAATGTTTGATTACGCATCGTATGACATATTACAGAGGTCATGAAAAATTACACTATCCTGGGATCAGTGCCTTAGATACTAGCCAAACGAATAATTTCTTCAAGGTACGATTTCATCTCCTCCTGAGATAGTGTCTCTCCATTGTTCATCCTCGTAAGAGCCGCCCTTGCAACATTTGCGATTTTCTTCAGTCGAGCCTCATTTCGTTCAACTTCTAAAACTACCTTTTCCAATTTGCGGAGGGCATAAAATCCTGCACACTCTATGACCATGAAAAAAAAGTAAAGGAATGTCAGAAGTTCACATCATCTTGCACGACCCACTGAAAGTTTTGTGCAAGCTACAAATTGCAATTGCACACGGACAAAAATGGCTAGGACTTCGCCAATGCTCAAGTTTGTCGAGACAACCGGAGCATTTCGTAACTTTTACCATGTCCATTTCAAAACATAAGACACTGCGGTATGCAAGGTTTTGTAGCTTGAAAACATTCTTATCTGCCTCTACACAAACCTTCAGTAGCTCAGACACCGGCGAAGGCTTCCCTTGAAGCTTCTGCTCCTCAAGGTAACTGTCAGGCTGTACTTCAAGCAACAAACAAATACACGCCAGTGAGGACCTCCGCCCACGAAACATAAAAGATTGAAAAGAAGCATATAAAATATTTAATCACAAGAACTAAGGTTTGTCCTTGTCACTGTGTTCATTCATGTCCTTTTCAGAGTTTTCCATTGAATGAGAACCTTCACAATCCAAATCTGTAACAGTACTGACACTACCAATAGTCCACTCAAAGGTCACTAATATATGCGACAGTTAGAAAAGCAAAACCTTGATCTGTTATTCAAACATACCCCAAAGGTTTCTCCGACTTGTCAGGGGTGTCATTACCATCATCATTACCAGGGGTTTGGCAAGCAAGTTCTCCCTTAAGTATGGCCAAAACTGTTGCTGTACTTTTCCGGATCGCATCACACAGGTAGTAATCCACATACATTTGACTATCCACTTGAGTCAGCAGGTATCGCACAAATTTAGCCTCCTTCACAATACCCTTGAAAACATCATTTTGCAATTGGTGACAAGAGGCTTGTTAGCATAAAGAAGAATAGATAGCACAAATCAAGAAATAACAGTTTTTTTGGTAGAAGCAGAAACATATATATACCAGCATTGCAGCAGCGGCAGCATGAGATTCAGACCCTTCGCAGAGCATAAGATTAAAGGCCAACGCCGAACCATATTGCTAAAGTTGATCATTTTGGTGGTGTCAAACTGATAGTCCAACAAGTGACACATCAACTCAGCTTCCTCCGCCATACACTTGTTATTGGTGGGGAAAAGGTTAACAAACATCAAACAATAATTACTAGAAATCAGGTACGGCATGCATAATTTGGCTTAGCTTGTAACAGGCATACCACCAAGGCTGAAGCAGCAACAGAAGAATCACCCTTTGCCTGGATCATATGCTTTGCACGCTCCCCGATCTCATGGCTCAGGCTGATGTCTTCAGGGGTGAGAACATCACGACAGATCCTGATGAAGTCGTTGTCAACATCCAGAAACTGCAGAGGATTTAAGAAGTTAATCAGTAACTGAATCAATAAAAAACAAGTGGGACATGACACAGTTTGGTTGATTTGCAGATTCTGGAGGAGGAAATTACCAGTTTGGCTGCAGCTTGCTGGTCATTACAACCAGAATCAATGCCTTGTCCACCTTGATAAGGCTGCCTGCTGGCACAGAGAGCGGCAACTTCACCAGCATTGTGGATGAAATATTCCTCAAGGTATCTCTTGTAGTTCGCCCACTCAACACGACTGTAGGGAACCAGCCTTTGCCACCCCCATCCTCTCTCAAGAAAATCTTCATCCAATAGGTGTAACAAAGAAATATTAATCAGACCCAATATACCAGTACTAAGCAAATGAAGCAAATGCTAGTAACAAGAATCAGGCATAAACAAAATTCCTACAATAGATAGATCATCCCCAACCACAACACGTATGGAAACATCAAGTAAAGATCATCCCCAACCACAAAATGTATGGAAACATAAGTAAATTCGTAGATACCACCCCTCAATCTTAATACAATGATAGCAAATCTTATACAGTTATGACGCATTCTCGGGAGGGGAAAAAATCGTATATACCTCGGCGCCTGATTATATACCCTGACGGTATCACGGGCAGATCGTTGGTGGCCTCCTGCAGATTCGAAAGCCACACCAGGAAACTGTACCTACGCGAGTCAGAGTCGCGCGCTTCTTCCATTTTATCGTCGGAGACGTCGACGCCGTTGCCTTCGGGGATGTCGCGGAGACTGACCCCCTCCCGCACGAAGGTCTCCTCCCCGACGCTGCTCCCGCCTGCGCTAGGGTTTTCTTGGGCTCCTCTCTCCTCTCCGAAAGTGATGAGTACCATCCCCATTGCGTATGCCCGCCTCACCGGTGCGCCGGCGAGCCTCCGCCACCCGCCGCCCGCGCTCCACCTCTCACTCCGGCGGCCGGGGAACCAGGGTGTGAAAAGGAAACAAGGATTAGTGAAGGGTTGCACGCGCAAAAACGCCCACTTCCTTCTGACGGTTTTAAATCTGGGCCGTACGCGTTGATCGGCAAGTCATAAGAGCCCCAGGATTGACTTGCTATCAATCAGTGAGCGAAATGCTCGGGAGGGTATAGAAGGAAACAAGAAATTGTATAGGATCTCACGCGAAAAATATTACTGCATTCGTCCCACGAGATTTTGAATGATACATCTATTACTATAAATCTGGAAGCATGTACATAGTAATGATATAATCCCTTATATTATAAAATGTAGGGAGTATGTAAACCTTTTGTTTCCCTTCCTCCCCCGGTTCAATGGGCTGGTAATCGAAGCGCAAAACAGGATCGCTAGTTCGCTACTATTGCAAAGAAATTAAACAATCGCTGGTTGATGGATGTATTGATGCATGAAAATTTCAAAACCCCAACAATGGCAGAAATGAATATCCATAAGTATGAAAAGCAAAAATCGATGGTTGATGGATTGCAACTTGTATTGATGCATCAAAATTTCAAACTCCCATCATTTCTTAATGGCAGAAATGAGTATTCATACGTATGAAAATCTTCGTAGGACAGAAAAATTTAACTACATCGAGATGCTGAAACCATAAACCAGCAAATTCGCGTGTCTGTGAAACAACATTCGCTATGCTTTTACACTGTACAAAACACAACTGTGTTACAGGGAAGCCTTCAAGCGGCTCAAATAAATCACATGTCGATAAAATTCTACATGATCTTCGCAGCTGCACATGTCACGAAACTCACGCACGATACAGGGCATGCTCTAGACTAATTCCAAGAAAGTCCGGCTAAGCTGTACCAACTATATGGATATGGAATGGAGATCCACGGCATAGTATAGGTTCGTCGGGTGACTCTGCCTTTGCCCGAGCACGAAGAACATCGGTTGCGTCAATTATAACAGAAGCAGCTTGCAGCGAGTAATCTCCTGGTACCAGGAAGTAGATGGAAAAAGGATGTACTACCTCCTGCAATGGTTGAACCTCCAGATATATGTCACTAAGAACACCTGCACCGAAAAGGAAATTTGTGAGTAAATAGATGAACAGATGAAGGGCAGAATGCAATGACAAACTGTAAGCTAACGGGTTGGTTCAACAAAAAGCCAGAAACTAATCAAAAATGTAAATATTGTGATCTTCATTGTGTTTTACTGCACTATGATTGTTTCCTTAACTGTGATCATTTGCTACCTTCAGAAAACAAAATGTCAAAACAGAAAAGGATGGCAAAAAAGAAAATGGCATCATTAAGTTACCAGCCCAAAGGACAGTTGCACTATTTTCATCGAAGCAATTCTCTCCAGCGACATCTTTGCATGAAATGCTTAGGTTCATCCGAATAGTTTCCTTAGTGTTATTGCGAATTTGAACTTCCATATGGGTCATTTCATTAGCAGATATAGGATCTTTACACCTCAGAACACTCTCATCAGCAGAATGACTGGAATCGTCACCAGGCTCCTTCAAAGAGTCAGTTTTGGCTGCTGTTCCATCCTTGGCATGTCTAAAGCTGAATGTCAGCGGATCAGGCAACAGTATGTCCATAATAGATGCCTGTAATGCTGTCTGAATAGCATCTTTAATATTCAGCTCACCTGAGCTATTTCTCCCAGAATGCCACTTCACTTTTATCTTTGAAATCAAGTTGTTGATAGAAGCATTTAATTCCGCCTTGGCATTCTTTTCTGCTAACGTGGCAGCTCTGGATCCAAGAGGTTCATCACTTCCATTTTCCTTCACAAAGAAGGAAGTGTCAAGAACAGGTAATTTGAAGTGCTCAAGAGGTATGAGAACTCTAGCAGAGTAGTCACGATCAATTCGAGTTTTGTGGCAAGCCGAACCGACAGTTTTATCCTCCGGAAGAACTTTTTGCTCGATACTTGTGCCATCGAGATGAACTGAGACATCAACATCGAAAACAACATCAGTAGGATTAAACAGCTCAAGTTCCAGAAGACGGAGGTCCCAACTTCCTTTATAAGGATCAATCTTCAATAAGCTAATATCATTACGAATCGCATCACTGTCATTGCTTAGATTGCCCTTGCTACTGACAGATCTTAAGTGAGCATCAGTAAACCGGGCAGGTAGTTCCATGGACAACAGCCGTGCTCTGACAAGTCGCATGCCCTGTACAACACAAATATTCAACGGAACAACCAGACGTCTTCCAGGTGGGAGAGAAACATCGTTGCTCTCGGAGTTCCCTGAAGGACCTGTAATGGCAGAAAGTCGAAACTCAGTCCTCATTACTCAGACTGTAAACAGCCTAACTGATCATTAAAAAAGAATACTCTCCACATTGAGTATGCTTCAGACATAAGATCAATGTGAACAGAGAAGCATAGCTTACAATTGAAGAATAGCATATTTTCAAATGCATGATGTAGGTAGATAATAACTACAGGTTCAGGAATTTTCACCATTTACCCATCTACATGAAACTGAATCAATAAATAACAACTGACAAGGGGCTTTAACACATTTAGTAAACAAGCTACTTGCCTATCTATTTCTATCCTGCTATGGTAATTCCTTACAGCTAATTCCTACAGTGTTTTGCTGAAACATTTGAATCTAGGATGAATAAAAACAGTTGGTAGGGATGCATATCAATGGGAATATGTTAAACTGAGTGACTTCGATGTGATTATAGATCATCGGAGAAGCTAAATATGTCAGGATGACTAATAAAATTGAATGTTGCACCAAGAACCCACCAGCATAGTGAATGTCCAAGAAAGGATTAATCCCTTCTCTTGCTATCCTCCTTGAGTTTGCAGGAGATCTGCTGCCATCTGCTTCCAAATCTGTCGGGCTAAGATGCCAGGCTCTCAGAGTCACTGCAAATGTCACTTCTCCACCAGGTTTAATAGGAAGTGCAGATTTCCATGTGCTATGGGCAATTGACATAACAGAATCTTGGTTCTTCCCTGACAAGGCAACATTTGCTTCTTCAACAGGTACAGTTCCAGCATTTGTCAGTGTTATCAGAACATCACGGATTTCACCTTCATATAGAAGAATAGAACCATCTCCGCCCACAACATTGGCAACTAATAATGGCAGAGGAGGAACAACAGAAATGCTTGGAAAGTTAACGCTCTTAAACTTGCTAGAGCCACAGCATCTGAAAGGATCAGAAAGAACAAGCCCTTGTGCAGCTCCAAGGAGTAGACAATCGACCTCTTTGAATAGGTGTTCTGTGATAACACCAAAGCAATGAACAATGCACCCAGGAATTGATACTTGTCCAACTTGTGTTGGAATTCCAGATAACAGAACCAATTTGGATGTGTTTGGTGGAAGATTAACACTAACTGGAAAGGCATCAAAATTTCCAGAATGAACAGAGAGATAAATGCTCTCAACAATTAGGTCAAAGCTGCAGGGATTTGCTAACTCTACCATAACTTGAACTGGCTCTCCAACAATCCAATTTACCTCTTGTTTGCTAGTTCCAGATGATCCTCCCTTGGTGAAAGGTGTGTAAATAAAAGGTCCAGAAGGACCTCCACCAGTCCACCACTCTTTTTTATTTGGGTTGCGCTTCACTATCTCTCTTTGTGAAGGGTGTAGTGGGAAAGAATGTAACCTGAGTTAAAAAAGGACAACAGAAATAAAAACTCAGAAAACAAATAAAGAAACAGTAGTTCATACAGTTTTGCAACAAAATAAAGACTCCTACAGTATCTATTCTAAGTTTCCCCAAACATAGCAATAAGAGTATTCATTAATTTAACATGCCTGATAAAAGGAAGACATGGGTCAGCACAACGTGTGCCCGACGGAAGCCTATCAGCTGAGTTTGCAAGAGAGCTTGCCAAGCCACTCTGACCAGCTGGGGTGATGAGTGGGTAAAATGACCGAAGAAGCCGAGCTGCAGCACTCCACGACGATAAGGGATCCGCAGCACGGATCGAAGACATCAGTATCTCTCTTAGAACAACCATTTGAAGGGTACTCCATTGTGACTCAAATAGTGATACTACAGACTGAGGGTGCAATTTTCCAGGATCAGTATTGCCAGAATCAAATAAGGATTACCAGTAAAACTATGAATGCAAAACTATTTAATATACGTCATTATCAGTATATGTAAAATAAAATATAAACTCAACACCAATTTGTCAATATTTCTAGTATAACAAGATGGGCACCATAAAATAAAACATATATGCTGGCAAAGTGCTCACATGCTCTTTAATAAAGCAGGAATGTTTACTAACATGATTAAGACAATTTGCATTGGGATTCATGTATCTTTCTTAACCATTGATACTCTTGTCCTAAAATGCTTAAACTGAGTTGTATTTCTTGTCAACCACATTTATTCTATCCTGATCACCACATCAACAGAAATAAAAGGAAAACAATTACTAGTATATAAAGATAAATAAAGGTAAAATGCTGCACAGTTAACTCGTGACTAGCATAGCAAAGTTTAATTCCATGAAATTTCCAGAACAAAACGAAAGCACATTTTGATGATGGTATGATTTCACTGAGAGTAAAGCAGTATCCAAGTGATAAAATGCAAGGCATGTTTGGAGAAATTGAGTAGAACATATGAATATGGTGCAGTATTCTGAATGATGGAATAATTCTCAACACTGCAAGCTCTCAGAATCTCACCTTGAGCAAACCATGATCCATTTTACTAGTCTTCCTGCTTTGAACATGGTATGCAGTTGTAGTTGTGGTTAGGACCTGCATAGCACTCATAGCAGCGTATGCATTATCCTGCTGGAGATACAACTGCGCAACTTGTCTTGAAAAAAAGGCCGCCTTGCGGTTATAACCAAGTGTACCAAAAAGTCTCGCGATTTCAATATAGAGTATCAAGCGATCACTGGCATCAATCAGAGCCTTGGCACCATCCGCAGCGCCCATTAGTAAATCTGACACCTCCTTGGCACATTGCCGCCTTATAAAGAAACAGAAAAATTCAATGGACAAAACAAACCTAAGTAAAGTATACTTTCGACACAATCTCCAATCCCCATTCCAACCCTAGTTTTCCCAGTCAAATAATTATGCACTAAAGAGGCATAAGAATCTACTCGAGCACCAAAGGAGATATTGGGATTTTCATTCTATAGAAATCAATTGTTAATAAAGTGCTGCTCATACAATAATAGGGAGACTCACCGGCACAAATATCTTGCAAGCTTCAATGCAGCTTCAAGCTCAAAGCTGACTGGTGAAACTCTAAGGAAGAAAAAGAACAAGTGCAAATGACATATTAGTGTATTAAGTAAATTCACCAAGTAAAAAGTTCAGGGAGAAAATGCAATCCTCTATCCAGTTTTCAGCAAAGCTAAGAAAAAACCAAAAAGGATAAAAATAATTCAATTCTTTCATTTGCGCCTCATGACATACTGAAGGGGATGTAATGAATGAAGACAATAAATGTAAAAGGGTAAAGCAATCATTATGTGAAGGAATGACATGACAAATTTAATACCTTTGAGCATTGTCTTGTAAAGTTGCTCTTCTGTATAGCTGGATAATGGTGTAATAACGAAACTTCACTTCGTCCTCCAAAACAGGGTCACTTTCGGCCATCCTATCAGCCTGATTATAAGCATAAAATTATCACCAAACCTTATCATGGGAATGTTCTAACCAGGTGAGGAAAACAAGCAAGAATTAACCAGTTTTCACTTCTCAGTATATTGGAAAGAAATGAAAATGTAATTGCTGGACCTCTTTCTCAATTATTTAACAAGTGCTCATCGAAATATGTTGTTTGGAGTTAAACATTGTAAAAGTTTCAGACATTGGAGAATCTAGACCCAAAGAAAATTTGGGTGGGGTTAAAGTGGGATCTGGTGGAAATTTCATGTGCATTGTTTCTCACATTAGATTTAGATATCTTATGTCAAGTAACACTGAATATGCAGTGTATAAGCATGACAGCTAAGATGCAATATGATTTGATACAAGGAATGCTTTCAATCCCAAAGTTTAATAAGGCATGCAAATGCTTACCACTAATGCACAGACACTACCCTCAAGGGCTCCAGCATGCCAGAAAACATCTCCTGTTAATCTTGCAAGCTCTATTGCAGTGGCATAATGTGCATTAGCATCAGCAGGTGATCCAGCCAATAAACAATAATCTCCAATTATCTTTTGCGCACGACCCAGCCTTCTTTTTTTAGCCTTAATCACCTAGAAAATGTGGAAGTATATTGTCTCATATAAGCAATAAATATTGGACCATTACGTCATCAACATACACTAGTCAAAATACTCGGAACACCTAAAGTATGAACCTCCTCTGAGCCAAGACTGGATTGTGAATCCAATGGTGTCTTTAGAATAGTTCCCGTTGATTCTGCACGTAAGACCCATTTCTCAAATTCCATCAACAGCGAAGCAGAAAGGTCTTGGATCATCGTGAGCATATGAAGTTCCAACGATTGTTGATCAGAAGGAGGGAACATAATAATATCATCCCTCTTTTTCTCCACCAACTACAAAACAAACAATTGAAATAACAATTACATCAGATCAGAAGTGATCAGATAAACAAATCATGAAGGCTGGCATCACAACATTGGGGCAAGAGCTATGAATATAATCCATCAACATAGCAACACTACATAGAACCTTGGTGCTTAGTAAATCATGACCTTCCCTAGCTCCTTACACGAGGAATGCAGGTACGAAATTTCGTGAAGTTTAATAAGTTAAAGTGTACTTATTTATATCAAGGACAGAAATGCTAGCGGAATGCAGCACAGAGAACTGAGCACAGCTTAGTCATCTACTAAAACAACCACATAGATGGCTCAATCAACACCACGAGACCAGCTGCTGTGATGCCAAATTGCAAACTCTCAAGCAATAGAATTAGTGTATTAGTTCAGCATGGATTTGCATGATCAAGAGGTCAGATACTCAGATCTCACCCAAGTAATAAGCATCGGAACACTCTGAAGCTGCCAAGTTCAACCCAATGTGCAAGCCATAGGTACACTTATTCAGTATAGCAACTCCAGAACCAAATGGCCAAGTCATTCATCAACCATGAACAATGATCACCACAGAGATCAGTGGATGCTGAGCCGCGCACTACCAACACAACCACGTGATCCGGAGGTTTTGGGAAGAGACGCGGTAGTAGCTATAGCCAAGTACCTGCGCGTCGGTGGGGCAGAACGCGAAGCAGCGGTTGGCGAGCGCGGAGGGGTAGGAGCGCGCGGCGTCGACGAAGTCGGCGGCGACGCGGCTGAGATCGGGGGAGGACGGGAGGTGGCAGATGCCGACGACGGCGAGCACCTTGCGCGAGGACTGGAAGTCCTCCCACGGCGAGGGCACGCAGCCGCCGAGCACGAACTTGAGGCGGAGGCAGCCGGCGCCCCACGGCTGGTGCGCGAAGGGGCTCTTCTGGTGCTCCGAGTAGTAGGGCCGCAGCGAGGCGAGGTCGACGCGCGCGTGCCGCGCCACCAGCGCCGCGTAGTCGCGGAGGCACGCCGGCGGGATAGGCCCGCCCACCGGCAGCACCGCCACGCGGATCGCCGACCCGGACTCGATGCTCACGCCGGGCTCCATGGCGTCCGCTCGCTCGCCCGCCTCGCCTGCTCGGCTTCGGTAATGGCAGATCTGACGGAGGGGAAAAGGAGGAGTCAGTAGAGGAAGGTGGAAATGGGAAGAGGATCCTTGTGGCTTTCTGCTGCTGCTGCTGCGCTTGATCTAACTTGTGGCATGGGCCGGCTATTGGTCCAGGCCTAGCCTGAGAAAACCGGGCCTCAACGAGGCGGATAGATTAGGCCTATCAGGGAGAGCACAACCTTTTCCACTTGATTTACAATGCTGCAGTAACACTGATGAACAGCAGATCCTTCCATTGTTTTATTTCCAGAAGCAAAAAAATTGCACAGTATATCAAACAGAGCTGTTGTTCAGTACAACAATCAAAGAATACTCACTTTTCTAAATTGCATTACACACAGGAGGGTGAGTGGGTGACAGTATATGTTCTTGCTGATTTTCATTTCCAGAGAGGCAAAAAAGTTACAGAAAGTAGCTACCAGAGCTATTGTTCAGTGCAAACAGCCAAAGAATACTTGCTATTCTGAGTAATATAATACACAGCAGGGTGACACTACCTTCAACATGTTATTGCTGACTAATGGCCTAATGGGTGTTTCAAGACAGAATTTTGTGTACCAGTTTACCACTATCTTCAGCAGGTTCTTTTCAGCATGACAAATGCCCAATTTAACACACAGATTTGTAGGTACAGCACAACACAACTGCACAAGTGCACAGGAGCACGATCTGAGTAACTATTTCATAACTACTAGAAAAGATTTTCATTCAGCTCCTGATCTGTCTCCTGATCCAGGGAACTAGATCTAGCTGGAGTTAAACCAGAAGTTCTTCTATCTAGCTCAGGATTGGGCTGAGCAACTGCAGCTTGTCTTCCCTGCAGCAATGGTATATCCCTGATGTTGATGCTCCCAAACTGCAGTCAGAAATATGGTTATCGTCCTTGCAAGATGACCTGAATACTATTGCAGCATGTTATAAGATGGTCTAAGCAGCATGAGGCATGAATATCGGCAAACTATTTCCAAGCTGCCATGAATTGTAGTATCTGACATTGACAATTCTGTGACATGGATATACCTTAATCTCTGAACCTGGAAATTCACTGAATTCTTTATGGGCAGCAGTGTTGTTGCATGCAACGTTTTCTTCAGCTCCAGGAAGACCCTGACAAATAACAGCAAAGCATGTCTTAAGCTGTAAGTGCCAACCCAACTATACTTCCTAACAGTAGCTTTCCTATAGGAGACTCACTTGCAAATCTGCACATTTCTCAAGTGTGTACTTCTTCCTTATGTTTTAAAATACTTCATCCGTTTTATATTATAAGTCGTTTTGATTTTTTTAGTCAAAGTTCTTTAAGTTTAACAAAATTTATAGCAAAACATATTAGAATTTTCAACACAAAATAAATATATTATCAAAATATATGCAATGTTAGATTTGATGAAACTAATTTGGTGTTTTAAATGTTGCTAAATTCTTCTATAAACCTGATCAAACTTAACAAAGTCCGATTAGGAAAAAAATCAAAGTGACTTGTAAATGTGAAACGGAGGGAGTATATCCAAATGCTGCTGTCGTTTTTTTACTAAATTCAACAATTCATGCTAATAGCCCTCCTATTCAACATTACCGATAGTGTAACAGTAGCTTTTCTGTAGGGGACTCACTTGCAAATCTGCACATTTCTCAAGCGTGTAATGTGTACTTATGTTTTAAAATATCTCCAAATGCAGTTGTTGTTTTTTTCCTAAATTCAACAAGTCCTGTTCAACATCACCGATAGTTTAATTGATTCCGGACTTACCAGCTTCGGCACTCCCACATGCTGCTCGCCGTTGACGTCTTGCAGCTGCCTCCTCAGGCACTGATGACTTTCTTCTTCTTTTCAAGCTTGATCGTGCTGCACTCGCACGGCCTTCTTGCAGTCCCCAAGCTGATCTTGCTCCACACCCGGGGCCAGCCTTGTCTCCGGAATGAAGGCATTCTCGATCTCCTTGTTATGGCGCAAATGCATTTCTTCTTTCAGATCGAAATGTATCTGAACCAACCTCTTCTGTTCAGCAAGAAGTCCAAACTCAGGACCAAGAAGGTCCGACCGTCCTCCTTTGATCTTCTGTTCTCCATAAGGATGAAACCAGAGCCTCTCCGGAGGAAAGTCTGATCAAGATATCACGATAATTAATCGCCGCTTGAGATAAGATGACAGCAAACTACCGAAGGCAAGGAAAATGTGAAAGACTACCGAACATCAAACAGAAGATGGTATTTTTTTAATACAGGACCAAGAAAATTCTCAAAGATTCATCAGTGAAATCGCTAATATCATTTCTATCAAAAATATCACGTTTTGTCTCCTTCAAGAAAAGGATTCCAAAGAAACACGAAGAGTTAAAACCCAGAACCAAGAAAACAAGAAGGTGATTATGCAGGAAAGCCAAGATGAGCCAGAAAAACAAGAACCAAGAAAGATTCCACAGAACCCAAAGATCAAAAGATTAGGGAGAGCCAAGATGAGCACTTGGGAGTTGAAGCAACAAAGATTCATAGATCCACAAGAGCCAGGAAGAAGAATGGCAACTTGAAACAAAGAAAAGATACGCAAAGAACTCCTCGCGAAGCTTACCGGGACTCGAAGCGGTGGGCCGAGCTATCGGCGACAAGCGCCCTGAAACGGCCGGCATAACCTGCGCGGAAGAGCTCGAGGCCGTCGTCGGGTAGAATGCAGGTGCCGACGCCGACAATCCAGGCCTCGGGAGCGCGCAGGTGCCAACGCCGACGATCCTGCTGGGTCGAACGAAGTAGTGGACCTTGCGGAAGAGCCCGAGGGCATCCTCGCTGAGGTGGGCAGAGGCGGCATCGCCGGCGAGCTCCCTGGAATGCCCGCCGTCTTAGCCGCCACGGAAGAACTCGAGGCCTTCCACTGGTCGAACGTCGGTGCCGCGGCCGACAATCTTCTTTGATAGGGCCGAGTAGATGCCGTCGTGGAAGAGCATGAGGCCATCGACGAAGAGCTCCTCCCCTGATCCATCGCCCAATAGCTCGCCGGTGCAGCGACCAGCTCCGGCAGCGCTCCGAGACTTGCAGAGCGTTGCGCCTGAGATGAGATCGCCGCTCTCGTATCTGCTCTGATGATGAGCCAACCAACGTGCGTGAGGCCATTATATAAGGCGCGAACTGGAAGAATCCAAATGATCTCATCCCGGCTTGTGTGCCTGCGTGATGCGGCCCAGGCCCAGCCCAGTCGACCGGGAGCTTGCGCTAGATGAGAGTCATGAAACCAAGCTGAAATGATAAAAAAGTATCATTAGTCAGATGAGTAGACGAGTAAAATGTACAAAATATCTCTCTCCAAAAAATTGTGCAAAAATCTGACTTAGATAAACAAGATTGCTGGGAAGATGTAAATATGTAATCAGAAGAGCATTCTGAGAAAAAAATGCATATGACAAGCAATCTGCTGCACAAAGAGCCAGAAATACCAGCAGCTATATGTATGTATCAGTCAGCTGGAAGCAAAGCAAGCAACAGGAATGAAATCTGGCATCACAATTCACAAGATGTTGTGCAGAACATCTCCCAAAGAGGAAATTGCACCAAAAGGTCACAGGTTTCTCTTCTTGAAAAAACTAGTAGCTTGGAGCCTTGGACTGCTTTTTCTCCAGGGCTTCCTGACTCCTCTAACTCCTGGGTTTGCTGCAGATTAGGCATAGAAGCTTACATCTTCTCATCGAGGAAGACAGCAATTTGCCGAAAAAACTCTTTGATATTTATTCCCTTTAGCACTTCGTTTCGAGGAACGGCATGCTGATTGCATCAGTATATTTATTGTCCATTTAGCTTAACAAGGTACACAGACAACATTATGTTGTTTAGCACTAATTTCTCCATCGATAAATCATCCAGTACATCTGCCCAATGCTACCGCAGTCTCAACCAACAGCCCTGCTCTCAGCCAGATCACATCATTGCAAACAAGAAGCTGCAAAGGCGCACTATTTGGTGAATCTGTCGGTTTTGCTTATCATTTGCATGGCACTGTCAAACCTCTCCCGATCTGGATGAAAGAAAGAAACCAAAGTTTACTAAGATCTGCATGAAAATTGGAGAAATTTCGTTTATACAGATCTTGGAACTTCAGATTTATCCCATGACAAGTAGACGCTACTGAAGTAATGAGGGATTGATGGTCCTCAAATCTAAAATCTGAGAAGCTCCTGTCGCACAAACAGGTGCTAATACGAAACCACATTGGGGTATTGCACTTTCTGCTTAATTTGCATAACATTTCCTTAAGAACTTGGAAAAATGAGATGACAAAAATAAATGAATCCGAAATTGCCAGCCCCTCCGTTTTTTTTCTTTCTTCTAAAATTAGTAGATCCATGTGTTTGAAGAGCATAATTTGATCAATGTGGCACGAATACTCCCAGCTACAACACCTCGTCGGTTCGCGTAAACCCAATTTACACAGGTCTGGCCGAATTTAATCGAGCAGAAATGGCTGATTGGTCAATCACACAAGTGAAACCGCTACCTCAAAAGCAAGTACTATGGCAGTTCGAGAACCAGTGGATCGATCCCCCCCCCCCCCCCCCTAACTATTCCCTGCGGAAGGCCACCCGGATCAACACCACCAGGCGGCATGCCGATCAAACTCGGCCCAAATCGCGACCAAAACGGGGACACGAGATCAAGCGCGAGTCAGCGGCGGAGGATTTTACCTGCGTGACGGACTCGCAGAAAACGAGAGAAGAGGCGGCGGCATGCATCGCAAGCTGTCTAGCGCGAGCTCCCCGGCGGCGGCGGGGAGCGGCGGGCTGGGCGGCTGGCTATGGTAATAAAGATCCAAATAGGGTCTCATTTGCAAATTTACAGGATTAATAGCGATACAATCATGTACTCCAGTCCTGGAGTACGTTTTTGAAAAATTCCATGATCCAAGATTAGGGCTTCGCAAAATTTAGGATAGCAAATAACAATAACTATCCAAACTACTCCATCCTTCAAAAAGAAAATCAATGGATACTTCAATTCTAAGTTGATTTTTTCGGAACAGAGAGAGTATGGTAGGGATCTGACTGGAAAATTACATCACACACGTGAGAACCCCGTTCTGGCCCAACATGGCCGCGTTTGTGGGCCTCCTGCTACGGCCCAACTACTTCAGGCCCAGAATCATGGGCCGCATTACGTACACCCCTCCACCACCGCCCCGGAGCTCCGGTGAGCCTCGTCCTCGCACTTGCCGGCGGGATCGTCTCAAGGAGCGGCGACGCCGTCCGTCACCGTTGCCTCTTATCACTACCCTGATGCAGAGGAATAATGCCGCAACAACCGCATGCGGAGGAATAACACCGCAACAAGATTTCAGAGGAGCCTCCTGTTCAGAAAGAGGCAAGGCAACACGCGAATCTAGGCTGCGGCAGGGCGTGATCGCGTGAAGCTAATTTTCCGGCCACCTCTTCTCTTCTAATCCTATCACTCTATCACCTCATAAATAGGCAACCCCGAAGGAATCGGCCGAGAAAGTGGTTTGGTGGTCAATGCGACTTCCCAAACAGGGTCGATCGATCGAATTCACCCCCTGCCTGCATGCCTTCCATAGAAGAAGCTTCTCTTCCCTGAACAATGGCGCAAGAACAGCTAGATTATTACCTCCACCTATTCGTTTAATTGTCAGGTCTTTCGCGTTTTCTCAGGGCGTTGCAGTGCCAGGAGAGAGCGCGCGATCGGCATGGATCGATGAATGAGACGGCCAGGTGAGTAAGCGTAGTTTTTACATGCATGAAACTTAATTAATTAGGCATTTTCCTGAAGATTCTACTCCAGCATGCGAATTTTCATTGCATCTTGTGGTTCAGAAAATGGTTTTTTTCATTGGAATTTGGCTGTGGTTGACTGTATGTCTTTGGTTATCCCGCATGCAATGCACTTGGGGATTTCTAGTTGTGGTTCAAAGACATGTGTGACTTTATCAGGAATTCTTGCATGTCATCCAAATAATTATGAAAAGTTTTGGGAAATAAAAAGAAGAAAGAAAGACATTGTGACTTTGATTGGAATGTAGAAACCATATTATGGATTTTACTAATTCTGTCCATCTGAATTTGCTTTCTACCAGACTACATGTTCCACATTTTCAGGGTGATTTTCATACTACATCTTAATTACCGTGTTCAGTAGGCCGTCATCATGGATGAAGAAAATGCTAGCTCCACGAACGTAAGAATTCTTGTCAAGTTGCAGACTCGTACATATTACGCACATGGACGAGCTCTAAAGCACCACTAAAATTGCACCATCCTTTCTATTTAACCACACCGTCTTACTGTTTGTTTACCTTGTACAGAGCATCAAACTAGAACTGAGAATCTACATGCACTGCAAAGCCTGTGAACGATCTGTTCGCCAAGCCATAGAGAACATCGAGGGTAATTAACAAACCAAAACCACCAAAAGACACATCCTATTTAATCTTCAGCTCAAACATATTAGCTGAGATTTTCGACCATCTACACACTACACTTACGCAGGAGTCGAAAAAGTTGAGGTGGGGAGGGGAGAGAACAAGGTGACGGTGACGGGCAGCGACTTCGAGCCGGAGAAGGTGGTGAGAAGGATCGAGAAGAGGACCGGGAAGAAGGCCGAGATCCTGACTCCCGAGGAAGAAGATGATCACGAGGAAGACGGAGGAGGAGGAACAGATGCGCAGGCTCATCACGAGTTCCAGAGGCACGGCTACTACGTCCCGTATTATCATCATCATCATCTGGTGCCTGTGCCTTGCGCTTACGTTCCGAGTTGCTATGATCTTGTGCCTGTGCCTCCGCCGGACAATGGAGGAGGAAGAGGAACAGCAGATGTGGCTCATGAGTTTCAGAGGCGCGGCGGCATGGGACACTACGGTTATTACGCTCCGTTTTATTACGATGGGGGAGGAGGAGGAGATGTGGTTCATGAGATTCAGAGGCCGGCACGCTCGGAGTGGGATCTTCATTGCTTCGATGATGAAATTACACAAGCGTGCAGGGTAATGTAGGTTGTAGAGGCAAGAGGTTTGGTGTCTCTTTACATTTATTTGGTGTAAATAACCGTTATTTGAAAAATTGGCCTATTAGCTCAGCTGGTTAGAGCGTCGTGCTAATAACGCGAAGGTCGCAGGTTCGAGACCTGCATGGGCCATAAATTTAAATTGTGCTATTTTATTTTTGGAGATCTTTTTTTTTATTATTTTGAGAACTTTGTTCCGGTTCCATTCTTTTGCTGAGAATTTATTTTTATTGAGAATTTGTCCGTCCTTGTAACTCATCTGGTTCACAAAATGATGAAGTTTGTTACACAGGTGTCCCATTATACTTTTGCTGACAAAACACAACGCAAATGTGTAAATATTTTTGAAACGCATTGATGTCCAATGTCCTCTAGGAAGAAAGGAACTCATCTGTTACCACAAAAATGAAGTTTGCTACACGCGTGTTCCAATACACTTCTGGTGACCAACACAACACAAATGCTGGCTATTTGTCAGGTTTCCAACCATGGAAATATCACTATTTGGAACCTGACTTATGGAGCCAATGCACAGGATGATTAATATCCCAGAAAACAAATCATAGGGATGAATGCATTATGCACCATCTATGTACTTCGTTATACAAGAACGAAAACATAGCTTAAGTTAGCTAAGACTTGAATTGCGTACGTTGCATCATAAACAAAATGCGTCATCCACATTCCACAGCATATATCCGGTATGTCACACTAAATCCGAACATTGAGTAAATGTATACTAGTACATTTATAAGGAAGCTACATTCTCGACAGTAACTATGATTCTTGCTCTTGGCACAGCTGATGATAATACATAGACATACACTACAAGTGGAGCCGTACAATTAACACTGCTCGGTTTGCAATCCAGCAGCCACCAAAATAATTTTACCTGTAGAAGAAAAAGGAAATACAACGACGTGTCAAGCTATCAAATAGTTGTGACTCTAGGTCTAGAGTCCTGCCAACCCAATTGGCGAGCTCTTTGCTCCCATAATGCTGTGAGTTTCTTTTCCTTTGAAATTGCCGCTTCAGACCGCTCCCTAGCTTCCTCGCAAGTCTCTGTGGCTGCATTACACTTCTCTGCCTCTCGCTGATATTGAGTAGCTTGTCTTTTAGCTTCAACAAGAGTGGCATTCATGTGGTGGCTATGCTCCTCAGCTACAATCTGCTGCAGCTTGAGCTCCTCATTAAGAAGATCAACAAACTGCTTCTCCATCTCTTTACTAAGCTCAGGGTCATTTTTGCCACAACCTGTATGTTCCAACTCAAATGTTTAATGGCACTAGCAAGCTCAGGCAATTTTTATGAAAGAAAAATGAGGTAGAACAAAATTGATTCAACCATGAGAGGGAGCGAATTGAAAATATTTCACAAGCTACAGCTCAGACAGACTGGAGCAATGTAGTTGTTTATTCAAAAGGTATGCCAACTACTTGCGGAGCAACACGAGATAATTTATCTATTCCATGGAGCATTGTACCAACGATCTGTAGGTGAAACCATAAAAGCAGTATGTGCAGGTCCAGGCAAGACAAAAATTTAGGGGCTTAAGTATTTCAGGAGAAAACTATTAGAGAAATGGTTAGCTTTATCTGCACTAACTAGGCTACACGACATCATAAATTACTACACCGAGTCATACCACCTTTTCTGGAAATACCAGTAAGAAATCCACTTTATGGTGCATATTGTTAATATGTTGCCACAAAGTACCAAAATCTGGTTGGTATGCACAATCAGGTAGATTTTTGGTCCTAAGCTTCTGTGAGTGTGATGCGTCCAACAAATACTAGTGCTACACACAAAAGAGGTCTAGTAAATATTTAAACACATCCTTTTCTCTGTACATTTCCCCCATTTTAACAGCGCCAACCTATTTGAAATTTTCAATATTTACATAGCATAATAATTGAAAGAGCTACCCCTAATACTCAATTAGTCACGTTAATCGTCCCAGGCATCAAAATAGTTGCTGAGATTACTTCCCAAAACTACAGGTAACAGGTTGCATACTGAATCATTCAGTCCCGGAAACATTATACAACTTAAGCGCGAATTCTACCACCCTTCCATCAGATAACCATTATGCTCAACCAATTTCATGGGAATATTGGATAAACAATGATGAAGCTCAGCTAAAGAGACTATGAAGGAAGGAAGAGCTCAAACCTGAAGTTGAGAAGTTGACAAGCCCTGCAAAGGAATAAAGTTGCAAAATTCAGTCAGTGATGGCCTGATAGCGATGTAGAAGGGTTCAAGGTAGACAGCACGCAAATTAGTTCAATTTTCCTATTACTTAGTACGGATTTCAGCTCTTATACACTGAAAATATGCAATGATTCACTAAAGGCAACCGCATCGATCTGACATAACACTAGTTGCAGGCCGCAAGCTGCAACCTACCGACTGGATTTTTATCGAACAAACTATGCGCGCAACACCCGTCGGAGCAGATCAGGCGACCGGGTGGTTGCAAGATCTGGCAGGGGAGGGGAGGGACTAGGTGGGCTCACCGGGGGCGATGGACTGGAGGGAGAGCGGCGGCGGGCAGTCGCAGCTGCAGGGCGGGCAGGAGGGGGAGACGATGGCCGCAGCGGAAGTAGAAACGGAGGAGGAGGAGGTGGAGGAGGCGAAGCCCTTCTTGTAGCGCCAGTAGAAGGCCGGCCCGGAGACGCCGAGCGCGGAGGCCACGGCCAGGATCACCAGGCACCACCGCCCGCACGCCGCCGCCGCCGCCGCGGCGCCGCGCCGCCCCATCGCTCCAGCCGCTCGCGCTCACGGGCGGGCAATGCGTGTGGGGACCGCCTTAGCTCGCGCTCCTGCTGCTGCTGCTGCTGCCTGGATTCTTTACCGTCCCCGTCGTCCCGCGGCGTTCTCGCGAGTGTGTGACCGAGTGGCCGCGTGTGATTTCGTCTTGTTGTTTCGCGGTGGACTGGTGAGGTTGGGGGTTGGGAGAGACGGCAGTGGGCAGTGGGCAGTGGGCAGTGGGGTGGGGGGGAGTGGGCGAGTGGGAAGTGAGCTAACTGCGGGTCGGTGCGGTACGGCGGCGAGGAAAAATGGTGGGTCCGTGGGTACACGGAGTCATGGAGCACGGAGCATATGTGCCGTTTCCCTGCGATCCAACGGCGGGCCAACGCCGTCGCCGGACTGTACTACTCGCCAGAAGTTTGTAGTCAGGTTTTTTTTTTTTAATAGAACGAAGGGTGGAGTAGGCTGTTGTTGGCCGTTAAAATATTCCTAACTTGCTACTAAAGAATTTTGAAGAAGCTGTATTTTGTAAAATTTGTATATCTCAAAGGGGCTCTAATCTATGTGCGCTAACACTTTGTTGTTAGCAAAAGACACTTTTGTCAGATAAACTGAACAAATTATAAAAGGGAAAACTATCATATCCATCATCAAATGGGAGATCATTCAGGCTGAGTTTGGTAGTGTAGTTTGTCGACTTATACTCTCTTATTTTTTACTTGTATGCTTTTCAAACGGTTAAACAGTATTTTTTTTACATTTTTTCTATACGAAAGTTGTTTTTAAAAAAATCATATAATCCATTTTTTATTAATTAATTATGTATTAATGAATTTCTCTATTTTACATGAACGGAGGATTAGTTCTCAACAACCTATTCAGAGCATAGCCTTAGGTAGTATCAAGTAAAAGTTAAATGAGAGTGGGGTAATTGGTGATGGAACCAGAAACCATAAATGGTAGAAAGGCATTCTCTTTGAAGTATACTTTATGATAAAATTTTAACGTTAGAAGTAGGACTATGGAGTAATATTTAAGTAACGTTAGAGTTGGGAAAGACAGAGATACTAACATAGCATAATAAAGATATTAATCCGGAATAAGGTTATTGATCGCTGAGATTCTTGAAAGAAATGACATCTTAAATTTAGGTTAGATAACTAATAAGCATAATAGCGTATAAATATATAATATGTGTGGTGTGGGTACTACGAATTTTACACGGCTATTTCAAGACTTGAACCGGCTTGGACCACGAATTGACATTACAAAAAAGGGCGGCATTCCACTAAAATATTGAACTTTTTTTATGCCCTTGCCATTTGTTATGTTTTGTATTGGGAGTGAATTAGGCAAATTGCCACTAGTCCGAATCCAGTGCGGCTGTGCGGGTTATACGGAGATGGACCCGACGTTTATCCGGTGGACGAGTCAGCGGCGTTAGGTAGCAAAGGCAGCTTTCGTTGCAGCCTACCCGCATCATTGGTCGGTCGCTCGGTCCGTCGGTACACGCAGCACGTTCCCGTGAATCCCGTTCCGGCCCAACACGTCTCAGGCCGCACGATCGTGGGCATCCCATGCAGGCTCGTAGTAGCTGCGAATCCGTTTCAGCCCAAACTGTACGGCCTACACGTAGCTGGAAAACAAGGAAAAATATGTACCAGTGCAAATCAGTAAATCATATACTTAGTGGTAAATATCACACGTCCATTTTCATAGTACCACTAAGACGGCCCACGATAAATCTCATATTTTCACTATATATGTAACTTATACGTATTTTATATTTTTCTTAAAAAATAATATATGATTTACACTACATATTTTATATTTTCCTGGGAAACAATGAGAATGGATGGCTGATGCACGGTCAGTCGCGCCCACGCGATCAGTTTCATCCACATAGACTCTCTTCTCTCTTGTACATATATATGTATGTGTATACACTTTATACACATATGTATAAACTTTATATGTATTTTATACACATGTATAAACTTTATATATATATATATATGTGTGTGTGTGTATAAAGTTTCGGGAAACAACGGTCCAAGACAAATTGTTAATGGTGTCACTAATTCATCACATCTTAAGACAGGAAGTTAGTACAAGTTACATTGGTGGCATCAGTACCACAGGGCAGTACCACAGGAGTTAACAGAACAAAATATAAACGCCTAAACTACCCACGGCCCAACACCACCAAGAGAACTAACACTATATAAATCCTACAGAACGGAGTATCTATCTTGTTGAAGCATAACATACATATTTCATCAATATTCAATACATTCACAAGAATACCGCCTTGACGGGGACGAGGAATTCCACACTGCTGGATTACATACACACATGCAAACTTAGCAATCATCTGAAATCCGCGGAACATAGGGTGCCACTATCATTGATCAACTCCCACACCAAGAATGCACTGCCCAAGATGAGTCAAGTATGGTTCTGCCTGTGAACTGTTACTCAGCGTAGGAATAAGACTTTGAAGCTCTGAATTGAATTCTGCCTCAAATTTCCTGCAGCAAACAGTCCAAGATTGTATCATATGATGTTAATTGATACAAAATTAACATTGTGTGAAAAAGACTGAATATGAGATACATACAAGATTGACTCTGACATTACAACATTTTCCGATGCTAATTTCAGTTGCTGGCCTCTGTTTTCGGTTTTTTTTATTTTTGATCTTGGCATTCTAGATGTTGATGTATTTTCAGGCTTAGCAACATCAATGGATGGTATCAATAGCTGGATGGAAGTCGCATACTGGAGACACAGAGCTTTCAGCTTCTCAATTTTCTGCACATGACAAATATACAAATAATAAGAATAAAATAAACATTGAATCTTCTACAGCATTTCAATATAAAACAAACTACAATGTATTTTTGAAACAGAGGGCTAAGGGTAAAACTGCTAGTCACCGGATGATATACTTCACACAAATCAAGCTAAGGATACACTGTGGTAAAGATAGTGACTTTGTTCTTTAACAGTAAAGAGACAAGTTACCATTGTTATCTTGCAGTCAGATGACCTGACCACTGACCTGCCTAGTTCCTAACTTTCCATTACTGGAAGGCCAGTATCACAAGCAATCTAATTCTGAACTCAATCCATGATTACTTTTCAGCTTTCACATGTACCAGACCATGACAATCAATGATTCAACAGATATGTATGCCCACATAAAGGTTCACTCTCCTGGTTCAAAGATCGACAAATTTGGAGGTGAAACTTAAAACATTTACAGTCAACATGAACCAAAGAGAACAAAGAAAGCAACAAGTTTTAAAAGGAACAAGAGGAGTTAAAGTTGTTGCAACACTGGTAATTATTTTCTCTCCAAAAAGAGCTCAGCAAATAGGAAAATATAACGTACAGCAGTGACAAACACTTCTGTATATAAAAGAGCAAGAAGACGAACCACAAGGAGTTCAGGCAACAACAGTAAACATTCTTTTAGACACTTCTGCAGGAAGAAATCATGAATCTGTATGACCTGCAAACAACACCAACAGCAATGGTAATGTACCCCCTTCGTAATACAACTTTCTTCATCATAAGAACTTTGTTAAAACCTCATCTATGCTCCTTGCAGTTTGAAGCCGGTCGTGCATCAAATGCCAATTTGGTTCAAGAACCTGATGACCCAAAAGAATGCTTTAGCATTTTTTCACCTTTGGTAACAGTTAGTATGGTGAATTGGATGTTTTACCTCAAAGGTTAGATAATGTAAAAGGCTGTTTACAAACTTGAGCATGCTGCGGCAAAGAATTGATGACCGTAGGACTGGTGTTCCTAGGATTTTGACAGAACGGAACCCCTGGTTGAGAGTTCTACATCAGTCAACGAGTAAACTGAAAACAATTAAGCTGATATAATGGGGGTGAAGAAAAGGTTCATTCATACTTGTTGAATTTGCCATGCTGTACACAATTGTCGACTAACATGCTTGCAGTGGAACAACAGCCGAAAAATCAACTGGTACTTTGTCAAAGCTTTTCTTGAAATTACAAGAGATAGTGGCCATTGAACCTGAAATATATAGTTGGCATATCATTTCTCTATCAGAAGGTAGAACAACGAATAAAAAATATCAGAAGATAGAACCTTGTAGCTCAGGCAGAAAGTTTCCAAGCCAGTCACACTTAACGGCATGGCCTGGTCAACATCAGCTGCGGCAAGCTTGTCTGAAGGATATGCACAATCCAAGTCTTTCAGGGTGCTCAATTTCTTAAGGAGGGAACTTCTTTCCTGTTTAAAAATAGACAAAAATATGATTGATTAACAAAACACAATATGGTTTGACGAGACGTAGATGATATATTTACCACACAGCAAGTCAAGTCTTCATGACTTGGATCTGAAGCAGCTGCTGTACTTCGCAACGCGATGTCAACAAGAGACTGCAAACATAGAATGGCAATTCATTCAAAAGAACATAGAACAAAGAAAGAAGGAATAACATATCAATGGAGAAGGATCAGCTTATTGTGATCAGAGCAGCCGAAAATCAGTTTCCGCCATGAGACTATAGCAAGAAACAGACAGAAAATACTGCACAACAGGATACCTGAAGTTTTTCAACAGATATTTCTTCTGGTTTCTTTGTAAGCTCCTCTCGGGCAATATCCATAAAATGGACCAGAAAATCACCCTGCAAAACAGAGAAAGCAAAATGGAGAACTGATACAAGGAAAATAAATATGGATGTGTTTAAACTCAAGTTGACAAGATGACATGCATTGTCACCATCAATATCATTGTATTAATAGAATATACCCAGCAAGTGTGGATTTTAAAGAGTAATGATGTGGAATAATAATACATAATAGAGTAAATGTTCTCCACAATTTTCTCCATACTTGATCAAGAAGTAGATATCGCTTGAGGGATCGCAGTTTCCCAATGAGATCATACTACACGGTAAATAAAACAAAATTAGAAGACAGACCACAGAAGAAAATGAAATCTAATAGTACATTTGCTATGAACAATTATAACCTTATCTTTCATTAGAGTCAAGAGTTCACCACTTGCAAAGTCATATGCAGATTTGATGCATTCAAGATATTGGTGGTTTGAACCAAAGCCCATCAGCTTAGAACTCTCTGACAAGGGAACCTAAACATAATATGTAAGACAAGTGTGTTCTTATAACACACACATATAACATAGCATTTAATGATGCAACCACAGAAAATAATCATGCATACCTGAACAGTGTACTCACATTCTCTCATAACATTAAGATACTTTCCAGTTGTCAGTATTGTGGCGGCAACATTGGTAAGGAAACTAGGGATGCCATCTTTTAGACTGTACCTTTGATGCCAATATTTAGCATCATAATCTTGAGTAAGGCTCTCCTATCCAAATCAAAGAAAGCTTCTAGTTAACTTAAGAAGAAAACAAACCCAATATTCTAGTCTTAATGAAAATGCAGAGAACAATGGAATTTAAGTAGGCCAGAAATTCTAAGTCATTCGGCACCTTCTGCAAGGATTTGTTTTCAGCAATGAAGAATTCACCGTAAGGGTCATCTATAACGCCCTCATAGACCCACCTAAAATGAAGCCCATTAGAAGCTGAAATTATCAAAATACAGCAGAGAAACTAATTAAGTTTTTAATCTAAACAAGTCTTAACACTACAATCCAAGTAAGAACTGGCAATTACAAAATGCTTGTTAACTTCAACACAAAATGTAAGAACCGATAAGTAGCTAAGACAATAAGAAATGAACATGATGAACCTTTCTAACATCCTAAGATACGCTGCACTTGCACACTCTGTCATCTTCTCCAGTAATGATCGAACAGCACTATCGCCAGCCATTGCCTTTGCCTAGGTTGAAAGGAGTACGGCAATTTAATACATGGATGAAAGAACTAATCATGTGGACCAGAATGAAAGGCTACAAAAAGTTGAATGTTGAGAAATCGGCTATGTTAAAGAAATATGTTATGCTGGTAAGAAAACGAGTCTGTTCAGCTTGGATTGCAGGAGCCTACTGAAAACAACATTCATACCCACCAGATTCTCGTACTTGGAGAAAGAGAGACGCAAAAGGAAAAAAAAGTATCTCAGGGGTGAAATACCTGACTTTGAAGTAGATTAAGTGTAGCTGAACCACTGGTGTTATTGGAGATAGCTTTCTCTACTAGAACAGTAAGTGCGTTCAATGAACTCATCATCCTCTGCCAAAAAGCACACCAGGACTTGCTGTGCTTAAAATGATAGTCAAATCAGGATAAATAGTTAATGCAGTAAATAAAACTCACCTGACAAAAGAACCACAATCCTTGAACTGACAGTCTCCCAAGACGGAACTGGTGCTCCAGTTGAGCAACCATTGCCTGATAATCCTGATAAACAAATAAAACACTTAACTTCGTGCCAAATACACATATGGGGACAAATACTGGAAAACATAGGCCTTCTTTTAAGGATATTGTAATAAGATTACTCTCTACCAATACAATTCATGCAAATGTTTCCATGTCAGAATAAACAACTGAACACTTGTACTCATGATTCAGGCATTACTATTTTTACTCTATAATATGAAATTGTTAGTATATTCGTTTTGCCACCTTTTCCAAACATAAGAAAGCTTGTAGTCAAGGCAAATTAATTAAAATATTCCTATCTCAAAAGAGGGAATTTACCAAGAGGAATGCCCTCAATGCTGCAGCTAGAGCATGGTTGACCAGACCACTCTTGAAATGCGATCTGGACTCCACAAAATGGTTTACCAACACAAAATCCTCACATAAGGGAAAAATTCGACGAGTTAATTCCTGCAAAAACCCAAAGAGTTAAGTACAAAACATATCTCCCTTTTTGGAGGCAATTCATGATCCAGTTGTTGTACTCTTCAGGCCTTACCTGGAGTGCAAGGTCCATCGAAGAATCAATCTGGAAGACAACATACCCTTCCTTTCCCCGTACTCTCTTAATCGAAATGTATCGTCCCTCAATACCCACAAGAGCTGATAACAAATCATCAATAACCAAAAGCTCCTGCAAATCAATAACAGATAGATTGGAGTTACGCTTTTCAGTTGTTTGTGAAAGCTAAATTACTTCAGATAATTTTAACGATCTGCAAAATGAAGATATTACGATTTTGAGCCTCATAGAATAGCTGTTTAAAACAACATAGTGAAAATGCAGCTATTTGTGAGATTGTTACAACAAATATGTCGTACTTAGCATGCCATGTCAGTATGTCACGAACACCACCGACCAACAAACTCTGAGAATCACTCAAATTCAAACGAAAGATTCGAGTTATGTAACAAAATATTTTATTATCTGAAACTATCTTCTACTCACACTACATTGACCACATGAACCAAAATATCATAAAAAAGTTCTAACTTAGCACCGTTACATAATACATATTGTTTTATGAATTCAGGGAAGTAGGCAGTCCAAAAAATCAAAATACAATATCCAATAACATTCCTAGCTCAAATTGCCATCCAGACTCTGGTCAACAACAATTTACAGTTCATGCACATGTAGAGAGAAAAAAAAACGACGAATTCTTCCAAGTAACACAAACCATTGAGCTCGAACTAGAAGCGCGGAATCGGAACCTAAACCCTAACATCGGTCCGTTAAAGAAGTAGTCGCCCGAAGCCAATTAAGCCAGCTAAACAATCTAAAAGTACAAGCTACCAGTACCTGCACTGAGACGGCGTACGATCCGATGACACTCTCAGCACCGCCGCCGCCGCGGCTGCAGATTCAAACGAACCCCGGGGCATCAGAAAAAACACCCGTGGCAACAGAACCACGAGGCGAGCATCCAAAAAAAAATCGCGCGAAATTTAACCGGCGAATCACCTGAAGGAGTCGAGGGAGTAAGGCTTGGATCCGGCCCCCTGCGCCGCCGCAGCCACCTTGGCCTCCTGCGAGAGATAGCGCGCGAATGTGGATGAGGCGGAGGCGGCAATGGGGGACAAGCGGGTGGGACGACGAGACAGGGGGGAGGAGGAGGAGGAGGAGAGAAGGGGAGTACCTGGTGGAAGCGGCCGGTGAGGTACGGCCGCTCCAGGTTCCAGCGAGGGGTCGCCGGCGCGGGATCCATTTTACAGTGGAGAAGTGTGGAAGAAGGGTGGTGTGGTGGCTGCCTGGCTTGGTAGGTATGGTGGCCGTATAGGTGCGACGAGGAAAGGAGCGATGGAACCAAACAGGTCAGTCGTACAGGCCCAGCAGGCCACGCGCTGGAAAATTTGAACATTTGGACGGCAATGGCCGAAGCTTTTGTTTGGCACTTTTGTGGATTCCTTCTTTTTTATTTTCAAAATGCAATCACAATTTCTAAGATGGAAATTGTTTTTTCAATTTTTAAGAAGAAAATATTTCTACATTTATGAGAAACCCCTTACTACATGTTAACCTTCTCTCGCTTATGTATAGGTTACCGTCACAGAACCATACTACCCTATAGCAACCCTTTCTATCTCGATGCTCATCGGTTTTAAGCATATAAACCCCGTTCCTTTGTAATATTATGTTTTTCATGATTATTGTGTATTATTTTCAGTAAGATACAGATTGTAGTGAGCTATCTATATTAGTCTAACTAGCTACTTGCTTGACTTAAACTCTCAATGAGTCGTACGCTCCTATTCTTTCATAAAGTTTTATTTGTTTGTGTAGGGAGTGCTTGTGTCTACCGTGGTTTTCGTACCACGTTTGCCACTCCTTGGATTATCATGATTTGGCTTGAATTGTTCTTTTCCTATTCTGCTTGACTTGCTGCCAGGATAATTTGGCTTGCCATTTTATCTTCTGCTCTCGACATTAATAAAGTTCAAGTACGAAGTATCGCTAGGCTTTACTCTAGTCACTTCATATATCCGAAATATCTCCCCATCCCACAATCTCCAAGGGCGGTTTGCCAAGGAATCCCAGCTTCGTGGTTAGCTTTGGGCGATGAATCAATCCATCGAACGAAAATGCACTTTGTCGGATGATGCATACTGACTAGGAGTCATAGTCACCCCCATATAACGTTTTGGTAATAAGAGCTAAAGAAATAAGGATAGTTCGATATGCTCTCATTCTCTAGGTCCATCCGTCCCAAGAATCATATCCATGTTAATTCCTTTCTCAAGAACCATATCCCAATTTTTCAGTTCCTCTATGCAAAAGGAGGTTTCATTTGTTCCCCCATATTAATCTATAGTGATACACTATTCCTGCAAAAAAAAAAAAGTGGTTCTACATTTACAAGTCAATATAGTAGAAGATTACAAAATAATATATTTAGATTTTATTAGCAATACACAAATGTAGGATCAAGATGTCGACCAGAGAGGGGTGAATGGACGATTAAAATAAATTTCACCTAAACAAAACTAACCTAAGTTGTTAGACTTGGTGAAGAATAACACTAACCAAGCAACTAAGTAATGTTTTGCAAACCTAGGGTGATAAGGGCTCAAATATATCTCTAATAATATAAATTGCACAAATGTAATTGCACTAAGTAAATGAGACAAGAGACAAAAAAAAATTCACCTGAGATTCGGAAACTCGTCGTTTTCCTAATGCCCGTTGAGGCGAGCCCAACTTTACCGCTCAAAACCACGAAGCCACTACAAGCCCTCTTCATCAAGGGGTGGGCAAGGTGGGAGTTGGCCCACGAAGTGGTCTCCCAAGTTTCGATCACTATGGTAAGTTCTTCCTTCACTTCGAAGGTGGTGAACTCCAAACCACTCACAAACCGGCACCGGGCCTTTCTCCACAATCTCCTTGGAGAGGTCACCGGGCAATACCTCCACAAGCCGTCTAGGAGATGGCAACCTCCAAGAGTAACAAGCGATGACCCAGCTTGGAGATGATGAAGTGCCACACTAGTTTTACAATGAAGCAATGCACTTGAATCTTGGCTCAAAACACTCTCTAACACACAAGGGATGAACAAGAGCTCAAATGGGTGTGAGAGTATATTTTAAGGGGTGTATGCAATTGAAGTAAGTGCCAAGAGAGACCCCTTGTTACTGGTGGGAGGTTTATATACCCCCACCAACAAAAACTAGCCGTTGGGGGTCGAAACCCCAACCTTTGTGGGCTGTCGTTTTGACTGCCATAGGGTGGCCGGTCAGACCACCCCCAATTGTAACGGCTAGAAAACTAGTTGTTACAGTGCATTTAATACAGTGGCAGACGCCAGCCGCTTAGACCAGAGTAGTCTGGCCGGTCGGATCGGGTCGGACCCGATCAGACCGCCCTCGGCTCGATCAGATCGGTCTCAGCTCACATCGGCTCGGTCATAATTCGTTGAAATAATCAAGGGGCTACAGTGGCCGCTCGGTCAGACCGATGGGCTCACGGTCAGACCGCCCATGGTCATAAGAAAAACAGTGAATTGAGCATAGGAACAAGTGAATGCATATGACCTAATGTGGTATTTTGATCAACTCTTTGTTTAGGTTATCACACCTTATGATAGTACGGTAAAGTTAAAGAATAAACCTAACAAGAATTTAATCAAAAACACCTCGATCAATTAAAAT
The DNA here is from genome assembly GCA_000573905.2 of Oryza punctata. NCBI lineage: Eukaryota > Viridiplantae > Streptophyta > Magnoliopsida > Poales > Poaceae > Oryza > Oryza punctata. Next base: position 23,337,825 of record CM002491.2, on the reverse strand, counting down.
AAATACTAGGTTTTACCGTCTTATTTCCTTTTCTTTGTGCCATCAATTTTGATCCTCGATAATCATCCATGGCGTATTCATCATGTGACTGTAACTTAAATATATAATCTCAAATGAAATACTTAGTTCACAATTAGTACTTATCATTAATTACTAAAATTAACAACGGAGACATAATACTTCAACAGGTGGGGACAATATTTGGCATCTCCTAACCTACCCAATCAATTCATGATTAAATCCGAGCCATTGGATAAGGAAGAAGAAATCCCTCCGTGATTCCTACATCCATCGCATTAATTAATTGTTCCAGAGAGGTTATCTTTCTAGTCTCCTTCCTTCCACAATTTTCCTCCTCTCTCGCCGTATCCCTCTTTTCCCTGATTACTTTCTTGTTGGTTGCCAACAGCGTGTTTGCCACTTTTGCCAACATCGTCATACCAGATCTAGCGTCGACGACTTAGCTCAAGCACCACATGCCCTCCAGGAGATTGGGATCGGCCTTAGGTAATTTTATTCAATTTATCACGGCATTTTTTTTTCCAAACACAAGGATTGAGTTAGTGATATTCGATCTCTTAATCAAAATTTTATTATAATAGACTATGCCGTTGTCAACAACTGTTCGGTAGATGCTCTATTGTCCGGTTGTATTTTTATGTGTTTCTTAAGTTCAAATATTAGATCTAATAGGGAAAACACATGTTAAGGCTGCGTTCGCACTTCCGAACTCCCAGCCTGAACAGTGTTCACGGAAAACGGAGCGGTCCATTAGCGCGTGATTAATTAAGTTTTTGCTAATTTGTTTTCAAAAATGGATTAATTTGATTTTTTTAAGCAACTTTTATATAGAAACTTTTTGCAAAATACACACCGTTTAGTAGTTTGAAAAGCGTGCGCGCGAAAAACGAGTGAAATGAGTTGGGAAGAGGAAGCTGCGAACGCAGCCTAAGTAGATAAGTGTAGAGGAACTTGAGAAGCATGGGTGTAGATATTTTTTCTTTTTAATTCAAAATGGTTATTGATTATTTTGTATAATAAACTTAGTATTTGTTTTAGCGCGGAGCTAGAAAATTAATTCATCGGGGATACCGGGGTCAGAATACACTAATCTTACTTAATTCCCAGTGTCATCTTAACTGCCTGAACAATATAATCATGGATTCCGTCGGAGGTTATCGAGGTCGGCTGACCCCGATGGTTGTACTGCGCCTGATTTGTTTAGGCTCTATGTTATGCAATAAATCATAGGGTGACATTTTTTTTTATATTACACTTGTTATTTGTTCCTATGTAATGCAATACCAACAGAAGTGATTTCCCCCTGCCATATTAATCAGCTGTTTTTTCTCCACAAATGTATTCCCCTCTCTTTTCTCTAAGTTACCTATGGTCTAAATCTACCACATATGAACATATTACATGCTATGATATGAGTGGCAGAGTCACTTCGCCTAGTTATCCTGATATGTTTATATGGGACGAATACAAACCCATCTAGCTAAAAATACCCGAGTTATGTCATATAAATTTGACCAGATGAAGTAATAGATTCCATAGTACTATATGATTATATGAAGTAGCTATATATGAGGACCATTATATATCTGTATACAAAGACCCAGTGCCACCTTAACAAATTGGAGGCCCTGGTGTGAAAGGCAAAATAAAACCCTATTTTTTTTTAAAAAAGGTACATATAACCTAAGGCTAAAATATACTTTCACATAATTGTAAATTTTAATAAATACTATTTCTTACAGACTTAGGAAGATATAAAACATTAATGGTAAAAGAGTAAATGTAGTGTTCAAACGATAAACTGACCTTTGTTTTACGGAAAATCATCATAATAGTTTTTTTAAATGAAATATTCATACTTCCTATAATTTTGTTGCGTAAACAAATTTAAAGCACATGATATTATATCTAGGCTAAGTTTAGAAAAATAAAACAATAAGGTGTACGAGGTGAATCGTTGTTTCGTGCTATCCCGACTTAACGTGCTTTTCTCTGTTTTTTGGATGTTTTTGTCCCCACCCAGTAGATGGCGATGGGCCTGTAGAGACAATAGTCCTTTTATCTCATATATACATCTCCCACCATATGTATTGGATATGTCTATATAATCCTCAAAATTTTTAAGACCATAGATCGATCCTCAGACCGACCCAGCTTTTTTAAGAGCCAAGATAACCGGATCAATAACTTTAACAATCAAATCATGTCTCATCCTCAACACTTTCGAACCGGAACCTCAACGCTGCAAAATATTTTCAGCTTTTTCCGAGCGACACGAAACAATTTTAGTAGGTTGGCAGGAAAGGAAAACATATACGCACTAAATTTATTTTAACTAACTTTTTACAAACACTGACTTGTTGTATTGTGGTTGAATCCCGACTTTTTATAACTCTCAGTTGACTCAAAAAAAATCATCAGATGGTTGAGATTTTTTTGTAAGGAAGCAGTTTGTAAGAAATTTTTAGTATCACAAATAAACAGCACGGGCCTTCTGATTTTGGCCCAAAGGCCCACCACAAACCCAGCGAAAGTCGAGATAACATCCGAACGAATTGCTGCGCCTGCGAGAGGGGAGGAGGGAAAAGGGGAAAAGAAAAACAGTTTGGGATCCGAAAAACTTGAAGAGGGGAAAATCTGGTTCTCAAATCTCAACACTCCATCTCTATCGCATCTCCCACCCCCACTACCGCTGCTCTCGCCTCTCCAGTCCCCTCGCGAAACCCTAACTACCTCCACCTCCTCCTCCTCCCCCCTCGGGTAGATCTTCGCGCGGCTCTCCGGCTGGGGCGGCACCGCGCGCCCCCAGCCGTGATGGCGTCGGACGGCGCGCAGATGGAGGTGGAGCGGCGGCTTCGCGATATCGGCGCCCGCTTCACCTCGCTGCCGAACGCCGACGGCGAGCTGCTCAGATTAATCGAGGTGAGCACCCCCATCCTGAATCTGCTCTTTTTTTTTCTTTTTCTCTCGCGTTGTTCGTTTCTAGGTTGCCGTGGAGATTGGAGTCTGGCATGATAGGAGTTTTTGGTTGTTATATTGATGTGAAGTTTATTATCCTTGCTGTTGGGATTTGTATAAATATAGATTGTTTTTTTTATTAATTGGGTAGAAACTTAGAACTGCTCTTTCGGTTATGCAGGAGGCAGAAACCTGGTTAGCCAGGGTTGACCAGTCGCCACCGGAGAGCATGCACAAGGCTCTCCGGCCAACAATGAGTGCTCTGATTAAGAAGGAGTTACTGGATCACAGTGACCCTGACATAAAGCTTGCTGTTGCCTCCTGTCTAACGGAGGTTACTAGGATCACTGCCCCGGAGGCTCCCTATGACGATGATGTGATGAAGGTAAATGTCATCTTGTCGTAACGGAATTGTTTTGCCTGCTCGTACTGACCATTGTCACTTGCTTTGTTGCAGGATGTATTTACCAGAGTTGTTGAGGCCTTTGAGAAGTTGGATGATATGGAAAGCCCATCCTTTGCAAGGAGGGTTGCGATGCTTGAAACTGTTGCCAAGGTCCGGAGTTGTGTCTTGATGCTAGATCTTGACTGTGACGATCTGATACGGGACATGTTTCACCACTTCTTCAGAACCATATCGTGCGTAACTTCTTTTGCTGGTTCATTTATGCTTCCTGCTCGTATTTTCTTCACCTTGAGTATGCCAGTTCTTTCGGGTTCTCAAATTGACTAGGGATATGCTGTGGTTCTAGTATTGACTAGCAAGATGCCTGATTAATATTATGCTGCTAATTTGGCATGATTATGTACATGGAGAAGAAGTTAGAACTGGATTTTGCAATTACACTCACCAGTTAAGATTACTTTCAGGGAAACATCATGTATTAGTATTACTATGGTTTGTCGATATCATTGGGTGTTGTTGCGTTTCATTCTTTATTTGAAGCGCCAAACTGATTGGTCATACCACAGCTAACAGTTCTGATTGCAAATCTTTGGGGAATAACATTTTTTACATGCATATTGATGCTAAATTTTACATGCTGAGGAGTTGCAATATCCCATTCCCCATTTTTTTTCATTGTTAGCTTCTGTTCATCATTTATTTTAAAACCGAGAAGCAGTTGTTCCCAGCGTAAAATATAATGGCACAATCTGCCATGAAGTACTTTTAATCCTTTGTTGTCCTCTGTCTGTTTGTCTAGAACCTGCTAATTTCTGCTTTTCTCTTATCACATAATAATGTTCAAAAGCATGCATGATGATTTGAGTTCCAACAAGTTTACACAGTTCACAATTTGCTTTGACATGAGAACTCATAAAGTCACAACAAGAAGTTTACACAGTTCACAATTTGCTTTGACATGAGAACTCATAAAGTAATAACAGTTCCTATGTGTTTTCCTGTGTATATTTGCTTTATGTCTATGTGCATGGTACTGCCCTGTGTATGTTCTGTTAATTTTCTTAAGTCTTCTTTACCATATAATTCATTACTTTGTTATATTTATTTCAGCAATACTCATCAAGAGAATGTCATCAGCTCTATGGAAACTGTGATGAAGTTTGTAATTGATGAGAGCGAAGATGTCCAGCAAGATATGCCATCCTGCCTGCTTCAAGATCTAGCATCTTACCTTCTGAAGAACCTTAAAAAGGAAGAAAAAGTAATTCGAATTCACTTACATTTTTCGTATTAAAATTATATAGATCTTCATCTTCACTAAATTTTCAATTTTGCTCTGTAGGAAACTCTTCCAGCATCTTTCGAACTTGCAGAGAAGGTAATTAATATATGCTATGAGAAGTTAAAGCCAGTGTTTATTCCTTTACTTCGGGGCATTCCCTTGGATGAGTACAGCGAAGTTGTTACATCATTTTTCGAAGATGCTTTAGATGCTGGAGTAGCCGACAATACTGATGCTCCTGGAAAGGATACGGTCAGTCAAACTACTAACAAATTTCCTTTTTGAATATACAATTAAGGTTGCTGACCATAGAGTTAGTTCATTTTGTGGCATTCTCAATGTATTTTCAGATGTGTTCAAATGGGCAAAGACTGCTCATGTTCTTTTTATTAGAGGTAGTCAACTTTTAGCGCATATTTTTAGTCTTACATATTGAGTTCAACTATTTGCTACTGGAAACTGTTAGATCTGTTACTCCATATAGGTAATATATAAGGTTTCTGCTATATAGCTACCATTGGGACTTGGGAGAGGAACACGAGACATAAAAAAGTTTTGACAGGCATTTCTTTGTATGATCAACTGTATTTTAATTTAAATATCATGCTGTATATAAACTATTTTGACAGGCAATTCTATGGCATTCTTTCTGGAATAAAATGTATGTGAAATTTTAAATGTCAGGTTGCCGTCAAAGGGAATAACTAGAATTTGGACCCTGGAATGCTGTCTTAGCAGTTGAGCATTATATTGACTGAAAAAGTATCAACTGTGAAATATCAAGCAGTGGTTTTGGGATTAATTTTGTTTTTTGGCGTTATTCAAAGATATGCTGGAAATTGAGGATATGCTTGATTGTATGTTAGTACATGTTTTGGTTTCTGGTAGAGTCAATAGAATGGTCCATGACCTGGTGCTATCAATTGTGTGATCTGTAAGTGTTTGTAGTGTAAATTCTCTCAATCTGATATCATACTGGCTACTGTTCTTCTGATATACCGCTAGTTTATTTCAGCCAAGCTGACTATTAAAGCTTGTGATGCAGGTGGCTGACGGGAAATTATCTCATAAGATTGTTTCAGATGAGTCAGCTCAGGTATGTTGCTACTGACATTCCATCTGAAGTTCTTGAAAGTGAGATAGATATCACAATGAGCATATTATATTCCTTAGGAATCTTCAAAATTAGAGCAAGATGCCAATTGCCCTGGAAAAGGTGGTACTCCAAACAATACTTCCACATCGGCGGTTAGCAATGGTGGTGCTTTAATAGACACGGTCAAGTCTCCAAATGGACCATCCTCTTCTGATAAGAAGGTTGAACTGCCTTCTGATGACAATCAGGCAAAAGACTCTGATGATTTGATAGCTGGTGCTAAAGAAATACCAGAACCAATCACCACAGAGCCTGAAAAGCCATCTGATCACAATTTAAAGAAAAGCCATAAACTTGATTCTTCCACTGATTCTGAAGTGGTTGATCATTCCAAGGCTGTTAACAACAATGAGGATATTTTAGTCTCTGGGGAGTTATCCCCAGAGACTGATGATGAGGATAATAAGCTGCCACGAGAGACTGGGAATAGAGCTGCTGATGACAAATCGAAACATGTTGATAACACACCTGCTGGCAAGGGAAAGCGGGGCCGGCCTCCTGCATCAAAGTCGCATGAGAAGAAGAATGTTGGAGAAGGCAAAGTATCAGGTTTAGAGTCCAATAAAGCTGATGCAGTTAGTGATTCTGGTGGAAGGGCTACAAGGCGACTAGCTAAAGATGATGATATCAAGTCTTCACTTAAAAAGACTGGTGAAGGGGAATCTTCGAAGAAGAAGCAGAAGGAAAATTTGAGACTGCAGGAAGATACTCCACCCGATGAAGGCACTGATGATGATCTCAGTTTAAAGGTAGTTTCTTTGTCAACAGTAGATGATTTGAGGTTTTGCTTTGCACATAGGTCGTGCATAAGTATATCACTAGCAGAAGGTTGGATTTCTGCTTTACATATTCATAGTTTGATATCTGTGTGATTCCATGTTCTAAGGTTTCTGGCAGGAGTGTTATTTAGAAATTGTGGAACCTCAAAACATTTTATGCTCTCCAAAACTATAGCATGTTGACTTTGGTTGATGGCTATCATATTCTTAACTTCTCTTTCATCCTTTTAACTTCCTGATTGGGTTGGCAACCTGTCACCAACTATTTTGTAGGTACGGCAAAATTCATAGAGCTTTATTTGCATTTGGCGTAAATCTGATGGGTTTGTGTTGAAATGTTTGTGCATGCGATGATGATGATCAACCACAATGACTGTTTTATCATAATGCAGGATATCATATCTCCCAAGTCTTCGGCCAAAACAGGTAAAAACAAAGGCCAGCCAGGTGACAGTGGGGGCTCAAAAAGGAAACGTGCACAGGAAGCTGAAGAGGTATGCATACTTGATTCTGATTGCTGTTAGTGATTAGTCTTGTTGCAAGCTGATTTCTGTTTCGCTTTTTCTTTGCTTTCATCAGCCTCCCCAGCCCAAGAAGAACAAAATTCTTGATGGAAGTCTTGTTGGCTCAAGAATCAAAGTGTGGTGGCCTGATGACAGAAAGTAAGTTCTATAACCATCATTTATGTTTCTCAAATGTAGGTGATTGTGTTTGTAGGTTAACCAGTACCCATTGCTTCATTGGTTATGATGACATTTTCATATTTATGAACATTATTTTCTAAATAAATTTCTTGATCTAGATTGATATAGCATATTCTTTTGCAGGCGACAGTTCAGTTGCATTATTCATTACTTTGTTATGATGTTTCTATGTCTGTACCTTTTCTTTAAGAGTAAATTTCACAAAACTACAGATACTTTGGGCAAATTATCACAAAACTACAGATTTAAGGTGATATACCACAAAACTACAGATTTAACGATAAATTTATCACAAAACTACAGCTTTAAGTCTAAGTATCGCAAAATTACAGATTTAATAATAAAGTTATCACAAAACTACAGATTTTAGGGTTTAGATCCTTAGCACTAATTTTATGTTTGAGTTATGAACATCCAATTTTTGTGATTAAATTGAAACTAAACCTGTAGTTTAGTGATAACTTTGTTACTATAGTTTTGTGATACTTCACGTTAAATCTGTAGTTATGTGATAAACTTAGTGTTAAAATTTGTAGTTTTATGATACATCATCTTAAATCTGTAGTTTTGTGATAATTTAACCAAAGTATCCGTAGTTTTGTGAAATTTACTCTTTCTTTAATAATATATGCAGTACAATTATTCATCATAGATTGAGTTACCACCTATATTTTATCTATCCTGGTCTCACTCTTTTTTGCTAGAATGTGATTTCTTACATGAGTTTTGCTGGTGCGGTTGTTTGGCTTGTTCTGAATCTGTTTATTGCTCTGCAGGTTCTATAAAGGTGTTGTTAAGTCATTTAGTGTTACTTCAAAAAAGCACAAGGTGTGCATTGGGAAATGAGCTCTGATTTATGCCTTTTTGCTGTCCAAAGCACTACAAATGCTAGAATTTTTTCAGAGCGCAGTTTCATCTTTGGCTACCTTAATTTTCTTTGGCACCCAGGTTGTGTATGATGATGGTGATGTTGAACAACTAGAGCTTAAGAATGAAAAATGGGAATTCATTAATGAGGTATGTCCATGCAGTTTGACACCATTATCTATCCTCTCTTGTCGCTTTCTGATTCATCTGCTACCTGCAGGGGCACGACAACAATCCTGATGCAACGTCTGATATGTATGTAAATAAATATTCTACTTTGCATCTTCGACATCCTCATAAGTTTTGATGACTTCCTTAGTTACATCAGCACTAAAATATTTTATATGATTCGGATTGTCATTCCTATAAACCTGCAATCTCATTTCATGTCTTTCATATGGTGGTTCAAGATGCTTGGAAATGCTTCTTAAATGGTTTAGCAGAGAAAATAAGTTGTTCTAGCATGAATGACCTTGATTTTCTGAGCTTTAAGTTGTGGTTGATTAGATTATTCCTAGCATCAATTATCTTCACTTTATGTTTCTATTATATAGATTATAAGATTTACTGTCTTTCTGTTTGCATTGTAACTTTACTATTTATGATCAGGAGTTCCAACTGTAATCGCAAAATTTATTTGTTCATTTTGCTGCTTACACATGCATACTGCTGGCAGATGTTACCTGATGCTCCAGTTTTGTTCATCATCAGCTATTATCCTTTATAATATGGTTTTGTTTTGTTTCTTTTTATATTTTTGAGTTATTGATCATTTTTACCAGGCCGCGTGGCAGAAGAGGTAGAGTTAGTTTGGGTGAGCAAACAAAGGAAGGAAAAACAGAAACACCCAGCAGGTTCTTTTCATATGGATGTGCCATATTGATTCAGCCTACATGCAACACCTTAACTGAAACTGTTGTCTTGTTTTGTATGCAGTGGAAAACAACGTGGCACTGATGGCACAGATCCTCCCAAGAAAAGAGGACGCCCTAAAGGTGTGCGCTCCAGCAATAGTTCACCAAATGATGACAGTCCTTTGAAGGGGAAAAGTGCAGAAAACGATGATGAAGATTTATCCAAGACACCTAAAAGTGGCAATGCCCTCAAGAATGAAGGTGGAAGATCGTCTCGATCCACTGGCAAGACAAAGGATGGCCTGCTAAAGGGAAGCAACAGGGATGAGACTGGTAACACTAAAAGCGCAAGCAAATCAAAAAATGATGCTGGCAGCAAACACAAGGATTCAAAAGATGAAGCTAAATCCAGCGGATTAAATCCAAAAGGTGCAAGCACTCCCAAAGCTGCTGATGGATCCAAGACAAATGGTCTTTCAACCAAAAGAAAGCAAAAGCAGAAAGAAGGCGAGTCATCTGAAGAGGAAGAGCATGTGTCTGCTAAAATTTCTACCGGAAAGAAGCGCAGAAGGAAGGCTCATAACTAATGTCTGGCCATGTGCAGTTCTTCCAAGGGGTATTTATGAGATATGCAGTCTCAAGATTTTTGGCATGAGCAGCCTAGCAATGTATATGGCTTCCATTCCTTGGCTGGTTGCCTGCTAAGTCTTGCCCTAATCGACCGTCACGAAACAGCTGGTAGTTGTAGCAGTTGCAGTGGTAGTTGTAATGTAGGTGTTACTTTTGTTCCTTGTGGTCAGCTGTGAGCCTAGCAAATATGGATTTCATGCTTGCTGTCGTTCAACCCTTATTAGATTGTATTTTCTGCTGGAACTATTTGCGACGTCAATTTTGCAGCAAGCATGAATGGAGAGAGAAATGTCGAAGTTTATATCATCATCCTTCGTTGCCTTTCTGCATTGTTGCAACAAATCGTTCCTCTCGATCGATTTCATGGTTTTGCAGTCTGCACCAATGTCACCCCATTTCTCTCAATTTTTTTTTCTGTTTAGATATCCTCCAATCCGTTTACATATCCTTTTATTTTTTCTGTTTAGGTACCAACCATAAGTTGTACTCCCTCTGCTTTAAAATGCTCTATTCGGACTGATAATACCATTTTGGACAAGGACACGTTTTAAAAAATCAACTTGACCATTATTTTCTATTATTATATATATAGAAATATTAAAAAATACTGCCTCTGTTTTTCCTAGTTAAATTTTTAAAGTTTGACCAAGTTTATAGAAAAATATATTAGTATTTTCAACCTAAAACAAACATATTCTTAAAATATATTCAATGTTATATTGAATGAAACTATATTTCAAATGTTACTAATTTTTTATATAAACTTAGTCAAACTTAACAAAGTTTAACTAGGAAAAAGTCAAATGACATGTAAAATGTAATATTAATTGGAAATGTAATATGGAATAAATTAATAGTCAAAATATGTCATTGAAGATCGTATTAAAAATATAGATATTATAATTTGGGATGGAGGGAGTAGCAATCTAGAATGGATTAACTTAGGTTGTGTTTGGTTGGGTGGATATGACTAGATGGGAGATGACCACTTGATTTTTGGTGGTTTAAGGGTAGGGTAGATGGGACGGTATAGAAAATGAAATATTCCTTCAATATGCTGGATGATTGCATCCGGCTGATTTGACCGAATTATGTCATCCATATTTTGGTCTGGGTGATATATCCTATTCTTATTGACTATGGTTTGATTTTCTGGTAGCATGCTCCAAATGATTTTTTCTCCTAAACCGTTTATCTAATTTATGAATTAAATTTTTAAAACAATATCTCAGATGATTACAACTGGATAAAAAATATATATGATAAATCGGTCCCACTAAATTTTGACTTAACCCATCTATGCTTATCCTTCCAACCAAACAAGTAATTTGATCAACATATCCATACAAACCAAACAAAAAAATTGATTGTTATATCCAACAAAATATGGATGATCATATCCATCCATGAATGAGCATGAACCAAACACACCCAAGCTTTTCAGGCATGTTCTTTAGAATAAAAAAAAGATTTCGAGCAGATATGACTCTCCAAATATTTTTGAAGAAAAAATTACGAGTGTATTAGGGATTCAACACGAAATTTCAGGGTTAAAGCCACACCTCTTGCATCTCGTTCTTTAGATCTCTATAGTCCACTGCACATTCTTTTTATGTGAATATTATGGTGAGCTGACCGTGGCACCAAACCACTAACCATTCAAATTAGCCGGACTCAGGAATCAGGATTGACCATGTCTCTGCGCATTCATACACGCCCGTACTACTGTCCCATACTGTAACATGCAAAGATAAGATATGTCAACGTGTGTCCTGCACTTCTGATCTCCTCACGGGCACGACGAGCGTCCACATCGTTGCATCAACGGGGATCTCCATTTTCCTCTCTCCACTGCTGTAGAATCTGCCCCGGAAGAAGGCCCCAACAACCGGATGCGACCAAGCCACGGTGCTGGTCGCCCAACTCGCCGCGCCATTTCCAGCCACGATCCCGACAAAGCCTACCTTAACACAGGAGCAGAAAGATAGAGCAGCAAAAGGAGGTCAACACGACGATTAAAAACCGCGCGAGCGAGCGCAACGAGGCGGCTGAAAGATTCGGCCCCTGCCCGTAGCGAACGCGATGATTGGAGAGAGCAAAGCTGACCTTCCCTGTACGCTGCCGCCGCTATATCCTCCGGACGACACGATGTGTCGCTGGCCGTTGCATCTAACGTGAGCGGGTCTAATCCACAATTACGATTAGTACGACATTTTGTTTTGATATTTTTTTCCCGTCTGTGATCGAATGATTGGAACAAAAAGTTCATTTTAGAGTGGCCATTTCTTCCGTCCAAATTCCGTCGTCACGTCAAAGCAAACACCACCGGTCGCCTCGCCCGCCTGTCTCCCCGTCCGCTCCGTCCCGTCGCTGGCGCGCGCTGCGTACATAACAAACCAATCCGGCTCTCGTCTTCTCCCCCCAACCCAATTTCCCTCAAGAGACGATTCCCCCACTCGATTTGGGCGCGGAAAGCGGAATCCTGTGGCTGCATCGATCCGAGGCTGGAGATGATGGACTGATGTTGAATTGGTGATCGGGTTGCTGGGGGAAGGCGGAGAGAGGATGGGAGGCGGGCGGGTGCGGTTCAACGTGGGCGGGCAGGTGTTCGAGACGACCACCACCACGCTCGCCAATGCCGGGAGGGAGTCCATGCTCGGGGCGCTGCTGGACTCGTCCTGGAACCTTGCCCCCACCGCCGGCGGCGGCGGCGGCGGTGGTGGTGGTGGTGGAGGAGGAGGAGGCGTGGCGGAGTACTTCATCGACCGGAACCCGGCGTGCTTCGCCGTGCTGCTCGACCTGCTCCGCACGGGGAGCCTGCACGTGCCGCCGCAGCTGCCGGAGAAGCTGCTCTACAGGGAGGCTCTGTACTACGGCCTCCTCGACCACGTCCGCGCCGCGCGGTGGGGCGCGTTCGACGGCGACCGCCTCCGACTCGCGGCGTCGGTGCCGGGGCGGGCACCCGGGGACGGCACGGCCATCCGCGCCGCGCCCGACGGGGGATGCTGCGTCGCGCACGGGGGCGCCGTGCACGTCTACAACTGGATGCTCGACGAGCGCCGACCGGTGTCGCTCGACCACTCGCAGGTCAACGACGTGGCGTACCTCGACGAGGCCACGCTCCTGATCGCCGCGCGCGAGCGCCTGGGGAAGTGTGACGGCGGGATGGCCGCGTTCTCCGCCGTCTCCGGGGACCTTCGGCACCGCTTCCGCGTCGCGCACGACCGCCAGGCCAAGTCCTTCACCGCCGGCGCGCTGGCGTTCGACCAGGACTCAAACATCTTCGCCAGCTGCAAGGGCAGGCTCAACGAGTACGGCATCGGCGTCTGGGACCGCGCCACCGGCGAGCAGTCCGACTTCTTCTACGAGCCGCCGGGGTGCGCCTTGGGCGACGCCGACAAGCTCCAATGGCTGGACGCCACCAACGCGCTCATGGTGGCCACGCTGTTCCCCAAGACCGACAACTGTTTCATCGGCCTGCTCGATTTCCGGGTCAAGAACGTGGCCTGGTCGTGGTCCGACGCCGGCACGGCTGCGTCGCTCGACGACAAGCGCGTGCTCCACGCCATCGCCATGGACGACGAGCGGTACGTCTGCGTGATCAACCAGTACGACGACCTCGGGTTCCTCGACCTGAGGAGCAACGCCGGCGGCGTGCGGTGGAGCTCCCGGAGCAAGTTCATGAACCGGAAGGTGCCCAGCGAAGAGAGCTGCTACCCGAAGCTCGCCACGCACGGCGGGCAGCTCTTCTCGTCGATGAACGACAGCATCTCCGTCTTCAGTGGCCCCGAGTGCGTCCTGACGTCCACGCTGCGGAGGAGCCACGGCGGCGCCATCTGCGACTTCTCCATCGGAGGTGATCGCCTCTTCGCCCTGCACAACGAGGAGAATGTGTTCGACGTCTGGGAGACGCCGCCGCCGCCGATCATCTGACCGACCTCCAGTGGACTACAGTCTGCAGTCTGCTGAAAGTTTGATATGTGTCACCTTCTTTGTATCCTTTTTTGTCATTGTTCTTGCAACTTGCAAATTCTCACTCAACAGAAGGAAACAAAGAAAAGTTATAGTGATTTAGTGCGATGACTAAAAGATTACTCATACAATACACTGTAACCTTCCAACTTAATGACTGGGCTGTACCCGAATTTCTTTTCTAACACAGGCAAAAGGATGCATATTCGACTGCATTCCTCTCCATTCCAGGGCATTGCCTTTTGGCATCTTGTACTGAATTTGCCTGCCTTTCTACTGCTTCATACTACTAGTATTTTACAGGGTACTTCGGGACGCATCACGCGTTGATGGTGTCAGATGTCGTCCGATGGCAGGTGTTGGAGGAAAATTTGTACCGCACACAAAACGAGGAACCTTATTAGCATATAATTAATTAAGTATTAATAATTATAAACTTGAAAAATTGATTTATTTGAATTTTTCAAACAACTTTTATATAGAACTTTTTTAAGAAAACACATCATTTAATAATTTAAAAAGTGTGCTAACCAAAACGGAGAAGTTGAGGTTTGAAGTTGAAGAATAGAACTGGGCCTAGTATGTGAATGATTATGCACCGACAGATCTTTCGTACTGCACTTAGTGAGGAGGTTCCATATCACCATTTCCAGCTGAGCTCTCCTCAAGATGCCTCTGTTTTCATACTGAAGTATGGGAAAATACTGTAGTTCAGTGTCTTGTTTTATCTCTCTTGCAGAGTAATGCTTGGATTATTTGTGCTCCCTCAATTGATACTGATTTGTTCTTCATGAGAAGTCTAGATGCATCAATCACAGCTTCACAGGCAGTGGAAGCCACATTCCCGCCGGTGCTGAGTGCTCTCAATCTCTCATCCAAATGGGAGGCAACTTTATAACCCATCAGAGCTACTAGCAATCGCTGCAACTCATGCTGAGAGCCAATACAGGGGTAAGTGGGTGAGCTTTTGCTTTTTGTGGGTTGGTGGTACTTATGTGCACATCCAGTCCAAACTTCTTATACTCCATATAGTTCAACTTGGAACGGAAGGCACACGACAGGTCGGAGCTGTGCAGCAGAAGCTTATTATCGGACTGGCCTACTCGTGGAATTTTTCATACTTGACGTAAAGCATACACGAAAAAGATGTGATGCATTAACATGGTATTATGAGTGATGGCACATCAAACTATCTGATTATGATGCCTGTCTAAAAAAATGATCACTTCATTATGATGTCTGTCACGTTTGAAACCAGGGTATTCAGAAGATGTCAGCTGTCTTTGTGGATTGGTTGTTTCATTGCTTAAGAGAGGTTCTTGCGTTGTCAGAAAGTCAGGTTTTCCACTAATTTTCAAGCAGAGTCAGCCTACTCTACAGTACCAGTATCAGAAATTCAGAATCGAACTACCGCACGAATACTTTGCTTGAGGTGAGGCTCAACCTGAATTTATGCCAGTGTGAAATGAATCCTTTTGAGTACTACAAAATTCCGGAATTTGGAGGCAAGTACACCTCATCACTCTCTCGTAGTACACACCAAACTTAAGCGTGTCGGAGCATATGCAGAGTAGAATTTGGAGCGACGAGTGTGTGTACTCTTCCTGCTGCGTCGCCGGCATTCACACACTCCAGTGTCGGCAAATGCGATCCGATCCTCCAGTGGATAACAGGAGCCTACACGGCCTGCTGCTCCATTTCTGCATGTCCTCAGACCTTTCTCCTCTCGCCGGGGCCACAGTCCCCAACGCCCGGAAAGGTTGTTTTCTTTCACCAATGGCGATCATGGCGTCTCTCTCTGCCTTGTCATCCTGCTTATCTCGCGTTCCGCTTATGGTTAGGCCCAGTTAGATGTTTGGTGAAGCGGGGAAGCCAGATAGAGCATTTCACTTAGCCGAGTGCCATGAACCAGGCTCCGGTCATGGCCCATTTGACAAATTTGTCAAATAGTATAGTACTCCCTCCGTTTCATATTATAAATCGTTTGATTATTTTCAAGTTAAATTTTTGACTAGTTTATAGAAAAATATATTAGTATTTTCAATCCAAAATAAATATATTGTTAAAATGTTGCTATTTTTGATATTTTAGATGTTGCTATTTTTTATATAAACTTGATCAAACTTAACAAATCAAACTATTTATAATATAAAACGGAGGGAGTAGAAATTAAGATGCATTTTATTCTTCTATGATTTTCTTGTTCGAAACAAAGTACAATTACAAGTAGGGTTTAACTTTTCGATTTCGAAGTAAAAACAACTCCTCACCGATTTATCGAAATATGCCCGAAAACCGGTAAAAATCCACGACTTTCGGTCAACACCGTATGAAAATCAGCTAATACCGATCGGTTTTCATAAACCGAGACACAGTGGTTTCACGAAATCCAACCGGTTTTCGCAAAAAATTTATCGGTTTTGTGAACCCTGATTACATGTGCTTATATATACGTGCACACATTTTTTTTATATAGAAGCGCACCTTCCAGAAACTAGACTGTAACTTTATAAACTGCTCGGGCAAGGTCACCAGTTGACAAATAGCATTCACACCTTTTAAAAAGAGCCTATAATTGGAGATTAGTGAAGTTAGCACACGCATCTTATTATCGATGGATGCATTGTCTCACTAAAAAGATTGTTATAAATGCATCATCTTGGACCTCTTGGTGAAACAAGGAAAAAATAGTTTCAACATAACGTTCAGAAGAAATACACAAGACGTTTTTTCACTGTCCAGTTCGATGCTTTGAACAATGATTAATTAATCCAATAATATTTACATTTTGCAAAAAAGAAGAAGTTACTGTAAGTGAAAGTATAACATAAATTTATGGTCAAAGCTCTCTTGTACAATAATAATATACCTTATATAGTTATTTTTTCATGAATGGAGGGAGTATATGGCTTTGGTCGTTGGATTGGACTAAGCTCAAATTGATTAGGGCTATGTGTTTGTTGCTTGGATGTCTGTGTGGACTGTGATGCCACGACAGTGAGGATTGTCTGTAGTATTATTGGTGTGGTAGCAGCCACTGATATACGTGCGTGGTTTCACATGTGCGCCATTGCTACTGTATTAACAAAATATATATATATATATATATATATATATTAAATTTGTTTGGTACTTCATGGTACCCGGCTCTATGTTTCAAATTTAGTATATACCCAATTCAAATGAGTATGAATTTTTTTTGAATGTTTAGATATTAACGTTAACTACTTTACTAACTAGTTCAAAACAAGTTTGAACTGAATTTGAACTTGTTTTGGTTAGATTTTGATCCTAACTATATAACATCCAAACATATAATTAGTTAGGTATGTAATATGTATAATCAAATAAAGTTGAATTTGAGTTGTTTTGTTGCTAGGTATAGGTATGAATCAAATTCTTATACCTAGTTATATACTCACAATTTGAAAATTTTAAAAAATTTAAATGAATTTGTGCATTTCACACCATGGTGCTCGGGTACCATGGTGCCCCATATGAGTGTCATATATATATGTGTGTGTGGGGGGGGGGTATAGTAACATCCAAGTGCAGCTAGGATTAATAAATATCATTGATTTTCGTGAAAAACATTCAGTTCGTGAAATCGTTGGTGGTCGGTTCATAAAATCCATTTTTAGCTGGTTTTCATAGTCGTTTGTTTTTTGCAAACCATTTTCACTTTCAGAAAGGTACAGAAATCATGACTGCAGCACAACAGTAATCATTTGTGTTTGTATGATGCCATGGAGAGCTACATGCATGCATGTCGATCTGGTGCTTTAATGAAAAATCCAGTAATCATTTCTGCCCGGACCTGAAACCTTCCTAATTTAGACAGGCTCGTGGTTTCCAATCCGGGATTCCTTCGTATTACACCATACAGTAAATACGTCCATACGTCGTCTACCTCCCTTCCTCTGTCCGGCCTACCTGCCTCGCTGCGCCGCAGAGATCTGATAATCGATGAGCCGCCCACCTCTAAAATTCTGGATCGAGCACCCCTCTGGAGCAAAGCACGTTCGGTCATGTGGCATTCATTAATTCCCACAATACAGTGGAGTCGTGGAAAAGCGCACATGATCTGTGAGACTGATCGATCGATCCACGCATCATACACTTCGGCGCGCGGCCGCTCCTGCCGTGCAACGGTGCAGGGCTACAGGCCACGCGCTGGCTTACTGGCTTACACAGGCCAGCGCGAGCGCGCTGCAGGCTGCAGCACGTACGCACCGTGCGCGACCGCGAGCGGAGGCGCGCGGGGTTAGGACGACAGGGGCGCGCGCGCGGCCGGTACACAGCTGCATGCCCTCGCTCTCGGCACCGCACCGATGGATGGAGGAGTACGCGTCGTCCTGGGCTCCTGGCTGTGGCTGGCGCGGCGGACGCGGCGCGGTGAGCGGGGAGGAGTACGTGCAGGGGGGAGGGTGCGGCTGTGCGCGCCCACGCACTCTCTGTGTCATGTGGCCTGCAGGGCGGCAGGTCGTACCAGACTGCACCAATCGCGCACGGAATTAAAGCCACGGACACGACCCCCACAAGCTGATCAAAGGAATCGGTGAAAAGAGATAAGAT
The DNA here is from genome assembly GCA_000573905.2 of Oryza punctata. Taxonomy (NCBI): domain Eukaryota; kingdom Viridiplantae; phylum Streptophyta; class Magnoliopsida; order Poales; family Poaceae; genus Oryza; species Oryza punctata. Next base: position 23,319,621 of record CM002491.2, on the reverse strand, counting down.
GCCGATCGACCGGGATACGCCTGTCGATCGATCCTGCTCGCTCCCAGGCGTCTACGTGTTGCACTGTCACGTTTCTCAATTGGGTTGGTTTATCTCCAGCTCCCACTACAACAGTAACTCACATCTCAATCGAGTGGCAACCTATATCTGTGTCGGGTATGGTATCCGACACAACGTAGAAGTCAGTGATATGAGAACTTATCTCAATCGGGTATAAGTCCGTTACGGATGAAATTATCTCAATCGGGTCTCAACTAATACCCGTCACCGATAGCTTTGACCCAAACGACCAGTCAAACAGAGCCTGTCACGGATAACCTATCTCAATCGGGCTACAACTAGCGCCCGTCACGGATGACTGTATGTCTCAAACGAGCCTAAATAGAAGCCTGTCACAAATGACTATTATTCTCAATCGGGTCCCAACTATAGCCCGTCACATATAACTATATTCTCAATCGGACCTGATGTAAAGCCCGTCACAGTTGACTATAAATCAATCGGGCTTTAACTTATAGCCCGTCACCGATGAGTATGACCCACAAAAAAATAAATTTTGTTTTTTGGCTAGCCTTAGGCCTTTGCTAGCCATGCCCGCTGCAAAATAACAGAAACAGATATGCCATTCACATATATACATCCCAGCATCCCCACATATGCCATTTACATATATTTTACAGAACCATACACATAACATCTATATTGCTCACATATTTCACACATGCATATTGCTCAAGTGATAAGCATCATAACCTGCAATATATATCCAGGAAGAATTTACATAGACATAATAAATATAATAAACATCAATATTATATAATAACATGTGTTTGACAATTCAATTAGGATGTTAAAAAATGTTCATCAATTAATCTTAACCTAAAACATTCCTTTAGGCTGAATAATTTCGCGGAGGATGAAGCCAGCTATCTCCTCACGAATATCCTGAAAACTGCTACCCGGATCCTTTGAAAATTTATCCTACATGTACATAATTCGAAATTAATCGATCGATCTTTACATACATTATATATATATATATACTTCAATGTAGTTAGAACATGTCACGAATGAGACCACAAACCTCCAATTCAGCCAAAGTCTTCACCTTATCTATGCACAATACACAAAAGGCGCATGTTGTGGCAGACATGGAATCCGCACTGGTCGCCTATTTGTTGTTTTACTGGGAAGTCCTTCTTGTGGATAAGTGTGTCCTGCTCTGTCTTTCAAAGGCCTCCTTTTTGCACATATCGGCCCCACGCTTCATCTATCGCTGGTTGAATCGGGGTCCAATCGTATGCTTTGTTATCAATTCTGGAGTTTAAGTAGTGGCATGTACTCCACTTAGGTGTTATTATCAGTAGGATCCAATGGCCACTGCAGCATTAAAATAGTAAAAGTTAAATACTAAAGCTAGACATGTAATGCAATGTATTTAGGGAACACACTTACTATTGATTATAGGCGCACATGACGTACTCCTTATCTTGTCGGGCCCAGAAGGTGTCAAACAAGTAGTTTACCATTCCTTGACAGTCCCCTTCAAGATTTGTGACAGTGACTACTTGAGGATCAAGGAAGACAACTTCCGATGCATTTTTGAGACACCACTTCCAACTATACCTACACGCAAGACAAACGCTCTTATAAGCATGTTACACGGATTGAGATGACTAATTTTCGTGAGCAAGAGTACTTACAAGGAGTAGCACTTGAGGATGGTTGTGTCACCGAGCGGAGCCTGTAGAGGTCGAATAGATCCTTGAAGTCTACCACGATAAAATTTGGTGGCCCAAGGAATGGCGCTCTGTCGTGTTCGCCTATTATATCATTCTCTCTATTCTCCCTCCTCACGTTAGATCTCTCCATGTAGTACATGTGAAGCTCCTTACAAGCGGTGCCCATCGTTCCTAGCACGTCGTCTCCAACCAATGGCATGCCTAGTTGGAAGGACGATGGAGGAACGGTCTTCCTATGTACTACCGGCCCCTTGCTCATATCTAGCTTTGTTGGAGCAGGACGTGAGACCTGCAGCTTTTCTTTTCCTCGCCCCCTTGCAGTAGGTTTTTCGATAGCTATTCTCTGGGGGGAAGAATGCGCCTTCCTGCTCTTCTTCATGGGTGGGGGTTTAGTGATCACCATGCTGTCGGCCTCCATATGCTCGTCCTCAAAATCTGTGTCGTACTGTAACTCGGCATCATCAATCTGTTCATGACGAGCAGGAGCTGGAGGGGTTGAAGGAGCAGGGGTAGGTTGTACTGGCAGACGATCGCTTGGTACAGTGGTTGGCCTCGGAATCACCCTTAACTCAATGAGATCCTTGGGCCATTGGATGAAGGTTCCACGTGCATTTCCTAGGGTTAGGACCTCGTCGTTCGGTGGATGCCTGAGTGGGAAATGATCGAATTCGGGCTTCACCGAGTCATCTTGCAATTTCACACAATCAGCCCTAAGTTGCGCCCCATGCACTCTTGTCTCTAGAATCGCTTGAAAGCAAGGCCCTCGGCTGCAGGAATCGAGGAGGTCGGCATCACCCTTACTATCAGGGTGCAGCTAGTTGGTTCCTGGGATAGATTCATCCATATTTTTAGAATATTACTTACCATATGGTTTCGTTAAGACTTCTATGCGTTGCGGACGAGAGATGTACCGTTATTTGGTCGACGGCGGTAGAGACCGATGGTGGAATTTCCCCCGCCTCAGTTGATGCGCAACTGCTGCGCCTCTACGTGGGACTTGCGAAATCTTGTTGCGTAGCAGCAGCGGCAGCCTCCGGGATATGTTGCTCTTCACGAATCTCCTGCCTGATACGGGCCCTCATCGATTCGAGCTTCTCGTCGAATTCAAGCTCAATTCGGCTTTGACCTGCTCCCAGATCTGGGCAGCAAGGCGTGCATATTTCTGCGCCTTCGTGACTGTCCGCTTCTTGTACTGCCACGCGTAGTCCGGAAATCCAACTTTCCATGGCACGTTGGAGCCAAGTCCCCTTGTCTGTCCACGGTGTTCCTTGGTGCCCAACGCTTTAGTGAGGATGTCTTTTCGCGTCTTTGAGAGCTGCCCTTTTGCGAGGCTTCTTGCTCGGCAACCAACTCCTTCTGCAGTACAATTGAGTTCGGATTCAATAAAAAGTTCATTGAAAACAATGCGAACAAATATTGAGATTAGACACTTACTATATTATCGTACACTTGTTGATCTTGGGGATTTGGGAGCGAAATTGTCCCATCTTCATTCTTCTGGTACCTCGCCCGGGCCCAGTTCCTTGCCCGCGGGTGTGGGATATCGGCAAACACTGGCGGTGTGTTCGCTGCCGCTGCTGCTTCATCCTCCTCCTGCCATTTCTCTTGCTTCCCAGCATATTCTGTGGTGCCTAGCCGGTGCGGGTGCAAGTTCCTGACCTGCAGTGCTCGATAAGCGTCGCTTCTGGCCCGGGATTCAGGGGTCGACTTCGTCTCGTATAATTGCTCCCAGGCGTCAGCCTTGATAAAAGGCCATTGCTCAGTTGGATCCGAGGTCATCGGATTTAAGACATACTCTGTGACCAGCCTGCTCTTGAAGTTCTTCCAAGCATTGCCCATAATCTTGAAAGCAGCCTGCTTGAGCCTGGCCTCGTCGGCTGCAGGATACTCGAAGCTTTCCTTGAATTTGAGCCAAGCTGCGTTCTTCTCTGCTTCGGGCACATGCTTGATGTTATCCATGAGAATTGTGAAGTTTTCCCTCGCTACGACACCGCAGGTCGACCTAAACTTAGCCAGAACATTCCGAGGACGAGTCGGCAGTCTAACCTGGTTCACCTCTGCTATGGTGTACCGTTCCTTAGGAATTTTGTTCCCTGTCCTACGACTCCGTGCCCTTGAGGACCCACTAGTTGTCGTCGACTTGGTTCACCTTGCTGAGACATCGTCTAAATAACTTACAAAATAACAAAATTAACTAATTTTGTAAACAAATCACGTATGTACGTACTAACTTCAATATTATAGATCATTGGCACCGGAAGCACATAAGTCCTAAAATCACTAAGCCCTAAAATCACTAAGTCCTAAAATCACTAAGTACTAAAATAGCTAACAACCCAAAGTCCTCAAAATTAATGAATTATTATACTTTAGTTGATTCCTCGCTCGACGTCGCTTCTTTTTACACGTTTCTTAGGTATCAAAAAATGACAGATTACGAAGTGCTCTGGTTGCCAAGGTGTCTTGGTTGGTTCCGTACATGTACTAACCCAACCAAATCAACTTGGCACCCGGAGCACCTCGTATTCTGTGATGATTTGATAACCTAGGAACTAAGTCCTTACATAAATTACTAATTATCAAAAAATGACAGAAACCGAGGTGCACTGGGGTCTGAAGGTGTCTTAATCAGTTTTGTGAATGCACTAACTCGATCAAACCAACTTCAGATCCTAGGCACCTCGGATTCTACGATGTTTTGATAACGTACATACTATCTACACTAAAATAAATCATCCATCCATGCACATATCACTAAAATCACTAATTAAATCCTATTCATCCACATATATACCTCGTATCCCCTAATATCCCGAACATCACAAATTTTACATATATACCACATATCCTAAGTCCCAAATATCACAAAATTGACATATAAAAAAGTTGCATCTACAATTTTGCATATATGTGACATCTACTATATTGTGATTATTCGTCGAGACTACATTAACCCCAAAAATTGACCTGACATAAGTTTAATATTTGACATTACAATAGTAATGGAAATGTTATACTACAGTACAAAAGTAAGCATATTGGGGTTCATTCAGTCATAATAAGACGATTAAGCATATAAGCACACACTAAGTTGATATGGAACTATCCTACTGTCACCCTATAGCTAGTTGCCTTGTTACGGCGCGACATCTTATTATAGGCATGTCAAAGCAAGAGATGGACTTCTCTCAAGTTTAGCCCCAGTTTTTTAACCAATAAAAAAGTTGGACCATCAAATGTACCAATAAAACTTTGCACCGTTGGACATATATACATATATATATATATATATATATATATATATATATATATATATATATATATGTATGTATATGCTGGACTTATGAGCTCCATTTACTACTACTACCACAACTACATCATACCAAACCTTTGCACCATCCATGGGCGGATCTAACATGGTACAAGAATACACATTTATCCACTCCCACATAAATACAAGAATACACATTCTGGTAACTAATACAAGAATACACATTTTGGTTAAAGCAAATTTCTAGAACAAAAGCTAGGGTTAACACAAATTCGATATAAAAAAAGTGCTCCTGTAGAGAGCGATGGGAAAGAGGATGTTCTAACCAGGATGCCGCTTGGGGAGGATGACGGAGGCGGCGGAGATCCGGGAGGCCGGCGGCACGAGGTCCGGGAGATCGGGATGGATGGGGAAGCCGGCGGCTTGGGAGGATGACGGTGACGGCGGAGGTCGGGGAGGCCGGCGGCTTGGGGAGGACGACGACGGCGGCGGAGGTCGGGGAAGTCGGCGGCTTGGGGAGGATGACGGCGGTGGTGGAGGTCCGGGAGGCCGGTGGCTTGGGGAGGACGACGACGGCGGCAGAGATCGGGTAGGCCGGCGGCTTGGGGAGGACGATGACGGCGGTGGAGGTCCGGGAGGCCGGCGGCACGAGGTGTCTTGGACGGCGGCGGCGAACTTCCAGTGCGTGGCGGCGGTGCTAGGGTTCATGGGGACTTAGAAAAATTTTCGATCTAGATCCCGCGAACCCTAATGTTAGTACGATCAAACAGTCATCTCAATCGGGCGTAAACCAGGGCCCGTCACGGATGTAGTCATCTGTGACGGGCTCTAGTGTAAGCCCAATAGAGATTTCATCATCTCTATCGGGCCTTAAATTACAGCCCGTCACATATGACATTTGACTCCTGTACATTGACCTGAACTGAAAATAAAGAACTGCAATAAAAAATTCACTTATTATCCCAAATAATCAAGTAAAGTACATTAATTCACTAAATTTACTAAATTCACAATAAAAATTATTACAAGCTGCACCAAAAACAACATAACAAATAAGCACACGGGATCGGTCACAAGGTTATGCCTTCCGTATGATCTGATCGAGTATATACCACAGACTCTTGTGGATCATCGTCAAGGTCGATGTGAGGTCGTACGTGAAGATTCTGGTTGTATTCTTCTTCGTCGAAGATGTTATCAACACCAACAATTCGGCGCTTGTCATCTCTCATGATGTGCATCTTCTTGTTTGCGGGGTCTTTTATGTAGAAAATCTGCTAGACCTGTTTCGCAAGTATGAATGGTTCGTCGGTGTATCCAACCTTGGATAGATATACTAAAGTGAAACCTTCCTTATCGACTTTAACACCAGTGCGTATATTCACCCAACGGCATCGAAACAAAGGAACCTTGAACTTCACATAGTTTAGCTCCCAGATCTGCTCAATGCGGCCGTAGTAAGTGTTCGACCCAACTTGATCCTGGAATGCATCTATACGAACCCCGCTGTTTTGCACTGTGCTTTTGTCATCTTGTTGGGCTGTGTAAAATGTGTATCCATTAATATCGTATCCTTGTCATGTGTCTATGGCCCAACACGGTCCCATCCCCAACAACTGTACTATCTCATTTGGGATATCCGTCGACATTGTGACACGATTCTTGAACCATGCGTTGAACCAAGAGTTATGTTCTTTGTTAATCCACGTCTCAGATCGACCCAAGTTCTCCTGCCGAATTTTCGCTAAGTGCTCCTCAAAGTATGGGTCAACTTCTGTCATATGTTGGAGCACAGCAAAATGAGCCTGCGCGTACGAAGCTTGATTGGGCCTAATTCTTTTCCTCCCGATTGTGTCAGCACCTGACAACCTTCCTTCGTGACGAGACGCTGGAACTCCGATAGGCTCGGCCTCGGACATGTAATCCATGCAGAACTCAATAATCTCCTCGGTCGTGTAGCTTTCAATGATGCTCCCCTCCGGTTTTGCTCTCTTCTGAACATATGCCTTCAGAACTCCCATGTACCTCTCGAACGGGTACATTTCTCTTAGAAAAGCTGGGCCACATAGTTTTGTTTGCTTGACAAGATGAACAGGGAGATGAACCATGATATCAAAGAAAGACAGTGGAAAAAACATCTCCATGTGGCAGAGGGTATTGACAATATCGGTCTGCAACCCATCTAGATCTTCGGGATCTATAACTTTCTGTCCGATTGCATTGAAAAAGGCACACAGACGTTGGATCGTATGACGGACTTTGGGTGGAAGAATGCACGTGGCAATCGTGCGACTTCATTCCAACCAGTTTTAGGTCTTCTGATTTGACGTACTTACTAATCCTCGCTGAATAGCCCGATGGAACTTTAATATCTTTCAGGCATGATAACATTGCAATCGTCTCATTACACTCTACCTGTCTTTACATTTGTTACGGGCTGGAGTTCACTGCGAATGTTCATTTCCTGTAGATCAAGGCGTGCGTTCAACCCGTCCTTTGTTTTGCCGGGAATATTCAGCAGCAGCCAACCAAACTCTCACACACATTCTTTTCTACATGCATGAGATCAATGCAATGACGAACCTCAAGATCTTTCCAGTAAGGTAATCGCCAAAATATGGACCTTTTCTTCCACATACCCTTGTCCTTTGCCTGAATACGTTTTCTTTTCTTCCCAAACTCATTGGTTATGTCCTTGACCAAGTTGTGGACCTCATCTCCGGACAAATCCTTAGGAGCAGGCTGAAGTTCTCTCTTACCGTTGAAAATTTTCTTCTTCCTTCTAAATACGTGACGTAGCAGGAGCCACCTCCTATGACCCATATAAACCATCTTTCGTGATTTCCTCAACCACCGGCTGCGTGTATGTTCCATGCAGTCGGAGTAAGCCTTCTTTCCTTTCGCAGTTTGGCCGAAAAGATTACCGAGGGCGGGATAGTCATTAATGGTGCAGAACAATAGAACTTGTAGCTTGAAATTCTCCTTCTTTCCAGAGCATCTCAAGATCGTCCATTACAGGCTCCAAGAACACATCGATATCATTGCCCGGTTGTTTCGGTCCTTGGATTAGCAAGCACAGCATAATATATTTTCTTTTAAAGCACAACCATGGCGGTAGGTTAAAGTTTGAAATAAGAACTGGCCAGGTGTTGTGAGTACTACTCATATCTCCGAAAGGATTCATGCCATCCGTACACAGACATAGCCTCATGTTTCTGGTGTCGGCAGCAAAGTCTTTGTGTTTTCGATCGATATTCTTCCATTGAATCGAATCCGCTGGGTGTCTTAGTATACCGTCGTTCCTTCTCTCTGTGGCATGCTAACGTACTAACTTCGCTTCCTTGGGGTTGGAAAGATTCTTTTGAAACGATCAATGATAGGTAGATACCACACAACCTTCACAGGACCACCCCGCTTTGACTTTTTTCCTTCGTCAGGACTTTTCTTTCGCTTGTATCGAGAAGCCTTGCAGACAGGACAAACATCTAAGTCCGCATATTGCTTGTGGTACAATATGCAGTCATTTGGACAAGCGTGAATTCTACGGACCTCTAATCCCAAGGGACACAAAACCTGCTTTGCTTCATATGTCGTCTCGGGCAACGTGTTCCCATCAGGCAGCATGGCCTTCAAAATTCCCAAAAGCTCTGTAAAAAACTCTTGTCTGTCCATCCACTACTTGCCTTCAGCTTCATTAGGTCCAAGGTAGCTGATAATTTGGTGTGCTTTGCTTTGCATCCGACATATAGAGGCGTCTGCGAGTCACTGACCAACCTGCTGAACTTTATGGAATCTTTCTCGTTGTAAGCTGGATCCTCAACGTCACGTAACATGTCTTGCAGCAGATCGTGATCAACATCAACCATTTCACCGCCCAGTGGAGAAGGTACAAATATGTCACGCTCATCTTCATCTTCCTGATTTTGCGCACCACTTCTGTTAGCAGCTGCACCACTTCCTGATTCTTGCTCTCCATTCTTGACCCAACATGTGTAGCCCTCCATGAATCCTCGTTGTATCAGATGAGCGTGTACGTCCACTCGGCTATCAAACATATTCTCATTCTTGCAATCTGCACATGGACAACACATGTAATCTGTTTCTTCTTTTCCTATCCTCCTCCGTGGCGTTTTTAAAATTTAATACCCTATTTCTATACTCTTGACTATGGCATTTCACAGATTTCGCATACATTCAACTTCGATCCATCGCTACAAAAATGAAAAAAGAATTAGAGAAACATCTTATAAGATAAATACTACTAAATTAATGAGAATTGAAGAATTTTCTAAATTACTGATTACTATTTGTCACTTACCTTTTTGAATTTACTGTTTTCTTTGGAAAAAATTTAAAATTTCGCCCCGTTCAACCTCCCACCAAAATAATGAATAATGGGATACAGTTACACTGGCGGTTGCGGCTATTTATAGTGTGCAATAACTATCTGTAACGGTCCAATAAATAACTTCTCTGTCGGGCATATAAGTTATCTTTATCGGGCCTAAATAAAAGCCCGTCACCGAGGAGTGTCATCTGTGACGGGTTTTGTTGTTATCTCAAACGGGTCTCAAGTTGGAGCCCATCACAGATGATTATCATCTGTGATGGGCTCCAACCACTACCAGATCGGGAGACTCTCCCTAGTGTCTGTCGAGGTTACCGTGTGTTTAATTGGACACTAGGTAAATTACGGAGTGTAGAATAGAAACACCAGGTAACGCTACAAACTTACCTAGTGTCTATCGTTGCACCCTGTAATATGACAGATTACCGGGTATACCTCAGTTTCACCAGGGAACATCACACGCCGTACATCCTGCAGCAGCAGGGTTAACGGGAGGAGTAACGGTTGGAGAAATTTTACCCAGTGTCATAATATAAAAACACACCGCAATCATAGCAACATAATAAATATATGATCAAACTATGACCCACACCTGCCAGTTAGTGACATGAAATGTTTTATTTATTGTCAACAGTGTAGCCATGTATTTAGTTAGCACTTTTTAGGTAGAAACTAGAACCTAATTGTACACTAGCAATATTATAACATTTTGAAAATTCTAATAATATAAACAGAAATTTAGAACATTTAGTTATGATTTTAGCATCTCTGTTGTAAAATCCCTAAAATCAAACATGAAAGTATTAAATCACCCTTATGTACCAAAACAATTTGAGATTTAATTTTGTATATCTCAAATAAATTAAAAACAATATACGAAGAATAGAAATTATAGTATATCAATGTAATTGCCATGTCATAAAAATAAAATAGAAACAATTGAGTAATACAAACCTACGCCACCACAGAAAAGCATATCGCTGCCGATCAATCACTAATGGATCGACGTGTAACGCAATGAAAAGTATCACTACAGTGATACAACATTGTTCGTTTGTGTCATGGACCAGTTGTGATACCCTTAATGTTATTGCCGATTGAGGCCTTAAAATAGCAGCGATGTAACAATGCCGGTTCAAGCCATGAACTAGTACCTATACTTCATGGTCTTGTTTGAACTATCTGGTCCATTAAGTATTGATTTAGAGTGACGCTCGAATGGTGGTTTTAATTTAGAAAAACTAATAACATTTTCGTAAGTTTATTTTAATATTGTAGGGCTCGAGAGATCTACAAGTTTACTGTTGACAATATTAAAAATTTTCATTTAAGATAGTTTACATGCCTAGATATGCATTGAAAGTTCTCAAGTCCATTTGGATATTTTAAGCAATATCAATATCTAATTATGGATAATGTCTATTTGACCTTTTGAATAATCATCTTTTATTTTCCAGTAGCAAAGTTACCGAGCACGATATAGTTTTTTTTTGTGACCTTGTGGTATTTTATATAACATCTTGAATGGAGACATGCTCTACATCAAAGTTGTATAACTTCACGAGAGATCGTTAATACGTAGGAATGTGAGTTACAAGTTTGCAGTGGTAAATCACCGTTCGATGTAGATCGGAGGGCTGATATTCACCGGTAGCATTTATATAAATTTGACACTTAGCCCCCAGCATCACCCTCTCAGTCCTCACCCAGGCCCCAAGCGCCGCCGCCGCCTCCTCCCATCCAACACGCCATCGCCTCCGCCCCTCCCCACCTCTGCACGCTGGCGTCGGCTCTGGCGCCGTCCCGGTGAGCTCGTCTCATCAGCTGGAGAGGAGGCCGCTGCCGCCGGATAGGGTGACTTCGGCCATCTTCTCCCGCTCTCCACCCACCACCGCCACCCTCTCCCCTTTCTTCTCGGTGCTGGATCTGGCTCCGCACCTACTCCCCATCCCCCAGCCGCGGCTCTGTCGTCTACTCCCCATCTTGCAACAACCGTGCCCCCTTCCCCCTCCCCATCTTGCATCTACTCCCTAGATCCGGGTCCTCCGCTCGGGGGGCCGCCGGATCTGGCCCCTGCGCCGCCGCCTCAAGCCTACCGGAGAGGAGAAGGCAGTTCAAGACTTGCCACGGTGACGACGGCGGCTTGGAGTGCTTGACTACTATGGTGTTTGGGCAGTCTCGAGGCGGCGACGACGGCGGCGGTTTTGGGTGCTCGGCTGGACTCCGGTGGGCAGTGAGTAGATCTGGGCGGTGGGAGGCAAGGGCCGATGCCGTCCTCGACGGTGATGAGCAATGGCAGACAAGCTCGGTTTCTTCTATTTTTCTTAACAAGTTCTTCCTTGTGCCTTTTCTTTCTGTGAATTGCAAATGTACAGATCTGCAAATTACAAATCTGTTGAATTGCAAATGTCTGGATCAAATTGTATCGATATACATTTTGCCTTGTGCATGTTTGCATGTAAATTGCAAATTCTAGATTAGCAGTGATGCAAATCAGATTGTAATATGCAGTTTGGAAACAGCAGAGCAGCTGGATCTGAGGCAACTCAACATCTCCTAATGCATAGGTTTTGGGATTCAGCAGAGTCCGTTGGACCTTTTGATGATGATATCTCTCTATAAGGTTAGCATCTTATTTGTAATCCCATATTTTTATAATTTGATGTATGGTTTTGTTATGATTAATTCACTTGGCATATTATCAGTGAAGGATCAACAAAGTGGCATCTGAGGCACATATATATAGGAAGATAATCTTTTCATCCAGCTTCTGGCGTGTCGAACACACTTGGGTTCAAGATTCAACACAAACAAGTCACTGCACAAGTTTAGCCATGGTATATATGTTAATTTCGTGCCAATTGGGAGTTGTGTTATGGATGCTATTTCTGCCCTTTTTTAATTTGTAGTTATTTTTATATTGTACCCTGGGTTTTGTGTGACTTGGTTTAAACTTCAATTAGAAATGAGCATGTGGTAATATGTAAATGGACAAGAGTAATACTCATTTCAATATCCTGTGTTCATCTTGCTAATTAATATATTAAATCATTATGGTTGAATGGTTTTATTTATTTTAGGCAACAGTAAAAATTGATTATGGTCACAAATACTTATGTATGTTTTCATGATTTCAGATATGATCAACATGCTGCTGCATAGAAGGCTAATTAATGGAAGCTTCCCCACTAGATAAATTTTGGTAAGAGCATAGGAGGTAACTTGATAGTTCTACAACATCTCTTCAGTCTTTAGTAAAAATCACCAGAAACAGTGTCCCTGTATCCTTGTCGTGTTCACATAATTTTTGTGCTATCTACCCTATTACTAGCGCAATTTCACGTCGACAGGGTTAACCATTATGGCCTGGATTAGCTGAATTCTAAGCATGACATAGAAATTAAACTTTTCTATATAGGTAAAGTTATTAATGCTTTTGAAAGAAAATTTATTTACTTATCTTGTAACATCTAAGATGAATTCTCTTGAGTGTTGTTGAAATGTACAGGCATTTGGCTAGTTCGAAAATTCGAATGAACTAGCAGGTTAAATGAAAGTCTCATTTGTCCAAACAAGCTATAGTATCTCAGCAAAATCTAGAAGTTACTTATCTATAACCCTCTGAATAAAGAAGTATCAGGAAAAATTATGAGATGTTCTTGTCAACAACTCAACATAAAGAGTTTGCAAATGCAGGCCTGTTGAAAAATGAACATAGTGGACTAGTAATTGTCCAACAAAATTCTTGCTTATTCTTATTCTTTTCCCTTTTAAGAAGACCATTTAATTTGATCTTCAGTTAGGTTGATAATTCAGGTGGCTATAAATCAACCTAATGCAATAATATTGTTTCAGGTCATTGCCCCGGATCAGTTCAGTGTGGATTATGTTCTTCACGAAAGCTAACTTGTTAGAGATCCCTGTGTGCCGCATTCTCATGGAGTTCAGGATGGTACTTCAAGTGTGGAGAGTTTGAATTGTTTTGTCAGGTTATTTTGTTAGGCTTCTGTACTAGTAGTGTATTTTTTTATGCTTATTAGATGTATGTTGAATTGCATGTCTACGTTGCATGTTAATTATTTTAACCTTGGCTGGAATACTTGAGCGTTTTGAATGAAATTGCTCTGATGGGTTTATTGCAAGCTTTGTGATGCTTTTATGTGGACATAATTAGTGTACCTTAATTGGAAAATGCATATTATTTTATAGGTTATTATTACTGTACCAAGCTACCGTGCGCATCACCTGAAACGTACACGGCAACCTCTCAGCGCTTCGCGAGTTCTTGATCGACAGAACACGGTAACTTCGAGATTACCGGGTGGCATCAAAGGACACACCAATGACGTGGTCAATGCTCCTGCGTCCATGTGTCTAGGTTTTCCCGAGTTTTACAACCACTGAGGAAAGCCTCCGTTTCCGTTTGGTAGTTGGATCATGCCGTTAGTGAAACGTTGCAGAGTGCAATGTTAACACTCGGTAACCTCCCGGTCCTTACGGAGTGTTTTCCAGAAAACACACGGAAAGCCAAGACGGGAAAGTTGCACCTCTCCCGGGTGAGAATTACTGAGTTTTATCACTGTGAAATATAGTTGCCGGGTGTTTCGGCGATGTTACCGGGTGTTTTTGGCACTAGGGAGAGTCTCCCATCCTAGTAGTGAACTAGGGCTCGATTGGTTATCTCAATCGGGTCTAAACTAGGGCCCGTCAAAGATATGTGTCATCCGTGACGGGCTTGAGTTTTATGCACATTTAACATGTCTCTCCGACCATATCTCAATCGGTCTCTTTTTAGGTCCGTTTGAGATGTATTTCTTGTAACAGCCCGTAAAATCCAGTTATGTTATATGCCATTACAGATGAGAGGATCAGCACTAGTGTTCCGGTCTCTTTGGAACGAAGGGAACTAAATTAAACGGGATCAATTGTTTGATTTTTGTAGCACATTTTCAGAATTCAGATGGTCTCGATCGATCTTGGGCTGTGTGTTTGTTCTCATGTTTCTTTTGTTACCCTTCTGGCTAATTAAAATTAACCAATGTTACCCCACCTCGGTTGTTAGTACTACTCCCTACTTTTTGCGTGCGAGGGGGTTAGTTGTTGTAACAATCGACAAAAGCTCACGGAAAGGACATGGACTAAGTGCTGCTCCATCGGTTTGATAAAGGCACAACACACTACGACCCGCCCTGGACCATCATTAGGCATGCATAATGCGTTAGCACACCACACCCTGGACGTACTAGAGCGCATCATCCGGCGATCGAGAATAACACTGGTCCTATATAGGAGTACCAAATTAACCTTTGATTAGTGTTCTAATTAAACACTAACTAATCTTTAGTTAGCTAGTACTCCTACAATACTAGGCTAAGCTAGCACCACGCACGCTTGACGCCGTACGTACATGTTGCGCATGCACATATATATTTACATGCACATATGCGCATGCACTGTGTGTGTGTACAATGTATTCGTTCGAATTAAAGGGACCACGAAAACGCTTTGTTCAGTTTAATTGCTTGGTTGTACCGGCACATATATTGTTTTTGAGGCTGCTTTGATCAAAGGGTAAATAGAGAATAAAACTGATCAAGGACCACACCGAGGTAGCTAGCGTGCCAAATTTGTTATTGTTAATGCGTGAGCGCAGCGCTGGCTCTGGCAAGTAGGGAGTCAAGTGGCAGCAGGCCAGGATGCGTCCTTTTTAACCGCGTCTCTTATTGATCATTGATCCAGCTAGCTCTAACTCTACAGGGCTCTTACTTTTGGAGACGAAAAAGAGAGTTAACTTTTGCATGCTTTCAAGATTACCAGCAGGCCATGCACGCACACCACCACATGCGTATGCCCATATTCAGCATCTTGATACAAAAGGCCCTCTTCCAGGAATTTGAGTTAGTGAGTAACAAAGCCTGTAAAATTTAGAAAAAACTGAAACGGTTTAATTAGGCTCCAACTTCATAAGATGTGAAGCTGAAGCTCTGTCAAACAAACCTATAGTACCCATCCGTTTTACTAAATCATATAAAGAGTTTTAGGATTGGATGTGTGTGTTAACCAAGTAGGTGAAATTGAATGAGAGAAGATTGTGTTTGGTTGAGAAGAAAAAATAAAAAATTAAATAGTGATAGGTGGTGATTGATTGATAAAAGAATATGGTGAAAAATTAATATATTTCGATATATATACTTTAAGTGCTAAAAGTTATTATGTTTTAAGGTGAGGGGGTAATTAACTTTTTATGGCTTCTATAATCCGTCCTCGCTTACAGTTTCAATTCGTGTGGCTCAACTTTCTTTTAAGTACTACTTCTAGTAGTCGTATCACATAAGAGAACGGGTAGTAACACATTATCTGCAACTCTGCGTAGAGTTTTGATGAGGCAAAGATGCCAAAAGAACATACTACCGGGTTGACACGTACTACTGGACATGGGCCAAAACTACTGGTGTACGGGACGTTGGAACCGGAGTAATTGTCTTCATTCGTTCCAAGAAAACAAACTTAAAACGGGAACTACAAATCTTAATAACATTCTTTTTAGATTCGCAGTGATAAAGTATATCATATATCGTATTAAACTTGTTTTTTTAATGAAACGAAACAAATTTATACATGTTGGAGGAGTACCATACCTGCGCCATCAACGATGACACTATTCCTACAGGTTTCAGGCTTTCAGTTATTCATTGAGAGCATGCCGCTGCAGCTGATGCTAGCAACGACCAACGGACGCTACGTGCAGTAATGTAGTCAGACGAGGAAGAGCCACAGATGGCATGGTACACGCCTTGGGGTTGGGGCAGAATTCAGAGTCAGATAAAGAAATAGAAATCCATGGGGGAGGCATGCATATGCAGCTCATCAGCTATAACTATATACTCTCTCTATCCCAGAATAAACCGATTTCTGGGATGGAGCAGTTGTCCCACAAAAAACCGACTTGTACTAAAAAACTAGAAGCATTGAATGGCTGCTGCTTGGGGTGAACGAGAAGGACCAAGTCCTCTCTCTTTCCTCACGTTCACATGATGAATCTTATCTCCTCCCAGTCTCTCACCCTTCTCACGTCTCTCTCTTGTTCACTCTCTACCTCCTCCCTCTCTCGGTATCGACGCAGGGCAGCAGCGCTCCACCGATCTTCATCTCCATCCCCACTCCGTCTCTCCTAGCACCTCTCTTCCTGCTCCACCCCTCTCCCCGTCCCTCCCGCTCCACCCGTCACTCATCTCTGCCGGCGATTTTTTGCACCCGATGTGGTAGCTGGGATGTGGTGGTTGAGGTAGAGGCTAGCAAGGAGGCAAATCCGATGAAGGCGATGGTGGCGTCGGATGGATGCAGCGCTCGGCTGATGTGATGCACGAGAAGGTGGAGGTGATGGGTGGATGCTGTGTTGTTGGCTGATCTGATGCATATTTCTCTTTTTCTTTGTTCATGGTTCTTCTATGTTCGTGGTACTTGCTAGTTCATGCAGGTGAATTCCAAGTATTTGTTTTTCTGATTAATTGGAGAGATGTTATCTTTTCTTCCGGTAAGTGTAAAAATTGATTAGTTCTTGCATGTGAATTTATAGCATTTTTTTCAGTTTGGACATATGTCTCTTCTTTCGGCGGTGTAAATTTACAAAAAAAAATTGCCTTCTTTTCTATCGCAGATATCTTTGGATATTCTATAGTACTACTAATGAATGGGTACAGAGAACGACAATGCTGATGAATGGATGTAAGTTAACAAGGGTGCTTTGGTATTTTCACTTTAATTCTAAACTTGTATTGGGATTTCAAGAATTGATATTTTCCGGAACAGATAGAGTACAGGCTTATAGCTAGGGAGGACCGGAGTACTACACTCCTATCGTTGCAACTGCGCGCACATCGCGTTGGTACCGTCAGATCGCATCGGCGCATGCAGACATGCAGCGATGGACGGCGGGCTGGCTACCAGGCGTCGCGTATTTCCACAACGCTGGGCTTCACTTCCCCGGTGCAGTGGTGCATGGTCGTTAGCGGACAACTCGGTAGATCCGCTGTGGCTGCCTAGCTAGGCGCCCATGCCTGCGTGCATCTCTCGTCCATTTCTCCGTACAGGGATGGATGCCCGTTACTATATATTTTCAACACATGATAGTGAAACCAAACACTAGTAGAATTTTTGAAACAAAGTGAAACCAAATAAAATAATTTTCAGGTTTGAGGGCCTAAAACTTAAAACATGATTGAACTAATGTAGAACAGTTATTACCTTGCGTGTTGGCTACGAGCTTCGTCACGTCCATATATTAGACTAACCTTACGTCAAAACAGTAGTAGTTGTTTCTGAGCAAACAATTATTCTATTAGTTTTCAAGTAAAATTTAGCTGCTCTTGATAAATATCCAATGATATAATGTTATGTTATGTCGGGGTATAAACGAAAAGATAATTATTTAGAGAACACTTATGTCCCTACCTTTTCTCACAATATATTTGTTAGTACCTCCATTAATTGTGAGTATGTGATTGAGCAACCTGTGCATTGGGATGGTTACTAGGAATACTGTGGGAGTTCTTTTCATATGGGTCATGCATGGAGGATGATTCTTTGATTCTTTTAGATGCTTAACAAATAAAGTTAAAATACCACTATACCAGCATGCCATGAAAGCGTGTCACCACTTACGATTGAATATATAGGTTTAAGTGTGGATTATTTTAAGATCATACCACATGTAGAAATAACCAAGATAAAGTTGTCTTCATAAAATTAAACAAGGATGTGTTCAATCATGATTGAGACACTCTACCTGCTAGGATAGCTATCAATAGGGCACGAATTCATCATTTGGATCAAAAGTGTAACACGCCATCTCGTGAATCAATTCAATCTGAAATAGTACGGTGTAAAATGTAAAAGTTAACACATCACTCAAACAATGAAACATAAACCTTATCTCTTATCTTTTAGACTGTGAACATCCTAGTATTTTTTTTTAAAAAAACTGATGTGTATTCTCCTCGAAAAGAAACGTGCAAATTAACTTGACACAATATAGATCTATCTAGCTAGTGTACAACCCTCAACCGCAGGGGGTTAGATAGCCGCGATGGGGAGCATGCATGTGCTCCGTGTCAAGCCCGTAGTGGCCCTCCCCATTTTAATACCCTTATCTCCTGGAGAGCAACCCCAGCACCCTAATTCCCCAATTTGGGAGCAAAACCGGCGCGGTTCGACTCTCATGTAGCTTAGCTGGGTCGTCCGCCCCTCCGCGCCCCAGCAGCAGCCACACTGACCACACACTGTCACGACCTCCCACCGTCCCACGCCAGCCTAGCTCGCGTCGCAACTCGCAACCAAACCCCTTCAATTCGCCGCAGGTAGCGCGCGGCGCGGCCGGTCATGGCAGCCACCACGCGCACACACCCACCTGACCACCGGCCGCACGGCGCCAGGGATGGAAACCCTAGCCCGGGGCGCCCTTCCCGATCGAGCTTGCTAGCTAGGCCAGGCTAGCGCATGCTACCTTCGCAGCTGGCCCCACCACCACCACCTCGGCTCGCTTCTCCCCCGTCCTATATAAATCTGCTCGGCCGGTGGCCCGGTGCACCGCCTCGCCTCAGCTTCTTGACTACCGATCCATCGCCTCCGGCCCGTGTTGCTGTCTAGCTCTTCACGCGCGCGCTCGCGCGCGGCGAGGTATGTGTGTTCGGTGTCGTCGGGGTCGAGGGCATGCCGGGTGTGGGGGTGGTGAGCCAGGCGCGTGAGTGGTTGTGGCGGATGCCGGCGTCTCCGGCAGGCGGGACGGCGGGCGGGCCGGAAGCGCGCGCGCGAGGTGACAGAAGAGAGTGAGCACACGGCCGGGCGTGACGGCACCGGCGGGCGTGCCGTCGCGGCCGCGTGCTCACTGCTCTTTCTGTCATCCGGTGCCGACCGTCGTTTTCACCCTCTCGTCCCCTCGCTGGCCGGCCGGCCGGTCGCCGGCATCCCCAGCACTGCTCCGCGCGCCATGGGCGCTCACACACGGTCCCGGCCTCTACCCAGCTCGATCTCTAGATTAATTCCATCGATCTCCTCTTATCCGGCGCAATCGTGCATAGTAGTTGTTGCCATGTTCTAGATCTCTCACGGTCGAATTAATGCATTTTTGTGATTTCTTTCGTGTTCTTTGGTCGTTTCGATCGGTAATCCAACTATAGTAGTAGTACTAGCATGGCACTGTTCGAATGGGGAATTGGAGTCGGTGTTGATGCCTGTACCGTACCAGCGCTTGCTGTTTTCCATATCTCCTGGGTCAATTCGTACGACGCCCTTCTCTTCATCTTTTCCGAGGAGCCTAGCTACTAGTACTGGTACCTAGCTAACTAGCACTACTACTACTAGTATTATTCCATTGTTAGGCACCTTTTCCACTCCCCTTCTTGGGAAGGAAATGCAATATTTACTGCGCCATTGATGGATCTTGGCTCTTGGGAGAAGCATCATCGCAGGAATCTCCCAGTGCATGTTTGAAATTTTAACCAGATCGAGAGATCTTTTATCTTCTTCTGTAGCTCATCCAGTGTTACAGTTAAACTAAGCACACTAGTGTGGAGAGAAGCTAGCTAGATGATGGTGATGAGGAGGGAGGAGGACAGGAAGGAACAGTACGGAGACCCAGATCTGCTTGTGCGGCTTCCCCCTTATCATCAGGTCAGTTATCTTCTGCTGTCTGCTGGTCCTCCCTGTTCTTGAGAATTAACACCTCACATCTCGCTCTGGCATTCAAAGTAGGGAGTAATGGTGCAACGATGCATTGTCCCCCAATGGCTCCAAAAATGTAGGATACTGTTGGGCCACTGTTCCATTCATGGTGCTCGTACTTACCATCCTCTCGGTTCAGAGTCCATATCCCCCACTAGTTTGACTTGAGTTTAATTTGCTGGGCTCCTGTGACAAGATAGGAAGAAACTCTCCAGAACACAAGATTAAGTCTTTAAAAGAAATTAAGGCCACAGAGTTAATTGTTCCATATATGTAGTCCATGGAAAAGCTAAGCTATAGCAGAAGTACTTGCTGATACGAGTCTTGAAAATCTGATTTTTTTTTTTTTGAGATATTGAAATATTGTGAATAGAGGCCAAGTGGTTCAATTTAAATTTGTCCTTAATTAAGGTGAAATATTGCTTGGATTTAAGGATGCAAGTGGGTAGTCCCGCTATCCGCATAAAAACCCGTTTGCTGGTTCATTTCCCACGTGGTAGTACAAAATTTAGAAGAAAAAATTAACCAGAACTGAGATAAGCGAGGTAAAAAAACCCGCTTGCCCGCTCTGCTTGCATCCCTACTTAGATTTTTGTTGTCCTGATAAAATGATTGATGTGAACGCGCTAGCTGGATGTAGATAACAATGAAGTTTGGCTAAGAGTCGGTCCACTACTGACATAGCTAGAGAAGGGATGCATTAAGTTTACAGTGCAAACTAGTCATGCACGGTGAGATAATACACCAAATACTAGCAAGTGTCAAATATGCTATTAGCTGGTTTCTCTGCTGAAATGGGTGAGGTCTAAGTGAATGCATTGTGTTTTTCATAAATTTGTATGTACACGGTGAAAGTACCTAACTTAATTGCAATATTGCATGCAATAAGTTTAGAATTTATGCGCCGATAGTTAGCAATTGATATTTTTAATTGCTTACTTCAATTCATGCATGTCTAATATGATGAAGGAATATCTCAGATAGCATATTGTTCTAGCTAGGTTCCGTGGCAATTTCAGTTGTTACTGGTCCACTTGAAAGTTTATGAGTAGTTAAGTCACACCTTATATATGCAAAGTATGATATCTCTCCTCTCTGTTCATTTTTCCACTGGCCATAAATATCTTGTTTATAAGTATATATATCAAAGAATCAGTTACTAACACTGGATCATGGATCTTACATGCATACCTGCTGCTGGTTTTTACAAGTCAAGAACTCTAGCATGCACATGAAATTGATTATTCATAACCTAAAGTCTTTTCACAAACATATGTTAATGATCACTTTGCTGCATCTCTAGAGCGCCTAGCGATTTGCTAGCTACATCACATCAACAATACTAATTTTATTGGAGTACTCCATGCATGTCTCCATCTTATGCATGCCACATTATCCTTTTTAATTTTATCCAACAATTATATATGACTATCTCTTGCATTATCGATCCTCCCTCGATTCCATGGCATTAATTAACAGCATGCACGAATTTTACTTTAATTTTGGCCATGTATTAATTCTAGTAAGTTCTTGGTTAATTTATGGCATCCTTAATCCATGCGCTTGATAAAAAAATTATGGGAGGATTAGCTAAAGATATATCATGTTTAGAAAAGTATATACCATGCATTAGTTTATTCAACTCATACTTGTTCCCATCTGTAAATAAAATATTTAATGGGAACTAAGAATTTATCCATTTTATATGTGTCACACAAGGATTATTTAAATGAAGCATAAGGTTAGATAATTAAGTATAATGCATCATATCATAATTTTACTAAGTTCTTATCATTCACTTTAATTGAGGACATCATGAATTGATGTAACATTATCATATCTTACTAATTTACCATTGTGTTCGTGAAAACTAACCAAGACATTTATTACTTTTTTCAATTAATTTGGAGTAAATCCATGTGGGAAAAAAATTCTACAATACTACAAATTTGTTTTGCATTTTTTTTATTATTTTATGATATTAACCAAATGTAGTTTATGTGCATACACTGTCCATTGATTTTTTTTAATGTCCCAACAGCACATTTGAAAGGTACAAAGTTTATATATGGGTGGCTAATATATATAATTAGTTCCCGGATATATATTTTTAACAATACAATAATGGTACCTATATTCAGTTAACTAGCTAGAAGGTCTTTGAAATTATCATCAGTTTCCAGCTAGCTAGTTCTTGACAAAAATCATAAGACGTACAAGATTGTGTTTGGAGTTTATCTATCTTGGAGATAATGCTGAGTTTAAATTGCAAATATGTACCCCTGATAAAATTCATCCACTTGCTGTGAGTATTGTTTTCTAGGTACAGAGATTTTAACTAACCCTATATATGTCCGTCCTAAAAAAAACTATGTCAAATTAAGGTTTAAGGGGCCGGGAGTCAATTTTGCACTATACTTTGGAACATATATATGTACACGAAATGGTTTGCATCTTTTATGTTTTATCTGCAATCTGATCATAAATCAATTAGTTGAGATGAAAGAAAGGGAGATATTGTTATCAACATGTGACCTTAGCTGATCGTGTTTGTTTTAATTGGTTACTTCATACTCAAACATAGCTTTTGAATAGATATGGTTGAAGATAGCTTCAAGCAACTGTTTAATTTGTGAACAGGAACTACGTGAAATCTTCGTTCTGATGGTTATTTCTTCCATTCAGTTGATTTGGCAGAATATATATATGATCTTTCGAGAATGTTCTAGCAACTCAATTCGATCCCAGATTATAAAGGATTGATGCATACTACAAGCATACTCCTTTGTATATTTTTAAGCACCCATCATATTTCTTGCACATGACTGAAATTAAGATTAATTATTAGCTCTGTTCTATCTCTTTAATTGATTGTGTAGATGAGATTATGACGTGTTTCCAAACAATTGAATCAGTTCTCTCCGCCTAAATACTTGATGGTACGAGCCCTTTTCTTTTGTATTTTAAAGCACCGGGATACATATCTTCCTTGCGATGCAGATTTACCATGCATGCATGCAACATATGAACTTGCTAGTTGCCATGGTGTACGATGAATCTGTATGACATCGGAGATGGTTTTTTATCACTAGAAGGAACATTCCCTCGTTTTATATACATGTCATTTAAAAAGTTATCAAAAAATTTAAAAATATTTGTTAAGATAGATTAATATATGATATATCTTCACAAACATGCAAATTAAAATTCGACTTATACAATTCGAAACAAAAATAATAAAATTAACCGTGAATTACGCATTCTATTCATTATCAATTTTGTTTTTTTTCTAATTGTATAAATTGAATTTGAACAAGCATGTTTGTGGTTTGATATATCACATATTGATCTATCTTATTAATTTTTATCAAATTTATTGATAACTTTTTAAGCGATACGTAAAAAATGAGAGGATATTTATTAGAGTTTCCCGTATGACATGCTCTAGCTAGCTCTCTGCTGATCAATGTCTGAATTGTCGCTTTATTTGAGATTCTTGGAGAAAGCAATGGCTGCTTCGACGTGGTCTATCGTTTTCTCGGTGATGCCTTTTAATAAGATAGTACGTACTCAATCAAAATGCTATCTTTTGATCATGCTCAATTAATTTGCCCAAATATTCTCTTGAGTCCAAGCTAATCAATCGGGATGCTAGCTGTTGCCATCTGTTGGTTTATCAAATCAAAAAGGTTGATTTGTGAATGCATATATGGTTCGAATGAAATCTTGCTTTCGCATGCAACGCATACACTGACGTCTGAAACCATAACTTGCACGTCCATCAGGAATTCTAGATTTCCCAGGCTAATCAAGCCGCGCTGCAACTATAACTTGACTACTATTCTTAGCTTGGAAAATTTTCACTTGTTCTGATCAAGTTTATGGAGAGTGGACTGCAGTACATGGACGGAGCAGTACACAGGCAGCGATCTGAACTAGCTTGAAATGCAACGATGGCAACGGAGCGATGCTATTGTTCTTCCTCGTCATTTCCGATCCTCTGTTTCGCGGTGAGTTGAGCTCGCGATTAGTGTTCAGATAGGGTAGGCTCGTCGCGGTCTCACCTCGATCAAAATACGCCGGCGCCATCGCGGCGTGGAGTGCGACCAGCCAGGCGGGCGCGGGGATGCGGCGAATGCCGTGGCTCCACCGCGCGGTTGGATTGCCTGTAGCATTCTGCACGGTCCGTAGATGGCTGGGCTGGGCTATTCTGTTCTGTGTGCTGATGAACCGACCCCAAGAGCTCACCGGAGCTCCGCCGCCGCGTCCTTCGACGGTATGAGAGAGAGAGAGAGAGGTTGCTGTGCGGGAAGTGGAAATGACGGCTTCCTCTGCTCAATCTGTGCCGCGCAACCTTCTATCCAACGGGTACTCGGGGTATGGGGGTTGGAGGATTTTTTTTTTCCCAAACAAAGTCCATTGTTTTTGGCCAATACGTAAAAGAATTACACATCAATTTATTAGAAGCAGAAACTTAGATAGACGACACAATGACTGGAGGCCACTGCCAAGAGGAATACAAAGAAAAAAGAAAAAAACAACTAGGAGGAGAAAAAACTCTAAAGAGAAAAAGAAAACAACTAGGAAGAGAAAAAAAAGGGAGTAAGGACCCCGAAACTGACAAAGGAATAAAAGAATATTATTATTCTCTCAATAAAACCTCTAGATGAGCGATACCAACGTTTGACCAAAAACAACCTTCTAGCTTGATCGAATCGAAGACAGCAGGGATAGGTGAGAGAGAAGAATCAAAAACCCTTGAGTGTTCCTTCCAAAGTTGTCAGGACACTAGCAACAACAAGGAATCAAAATCCTTGCGGAGAGACTCTGGGAGAAGAACTCTAGAAGTAGGCTACCAATCCTGGAGCGAACTACCATGAGCAGGAGTGAGAACAGGCCAACCGATTAGCAACAATACGTGGTGCTAAGATTTATCTAGCGAACACACAATCGAGGATGATATGGTTCACCATCTCAAGATCGGTAGTCCAGCGACGCTGCTCAAGCGTAAGTCAAACAAAGTCCCTAATAACTTGGATCGCTACTAATCCTCATATCGCACTGTTTTAGAATCGCTATCACGATCCACACAAAATTCCAAAATGGTTCCTGCCTTCCTGGATGATTGCATCTACGAGCAACGATGTGGAGACGTCGCCGCCGCTCCGGCGAGCTCTCCATGAGAGTAGATCCTCCTCCGCTGGCTTGCGCCTTGATCTCGTTGCCCCACCTGGATCGCGATTACAGTTAATCTGATCCCGCCTGACAATTCGCTTCAGCCAATTTTGGGGGGCAGTTCGATTCAGACGACAGGACTTGCTACAGGATAGCGGTCTGCTGCCGCCATTCTTCCTGATGATAGTCGATTGATCTGTGAATCATTTCTGTGCCCGATTAAATTTGTTCAAGCCATAAAAATCGTGTAAGTTTGTCACGGAACACATTAGTCTGCTAAAATTTCATCATTAGTTCGTTTTGTCATCTCATCTAAGTTGTATAAAGAGACTTCTGTATTTTGCTAGGTAGCACTACTCATCAGATGGGAGACTTTTGTTCTGCAACGAAGAAACTGCAACACCCCCAAATTGATTAATCAATGCCTGTTCCATACCAAACAGTGGAACACAGCAGGACAATAGTGATTCAGAAATCAGAACCAACGATTTCAATGAACGTTTTCAGTTGCCCGATTGTCTGACAGACAAGCCAGCGAGTGGGTGCATGCTTGTTCAGAGATAAAAGATTTGCTCTTTTGCTTGCCTCCTTGGCGCTAATGTTGTAATTAATTAATGGAACGCTGCCATATTTCGTCCACAAATCAATTCAAGCATCGTTACATTTTTATTCCCATAGAAGAAGGCTTCACAACTCGGGATGCTATCGCGCTAATCACTTATACATGCTTGTGCAAGGGAACTCCATTATAAATTACACACAATACATGCTAACAATTCAAAGATCTGACAGGAGGAAGCAAGGGTGAACTTCATATGCCAACTCACTATTGCAGGTTTGGAAACAAGCACATTTGCATCACAAAGAGAGAATATACATCATTACATGCCGCCGTTTCATTTGTCTTGAAATGCTGAAGTCTAAAATGTCCTACGCTACAACGTGACAAGTAATAACGATCCGGCCACACCTAACGCTACGATAAACAAAATACACACATGCTTATATATCATTTGAGCATTTCCCCCTATTCGCTATGAAATGCTAAGTTCATCTATTGTACGTGCAATATCAGCAGCTAGTCCATTTGTTCCATTCATCTGCTGTTCCGTGGCACGATTGCTACTGTCCGAGTTCGCTTCGCTCCCAGCAGTAGTGTTAGAACCAGTTGCTGCTGCAGCACATTCGGCAAACCGGTAGCAGGAGATCAAGTGGTCATTGGTCATGCCAGAAACTTGCATAAACGTGTAGACAACTGTTGGGCCTACGCTACGGAACCCCCTGCGAACCAAATCTTTGCTTATCGCATCCGCTTTAGATGTTTTGACAGGAACCTGGCGGGGATACCTGAATCTGCTCAAAATAGGTTTATTGTTCACAAAGCTCCAACAATACTTATCAAACGTTCCAAACTCCTCTACAATCTGCAATGATAAGCACAATTGATTAGATAAGCCACTGTGTAGTTCAGGAATGTCTTTGGGTAACCATCCTACGCTTTTTTTTTTTCCTTTCAGAAAAGCATAACGGAAACTGAACCGGACACTGAAACGCCAAGGTAAAGCCAAAAAACTTTGCTTCGGGAGGGGGTTACCAAATCTTATGAAGACTTTACAGGAGATAGTGTCATATCAGGAGGGGGTTACTAAAGAACTTAAAGTGTGATTTGTATCATTCTTATTCCAAGAAAGGAACTTTATGCAATTAAATGGTTCAAGAGTGTGAAGGGCCGACCTTGAGTATTTGGCGTGCATTTTCAATGACACCACGCAGTTTTTGTTCAGATAACAAGGTACTGCTAGGACTTCCAGGTGCAATAATCTTCTTCTCACTTAGTTTAGAGACCAATACAGGGTCAAAATCCATGAAAACCTCCCTGTGAGACATATTTGAAGATCTTATTGGGATTGCCAACACCTAGTAGTACAGGTTCAAGTACATCAGAAATGCAAAAGGTTACCTGAATATAGGTCTCTTGTTCAGAATTGTTGGCCATGTAAGTTCAGCCAATGCACCTGAGAGCACCAGCAACTCAAACAACTTCCTGAAAGTAATACAGAGTAATTTACACTTGATTCTTTTACCAATGAAAGAGTATCATATCAATGTTGATGATATTCACATACTTGTCATCATGAACTGGAACTCCCCATTCTTCGTCATGAAATGCAGCATAACAGGGTTCTGCACTTGTAAGCAATGAGTGCTCATGTGTTAAGATATGAAAATATATGTTACATAAGATCAATTTGATAAACAGAATAGAGATTACTTGGCACAGGTCCTTTAGAAAATTTGTTATTACCCAAGTCCTTAGTACCGAAAAATATATTCATAAAAGCAAGAAAAGATGAAAAGAGGAGGATCTGACCCTGTCTCGTTCAAGTTCAATGTCAGTCTTATAAACTGGCAAGATAGATGAAAATGATTCCTCCATCATGGGCATAATTTCATCCCTTTTTGTTACTAACACATGTTTCTTATATAATTCACAAGCTTATGAATTAATGCATTGCTGTGTTAATCACAGACATGGATCAGCCCGCGTGCAGGCACAGTGAAATGCAAAGCCATGGGTACCCAAAGATATGGTCATTTCAACAGCAAGCTTCTTAGAGTTGGTCATCACAAAATATTCTCGGCTCCCATCCCCACCCCACCGTGGAGAAGATTTATTCAACCTTAAAGGTCTATATACATGATTGTAACATGCTCAACGTTACTAATAACATGAAACAAGATGAGTAGATGACTACAGTGTGGTGTTACTTCATTCACAAGAATGACAGATTTTACTTAGTATAACTCCTTGTGATTGTAGTAGCTAGCTACTTGTCTACACCCGCACCATCATAAAACATAGTAATGTAACCGCACACAGAAAACATTTCTTTAACATTTAGAATCTTGAAGATCGGGGTCTGCCCAGAAGACAGAATATGCTCTAGCCATTTTTACCCAGTGCGCAGTCTTTAGGATCTAGCATTTCTAACTCACAAATGGTGGACCTATTGTTCTAAATTTTAGTCCTGATGCATTATATCCTCTCTGCAACAAAACTATCGAAGCAAAGAACTGTACTAGAGACAATGCAGGATAAATTTAGGTCAACACTGGCTGAAAAATGCAAGCGATTCAGGAACACGCACCAGTATTAGCTGTCACCCATGAACACCTCCTCTTCAGGCCAGGCACATCACTAGCAGAAGCCAACCCAACCTCCCTTTCCAGCATGGAAACAATCTTGTGATCAGTCTGACAGAGAGTCTTCTTCTTCCTAGCCCCAAACATCGGTCTCCCAATCCGCCCCGTGGACGCCCGGCTGCAGAACGAGTCCGTGGATGCGTCCGATGAGCACGACGCGTCGAGCGACAGCCCTGAGCGCAGCAGCAGCTCCTGCCTGCGCATCCCTGCCGGCACACTGAGCGAGGGCAGCAATGTGGGCACAGCGGCGGGCTTCTTCTCCTCCGCCACCACGGCTGCCGCCGCCACGACATCCCTCCCATGCCTCGGCGACGGCTTCCGTCCCCTGGTAGCAGAAACCGACCGCGTCCTGCCCCCCGCGGACCGCGGCTCAGAGTCTCCACCGCCGCCGGAAGCAGGCGAGAGCCGCCCCCTCGCGTTAGCCCCGGACATTGCGGTCACGGCTCCCCCAACCCCTCCCTAGAACCCCCTCTCCTTATACCTCCGCAAGCCTAGAGCGAGACCAAATTGGGGTCAAAGCAAGCAGCAGATTGCACAAAAACCCACGCATTCCAAACGATCCCCACCTCCCCACGCGAATCCACGAGCAAAACCCTAGCAATCGGCACCGGGCTTCCCCGGCATTGCCCAGGAACAGCTCAGCCGCCCGCCTCGACCCATAATACCCCAAGCGACGCCAAAAAAAAAAAAAGAAAGAAAGAAAGAAAGAAAAAAAGGCCTCCCACTATGAGCTCGCGGAGACGAAACCAAGAGCTTAATCACAAAACCTCGGGAGCACCAGCGACGCACGGCACGACTCGAGCTCCCGGAGATGCAGAACTCTAGCAATGGCGCCGCGGCGCGCGAGCCGAGACGAAACCCTAGGCGAGGTGAGGAGGAGCAGGAGGGGGGGGGGGGGGGGGGGGGGGGGGGGGGGTTGGGGGTTGGGGAAGAGGAGCGAGGAGTCCAAGACTCCAAGCAGCGGCCACAGCTCAAAATTTACTGCCGCTGGTATTGGTGGGTGGTGGGAGCTCGCTGTTTCTTTCCTCTCTTTTTTTCCCCTTCTTAAGCGGTAGATTTCGTTCCGCGAGGAAGAGAGTAGTTTGGTCCAGCGGTGCTTGTGCGGTGTACGCTGGTTTGTTTCAACTTTAATGAGTGAATCTGTTTTACATCGGTTTTCACTGGGACGCTTTTAAACTACTAAACA
This sequence comes from Oryza punctata, assembly GCA_000573905.2. Lineage (NCBI taxonomy): Eukaryota > Viridiplantae > Streptophyta > Magnoliopsida > Poales > Poaceae > Oryza > Oryza punctata. The sequence goes on along the minus strand of CM002491.2, from coordinate 23,289,976 downwards.
ATATATTTTATATGCATCTTTCTACGTAAAAATCATTTTAAAATATTAGATACATATTTTTTTAGTTTATAATAATTAAATTTTTTTTAATTATACGTTAATAGCTTTCTTATTTTTCGTACCCTAATTAAACAATCACCGTCATAGTGAATGCTAATATAGGTCTATTTTTAGGAGATTTTGGTAAGTAGCGGTTGAGAACATGTAAAAACTAGGTTTTTCAACTTTTTGACGTTTATTTTGTTGTTTAAAAATTTTACCATTGCAGATTTTAATAATCTTAATAATGACTATTTTAGGAACTTGGAGATTTTATAAAAAATGTATTTGTTTTTTACACGGATTTTAATGATATACTTTGATCATTAATTAAATTAATATTATATTACCAACGTATAAAAAAATAATAGTATCATGTTAAAATACAAATCTAGTGATGTAATATGTATAATACTTCTCATATATATATTGGTATTATAACTAAGTTACCGGTCGGACGGAGAGAGTATATGGTTTTGAAGCAAGCAGTGGATGCGGACGATAAGACTTGCAATCACGGGTGGACTGATCTACGAATTAAAGAATCTAATTAGGATTAGTTTCGTATCTTGTTCCTTTGTCTTCGCTCTCCAAGAATGTACTCCATAAAGTAGCTCACGCCTTAGCAACTTTGGGTTGTAAGCGTCCCCATAATATTGTCATGCAATGGGACAGTACACCTCCGGGTATGGAGGACGTGGTGGCCAGCGATTGCGCTGCGTCCTTAAGTTATTGGAAAGCACTTTTCCTTTAAAGAAACAGGAGTGTGTTTACGTAATTAACCATCTATGTAAGAACTCTCCTCTCGAATACAAGTATCTTCATGACTTCATCTAGTTCCTTCAATCAAAGTAGTTGAGAGAAGTTTTACACGTGAACACCTGCTAAGCGTAAGTGCTTAGTTAAAAGCATCGATGCTTCAGGATTAACATTTCTCATCCTATATGGCAAAGATAAAATGGTTGTTTTTTCATGAGGACCTTCTTAAGAACTTGCATTAAAGATTGATCATTATTTCAAGCTAGGCATACTTAGAATGGAGAGCTATTATTAATTCTTCCTGAGAATTGAAGTGATTCCTATAAATACCTTGTGAAAGCCCTGTAAAATTTCCGTGTTCCAGACAGGGAATAAGATTTGTCCGAAAACTGGTTAATTGGTGCATAGTAAAAGATAGCAATACCACATTATCTAAACATAGAAATTTCTGAGGGGCGTAGTAAAGGACAGGCTTCTCTTACCACAACATGCTTTTGGATCTTGGTAGCAATCAGACATTCAGTAATGACTACAGCCACCACATGCTGGTCCCAGATGAGAGAAGCATCAACAGAAATGTGGCACACATTGGTCCAGTACTCCAGTGGACTCCTTGTATTATCATGGAGCTGGACTGTAGGAGCCGACTCAACCAGTTGTTTTCTTGTCATGGATGCGCATGTGCTACCAAACAGGAGTAGACAGTGGTACTGCATGTCTACCCTGCACGGCATCGGCATCCGCCATTGCTGACGTGAAGACAAGGTCAGAGCAAGTAGGGTACCAGTACCACACTACCACTGATGAGGAATACACCAACGCATACGGCTAACACAAGCAAGTACTTCCCTGAGAGAACAAAACTGATCCAGTACGTTCTGTCTCACAGAGCAACAGTGTCACAACACAAAGATGCGTGTGCCAAATGTACGAGGCTACCTTATCGGCAGCGACGTATGCTTGAAAAGTATAAGCTCCCATTTGCAGCCGATGAAACTCCATCACGATATAATCTACAGGTATCTTCCATTGAAACAAGGAGGGAAAATGTATGTACAATTGCGTGCCGGCAAAGCTGAAAGACGGTAGATTTCCAATGCAGCTTCTGCACACTGCAGTAGAAAACTGAAAAGAGGGAGAAGGAGAAGAGAAATCCATTTTACAAGGGGAAGAATCTTCTCTTCTTGAAGTACCAGATGAAGCAGCAGAATATGACTAAGCCGCATACACCTGTAATGGCAAGCGTCCATTCGAACGCATGTGGTACATTAAACAAGTCCACCTCAAAGTTCATGCCAAAAACTCCTGAAACAACTCCGAAAATGGCCACCACAAATGTAGCTGTGGTCAGCAGCAGTTCGAATTGGATCAGTTGGTTTCGGACGTTGTCCTGTAAGAACAGCATTTGTGATGATCATGTGAGCATCTTTTCTTGTCCAGATTGAGAGTGACCAAACAGGCTAAAAGAAATGAAAAACAGCTTTCATTTCTCTTGCATACTGAACCTAATAGCAGTTGCACATTGCTAATATCAGAGATATGAAAGTCTGTCAAATCATATCTATAGCTGAGCTACTAAACCGTGCAGAAATATATGATAGACATGATATCTGGGGTAAATACATGGTGGAAAACCCAACTTAGGTGAAAACTCGTGTACACAATAGAAACTTATTGTTGGATTCCATATCTTTAATGATGTTAGTCTAAGATAGGACATTCAGTTTATTCTTACCGACAGGCCCTTTGTAATACCATTATTCTGTCCAAAAGAAATACCACCACGGCAGAATATGATTGTGCATCCTATAATACCAACCATAGTATTGGTGAATAAGGGGCACATGCAAACATGCATGTTGTACAGAAACTGACCACTGGCTGTCCTCTGTAATAGGGAAAAAATCTGGCCTACAGACATATGAAGTTATAGTGAACATACGTAGTGATACAGAAGATCTTTTTGTTGACATTGAAAATAAGCTAACCACATGCTCCAACAGCCTGTCAACTGTTGTAATCTTCTGACATATGACCCAACTTACAAACTGTCTACTGTCTCACCCCAGTCCCAACATTAAGTTCATCTCAGTTAGCATGTTAATAGATTTTCATTAGCTTATTGTGAGGGGATGGTACTTTATATTTACTAAGTTAGTCTTACTGTATTACCATGCCATCCTCCAAAATGCTAGGGAGTGTACTCCTGATTCCAACAATTATGCATTTGCTATATCAGTTTCAAGAATACACAAGGCAAGATGCATATGGTTTGCTTTGAGTATAGAGAAATTAAATTGCAGTTTCAGATGAGAAGCAAGCACTTGCAGTATTGGATAAGAAACAAGCCAATTCAGTTGTGAGATTGGAAATTGATCTGCTACCAAATTAACTATCAAGCTTAGAGGAAGATATTTGGGGACTATACCAGTTGTATGTTGATGAAATCCTCTGTATCATCAATATACTCCTTCAGCTGTTGAAAAAATATATAAACAGAAAATTTATTAGCCAATGTAGTTGTAAAAAATAAGCAGAAGAGGATAAAAAGCGAGGCTTCATACCGAAGTTAACTTGCTGAGGGTGTAGTCAATGACCACGAAATAAGCCTCTAACAACATTTCAAGTTCTTCTATGCTGTACTGACTACTGTCTGCACTCTTGAAGCTGTCATGCCTACTTCTGGCAAAACTCAATTCCTTCTCAAGCCTTCGAGATGCAGGGGGTGAGGAAACCGGCGAAACTGGAGCAGAGACAGATGAACCAAATCCACTATTGCCCATCCCCTGAAGCGCCTGCTCTTCTAACAATGACGCTTCCATCCTCCTCTTCTTCTCTGTGAGGTACATTTCAGCCATATCGCCATCGTCGTCCATCAGCTGCTCTATCTCATCTCTGACCTTAATGGGGGAAATATACTAATTATTGAAAACCAATCTAATGTTTGCCTCACAAACAAAACACAAAACTACATTGATACAGTCCATTTACCTTTTGGACCCTTCTAGTCAATGCAACCAGCTTACTCTTTAGGCGCCGCACACGTTCCAAGTTAAGGGTACTGATTTTCGTTGTCAATTCATCCAGTAATGGATAAGCGTCAGCCTCTAATTCGACAGCCTGACAAATATGCGAATGTTTTTGGTTCTCCAGTTAGATATCGTATCATTATGCACAAAAGAACACTACTAAAAGAGCGTAGCACAAGACGATAACTGCAGGATTTGCCAATTGATCAGCAAATCTGTGATGCATGACTTCATTTTTGTTCACATTCAGGTTATAGGCAATCACTCTTGAAGGCAAATGAACAACTAAGATGAGATCATGACAAATTAGTAGTTGCTAGTTTGCTACATACATGAGTCCACATTTTATGAACTTTTATCATTGAGGTCAGACACTACCATTTAGTCATATGCAACAATGTAAGATCGTATGAATACTTAGAATCGACTTAATGAACATTGTGGACAGTGATCTTGTCCACTACCTAATTCACATCTCACCTTCCTACTATTGTTTGTGCCAAGTTGCCAACTAACAGAGAATAGCTAAAATATAAGCTATTGTTTACATCATACAGTGTCATGGTAAGTACAATAAGATATCCGTTTAATGGAAGGTATTGGTCAGATAGACATTGATGCAAATGCTTCACTTTATATTAAAAATCACAAATGCTAGAGCAATGCAATAGTTGATGAATCTGTAGTAGTTGGGGAAAACAGTCGTCACACAAGGAAAGTCAACACTTCTCAATTGTTAATGAAATCAATACTACTCCTTCGCAAGCAAAAAAATTCAGATAATACGTAGCGGCACCTGTGCGTCGAGGAACGAGCAGGCTGCTTCGAGCGCGACCTCCAGGGCGATGAACTCGAACGGCAGATCGTCGGCGCGATCCACGAGGCGGCGCTGCAGCTCGGCGACGTACCTCCGCACGGCCTCCTCCGTCTCAGCTCCTCCACCTCCCACGTCGGGGTCGCGCAGGATGAGCGCCTCGTCGGCGGTGATGATGCACCGTATCCGCTCGAGGTTGCAGACGACGGCGCGCTCGCGCCCGAGGATCGCGGAGGGGTAGACGAAGAGCGGGTCGAGGAGGCGGAGGTCGCGCGCGGGCAGGTCGAGCCGCCGCATGAGCGCCGGCTTGGCGACCTCCACCGCCTCCGACGCCCCCGTCGCCGCGTCCACGCGCACCCACGACCGACGCCCGCCGCCGCGCCTCTTCAGCCCGTGGACGTCGATGGCCACGCCGCCCCCACCGCCGCCCGCCGCGGGCGCGGCGCGGCGGTGGGGCCCATTTGCCGCCGCCGCCGCGGCGCGCGACGGCAGGAGGAGGCGCTCCTTGGGATCGTGGTCCATGGCCGTCGAGGTCTGTGGTGGGGCCCGGCTGTCAGCGTTGGAAAGGCGGCGTATGAGGTGTGAGTGCGCGTGTGAGGAAAGGAAAAGGGATCTCCGCGAACACTGGTGAGTCGGTGAGTAGCGTGGAGCGTGGGGATGACGTGGCGAAGGGGATCGTGGTGAGTGGCTCGGAGGGTTGGATTTTTTACATTTAGACTTTTAAAAAGGTTATTATTCGAATAGATCTATAAAAAAACTTAACTCCTTTACTAAGAATATAAAAAGTTTTAGATGCACATATTTATTAAAAAATAAGATAGAATTAAATAGGAATATTTTGTGATTGGTTGAGAACTGAAGATAGATGTGAAAAGTGAATGATAGATGATTATAATTAGTTGGAAAAAAATATTGAGAAGCTATATTTTGGGTGCTAAAATTTATTATATTTTGGAACGGATAGAGTACTCCAAAAATTACACATTTTTTGCATTGATGTCATTGACATATAAAACTATGTCAAAATAAAATTACATATAAAACTATTTGCAAATACTATTTATTACATATAAAACTTTTTTAAAATAAAATTACACATAGGTACTCAACGCAAGCCCGTTCCATCGCATAACTGAATTAGCTTACACATGTTCGATCATAGCGTCAATGATATATATCACTGAGTCTACTATTGTTCCGCGATTTGCCACTGACTTTATCACATTTTACAATCTGTCATCGATTTTTGCTTAACTTCTACGATTTACTATCGCTATCCGGTTAATCTCCGTTAGTACTGTACAATTTTCTCCAAATAACCAAAATACCCCTGGGATAAAAATTAAATTTCGACAAAAATTTCAAAATATCAAATTTTAAGTTTTTGGCCAAAATTTGGATGTTTACAATCTTATTTTATAATACGATGTTTGGAAATTTTTGTCCAAATTTTGAAAGTTTTATCTCAGCGGTATTTTGATCATTTGGACAAAATTGTACAGTCCTAACGGAGACTAACTGGATGGTGATGGTAAATCGTAGAAGTTAAGAAAAAAATCGATGGTATATTGTAAAACGTGACAAAGTCAATGGAAAATCGTGGACTTTGGCAAACTCAGTGGCATATAATGGATTATCTCTTATAACAAAATAAGTGTTTTGGATATATTTATAAAATAAGTTTTCAAAAAGGATAAAAAGTGAAAAATCCAGTCAGGGAGGGCCTAGAGGCGACGTTTGATCTGGCAACGTTGGTAGGCCGAGGCTTCAGGCCCATCAAGAGAGAACTGGGCCGTGAGAAAACGTAATCCATCATGAGATGATGGGAGAGAGAAGCGGCCTCTCGCCGAGGTGGCGGCGGCCCAGCCCGCCTGAACCCTAGGGGGAAGCAGCTCAGCTCGCGTCCGTCTTATAAGCCGCCGCCCCGCGAGGCCGCTAGGGTTTCTCCTCAGCCGTCGTCTCCTTCTCGCTTCGCGTCCGCCGCCGCCGGAGAGGTAAGGTAAGCCTCCCCCCGCCGCCGCTACCACCACCCCCTCCGCCGCAGTCCTCATGCTCATGCTCGTCTTAGTCGAGCATTTCTGTGCTCGGTAGCCCCGCGGGGTGGAGCTCGCGCGCCTCCCTTGATATGAGGGCGAGGGTGGATCCGCTCCTTGCACGCGTTTTGGTCGTTTTCTTGTAGTGGATTTCAGGTCGTTGCTCATCCTGTAGCTGGTGCTTTTCTTCTGGAGATTCTATCTAGGACGTCGTGTTACACAGTCTAGCGCGCTTAATCCTTAGAACTGATGATATTTTACGGAGATGCTGGCGATCTGAGTGTGCTCGTTATGGTTGATTTGAACTTGATGTAGTTGTTTCTTGACTATTAAGGTGGTTCTTAGATGTGTTCGTTCTGAATCTGTTGTCTTGGTTAGCTTTTGGTGGTCGACTAGTTCTACATTAGAAAATTTCCCTGTTTGGCTTATAATTGAGTAGACATTTTGATTACCACACAGGTTGGAATCGTTGCTGTTGCTATTACTCTTATACATACTGAAATGGCAGAGCTGAACTTTTGCATGATTGCTTATTGAGATTTAATTGGCTAATGTGAAATGTGTACGCGAGATACCTTTTCGTCCTGAAGTGTATAACAACTGTCTAATCTCTACTGTAAAGTAGTTCTATGCTCAGTTATGTGGCTTTCTTTTTCTATATTAGTAATGTAATTATGAAATAACTCAATTCTCAATGGTGTTTTGTTTAGTTTTTCTGTTTCATACTTCTGATATCACTGTTCTTCTCTTTGTGTGCAGTTCAAGAGGCAGCCCTGTGAAGCTCCAATGGCTCCTAAAGGTACACAGATGATATTGCTGGATCATGTTTATATGTTCTTTTGATTGAAGATCATATGCAAATTGCTTCATATTGGTTGTATTTAATTATTTCTAGATCTGTGCGGTGTATTATTATGTAGTCTCGCTACTGTACTGAATAAGGTCTTGTTTCAGAGCTAGGACAATTGTAATTATTGTGCTGAATAAGGTCTTTTATGCATATTTGTTTAAAATAAGTATTGAATGGGTAAGCATTGATGAATATAGTCCATTGGAATGAGTGTATTCCTGTAGTTGGTTTTATCATTAGAGTCCATGAATACATTTCTGTCTGGCTTTTTTAACCACAACTTGGTGAACTGATTGTTTTATTATTAGATTAGATTAAGATGCATGAACTGATTGTTTTATCGTGTGTCTAGCTGCTCCTGCCAAGAAGGGTGATGCCAAGGCCCAAGCCTTGAAGGCAGCCAAGGCTGTTAAGTCTGGGACAGCCAAGAAGACGACCAAGAAGATCCGCACATCCGTGACATTTCACCGTCCCAAGACCTTGAAGAAGGCTAGGGACCCCAAGTACCCAAGAGTTAGTACCCCTGGGAGGAACAAGCTTGATCAGTACCAGATCCTCAAGTATCCCCTTACCACTGAATCCGCAATGAAGAAGATTGAAGACAACAACACTCTGGTCTTCATTGTTGACCTCAAGGCTGACAAGAAGAAGATCAAGGCTGCTGTCAAGAAGATGTACGACATCCAGGCAAAGAAAGTGAACACTCTGATCAGGTAACTTCCCTTTATATTTCATTTTATCACTTGATTTGCTAGGTAGTGAACTAACTGACTCTACTTGTCTTCCAGGCCTGATGGGAAGAAGAAGGCTTACGTGAAGCTGACACCAGACTACGATGCTCTCGACGTGGCCAACAAGATTGGCATCATCTAAGTTTAGGGTGCTGCAGTAGTCATTTGTGTCATGGTCTTTATGTGATTGGAGTTTTGTAGCTATTACTTAGCGAATGCCTCAGTGGCTAAGTTATCACTATTTTGCTGCACACTTCCATGAATTTGATATAATCCAAGTGACTTATCGTGAGTTAATATGTGCTTTGCATTTGATCACTTGATTGAACCGTTGATTGCTTTACGAGCCAGCTATTTTCTTTGCATGCTCAAATTTTTGCTTTACGTTCCCACTTAATCAAGGTAGTACTACAAATCTACAATGATTTGATCGGGCATTCTTACATTGTGATGTGGTACCTTAGCTTGGTTTCCTTGTTGCTGTTTGTGTTAAGAGATCAATTGTTGTCCTCGACATGTGACTGACATAATTCTTGATTCGTTGGTGAAGCTAGAACTACATCTATCTCAAGGCCTTATAATACAGCCACCTGAAATTACTTGCACGTTTGCGTTGTGGTGTCAACCGTGACGCGGTGAATTGATTTCCTCTGTGCTGCCCCGCCTGCCCTCTTAGGCCACAACGTTGAGACTCGAAATGGATTTGAGGTATCACGGCAGAAATGCAAGATGCTACTCCTATCTTTCCTTTGGCGTTCGGTTCGGCTACACGACACCGATGTCTTCGCCGGTGTGGCCGCACCACTCGGCAGGGACACCGCGCGCTGAGCGGAGAGGACACGAATGAAACGTGATCCGACTCAGCGCTAGTCTGTTTAGCCAAGTAGCCATTCATGAGAAAATTGAACATTTCTTCTTGTCATGAATTGAACAGATCGTTCAGAGGCTAATTTGCAAAATTCCGGACCGCTACCCTTGACAGCGGAACGCTCTGCAGGGGTCAATATGCATATTTGGCCATCCTTTCAGCATTCCACCTTGCTCCCTTCTCTCACCTGTCTCCACTTTATTTCGCCGGGCTCCCCTGTCCCCACTCAAGACGGCCGCTGAGCTCCGGCGATCCCGCGGCGGCGACCGGGAGATCCAGGCCATGGTAGTAACAGTCTAACATATAACGAGTCCTCGCCGACGATCCTGAGGAGGGCCGTCACCCGCCAGTTCGCCACTGCCGGCAATATGAGTTCTGGCCCTCTGTGCACGCAGCGGATAGAACAGAGACAATAGCCGGTGACGCCACTAGTTGCAGCAACAATCAATCTCCTCCAAAACAACCTCCTGACAGAGCTATCAGCAGTTCAGCACTCAGTTCAGAGGATCCCAGAAACCCAGGTTGCTTCCACAACTAACATCATGCATGGGCGAGATTGAAACACGAACCAAAATCTCCGTGCTATTCTGAATGCAGAGCAACTGAGAATGCCTACGTGCACAGCACAGTGTATGCAAAGCGCACACAGCATGCCAATGTGTAAACTACTGTATCAACAAAATAGCATGGAATGCGTGCATGTAGGCTTCATCAGGAAATTCAGATCAAAGCATGAAGAGAGATCATAAAAGGCAGAATGAACCAGTCTGAAAAGGCAGCTTGGCATTTTACCAAAAGAGTACCACTAGTCAATTAAAGCATCTTCTTCCTCAAGACTAAACAAGACCAGAAGGAATGTGCAACGAATTCAAGCGACCCCTCCTCCAGGCCAAATCTCCGTCGTCAATGTACCAAGTACGACAAGACTAGTCATCAATGCAAAGCAATCCTACGGAGTAAATCCAAGGTTCATCCCCATCTCCGCATGAAAAGGATCGAGATCAAAGCTATCCGCTATTACTGCGGCGGGTGCGGGTGGCGGCGTTACTGGTGCCGGAAGTAGCCGCCTTCCTGTTGTCGTCTGAGTGCAGGAACCGAACCAGTATGACGCTCATGTTGTCCATCGATGGTGGGTCTTGTGTAATGGCCTCCTGAAGAAGGCTCTCGCAGATTACCGACAGCTCCACCCCCTGTGTTGGTCACATCATACATATATGTCAAGGCAAAGGGAATAACAATATATAACTATAAATGGACAAGATGCGAAACATGGTGCACTCTTCCAGTGGAGTAGACTATACAAACGGCAGTGTGACAGAAAACTATTTAACTAGGCCAGGTACCATCCCATTTAGAGGATGGTCTGTGCTAAATGTCAGAACTACATTCAGGGCAGGATATGCTGGGCATAATTATAATTCTCGGTATGAAGACATTTCTACAAGCATAATTTGCACATAGATAAATTTTCCTCATCTGGTAGCAAGGTTACTGTTACAGTGTTTCACTGGAGAGGGGGAATGTCACTCACATTGTTTAAGTGAAGGCGTACAAAATCAACCACGGCCTGGTTTGACAAGACATCCCTACAAAACCAAAAAAAAAGTGTAAATATAGAGGAAACACCTGCAAGTTACATTAATTGCGTCAAAGAGTAATGGTCAGGCAGGGCAATATTCCTATCACCACTCCATCAGGTTTCATAATTTAATTTCCTTATCCAGGAACTTCAAGTTAAGTCCTTATGATATAAATTAGATACATTCGATGATCATTTCCATCGAACTGAACAGGTGAAACAGAAATTCATGCCACCATGTTAATAGTCATCTGGACACAATAAAGCATCCGAACACATAGGGACTTGCAGACATTTGACCTCTCCAATGCTATCATCACACTAAACTAACGAACGGAATTAGACCTACCGGTTCAACAACTGTAAATCAAACTGAGCTGAACAAAATCTGCAAACTTTGTTGGTAAATATTTTGATCACACAAATAAGCATACGAGAGAGAATTGTCATTTGGAGTTCCTATATTCTGCATGAAATCATGAAGATGGGAGCAAAATATAAGAACTGTTTCTGATACTTTTAGCTGAGGACTTACCAGACTCCATCACATGCTATAACAAGAAACTCGCAATCACCAGTTAATTGTTCCTGCCAGAGAAAAAAAAGGGATCATTTTGCATCAGGTCATATCCAGTGGGACAAACTTAACTGCAATAACACAACTTAGTTATCCTTACAGTTCTAATTTCAGGAGAACAAGTCAGCAGTTGTTGTTCAGGACGCAATTTTTTGTCGTTCTTGTAAGATAAATCCCCTGTATAAAGAAGCAGAATACCAGTTACAACACATTAAATTGTTTGTGTATGACCTCACACCGCCAAGAAACATATAAGCTATACCGATTGCTCTTGATACCGCAATTCCATTATTAACACGGTGGGAACCCCTAGAAAAAGATACGGAACCTCCTGCAGCTACTATTCTCTGAGTTTCATCCGGAAAATTTGGTTTGTGATCATTGGATAAAGCAATTGCCTTCGAATACAACAGAAATAAACAGAATAGTTAGGTGACATTAGAGTGCATCATCCATTATGAAAAAGGAAATACCAGCTAGGCATTTGAGCACAAAAGTAGTCACTGCACCTGACCATTCCTTGAGAGTACACAACGAGCATCACCAGCATTTCCAACAACGATCTCGTTAGTTCTAATGAGAACCACACATGCTGTACATCCTTCTGCTAATGGTCCGCAATAGACAGGTCCCTGGAAAACAAAAACCAACTTGATGTAAATAACAAAAATATAAAAACCTTAGATTTTCGATCTACAGAACAATTGAGATATTACCTGCGCACAAGGAGCACATCTGAGCCAAGACGACCCAGCTGTTCTCCAATACTCGCTGCCACTACCATACCCAGTTAATTCCTTGCTTGCCGCCTGATTTCTCAACATCTCATCCATTCTGCAACAGTTAAGGAGGAAAAAGGATTACATATTTTATATTTGGATGTGCAATAGGTGCAATTATGAACACCAATATGGCAATGGTTGTTCCTTACATTCTAAAAAAAAAAGAACTCATGTAGCATCAAAATATAAAGTGAATGGATTAACTAGCTGTAAAAACCACCTGAAAAAGGATTGCCTCACTGCATTAGGCAGGTTACAGCTAAAATCTTGATGCTCGAAAACCTTATTGTGCAAGTGATTTGCGCAATACCTTGCTACAGCACAACCTGAAAAAAAAGTTAAATAATTGAGATACTCATCTTACATAACCATTGCGCAACATTACTCTTGAGTGCAATGAAGCTTGCATTTACTAGCCTAGTACTCACTCCACATTATGTACTATGTAGGGTGAGCATAATTTTCAAGAAGTCAAACTTTGTAGGTTTTGACCGACAATTAGTCAAACCATGATTCTGTTTGATGTCTAAAAGTTATACCACTAGATATATTTCAAAGTGCTTTCACGTCATATTGTTTTGTAGCTATGAACAATATATTATGTGAGACATCAAAGTTGAAAGTGCAGCTTTAAAGAAGAAAGAGCATGCCTAAAGAAAATATGCCCTATACAATAAGAAGGGAGTATCCCCTCAATCAGTACAATTAACTTGAATTTTGCTGTTTATATGGGGATGAGATTGAAGATCAAACCTCCATGGCCATCATAAACACCAAAGAATGACGTGTTAGTGGGAACATCAAGATTTTCAATAGTCGCATGCTGGAGAATAGAAGAGTTTACAAATTAGCCTTTAGAATTCACCAAAATTAGTTGCAAGTCAATCCCTGAAAAGACTGGAAGGTTACTCACGGCATCTTCCATGGTGCTACGGTATCCTTGCATAGATGATGAAGCATAAGCAAGTCTGGTGTTCCCTCCAGAATAAGTAGACTTTGATATGTCAGGCACTTGAAGGGGACGTTGAGGTTGAGCCATAGCGGAGTCTGCTTCCCTGAAACATAATAATAGGAATAAAATCTCCTTAAATTCCATACCAAAATCAGGTTACAGATCACCTAAATACTAGAAGTAACGGTGAAAATACGAATAGGAATTATTGGGGCAAAATGAATAGAAAGGTTAACTAGCTTGAATTTGAACTGCATTTTGCAGAAACAAAAAATAGATATGCGGTATGCCACTGTTTGCAAAGCTCAAAGCATAACTCCAATCTTTTGGACACATTGTTGATGAACGAGCAAGCAAAGATGACTCTAAAACTTTCCACACAAATCAATTCTTTGGCACTTGGCAGACACAGGTCCCCTGGATACACTAATGCCATCATTTTGACCTAAGGTGAACTATGATGATACAGTAAAAATACATAAAAATTTAGCACAGCAAACCATAATAGTAAATTTTATCAGTGCATTCCAACAGAGGGAAGTGAAAACAAACACAACTGCATCATACAAAAAGTAGACAATCATCTTAGAAGAATAAACCAGACAATCTGCAGAATGAAGAAATTCAATCGAGGAAGTATAATCAAAACATATCATAGGTAACGACTAATTTAGGGAATTGTTTAAAAGGAAGTATAATCATAGATTCTCGAATGTAGCATTCAAAAAACAAGAATAAACGAGGGGGAGAAAACTCTGCGGCCCCAAATTTCAGTTCTACAATGGTCGATGGATAGATGTTAACCAAAAACGAACTGCCGAACAATGTAACACTGCAGTAGTGCACAACCCCCGGAAACTGGCAACAAAATGGAAAAATTTTAATAACCAGAACTCGTCGATCTTGCTGGAAAAAAAAAACAACTCGGTCAGCAAGAAGGGAATCCTAGTGAAGATTTGACATATAAAAGCAGAAAACTAAACCAAATAACAGGGTAAAAGGCACGGGCAGAGACATCCAGTTTCCGCTCGCCCAACAAGACCAGCAACCGCAGCAGAAGCCCAACGATAGGAAAGGATGTTACAAGCCTACACGTTCTAAAACCCTAAACCCACATGAAGAAATGGCGATCAAACATTCCGGAGCAGAAAATAGTTTCAAATGGAAACAAGCGAGAGATCGAGACGAAGCAGCCATCCTCGTGTTGCCGTGCGCAATCTGTGTACCACTGTAAAAAAAACAAGACGATGCATCGAGAAACAGATGGTGGGAAGAACAAAAATCACCGAGTTGATTCAGAGAAGACTCGGTAGCCTCCTCCTCTAAGAAAACCACCGATAATGACGGAAACAGCAGCCAGAAAAGCAACGAGGACTGAGAACACGCGAACACCAGAAGATCTAAGAAGGGTAAAAATCTCACGAACATTTTGGAGACCGAAGGGCCTCAAGAAGAGAGAGACGAGGCTCTTGCACCGTGCAGTCGTGCACCGAAGGAATCTAGTAGACGAGAACGACAAGAGGATGCTTCGATCCGGCGGTGGAACGAGCAAGACCCGCGGAGTTGCAAACACGGAGGCGAACGGAGATCACCATGGAATCGCGGTGCTCGTCTGCCTCCGGCAACTTCATTCATCCCAATCATCCACGAAAACCTCCTCCCGAAGCAGCAAAATCAACGGCACCAAAACGCGAGAACGACAAGAGGACGCTTCGATCCGGCGGTGGAACGAGCAAGGCCCGTGGAGTTGCAAACACGGAGGCGAACGGGGATCACCATGGAATCGCGGTGCTCGTCCACCTCCGGCAACTTCAATTCATCCCATCCACGAAAAAATCCACCAGTAGCAGCAAAACCAACGGCACCGAAACCCGAGAAGAAAACCATCGTCAGCAACAGAAGGTCAGAAGCACGCAAGAACACACACAACGACAAGAACGGAGCGGGCTTACCAAAACAGTAGCACGCACGCACGCACGCACCCCACCGCACCGACGACGAGAAACACCAGCAGCGAGCGATCGACGTTACCAACACCAGTACGCGGCCGCAAGAGCGAGGCGAGCAAGCGATCGAGCAAGATCAAGCACAGCGAAATCGAAGCACAAAGAGAGGCGATCGGTCGAGATCTGATCGGTGGAAGCAAACGAACAAAAATTCCGAGGAGAGGGAGAGATGAGAGGAGAGAGGAGAGGGAGATTTCCTCACCTTTGGCCTTAGCACAAGCGGTCGCCTTCCATGCAACTGAGGGGGACTTCACTTATACTACCCGGCGTCACCAACCAACCAACCCCACGCCTCGCTCGGCTCGGCTCGGGCCAGCAACGGCTTCGGCTCCGGTTCGGCTCGCCTCGCGCGCGTCCGGACAAGCCCCCGCCTGCGCCTTTCGCGAGGTGTTAACCTGACCACATTAGGAAGTTTGTTACTGGTAACTACAGAACCCAATGCAGCAGTGCACGAACATATCTCCCGAAACAAGAAGGATTCGTAGCGAGTTAATGGTGATTAATTGCTAAACTCTGGTTAGTATTTCGGTGGTAGGCGCAATTAATAGCTTGATGACGTAACGAGCATAGAAAGAAAATAGCATATTCAGATGGGCTTTGTCACGTTGGCTTGATGTACGTACACATATCTAAGTTCACTGTAGATTGCACAACCCATCCTACGTTAATTTTCTCCGTATTTTAAATTTGTTTCTGGTGGAATACTCTAGAAGCATGAGAAAATATCTCGAGTTTGTTTTTTTCTTCTGAAATTTTTTTTGTGTGTTAATTAGACTTCCCTAAATTCTACTACTACCATTTTCACATTTGAGTTGAATGAATGAACAATTATGGCGATTGATCTCACTTGAATCTACTAGCAATAACACTACTAATCTACTAGGAAACGTAGCAAGGAGAAGGGAAGGTGGTGGTTTTACCTGTTGTTAACCGTGTCAGAAGGGGTGGCACACGCAATGTATCTGCAAAATTCCCATCGAGAAGCCGGGAGTAATCAGGTAACGAATTTATAAGGTTGAAATTTTCCTCTCGAGTTCATCTGAAATGTGATTTGGGAGTTACGATGTGCTCACCGATTTCACACACGAAGCAGCGCACGAGGGCCGCAGCACACGGGTGCGTCGGAGGAGCACGGGGGTATCAGGCCACCGAGGCCGCGGTCGCGGCCGCGGGAGGCCAGCGCCGCCACGGCAGCCCAGCACCGGCAATCCGCAGGGTCGAGGCAGCATCCCACGTCCGCCGTCCCCAAGGAAGAGGCGGCGGCGGCGGCGGCCCGGTCGGCGCCGCACCGGACGCGGAACGTTTGAAATCGCGGAGAGCGGGGGGGCGTACGGCATGGTGGCGGCGGTGGCGGCGATGAGAAGCCACTAGGCTACGCGGGGTAGGAGGAGGGGACGTCGTGTCACCTGATCATGTATCGAGAGGGGGAGGGGGAGAGGCGGTGAGGGTGAGGGAGGTGGCCGGGTGGGGTCCGACGTGTGGGGGGAGGGGGGAGGCGGAGGCGGCGAGGAGGACGAAACCCCCTGCTCCTCGGGCTTCGTGTCGCGAAGTTTTGAACGGCAGGAGACGGGGTCGCCTTGTCCTGTGTGTCCCACATGGCAGTCGCAGTAGGCCAGCCCCCAACACCAACACTAGAAACGGAACGGATGGCACTGGCCCTCTGGCAGGTGGCAGAAGCAGCAACCAGCGGATGCTTCTCCCCTGTTGTTTTTCCTCTCTTTGGAACAAAAGGTCAGAGAACATGTGTGTGAGTGTGTGTGTGTGAGAGAGAGAGAGAGGACATGATCACATGAATCTCCCCATGGGAGAGGCCTGCGAAGAAACAAGCCGCCCAGAATATCCAATGCAAGCCGTGGTTGCAACGAAAAACACCAGGAATGCAGCTTTGATGGAAGCAATCAAGTAACGAATATCAGTCAAGATCACATGTTCACATGCATTTGATGGAGGCAATCAAGCAACAAATATCAGTCACGATCACATATTCAGTTATTCATTTGCAGTTCAAAGTTCAAACTCACTCAGGCTGTATTGCTATAGTCGAATCGTACTGTACAATGAAGTTCATCTATCGAATTGAGCTACACCAGGCATTAACTTGACCCAATTCACTTGTCATGTATTTTGGTAACAACGACACCGCCACGTTGTTTCACATAATACAGCACCTTTTCTTCATTGTTGATTCCTATCCTAAACGAAAACAAAATGGAGTACCATTTTCATTATTGGTTGCTCACATCGTCACACGGCTGACGATGGCCAAATGTCCTTGCAAGCTAAGGTACAAGAGAATGTGGCCAGACAATTTGCTCAACAGGAGCAAAAGCATAGCCACCATGACTCACTTGAAGGTATTTTACCTGAGAACTCTAGCTCTACAACTTCTCCCTGACATAACATAAGCAGTCCGCTTACACCTCGAAGATCAGCTTCCTGAACTTCTCCATGTGCTCAGCCTGCAATGAGATGGCAATGGATAGGCTACCATCCTTGTTCGCGCTTGGGAGGACAAACGCCAGCCCTTCATAGGCGATGCCACCAGGACCCATGAACACTGGTCGTCCCCATCCAAAATCGGCATTATGAATTGGCAAGCGCACCCAGCTGGTGAGCCCGAGGTTCGGACACCGGAAAGTGTGTGCTCCACGGACCAATGCTGATAAATCAGGCTGCAGCTCCAGGTAGTCCAATGCTGAGCGGCAGTAGCTATCGTTCATCCTATCTAGCGCCTCTTGGATGACTGCTGCTCCATCTGCCAGCCCACTGGTCACCTTGCCTGCCTCAGCAAGTGGAGTGGCGGTGAAAATGACATTCCCGAAGTAACCTTCTGGAAGTGGAGGCTGCAACCGTTGTCGCCCATCAGTGGCGCAATACAGCTTAGTGGGCTGTTCAGAAGGCAGGCCACGTGCAAGAGACACGCATCGCCAGACATGCGCAGCAAGAACTGCATACGTGCTGAAACGTGGTGCACCTTCTCCTGATGGGAGCTGTGAACGCAGTCGACCAAGGTCTGAGCGGGTAAGCTTGAAAATGTCCACAGCAGTTGGAGGTGGCGTTGTCTTATTAGCAGTGACAGACTGGGGCACAGAGGACAGCATGGCTGGGGCAGGCTGGTATTCAACGTGTGGGTATGATGGAGTTGGTAGATCTCGGGCTCGTAGGAGAGTGCGGTCAATGAAGGGCATGACGGCAATTTGAGTTCCTCGGCAGAGGTCAGACCATGAGTTAATAAAGTGCAAACCGGACATGCCATCTGCCACATGGTGTTGCATACCAACTCCAAGGGAGACACCTCCGCACTTGAAGTAGGTCACCTGGAACAAAATAACAAAATCAAGGGGAATTAGTGTCTTGAAATGTTTCACTTACTAAGATAAACATAATTCATATTTTCAACTGCATATACCATTATAGCAACATTACAAGTATTGAGATAGATGGTACATGAATGACACAGGGAGTTGCTTACACCAATAGGCATAAACAATCTGGATGTCAGAAATTAACTATGTACAGACAACTCTTAAAAAATCTGCAAGTTATATTGTTGAACTGAAACCCAGTTCCATACTATCCTTAGTACTGGATTTCTAATTGAATTTCCAAGACTTAGGATGCAAGACATAAGCATTGCCACCAAAATAGTTGACTGCAGCCATAAACATATCAACTCTAATATGTGCTTTTATACAAAGTTTTGTCATGTAATAATGCGTACAAATGACAACATCCTCCATCAAATTCTCTATTTCTGATTCTACCATTAAACATGAGCCATAGAATCAGCCATCAGCAAAAAAAAAAAAAAAAAAAAAAATCAAACAAGAGTACAAGTGATCCAAAAACTAGCGCAAGCTCCATAACTCATGTGCTATGTCTTATCGTCAATTAACATGAAACATGCAGGCATGCAATTTTATAATTAATAAATGCAAGCCAGAATAGTTTAAACCTAATCACAAATACGGACATACTTCATGAGGTAAACAATGTGTATTGATGACTAAATGAAATTGCAAGACATGATAGTAATAATTGGTTAATACTATATGCATGCATATTAGATTCCACTTTGTTATAGGAACATGTGTGATCTCCCTTACTGATAAGTTTGGTCCATTGGACTATTGTCGTGCTTACTATTAATGGTAGACCAAATACATCTATAGGTAGGGGACACTGAAAGTTGGTCTATGTCACATCAGATTAGTGTTGAATCACCAATATGGTGTCACGTTGATATATTTTTTTTCTAGCATAACCAGCTAACCAATGAGGCTACGGATAACAAAATAAATAAAACTAACACAACTAAAATCAAGGCCACAAACCAGAAGATGAGATGGCAAAGTGATTCTAGAATGAAAACAGACATATGCTGATGCATGAATTAGTTGAATGTGTAGCACGGTAGCATTGTGTGTTTGACAGTGACTGCTTTGGCATGGTAGAATTTATGGCCACTCAAGAAATGTTCGATGATGTTTTACATATGTGAATTTTAAAACACATGCACATGCAAGATCTGTAGAGTATATGAGCTGCAAGTGCATCACCGAATATAATATCACAAGGACAGGATCTTAGAGGCTTTACTAAGGAGAGACATTAAGACAGGCAATACACCAAGTTTCTGATGAACATAGAAGGAATCAACTACAGATGACAATTAAGGAAAGATGCTCCAATTGTGCACTAGATAAAGAGTAACATAAGTTTCTCAACGATATTTTGGGGGTTAGGGTGCATGATATTCGCAGGCCTCAGATCCACATTAACAAGGTGTTAGGATCCAACAATTGACAAGCACTGTACCAAGCAATTCAAAAGTACCTTTGCCACGACTGCAAGACGTTTTATTGGCAACTGACAGAGAAGGACTACATGCAAATGGCTTGTCTAACTCAGGATGCAATATTCCATGTCAACCCAACCCACAAAAAAAAAGGTTGATGCAAGCGCACCACAATTGAAGTCAGCGTGCCATATAAACAGGTGTTACAGCAAGTTAACAACAACTAGAATTGATGAAAGAGAGGAAATCAAGGTTTAAATAACTTCTAAAATTGAAACAAAATTGCGCAAAAAAGTATGATCTGTTAACTTATTGTAAGCAAAAACTTATCAGATGGAACATGCTCCAGTTAGGCTATCATTTCCATACCAACCAACATGCAGTGCACCTATCATTTCCATACCAACCAACATGCAGTGCACCAAGACTATTCAGAGTCATGGTTGATGACATACCAGTGAGTAAAAAAAATGAGTGAAACTATGGTTTGTAACCTTTTAAATTTTGGCCCAGTTTTATGCTATGGAAAGTGCATGCAGAAAATTTCAGTTGCAAGGAAAAACTATTAGCATGTGCCTCAATTATTAGAACAATTTTCTAGATAAAGTTTTAGCTCCTAAGGTCTAATGGACTTACAAGCAAATAAATTCGTTTCATTAACACTTTGTGTTGTACACTGCACCATATTCTTTCTAAGTCAAGTATGTCTCATGTAGGACTAATGATTCAACCTAATTGATTTAATTGTACCAGGATTCCAGCATGAAATGGCAGCTGATGATGGACAACCAGAAGGTGAGCAGATCAGACATGTTTCATTTAGGACAAAATTGAACGTGCAATCTGAGTGATGTATCCATCAAAGGATAAACAAACAGGACAAGGGTTCCAGTTATCGAACAGGCAAAAGAAAGCTATTGTCAGTCAAAGACTAACTATCACAAATGTCGATATCACACCCAATTAAGTCCCCTCCTATCTATACCATGGGGCAAATGGTTGACATTTTGGAACAATGATATTGACCAATCAACCATATATGGGAGCTATAGAGGCCCAGAAGAAAACACTAGTACCTACTAAAATTGTTCCCATCTAATAGCAAGTTTTAATGCAATCAAACCATTACTTCTGGCATCAGAACTGCAGAATACTTAAAACACTAAATATCAGCAGTAACATGAAATGATCGGCACTTATGCTTAAGTGACTAGAGCAATATATAGTCATCATCACAAAGTTTTATGTATTCAACAAAGGCTAGAAGGGTTAAATGTGCACATCCAATGTTACAAAGCTCCAAATGGGATAAGCTTCTCGGTTCAAATATTGGTAGGTCATGAATCCATGTGTAGTGGTTTAAGACATGATATAGGGATATACCGAGCAAATCAAAGGGCTAATTTTATAAAGTAGTCCTCTAGCAATAGTTTCTCAAGCTTGGCAGGGATGTACCCGCATGACTGGTGGCTTTTGTTGTATGTTACTCTTAAGGCACTAACTGATGCACGCTGCCGCCACTTTTAGATGATATAATATAGAAGACAATGTAGAGTTCTAGGTGAATAAAGGATTTCAAATCTATATGATACAATCACTCTGGAGAAATCAATTTGTCTAGGCTTTGACACAGTCAAGGTGAAGTATTCAGTGGATACTGATTATTGACATTGAATTATGATGTTTTAAAATCCTATAAATCCTACACAGCCCCTAGTAAACTATCACAATAAGCATAAACATCGAACCAAAAATAGACCCCACCCACAACAGCAAGACATCAACTGCCTGGATGGGACCGTACATCTGATGCAGCTAATTAACAGCAACCAAAGAGTAGGTAAGCCCCGCTAAGCTCAGCCCCAAACATTTAGTGCAACAGCCAACATGGGACCTAGCTATACAATCAGCCCCAAAATGTTATAATTAATGGCTTACTGCCAAACTTAGTTGTCAGCTGCAGTTGCAAAGCATTGTTTGCGCTCCACTTCCAGAAAGCAATCTCTAACCTCTTTTGGTTTTGTGCTTGGATCTAACTGTAATTGCTACTAGAAATTTGGAGCTCACCTGGAGCACGAGGAGCGGGAAGGAGGAAATGTCGTCGGTGTAATCAACGGCCGGGATGAGGCGCTTGAGCTCCATGGTGGGCGCGAAGTCGCCGTAGTCATCAACGGAGGCGTCGGGCGCGTCGGCCTCGACGAAGAGCACCCCTTCCCCATTGCAGTCGATCTCGACCCTCCCGTCCTCGTCGCGCGCAAGCCTCCCGGCCATCGGGTAGAACGGCACGAGAGCCTCCGCCAGCGCGCGCCGCATCCGCTCCCCGTCGAAGAACCCCTCCGGCGCGCCCCCTTCCTCGGGGCCCCGGCGGTAGAAGTAGACGCTGGGGGTGTGGAACCGCGGCACCACGAGGTCGAGGTTCGAGTTCCACAGCCGCATCCGCGGCGTCTCCCCCGCCGGCCGCACCATCGTCGACCTCCTCACCGTGATCGCCATCTTGCCCTGCCGCCACCGCCGACGCCGCCCACGCATACCACCAAACACCTCGTGAGCATCCCAATCCCCCACACACGAAAACAAAAAAAAAACAAAACAAAAAACATAAACGCCAAGCACCAGTCACCAGACCACCAACCTAGAACGAGAAGAGAGGAGAGCGCGCGCCGCGAATCAGATCTGAGTCGACCGAGGCGGATGAAGACCAAAGCGAGGTGCGGCAACAGCAACGGGTTCCGGGGTATAGGGCGGAGCAGCTCTTGGTGGAGAGCAGCTGGTGGGCTCGTTGGGGGTGGAGCGGCTTTTATAGGCGACGGGCGGCGGCGGCGGGCGGAGTAGAGCTCCGAGCTCGGGTAGGCGTAGCTCATCATCATGTGTCATGAGCTGCTCAGCTCACTCTGGTTTTCTCTCTACTTTTTTTCGGCTTTCCCCTCGTCAGTTTCCTCCTATTTTTCCGATTCGGGTTTTTTTTCCCCCTCGTCCCCGTGTGGCGTCGTTGGTTGGAGAAAGCGACGGGTGGGGAGGGAGGTTGGTGGGATGGCGACCGCAGGCGATGGGCACGGACCCGAGGATGGATGGATGTGGATGGGGGTGGACTGGTGGAGTTGGTGGGTGGACACGGTTCACAGCCCACCCGACGCTGGACGTTTTTCGTGTGGGGACGTTGCGGTCGAGAGTTTATCAGATCGTTCTCGTCGTGTCATGCTGAGACTCTCCGATCTCGGGTCGGCACGAAGAGCTGTTCGGGTTACGATCTAGGGGAGGGCAAGGAATTATAACTTTGGGTTCATTGAAGGCTGCGACCGACAAGCTAATTTAGGCTGCCAAAATGGGCCAAACAAACACACCTTTTCTGTTAAAACCAATTGGTGGCCAAAAATATTGTAAGGAACTAGCAATAACTACTGTTCTTTCTTTAGTTGACAATTAGTGTATTATATGACATAAAGTTGGCTATTAAGATCACGTACTAACATCTTCCGTGATTACAATGAGATACTTATGATAGTACACTATAAAAAACGATTTTTCTTACGAGAACCCCTTTAGGTTCTTTAGGTTATAGACAGATGGCGTCTGCAAAAATCGATCTTCATTTTCACATATGATTCTTTAAGAGACCCGCATACAAAAATCGATCTGCGGACATCTTAAGGAGCCGCATGTGAAAATAAGCTTATTTTTTCATGTGGGCCACTTCCCTCCTCTCTCTTTTCCCTCCCACCACTTCAAAAAATTTTCACACCTCCTCTCTCTCCTTCTCCCGATATTTTCTCTCAACTCACCTGTCACACTCTCTTCTCTTCCTCTCCTCTCCTCAATCTCTCTCTCTCCCTCTGAGCTGGCGCCGAGCGGCTAGCGACGCCGGGCAGCGAGCGGCGCCGCTGCCGCCGAGGTGGCCGGGAGCGAGCGGCGGACGGTGGCAGCGGGAGCGAGCGGCCGGATCCACTACCCCCGCCCTCGGGGGCAACAGCGACGCGCGGATCCACCGCCCCCGACCTCGGGAGCTGTAGCGGTGGGCGGTAGCGGGTGGCCGACGGGCGAATCCGCCGTCCCCGCCCTCGAGGGCGACGACGACGCGCGGATCCATCGCCCCCGACCTCGCAAGCGGTGGCGGCAGCAGCGGGCGGCCGATCGGCGGAACCGCCACCCCCGACCTCTGGAGCAGCGATGGCGTGCGTATCCGTTGCCCCAGACCTCGGTAGCGGCAGGCAGTGGATCCGGGCGCCTCTCCTGCCTCTCTCCCTCGTCTTCTTCGATCCCGGCGGCCGAAGGTCGCGAGACGGCGGATCTGTCGGCCATGGATCCGACCGGGGTGGATCTACCGGCGGCTGGCGACGGCAACGACGGGAGCGGTGGCGGCGGCTGCGGTGAGCTCGGGCACCGACGAGGCTAGGGTTTTTTTGGGATTTTATTCTTTTCGCGATTTTTTCTTTTTTGCATACGGTCAACTTAAGCACCCGCATAGGAAAATCGGATTTTCGCAAACCTTTTCACGCATGCGGCTGGAGCAACCGCATGCGAAAATCAGTTTTAGCTATATGCAAAAAGCGATTTTGTAGTAGTGGTACTACATGTTCTAAAATATATGTTATTTTGTCTATATAACTATATAGTTCAAATTCTATGATAACAAGGTAGTGTGTTGTATATAACTTTTAAGTAACAAGATGAGAGAAGGGATTGGATCCATTTTATAGCTTGATTTATGTAGTAGTGGCTGCCAACCTTGTCAGCTGACAACAGTGATCATATCCTCGGTCTACTGAGGGGATAACTTTGTGTATAATCTGTTGAGTTATGTGAGCGACGAAAGTAGCTAATTAACTATGTTTGCTGACTATAACTGTTGAGCCTAGAGCAGCTTGATATTTTTAGGAAATAAAATTGTCAGGTTTTTGCGTGCTATTGACTTTTGTATAAAGGTAACAGTGCAAGTATTCATATGGTCGAGAAGGTACACAAACTTTTATATGTGCACACACAATTCAACGTGTATTAATTGAAAAAAGAAACTTCTTGGTGCATATATAGTCAAATAATTCTGAATTATAATGTTTAGAAAATGAGAAATTTTATGTTCCTTGAGAAAATATTTTTAGGTAAGAAAATATGATACCTTCGGTATCTTCTTAAGGATGGTTATGATAAAATTACCGTTTAAAATTTCTAGCCATGTCTAACACTATTCAGCTCTTTATTAGTTTTGTTGCCCTATGTTTCTAGTTAAGATGTCTTCCTACTAAAAGTCTAGATCAATATTTTTTTAATGTTACTAAAGTTCAACATGGGACACAAGAATTACCCTCATATTCGCAGGAGCTAATATTTCATATGAAATTACAGTAGTACAACACCTACAATGTTGTATTTTAAATTTTTAGCCTTATAAAGCTATTAGGTTTCTCAGTATTCGTCCCTGAAGTAACCTCCAAATATTATTTTCCCAAGTTTTGCTACCACTGTACCACATATATATGATCGAAAGTGCAACATGTCATTGTCAAGCCTCTGGTGCAAGGAATGGATGCATTGCTTGTAAAGAAGTCTTACTAAAGTAGCATGTGTACATTACCCTATAATATTCTTAGCAACGACATTTTTCACGAACGTTTTATCTATGACTTCAGTTATGGTGGTGGAGAAGAAGTTTGAAGTAAAATAGCCATTCACCATATACATGATCAGGCAATTGCTAGCTACGCACTCGGTTATGGTTTTGTTCGTTATAAATGATTGGATATGCTATGGATATTTGGATAAGGCTTATAGGCTGGATTAATTAAATATTACATATTATAAACCTAAAAATATTTTAGAACAAGTTATCTAGGCAATACTAATGTAGAAAATATATAGAGAAATCATAATTTAAAATTTGTGTGGTACGAACAATCCATATATAAATTTTATAAGCTGGAGCCTATGACGGCGATTTAACTTCGAGAACAACAAGGATATTTCATCCAAGAATCCTTGTTTTCGTGCGAAGTGAAGAACAAAAACAGAATGTAATGTATTTACACAGCACTTGCGTGATCATTCTTATGCAACGAATTAACAAAAGTAAACCAAATTCACCATAGTTTCACATAGAGGCGATCTGGTCTAGAAGCTTCTATTGACCTAACCCTTTGATAGGGGAAAGCTGAAAATTGTTGCTGGACTTGCCCATCATCGTGTTATTACATTTGCGAATATTTTATTTAAGGTAAAGGCATGCCTTTTCCATCTGGCATAAAAAAAAGAGTTGCACATTGCAAGGCCTTGGAAGAGTAAGAACAACTACGATAAAGACATTATATATATAGTTTTGACGTCGTCATGTTTTGGACTGAGGAGGAGATATATACACTGATCTCTAAAGTTGATTATTACTAGCCCTAACTAAAGTAAAGCTGCTTATAGACAGGGAGATAGGAAAAAAAAATTATAACTGCACCCTGAATGTTGTTCTTTAGGCCTTAATCATTTGGATTGAGTTCAAGTACTTATATTTTAGTTGTTTCCATCTAGGGCAAACCATATCCCAAACAGATATGCCTTTTCAGTTCACACCCTATTTATCATTCCCCTGTCCTTCATAAGTTGAGTAAGGTTGAGTTATAAAGTGAGTTTAAGATTTGTATATTTTTTTATTAACCGTCAGCGTATTTTCCAAATTGCTAAGTAGTGTGTTTATTTTTTAAAAAAATTTAAAAATCAAATAGACATATTTTTTAAATTTATAATAATTAATACTCAATTAATTAAGTTTGTTATAATAAATGGTTTGTTCTGTTTTACATGCCACGAAAAATCCCAATCAAACATCACATTCGAACGCATCGTAACATGCTGACACTTTGTGACGACGGATGTTGTATCACTATTTCTAATGAGTTTTGACTTTTGTTAATTTCCTTCAAACTTGTATTTAAGAGATGTCAACATGCTCTATCCGTTTATACCCGTTTTAAAATATAAGTGCATTTATAGAATGTAAAATTTATATTAGAATATGAACAGGGCACTGATTTGAATACGTGGAAATTTATACATTTTTGGCTAATCAATATGAGATGTTTGGAAAGGGAACTTAAGCGATTTAAAATTTGACCACTACTGAAAGTGACTAAAAGATAATATCTTCCCTCTACCATTGTTTTTGCTTAAGACCCTGAATATTCTAATATTTTGGAACGTGAGGGAATACGTAGTAGTCACTTGTATGTTTCACTAACTAATTTATTTAATTAACCTTACAAGATTTTGATAGTTAAGTTAATTCATCAAAATCTTGTGTGTTAGAATATGTTTATCAGCTGGATCCAAGCTAGATCTAAATTTATACATGGATTCCCCGGCCTTCAATCTATTTAGACCTTGTTCGGTTTAGAGAGTATTGAAGGGGATTAAAGGGGATTGAGGAGGAATAATTCCACACCACAATAAGTGTGGAATAAATCTCCTCCAATCACTCCTTCATGAGGATTAAGCGAACAAGGTCTTAGCTAGATGTATGAGTGCGGAGTACGCGTGCTAGTGTGTCTGACTTGTACTCGAGAAAAAATAATAAATATAATTGCAGTTGCCAAATGGATATACATAAATGAACACACTTCATTCTCAACGTTTTTAATTTTCTTGTTTGTTCGATGGACGGATATATCGGATAGATTGCAATACATGCAATGAAACTACAATATTGCTTTTTTTTTAATGAACGGTATTAATTAATGGCGAACCGTCCCTCAGCTTTCTTGAAAGGAAAAAAAAGACATAGTCATGGTGACAAGCGTATGCTCCACTAGCTATCATCCTGCAGCTAACCAGGTTACACCACCACCAGTATGTATGTTTTGTAGTGGACTTCGGCGTTTCACGGCGTGTCACTGCAGCTGCACGTTGCTGTCCGTTGGATCACATCTGTCGACCAGCAATTAAATTAAAGTAATCCGATAGCCACGATCAGGTCATGATGAGCTGATGCTGAGAACTACACCGGTTTGACGCCGTCGTGTGCCGGCCCGCTGGGCGGGCGTGCCTCCACGTTATCCAGCGCGGAAACACGGTGATTCTACGTGTGTCCCAATCGACCGGGGTGGTTGCCGGGTGGTTCGGCGGATATCATCAGCAGCAGCATCAGCGTCGTCATCGATCGTCGTTTGTCTTCGGATCAGTGAACTAGTACACGGTTGCGGCTCAATGCAAACTTCTTTGGACGTACGCTTTGTTGTTATATAGCCAACGATAGATTTTTTCAACTTCTCTGGAAACTAATTGAATGAACAAGCGTGGGAGGAGTTATAGCTTGTCACGAGAAAACGAAGTTCCGATCCTATCTAGTACGACTGTAGCCGCTAGTAGTTGCTCGTACGCCAAATCAAAGTCTACGCTTCGCACGGCCACTGGCCCACTTGGCGTTGCATCGCTCAAATGTTGGTGCGATCTTACCGCTCATCAGTATGCCGCTCACCCGCAGTCAAGGCAGCTTCAACGCGATGCCATCGTCGTCACCGGTGATCTTGACGCACGCGGCGACATTTCAAGCCGAGAAGTTAATTACCGAGTTACCGGGTACGCGACCGCGAGCTGAGCTACGCGAAGCTTGACTCCATTCTGCGGTCTGCGCGGGGCACTGTTTCTGTCTGCGTCGTCTCTGCGGTGAACAGAGCTTTGCGAACGAAAAGGACGAATTATTGGTCCGCATGCGTGCGCGTGCACGGACTCGATTCGTGCTTCTCGCATGCAGTCTCGCACGGCCGGCGTAGTCGTCGAAGGATAAGGAAGTTGCGCGCGCGACGTGGCGACGACGACGACGACAATGCGCGCTCGAGCAGCATCGATCGGTATGCACTACTCGAGGAGAAGAGATCTTTGGTGGGTTATACAAAAAATCACATTAATCCTGGTTTAAATAGTGAACGAGACTTAAAAAATATATTTAAGTCCCGGATTAAAAGGCCAGTGGTACTTTTTATCTTTATCTCGGTTGGTAACACCAATCAGGACTAAAGATCATTTTTAGTCTTGGTTCAATAGCTGTCAGATTCCCAACAAACTTTAGTCTTAATTGGTATCATCAACCGGGACTAAAAAATCATATCTTTAATATTTCTCTCCCACGTTGCTCCCTCTCTCACTTATCTTCTCCTCCTCTACTTATCTTCTCCTCATCTTCTCTCTCTATCTTATCTTCTCCCCTCTCACCTCTCCAACGGGTGGCGGCAAGCAGCGTTGCGCGAGCGGCGGCCGGCAAGAGGCGGCTGGCGAGCGACAGCACCCTCACGGATCTACCGGAGGGGAGGCGGCAGGCGGCAGCCCACGGCTCGCCAAGCCGCTGGGGGCCCTCCTCCTCCTCCACTCCTCCCTCTACGTCGGCCCCAGCAGGCGGGAGGCGATGGCCGGCGGCGAGCGGCGGCCGGTGGCAGGCGACGACTTGCTCCCCTCTACCGGAGGAGAGGCAGGTGGCATCACCGTTTTTTGTTCATACTTTTTTATTTGAAAAATTGTGATATGAATCTGTGATGTTATTATCTGGGATGTATTTGTGATGTATTTTTTTAAGAATTTATAATGTATTTGATCTATGATGTAAATCTGTGATGTATTTTTTTAGAATTTGTGATTTTTTTTTGAGAATTTGTGATGTGAATCTATGATGTTATCTGTGATTTTGTGATTTATATGTGAATCTTTGATTTGGGGATCAATATATAAGCAGCAAAAATCAATGTGAAAAAATAAGAAAAAACTTTTAGTCCCGGTTGTTAACTCCAACCGGGACTAAAGATGGTTGCGCCAACTATGTGGCACTACCATCTTTAGTCCCGGTTGGTGTTATCAACTGAGACTAAAGATGATTCTTTAGTCTCGGTTATTTTTACTCGGGATTAAAGATAAACATCTTTAGTTCTGGATTCGGGTCCCAGCTTACCACCCGGAACTAAGAAGTTGTAAATTGGGATTAAAACCCCTTCTTCACCTGTGATAGCTGACTGTATTTGTGACAGAACCGGCACTCGCTAGTTTCCTCGGCTAATTTTGCCTGCACGTGAAGGGAAGAAGTGCATGGTTCGTTCGTAAACTCCGGATGCCAAAGGTATACACCATCCTGTGCCACTACTACGTACATACAAAATTCAGTTTTACTTACACAAACGTTTAGATCGACCAATTGCTTTTAAAGTGCTCTTCACATACGGTTAAGCAATGGGTCAATTCGCCATGTCATTGTAGATATACTATTTCAGATAAATATCACTATAATTCATCTATTCGTAATTACATCATTAAAATTTTACGGAACCGTACCACTATCATCACATTTTCCATCTTATTTCTCATCTACACATTGGAACCACCTATCTTCTTCCTACATCCTTACCTCTTCTTTTATCCCATCTCTCTTCACCACCTCTCAGCACCCCACCCAATCATGGCCGTGGAACAGGAACCCCGATGGAGATTGCCTGACTGCCACTGACGACGGAGGGGCAAGCTGCTGCTAATGTTGCCTCCTCGTTGTCACCGACACAGACATGGCCGAGCCAACGGACCGGTTCAGGGCGCGCGCTGCCATCCTCCCTCGGCGAAGACGAGGATGATGACGTCTTCTTGTCGCCGCCGCCCGCCGCGGCCACCTCCAGGCCGGTGAGCACCTCACGTCGGCCGCTCTCCCTAGCATCCTTCCTCGCATCGGTGTTCTCCCCGCTCTCATCATCCTCGGGCTCTCCGACCGCCTCCTCACCGCTCGTCACAAGCTCCGCAAGCGGCAGAAGCACCTCGCCGCTGTCTTCGAGTCTTTGCCGCCGCCGCTGAGTTGCGCCACGTTGTGCCAGATTCTTCACCGCCACTTGCTCCACCGTCACTGCTGCCGTCGCTGCTGCCTCTTGCTCAAGCTCCACCCCATCGCCGCTGCTTGTTATTGTTGTTGGGGATGAGGGTGAGGGGGGACACCATGTAAATAACCATCGACTTCCGTTGCTGCTGTTGATGCACCGCCAGCTTCTTGATCTTGCACGACACCGTGTGCGCGCTAAGCGTCCCCGCATGTAACGCCCCGACACTCTGGAAACGAATCCCTTCCCACCAACCATTTTCATCAAACATTTGTCAAACAAATCTACGCTATGAGAAACACCTTACACTCGCCCTTGACCGTGGGCACGGCTGTTCGAACAGTTCATTAATCTCTGCAGAGGTTGCACGCTTTACCCACACGACACGAAACTGACATCGATTACCCGTCGGCAACGAAAGTTCGTGATAAGGCCTTTCCAAAGCTAACCCATGAAAATCGCATGCCACCTAGTTGGGCTAAGATCCATAGCCGAGTATCAGGCAAAGACAGCCGTCATCCACTCAGGAAATATCGAGGATGCCTCCTACTCCTACTAGTACCATGCCACATTAGAGGCAAAAAGACACCCATGATGGGCAATAAATATGTAACACTTCGTCTCCTCATCCTCGGCATTCCACAACCATTGGCACACCAACTCCCATGTGATAACAATTTACTTAGCCAGAGGCATCCCATAAATACCCGTGTGGTCGCACTATAACGTGTTCGGATGGACTTCCCAAATGAATCGGTCCTTAACGATAATACGTAGTCAAACCACAAAAGCTTGACTCCGCATCATCACCATTTTCACAACACATTTTATTTCGCAACACATCGGTACCACGTACCGGGTTCTTAAGCATAAAGTTTGGTAAATACCCAAGTTTCCCACACGCCAACAACGTAAGCATGGCTAAGCGAAACTACCTCGGTAATCGTATAACGATACCGGCGTAAGTATGTGTAGCTAACAAGGATAAAGGAATTTAACAACATCCTACGTATAGTGAATGCAACTACTAGGTCGGTCCGTCGGTCGCATAAGCAATCCGAGGCCAAAACAAGAATTATCGTGTACACCTAGCAATATATTTTTCAAACAAAATAGCTTGTAATTATAGGAGCAATGTGGTCAAGGAGGCTTGCCTTGCTCAAGATGCGGGTCTTCTTCTTCGACCGTCCTCGTACACGTGCTCTATACGTGGAACGGAGAATAAATAAATAAAAAGGCAATAAAACAAGCTCAAATCAAATAAATAAGTGTGCCGCTGTGTAGATCTCAATTTTAGAAAAATTTAGAAACTTGAACGAGGTCAAACGGAGTTACGGTTGAATTTCTATGATTTTTCAAAGGTAAAAGGGCTTTTCTGAAATTTTTGGGAATTTTAATAAATGATATAGGGTTTTACAAGGGGCCACATGTCGGCTAGAGGGGGGAGGAAGGTGGGGCCCACCTGTAAGGAGCTTCTTCTTCCTCCTCCTTCACAGCCGAGCTCGGCTCGGGCCGGCGGTGGCGCCGGGCGACGGGCGGCCGGGGTGGAAGGGGAGGGGGAGACCGGCGGCCGGAGGGGGAGGGGAGGCCGGGGAGCGGCAGCGGCGGCCGGGGGCGGTGGCGGTGGCCGGGGGCGGCGGGGCCGAGAGGATGGGGGCGCCGGTGAGAGAGAGAGGGAGAGAGGGAGGTCGCCGGTGGGGGTGGGGGAGCGGCGGCGAGGGGGGTTCTCCCCCTTTTATAGGCGGCGCGCGGCGCGGGGAGGAGCGCCGATGGGACGGCGACGTGGGCGCGGGGCGCGAGGTGGCGACGTGACGCGCGCGCAACGTGGGCGGCGCGCGGTGTGTCGCGGGCGGCGCGGGGCGCAAGGCGGCATGGTGCGCGGTACGGCGGCGGCTCGGGCACGGGCGCGGGCGGCGCGGCGCGGCGGCTGGAGGTAGGGGAAGGGCGGTGTGGGCCGGGCCAGTGCGGGGAAGAAGGCCCGTGGGCCGGGAGAGAGGAGGGGGCTGGGCCGGGGAAGGGAAGGGAGAGGGAGGGGGAGATGTGCCGACCCACTCGGAGGGGAGGAGAGAGGGGAGAGAGGAAAGAGATGTTGGGCCCAGGGGAGAAAAGGGAGGGAAAAGGCCCAAAATGAATAGTGAACTTTCATTTTTTTCCAGAGATTGATAGGGTTTGAATTTCGAGGGGATTTCGAGGGATTGGAATTGAATTTGAACTAGGGTTTCACAGGAATTTGAAGGAAATTTCTAGGAGAGGATTTGAGATCTCAATGGCACAAAAACAAATAAGAACCAAATTTTAAACACCAGAATTTTTAAATGAGAGGAAATTTTAAACACATAAAATGATGGATTTCTCGGGTGCTACACCGCGCCGGCGCCGTCGAAGCTCGTGGTGGCCATGGATGGATGGACGTCAGCAGCCAAGACTGAAGATAGGAGAAGAGGGAGAAAAAAAAAAGGAGATGGATGGATGACGTGACGACAGTGATTTCAATTTTATAAAATTTCAGTGCTACGATTACGAATAGACCAATTTTAATAACATCTATTTGAAATGACATATTTGCAATGATATGAGTCGAATTAACCCTTAAGCAATTACCCGTGAACTAGGCTATATCTAAGAATTAGAAATCCTACTATGAAACACATAATGGGAACCTAAAATTTTAAAAATACAGCATGGAACAAAAACTAGAGAATACTGTAGTGGCGGCTTGGAATTTGTTCATGTCCAGTGATACGCCACATCGTAAAGTAAATAAAAAGGAGGAATCAAAAGAGACAAGGGTCAATAGAAACAAAACATGACATTTTTGTTGTTACTTGTGCAGTCATTTTTTTCCTTATTAATTTGCCCTATTAATTAGTAGTTAATCTTACAGACTATCTCTAAAATTACATTTTAAAAAAATGGTCTACTACACATGTGGGGCACGTAAAAAAATGGTACCTGAAATATATAAATTATGTTTGCTGTTAATATATCTTTATAAATATAATTATCATGGAACGGAGGTAGAAGTATATTTTTCTTCTGTCGTCTTTGGAATTCGTAAAGAACGAAGATTAAATCGATCTCTTTCGAGTAGAGGTACAGGATAAAGTTCTGAGAAATTACGTTCTAACGTCTAATTAGTCGTGACAAAATAAGTGTTATTTTTTTCCTTCCTTTTTCCAGGGACAGGTGTACAAACTATCCCATTTCATAATTCATAATTAAGCGGGCTGACACCGAGAAGCCACTGGTCGGCCGGTACCACCGTAGTACCGTACCACGTCCAGGTGGCTCCTGTCTCTGTCTCCATTCAACCCAAACCTCGATCGTGTCATCGTCGCAGCGATCGCGCAGGTCCAAATTAAACAGATATTTCACTTCATTACTATTTTAACCCTATCTATTCTTGATGTTACTCTGCAAAATAAAATATATTTTACCATCTCTAATTAACTTACTAAAATTTGGAATATTTTAAAGTTTTCTCTCACAAAAACAGAACTACTAAACCTTAAAAAGGTCTCAAACTAAAAATTTCTAACGTTACCAAACCTGTAATCGCACCAAAACATATCAAATTTTTAGTAATATATCAAATGTTAGTAAGTTTGATTTTTGATAATAACATGAACTAGCGCAAAATAAGACACCACCTGCCCGTACCTCCACACAGAAGATCGATCATATCGATCAGCTGCCACGGTATCTTACCGTTGCCGGCTAGCAATATGTGGTTGAGACATGCATGGATGCACCAGCTGCTTGAGCTACCCCCACGCCGCCACGCAGCAGATGCTGGAGAAGAAGGCCCGGCGCGGCAGCCTGCTGCCTGCCCCCCGCGACGCGTGTGACGATCAGGAGCGCCCTTGCGCACCCGTAACCCCGTTGGCATGCTATGTCGTTCCGTGTGCCCGAACGCAGCACCGCTCCGGTCATCCGCCGAGGCACCTGAACGGGCCGCACGGCGAGAGCGAGTGATCGTACTCGTACGCCCGCGCGTCCTTCTTTCACTTGCATTTTGCTGCACACCGCCGTATCAAGCAGGGGCGAGGAGTGGGACCTATCCATGGTGGGTCAAGCTCAAGCCCCGGCAAGCCCAGCACATACTGGGCTCAGTTCAAACTACGGTGAAGATGTCTCTCTCTGTGGGCTTTTCGCCCTAGTCCACGGGATGTGGCCAAGTTGGCATGTGGGCTAGATCCGCACCCGGTTCATATGCATAATTAGAAAAATAAAATCATTTTACTCGCTCGAACTATTTCGTCAAAGTATTTAATTCCCTAAACAAATTATCGCTCATTTTTACATCCCAAACGGTTCACCTTACCTCATAACGGTATTTTTTTTGTTTGTATATAAGTTGTATTTTGCAATGAAATTTTGCAGTATTGATAGATGTATTATAACTCACCTCTCAATATTTCTTAGATGTTTTTACATTGTTTGCATAGGTTAGAAGCATTGCGACTGATTTAAATATTTAAGTTTTAAATTTTAAGCAAATAGTCGTTCAATTGCATAGGTTGGAAGCACTGCGACTGATTTAAATATTTAGGTTTTAACTTTCAAGCAAATAATCGTGAAAATTTTTGAAAATATTTTGGAACTTTGATAATGGTGTCATCTATGGCTCTAAAATTCCTAGCTTAAACTACAACTCATATAAAGAGGAAAAAAGAGATAAATGCTATTAAAAAGTAAAGCGGAATATTTTTCATAGCTTTAGGGGGTAAAATAAGAACAAATAAGTATATGGTTTTCAACTGATCCAATGAAATAGTTTAGGGAAGTAAAATGAACTTTTTCGCATGATTAACATCAATTCTCCCCCCCCCCCCCCGCCAGCTGAACTTTGCAAACATGCACACATAGTGGTTAGGTGTGTCTAATGCATGAAAATTCGCATGGTGCGAGCATGTTCCGTGTTACCCACGCTTCTACATATATATATATAAGAGATAATTCAAGAAATATCATCAATAAGTGTGAGTTCCAAGAAATATCATTGTACAAACGACTTTATCCTAATGCTATTGCCATTAGGGTTCCATCCATTCCACGATGTTAAGTGCTATAGAATAAACAGTGCATTTAACGGTGCATTTTATCACTAAGTTTCTATATACTACAAAACTAACATTGAAAGTTAAAACCAAATCAAGATGAGACAGTTCACACGCGTGGTTTGAGATCTCATCTGAAGAAAAGTATACAAGTTTTTGCACTAAAAGCTAGAGCCGAGTCTGATTCCAATACCTATAAATTTCATATATAGTTTCTACATCGAAAAGTTTATGAAAACAAAATTTTCGCGCAGGGAGTTTAGTCTGAATAGGAGTCGGACATTCACGCCCGTTCACCCGCACATCAGTACTTTTTTGGAGTATTTCTAAACTAATTAAAGAGAGCAGTAGGAATGGCAAGTTGACGAATTTGGCAGCAACCATAATTTGTCAAGAATACATTATACTAGACATTAATGAGTGATAGAAGGAAAGGAAAAAAAAAACCGTTGGCTGTGAACTGGCTCGCGATCACCAGTGGTATGTGTGTTGTGTCTTACTTGTGAGTTGTGTCGACCGTTGCATACCACCCCAAGTTTTCCCAGCTGCCGGCTTAACTTTTTTTCCTTTACCAGCTTACGCTCTCTTACAGCCGCTCGCGAGTACTCCCTCGATCTGGTTCCGTTTCACACACGAGCACCTCCAGATCCCGCTCCTTTATATATCGATCGAGGAGGGCTCTAACGAGAAGAGCTCATGCATTCCCCATCGCTCTTGCTGATCCTGTGCGGCGCCGTAGCTAGCTTCCTCTTCTTGTGTGGCGGCGCCGCTGCCACCGCCGGAGGCCGGGGTGTCAAGATGGCGTCGTCCCTGTACGCGCCGCAGCTGACGAGGTGGCGCGTCACGGTGGGCGGCGTCGTGCGCGGCGTCGTCGAGCACGAGGGGAAGATGCTCCTGGTGTCGCGCGACGAGGACCGCGTCGCCGCCGCCGGGGAGGAGGAGGACGAGGACGAGGACCCGCGCGAGCTCGTGGAGATCGGGGGGAGGCTGTTCCCGGTGATGGACGAGACGGAGGTGGCGCTCCACGGCGGGAAGGTGGCGCGGGCCGTGGAGTACACCGAGCGCTGCTCCCCGGCGCGCGGGGTGGCGCCGCTAGCGCTGCTGCTCACGGTGACGGAGGGGAAGAAGAAGGAGGTGGCGGAGGTCGTCGGCGCGCCGCCCGACGGCGGCGTGCTGCGGGTGGTCGGCTGCGGCTGCTTCGCCGACCCGGTGACCGGCACGGTGCAGCACATGGTGGACGTGCAGGGCTCGGAGGCGTTCGTGCTGCTCGTGTCGGTGCGCGAGGAGCTCGGCCGCATCGTTTGCATCAAGAGGCTCAACTGATATGTGTTCTGATTTCTGAATCTATCCTTTATTAAGAGGAAGAATCCTACAAACTACATGGCAAATGCACCAATGTACCACCAGTGATCTATTGATCCCTATTACATGTAGAAGATTATGCATGCAGAAGATTACATCATTTTATCACTATGCTGGGTCTTGTGCGCAGGATAAATTTTAATTCGTATTTCACAGACTCCGACCCGCATGATGTGTGTGAGAAAGTTGTATAAGCTTATATATTTGTGCATCTGCAGGCCGGTGTAGCGGGTGATAATTTTATTGATAAAAGGGTTCATCTAAATCTAAGGTCAATAAAGAGCAATCAAATTAGCAAAGTCAAATTTTAATATAGGACACTAAAAAGTTTGTGTGGTTTGCTGTTGGATATCGTTAAAACATGTCGCAACTAAAGGATGCTTAAAAAAAGTAATTTGTTGAAGGATATTTCTGACCTATTTGATGATATAAATTCTTTAAAAAAGACAGGAATGCCATGTAGAAACAAAGCTTACACTAGAGCATATGTAGATTATGATGTAAGCTAGCAATGTGTTTGGGATGATGGCAGATTAATAGTTGTATAATTTCAAAATTTTCACTTTAAGTGCCAGATTAGAAGATTGTGGCCTTAGGAATATTCTTATCTTTTTGAAGAATTTATCTATCCAATTATATCAGAAATATCCTCCAGCAAATTACCAGTTTTTGAGTATCCTCTAACCATTACACGTTTTTTTGATATCCCCAGCAAATTTCACAAACTTTTGGTGTACTATAGTAAAATTTGCCATCAAATAAATGGTGAATATATTGATCAACGGTACTTCAGGCGTTCAGCACTTGATCCCCGTGGGGCCCTCGTTGCAGTTCTCCAAGATGGTTCCGGGCTGCAGCTTGCCCTTGGTGTGGATGAAGTAGAACAAGTCGTTTGCGCAGACGTTGGTGATGTCGTTGAACAGATGGTTGTAGGGGCAAGCGAGCTTCTTGAACAGCTCGCAGCACTCCTTCATCGTATGCTTCTCCTTGCACTTGGCCCCCAGCTCTTCGTACCCCTTCACCTCCTCGAACTGCATCGGGCACGGCTCTGCACACACGCCACGCCGCAGCACTCGCGTGCATGAGTCAGATCGAGACGACGACGACGATCGATCATCGCCGGCACAGTTACGTGTACAAACATTTATGTGTGCGTGTTATTACTTGCGATTATCTCCTCATGGCCGGTCAGCGCCCTGCGAGACGTCTCAGTCGTCTTTGCTTCGGAATCGGAGGATGCCAGGGTGGCCGCTGATGAGAGAGTACCAATGCAAAACGATGGCAACGGAGTTAGCTAACCATACGTGCCGTGCCATCTTTCGTACATGTTGCTAGCTAAGCTAGGAAATGTCAGTAGCTTTTCAGGAGTCGGGTGCTACCTGATAGGAAGCTTGCTTCGTCTTGGGGCGCCTCGGCCTCCTCGGCGGCGGACGACACGACTGCGGCAGCGACCACGGACAGAGCGACGCAGTAGAAAAGGATGGTGGAAGAACCCATCCTTGCGATTCCCAGGCTGCAGGAGGCTAGATGTGTTCGTGCCTTTACGAGAGCAATATACGAGAGTAGGGAATGATCGGTTGATTAGTGAAATGACCATGCATGAAAAATTGTGGCTGAGGTGGTTTAGCGTCTGTTTGTGGACCTCATTATTTTGAGGGCAGGAGTTGTGATTTTGTGGCCAATGTATACCAGGACAACTGGACCTATAATTAGTGTGCGAGATTCTCAATGATTTCTAATGCAAATCATGCATACTCGCATTATGAAGTACTACTACATACCACACAGATTTCCCTCTAAATAAGTACTACTGAGCATGTATGTTTAGTGAAGTTTTCAAATGGAAGGAAAAGAATTGTCTGCTAGGAGAAGTACAATTTTAACTAATCCTTTCATCTCAAAATATACGACACAACTACTACTAATACAAAGATTGAGAAAGAGTTATTATCATCT
Source organism: Oryza punctata (assembly GCA_000573905.2). Classification (NCBI taxonomy): domain Eukaryota; kingdom Viridiplantae; phylum Streptophyta; class Magnoliopsida; order Poales; family Poaceae; genus Oryza; species Oryza punctata. The sequence goes on along the minus strand of CM002491.2, from coordinate 23,250,964 downwards.
ATTTGTTTGAATCATCCTAATAATTACAATACATGCAACCAAATGAAATTAGAGATACTGAGGGTGGAGAATTTAAACCATTGGTGAAGATACATGACTATACTTAATAATGTCATACATGAGTTGTTTGTATATTGTCAAAATATGAAACGGAGCAATTATACCGATAGCAACCATTTAAACCATCGTTCATATATTGTATATACTGTTCTCAACAAAAGCAAACACGCATCCTTCGGATCAGAAGAAATAAATTCCAGCACACAGCATTTTTATTTGAATATTTGAAACACATGGCCCTGTTGACATGCGAAATTGTAAATAGTCTGTAGAGGTATATCTAGCTATGTGTTGATGAACCCTTTAGATTATGCCATGGCCAAAATTATGACATATGGCCAAGAGCCCAAGATAGATGGTCGGTTTTCTTGCCAAAAATGTGACATCTATCTATCTATATGTTTATCTATTTGCCGCACATGTTTATATTAATTGAGTACTTTGATTGAGTTATTAAGGTGTTTGTCCATCTTATGACAGTCCCGGGCTACCGGCATAATGATGTTTCCGTACAGTACATTCATAAATGAGGTGGTGTACCCGAGTAGACGTGATGCGCAACTGTGTTGAGCACGAGGAAAAGGTGCTCCTCATTCTATGTAATGGTATGGCGGGGCACTCAATGCCACCGCCTTAGGGAAGAGATGAGAGAGGGGGAAGGGAGGAGGTTGGCTGGGGGTGCCGGCCAACAAGGTCGGGCGGAGCTGCCGCTGGAGGCGAAGGAGCGTGCACGAGCGCATGAAAATAGCAACAAGCAGGGATTGACGAAGGGAAGGAGGGGAAAAAAGGGTTTGGGTTGTTGTACAAATCTCAAAGCGCCGCAATCCCTTATAATAATTAGATGTAGTAGATTACATTGATATATTGGGTTTCTGGTTAACATTTTGTGTTCAGTATAACCCACCTCCTGGGAGAAAGTTGTAATAAACCTTTTGTGGTTCATTGCATTTTGAAGTAATAAAAGTAAGTTTAGTTATATTGCAAGGTGGCGAAAGGGACATTTGCTGTTATAGGTAGTACAAATCAGGCCGAAGGCTAGCTACAGCAGTGAGATATCGATCGAGCAGGTTGAATCAGCACTTGAGCCCATGGGGTCCCTCGAGGCATTTCTTGAAGATGGTTCCCGGCGGCAGTTGGCCATAGGTCTGGATGAAGTAGAACATGTCGTCCGCGCACCCGTTGCTGAGGTCGTTGAGCAGCTTGCTGTGCGGGCACGCGAACGCCTTGAACGCATCGCAGCACACCTTCACCCCCGTCGTCTTGCACTTCTTCCCCACTTCGATGGCAGGCCCCTTCATCTTGTCGAACCGCACCGGGCACATCGGCACTGCCAGCCACACGCCAACGCCGCACTCGCGCGTGTCGGACGATATACCGCTAATTAAGCTATCAATCACACGTATGCGGACGCGGCACGGTGCGATTACCTAGCGGCGCATCACCGGCGCCCAGCAGCTTGCGCGACGACGAGGGCAATGTGTCGGCCTTGAGGGCGGAGGACACGAACTCTGCCGCTGGGATTGGTGCATGGCCACAAGCGCGCGTGTTGATCAGTATGTGCAACCAAAAAACGAAGGCATTAGTTAGCTGATCGGTAATTTTTGCAGGAGACATGTGCTACTACCTGATACGGAGTCTGCTTCGGTGGGTGGCACCTGGGTCGCCGCGGCGGCGGCGACCATGGATAGAGCGACGCAGTAGAAAATGGTGGCACGGCCGGTGGAAACACCCATGCCTGTCATATTTACAAGAGCAAATTTAACGGGAGGAGGGGTTGATATTATTGATTGATTAGTGAAAACTGACTGACCATGGGGTGTTCTTAAAGGCTGTGAATACACGTATGGTGATAAAATGTGGTTGGGGGTTGTTTAGCGTCTCTTTGTGGACCTTATTACTTTGAGGACAGGGCGAGGTGGTTATTTTGTGGCAAATAGAAAGTCAACTGCACCTATAATTAGTTTGCGGTTCTTGATGTTTTCTAAGTATAGGAGGAAAGTGATTTTGTACCAAGTATCACATTTTATTATACTAGCAAATCCTACTCGCATTAGATGGCGAAGTGATGCTGAAAGCAAAACTACAAAGTTTCTTCAAAGGTAATTTGGCTAATTGCCAACTGAGTTTATAGTTAAGTTCTCAAACGGAATAGTTGTCCACACGACCTCCATATCATTCTCAACGAAGGCATGCAAGCATCCTCTGGGGAACAAGCAAATTCCAGTAGACTTCATTGTTCATAGTTACACATATATCATCTTTGAACCATCATGACACTTATGACCATGCAAATACTTCCGTAGAAAGGTTTGATATATATCTAAGCCATGTCTTGAAGAACCCCTTGAGATTTATATGGCGTGACCAGATTGATGACATACTGGCCAAGATATGGTTTGGTTTGTTTATTCGAAGTCATGACATCAAAGGGGATATAACGTTGGTATAGTTCTGACTTCTGAGTCAATGCTGTTGTGTTGCTCCATGGACCATGGACCCTCAGCAACGGCTGAGCCGAGCCGATCACTCCAGCCGTGGCTCACATCGGTCGCACGAGCCGAGCCGCCCAACCAGCTTCCTGGTCCGGTTCAACCAGGAGGATACAAACCCTAAACCCCCCGAGTCGACCACTCCCTATTCCCAAACTCCGCCGCCGCCGCCGCCGCCGCCGCGGCTGCCAACGATGGAGTCCGCCCCAGCCAGCCGCGTCCGCCGCGAGGACGTGGCCCGCGCGGTGGCGGCGCTCCTCCGGTGGCTCCAGCACCACCCCACCCCGGCGCCGGAGCCCATCTACCTCCTCGTCACCCTCAAGCGCGCGCCCGTGCGCCGCTTCGAGCACACCCTCCGCCTCCCGCGCTCGCCGTTCTCGTCCATCTCCCTCGTCTCCGACCGCCTCCCGGCAGACCTGCCCGACGACATCGACCCGCTCCCCTCGTCCGCGCTCGGGTCGCTCCCGCCCGCCGCGCGCCGCGGCCTGGTGCTCGTCGACCGCCGAATCAGGGTCCGCCCGGGCGGCAAGGGCAAGGCGGCGGCCAAGGCCGCCCAGGTCGTGCCCGTTGACCTCGCCGACCCGGCGTGGGCGGAGTCCGCGAGGGACGCGGCGCGCCGCGTGGAGCTGCGGGTGGAGGGCGGCACGTGCCGCGCCGTGCGGGTGGGCCACGCGGCGATGGCGCGGGAGGAGGCGGTGGAGAACGTGGTGGCCGCCGTGGAGGCGGCCGCGGCGTGCGTGCCGAGGAAGTGGAGGAACGTGCGGGCGCTGCACGTGAAGGCGCCCGAGTCGGTCGCGCTGCCGCTGTACTCCGCGCTCGGCACCGGCGGCGACGACGACGGCAACGGCGAGGCGGAAGACGCGAAGAGGAAGGGCGTGGCGGTGAAAGAGCAAGGGGTTGTGAAGAGGAGGAAGAAGAGTAGCAGTGTCAGTGTGGGCGGTGATCAGTTGTAAACCTGTATTAATACTTCAGTGTTGAATTCTGTCTTTCACTTGCATTTCGATGCTTAATTGATCGCCAAGAACAATTTAACGAACGATATTGCAGGGCATTTGTTCGATTCTGTCTTTGTCGTGCAATTCGATGCTGAAAGATTTTATTAGTTTTCCCGCGTGTGCTCGCCGTGAACAGATAAAAAATAAATAAATCTCAAGAGTACAAACATTTTGTCATCAAATTGTTGATGGAAAACTTAAGCCCCGTAGTACGTTCAAAGAATCCTTTGGAGCTTACGAATCGAACTACTGATTATTTATTTATTTTCATGTTCCATAAGAAAAAGTATACGATTTTTGGAAAGAGATGGACACAATAAAAGGTTCCCATAAGGTCCAACCTAATGTTGGAAATCCTCGAAAATTCCAATATAGGGATTTTTTTTACTAATCTCAAATGCTCATTGCTTTGAATTTTTCATGACATTTTAATTAAAAATCCCTTGTTTTTCCTTTATTCCAAATTCCAATGGAGCCAATGAGCCATGATGGAAGGAGAAAAAAGAGATAGTGCTGCGCGTGTGTACAATACGAGCTGAGCTGAGTGAAACTTTGGATGCTACAAGAGATACTGAATCAAGGGTGTGTTCTTTGTGGTGTAAATGGTTAGAGGGTGTTCTTTCGTTGTGTAGATGAAAATAAAGATTAAATATTTTACATAAAACGAGATGGTATTAACATATGATTAATTGGGTTTTAATTATTAAAAACTTGAAAAATAGATTTATTTAATATTTTAGAGCAATTTCCCTAATAGAAAGTTTTCGCACGAAATGCATCATTTAGCTGTTTAAAAAACGTACAATTTCTATAGCAGAAAAGTCGGATAAATATAGATGTATGATGTATCAAACCATCCTATTTATGCGGTTGTCTAGTTTGTAGGCCCCCATCGCTTCCTGCCTTCCTCTATACATAATCAGCACTGCCAAATTTTAATTTTTAAGTTAGACTTTAAAATTTCTTCATCAAAGTTTATTCAGTATTAGCATTCAAATCATGAAAACATATATATAGAAAAGTTTTACCCATAAATTATTATTATTATTCTAATACGCAGCATTTGGCAAATGATGGGAGCCTGGGTGACTTAAAAGGAAATTTCAGTCACTTCTTTTGAGCCATTGGATATGGAATGAAAGGTTGATACTGAAGCACACAGAAATCAACGGCAAAATGTTTGGTCTGTTTCTGGAGACCTGTCAAGGGTGTGACAAGGGCCAAAATCCAATACACAAATTTCGGCCAAAATCATATGAGAAGCTTCCAACATGACAAACCAGTTAGGCTTGTTCGGTTTTCTAGGATTTAATCCCCAAAGGGATCCCTTCCATGTCACTTAAACCCTACGGGAATGAATTCCTTGCTTCTCCTAATCCCTATCCTAAATGAAAAGGCCTCCATCCATTGTTGCCTGTTGCTTCGTCTTCGTTCGTCAGTCATCACAACTGATCATCCATCCATTAGTTAACAAACAAAAACCATTACTCTGCTCTTAAAAATAGTTGCGAATGAACATTGTGAGCACATGTCTTATTTGAACTATAAAGGATCCAGACAAAGATTCAAATCACATAAGATCCAAACAGCAGTGTTTGCTCCAAAGGATCTCTTCACTCTGAACGGCAGTGCTCCTCCTGCATGTTTAGAGACAAACAAAAATTGAGACACCCTTTAATCAATCCATTTAACAACAAACATATTAGAATTTTAGCACTAACTGAAGTTCATAGATAACGAAACAAATACAACTCCATGACCTTTTAAAGAGTAGGGCAACAAATTTAAGGACATGAATGACCAACCAATATCAAATTGTATCTGTATTTTTACACGTGGTGCACTATCAAATTTACAGAAAAGAATAATCATAAGGTAAAATTAGTTTAAGTACTCACGGCACTACAAGACTGAGATTCTTCTAGGTGGTAGGCCAATTCTATCCTAATCTTCTAGGACTTACACCACAAGATCTAAGACTTCTCTAAAGCAAGACCTAAGACTTTTCTAAAGCAGAACGTAAAATTCATTTTTCATGACTTCCATATATTTCAACTTCAGAACTATTAGCTAGCAATGTTTACAACAAATTTATCCATAATCTGAGTTACATTACTTTCTACCTTGTAAAAATCTGTGATTGATTTTCACCTTGCATTACTGTAGTAGTGCGGTTCAAATTTTAGATGAGTGGTCCCATCATTAATTTAGTGCTGGTGCAAAGCTAGCATCTATGATATTCTAATTTTACTGAAATACAGACAAAATCAAATTCATGAAATCAATCGTCTATTTATTTTGTATATGAAGATACCATTAAAAAAATCAATACATGAGCTCATTCCATGGAATTCTTTTTTCCAATGATGACTCACTAAAAATCTCATAATTAAAGTCCCCCTAAATTACATGAGAAGCTAATTCCAGGGTGGTTAGTTGTACTAGCAAGCTAACAAGCATTCATAGTGCTGCCATTAGATGATCTAGATCTTGTGAAATTGGGCTCCGTCCCAACTCCCAAGTTGTGAAAAGGAAAATTGTTATCTAGTCCAGACTTTAAAAAACTTGCTATCTATGGATTCTTTAAAATATTATATGATTTCTCACATGAATGGGGCAGCCTAAGAAATAGTGTTGACCATATAAATCCTTTAAACATTCCCTGGCCTCAGCAGAGATAGAAAAAACCACCTGATTTTTTCTTGCATTAAACAAATAAATAGCCAACACAATAGTTTCTACATTGCGTACTTTTGAGTTTCACAAATAAATCCCCATGCAAACTAGATGCGTTTGGAAATTAGAAGCCTGCCAGTTTGCACACCTATGGAGAACTATAACGCTTTCCATTTTAGCTATAAGTTTGCACAACCCAAAGACTAGTGTTGAAGATTTTATTGAATTGCTTTGTCTCCAATTATCAGCCCCGTCATGTTATATTATTGGATTCATGCCATGAGCTAAATAAGTCCACCAGCAGCACAAGAAAGCAAATGTGTAAACGGATATATGTGCATGCCACAATAAGCTGGAGCTAGGTATGGACAGAATGCACATAAGCTGCCGCAACATTCACCACGGCCCACGGGTACTCTGGTTGGGACTAAGGCTGAACCCTACAAAACACAGAAACGTGCTATCTGTTGCGTGCTCATAGGTCGTGTGCAAGCAAGCTTCCTGTGCGTGCTCAGCGGCGACGGCGCCCTGCAGCCAGCTGAAGAATCACTGCTACAATCAACCTCCCTCCTCTCCGGATTGGAGAGGACCAAGAACCCAAACCCTTGGCCACAGGAGTCGAGAGGGGGAAGGACTTACTGGTGAGAAGGTGCCCACCAGAGGGGTAGCCGCCGGATGAAGAGTATCACGTCGCTGTTGTCTCCAAGTTGCGCCGCTCTGCCGCAGCGTCACCTCTCGAGTAACGCTTCCGCAGCTCTACCTGCCTCCGAGTCGAGGGTTTTTTCCACGCCCCAGCAGTAGATGATTTTTTTCCTAGACTGGATGAGAGGAAAACGCCGGGGTGGGCCGGGTTAAAATATCTGACTGGGCTCAACCGATATAGACAACTAGCATGGTGGCCCGCGCAAATTGCGCGGCTAGCATCCTTATGTTTTCTCTCATATAATATTATATATATTTTCTTATTTCATTATTAAAATATCTTAAAATAATAACATAATTTAAATTTTGTACTAACTTTATTAAACTAAATGTGTAATATTCATATTGTGTTGTATAACGTGATAGTTATTAATTATTTTTAATACCGAATTTTAGTTATTTCTCAATTATATTTCTATATGGCCTCTAGTCTCCTCTTCCAACATTCTTTATTTTTTAATTATGAATTTTATTCCTATATTTCTTATTCTAAATTCAAAATTTCAGTTATTTCTAAATTATATTCCTATATCAACTCTTGACTCCTCTTCCAATATTTCTTATTTTTCAATTCCGAATTTCCGTTATTTATAAATTGTATTTCTATGGACTCTAGACTCTTTTTCTATTATTTCTTATTTTTTAATTATGAATTTTCATTATTTCTAATTGTATTTCTATATGGACTCTAAACTCATCTTTAAATATTATTTATTTTTTAATTTCGAATTTCAGTTACTTCTAAATTGTATTCCTATATGGACTCTAGACTATTGTTCCACTATTCCTTTTTTAATTTCTAATTTTAGTTATTTGTGAATTGTATTTCTATATGTACTATAAACTCTACTTTTAATTTTATTATTTTTATTCGGAATTTTAATTAATTCTGAATTCCTATATGGACTCTATACTCTTCTTTCAATATTCCTTATTTTAATTTCTAATTTCTATTATTTCTAAATTGTATTTCTATATGGACTCTAAACTTATCTTTCAATATTTCTTTTTTTTAATTCCGAATTTCAGTTATTTTTAAATTGTATTTCTATATGGACTCTAGTCTTCTTCCAATATTCCTTATTTTTTAATTTTTAATTTTCGTTATTTCTAAATTGTATTTCTATGTGGACTCTAACCTCTACTTTTAATTTTCTTATTTTTTTAATTCCGAATTTCCATTAGTTCTATTGTATACCGGCATGGACTCTAGTCTTCTCTTCCTATATTCCTTATTTTTAATTCCGAATTTCAACTACTTTTAAATTGTATTCCTATATGGACTCTGTTTTTTCTTTTTCTCCGATTAATATGAGAGTTTATAGGCCATGAGAGCGAACGTGGAGGCTTCTTTTTCTATTCCTTTAATAAATTAATAGATTTGAGATACATCGTGCCAAAAAGCTTTGCAGCAAAAAGAAGGCTATGAAAGTAAGAGCTTATGAACCTAAAAGGAAAATAACAGAGCATTTGAAAATATCAAAAACCTTAAGCCTGTCCCCATCAAACTCAAGCTGCTATGCATAAAACAGTCTTCTTGTGATAAAACAGCTGATCAGAAATTCAGACAACGCTCAGGGATATCCTAAAAAATATTCTCTACATATGAAGGTAGTTACGAAAATCTAAAAATTGCACTAATAAATATCTGAAATTGTAGTATCATTTATAGTGCAAAATATCAAGCTTAATATCCAGATTTTGGATGGCTTAAAGGAATTAAAGTGTAGACAGACTCACATAAGCAAGTTATTTGCAGGAAGTATAAGCTAATGAATATCAGAAATTGCAGATGAGTTCACTTGTGAGCTTGAGCCATCCCCAGGAGGAGACAGACAACCCCACGCCTGCTATCGTTTCTGTAGTGGACAAGGTGATTTGCAATTCTTTCCTTAGAGAAAGTCAATACCAAGATGTCATTATGCAGTACAGAAATCTGTAGTTGATTTGTTTTAAAGTTACATCAGTGTATGAACTGTAATATAGAACTATGAAAACTGCAATTTGGGTTAAAAAAGACCATATAAGAAATTGCTTGATCAGTTCCCATCTTTAATTGCAACCAGGACAAGCATTTTTTGTATGACATTGGAAAGTATGCAAACTATATTTCAGAATATAATCCACATGGTCTTATGGTATGTATATAAAGCAGAAAAATGAACTGTTATAAATGAATTGTTATTTAACTGTCCATCATTTACTTATGTTATAAAAGTTTGTTGAATCCACAGGTGGGCTGCTTGTACCTTAGCATCTGCATTTTTTTGAAAAATAAAAACCTAACAAAACTTATTATGCATGCAGGCAGTGAATCGGCCAGAAAACAAAGAAGTGTGGTAGCCCGGTAGGCTCATCAAGGCAATCTGTAATCTCCGGAATGCCATCAATGGACACTACAGCACTCTGATGTTTAAGTAATTAAGTGTGGGAGAGTGACAGTCAAAAACTAGTAAAATAGGGTGTGCAAGTTTCTGTTTCTACTTGTTTACTTGGGGAAAGTGAAATCATCCCTCGAGGGGATATCCCCTCGTTTCGTGCATGTCACCTAAATAGTCATAAAATATTTTAAAAAAAATTGGCAAGATAGATTAATATGAAATATATTACTTCACAAACGTGCAAATTAAAATTCAACTTCTATAAATTATAACAAAAATAACAAACATGTACGCGAATGCACGATAACTATTTTCAATTTAATTTGTTCTTTTTGTTGTAACTTGTAGAAGTCGGATTTGACCCTGTATGTTTGTGGAGTGATATATTTCATATTAATCTATCTTGTTAATTTTTTTTCAAATCTTTTGATAACTATTTAGATGACATGCAAACAACGAGGGGATATCCCCTCGAGGGATGATTTCATCCCTCGTTTCGTGCATGTTACCTAAAATCCACATCCATTTACTTGTTCATATAGCAGTTACAGACAAGACAAGTTCAGAAAACTTGTTTCTGATTTATTAATTTATTTAACCCATTTGCCACCTGAGATTAGTATTATGTCTAGTATGATTGAACACTGTACAAACTACTGAAAATGTTTTGGTTGTACGAGACATGCTTGAAAATAAAAGTGGCAAAAAAGGTAGCTGAACACCATTACAACAGAACTAAAATACCTAAAAGTTGCAATAGAATTTGCCACCACACCTTTACACAAAACTTGCAATAATAAATATCTAAAAGTTGCACTATAATTTGCAGTGCAAGTAAAATACAATTATATGCAATTTCGTATTTATTAAAAGGAATTAATGTGTTTTATGTATTAATTAGCTCCACCCTGAGTCTTTTGAGCTTGTGAGTTCTGACCTGAGATGCACATTGGCCCAAGCTGCTCCAGGCCTCGGAAAGGGCCAGCATATCCCAATCAAGCCAAATGCAAAATTGCCGTTTGGACTTTGAAAAGCAAAAGGTACAAACATTCACAGAAATGTGCGTCCACATGTGCATTTGATGTACCTGTGTGTGTCATAATCAATGAGGTTATGGTACAACGCAAGTGATAAACTCAGCAACAGAAAAAAAAAATTCAGGTAATAGAAAAAAGAACAGAAAGAACCCAAAAAAAAAATATGCATATGAACAGAACAGTTATTGGTAGAATCTATTTTTCTCTGGTCTGATCACCTTCTTTATGTCCTCCTTGTAGTCATCCAGGGTGAAGTTGATGTCTCCTTCCACGCCACGGAACTTAATTGCAGCCTAGTCATAGGCCCTGAAACAGATAAGTGAAGACTCAATTGAGATAATTTTTGACCCCTTGCTCTCTCTTTTTCTAACAAAAAAACAATGTGCAAAACTTCATCTGGTGGCGGTTTTGGTGGCTGAGAAAGGGGCTCAAAAATCTAAAATTTCTACCAGGATTTTTTCCCTCTCATGAAAGATCGTAATCAGATATGTTCAGACACATATCACAACAAAAAGGAAAGATTTGTCTACAGACCATGAGACCAAGACATGTTCTATGTATGTGAAACACATCCAACAACAGGAGACAGGAGAGGCACACATATACAACACGCATGACTGAATACATAGTTAGATACCAGAATTAAAGACCAACATGATCAGATCACTAATGAACAGCATGGATAGACAAAGCTTCATGATCAGATTTCTCCCTGTGCCAGCTACATATCCTCCATTCACTCGAGAGCTACAAGTCACCGTCAGGCATGTAGGGCACAGGCATAGGATTGGAGAGCTCATCTTATAAACCTTCCCCATCAGTGCCATCTCAAAGGGTTACTACTTGTTAAGACTAAACGGAGGGTTGCCTTTTGCCTCTGGTAACACCATCAGTTCATGAGTTGAGTTGATGTCTCCCTCAACGGCACACGCACAAACACTAGCAAATGCTGCATGGTCCGTGCCATTAAGCATGCATGCAAGGGGCTACACTAACATCTCCTCCCTTTCTGTTGTCAGTGTCAGAAACCCCCCAAACCAACTAGACATAGGGATTCCTGATCCAGATTACGGAATCATAAATGACACATACAAACACACATGTCAAAGCATCACATAGAGGAGGAACACTAGCTATGCTCCTATAAAAAATAAAATAAAATAAAAATCACTAGTTATGCTATATGGTATGCAAGTGAGCTATATGCTCCACAGCACAGAAACACAAGACAAATCTAGTTATCTACTCGTAGGTAGAAGCAGAAGAAAGACGGTAGTAGCTTGAATAATAGACAGGGAGATCCAGCCATGGTTATCCAGTATGCAAGAAAGGATTTGCCTTCAGCAGTCACAGAAGTTGAAGAGACATCTAGAGCTGATCATGATTCTAAGCATTCAGTAATTTACCCAACACTCTGGTGTCAAAACCCACACACTATCAGAAGTCATGGAAAATGCATATCATTTTCCTACTGGTCTAATTACATGAAATGTGCATCTCTCAAACCTCTCAAAATAAAACGGCACAGTAGAAAGGGTATTACATCTAAAGAATCAGCGCACAGAATGTTTACTGAGTATCGGTCCAATCTCAATGTTCGCTAGTGACGTTGTGCCTGGGGGTGTTAGATTAAAATTGGCATGTATCCTGTGATTGGTTCTCCTTCCTTATTCTCCCGATATTATTGCCATGAATCAGTTGAGAGTATATGGAATGCGGGGGGGGGGGGGGGGGGGGTGGGTGTTAGACTAAAATTGGCATGTATCTGTGATTGGCTCTCCTTCCTTATTCTCCCGATATTGTTGCCATGAGTCGGTTGAGAGTACATGGAATGGATGATGCCTATATTTGTATGACTCTGTGATAATACATTTCACGTTGAGTTCATCCGTCACACACCAATGATAAAATAAAAGAGATTTATTGGAAATTTTTGTAAGCAATATGGATAATCAGATTTATAATGGGGGAAAAGGTAGGAACTGATTTGTCAGATCTAATATATATAGCTTTTGAGGTTTTCTCTCTATCATAGTTTGAACATCACGCAAGGTTTTTGAGGTTTCCTTGGAATGATTATAATCTAACAAAGTTTCTATTTGGTTATTTGTGCAAAGAGTAAATGTGTATCGTGGAATGCATGCAGCCAACTAGGATTATTTTCTATATTTGAACTCATGCAATAATTATAGTGCGAACTAATTTTTGTTGAACATAAAGTGACAGATAAAGTGACAGAGCACCTTGATCGATAGACGATTAATTTTAGAATGATGGATATTTTGATATCATTGGTCTTGATGCCCATTGCTAAGAGAATGATCATACTGAAATGGAGGGAGTATTTTTTAAGGACATATTCACTTAATCCTCATGGGAAAAGGATCGAAGGGAATTAATTTCACATCTTAATATCTTCCAAATACTCACAATCCGGTTGATACCCTCCAAACCGAAGTCTTATTAGCTTCTCCCTGTAAATGATTTGCCCCTTCATATTTCTTTGTATTTCTCAAGAGCCAAGTAATTTAACTCATTCATTTTTTTTTATACACACTTCACCTTTGCACTGGTATTCTTCAAGGCTCAATTAGTATGTCACCGCCTCACCGGTAGGCACACTGGCTCTAGCACATTCAATGGGAACTGCTCGTGACCGTGATGACGACACATGGCAGATTTCTAAATGGTATCTAGCTGAAAACATATGTTGCCACGTGGCCCAATAGGATGCAAGATAGCAGACCCAAAATTCGGTATTGATATATATTTGCATTTGGAAAAAGTCTGAATGTACCCCATTGAATTATTGGGTGGGTACAAATTACCTCATGAACCACAAAACCGAACGTTCTGTACCTTGAACTATTGATATTGGACGGATTACCGCCTAGCTCAATTCGGAACGGCTTTGGTCCTACGTAGCATACACATGACGTCAATGTAAAAATCCAATAAAAAAAGAAAAAAACATGGGTCCCACTTATCATCTCCCTCACCGCTCTCCCTTTTGTCTCATTGTTGGCTTTGCACCTGGGGAGGGTGTGAGGCGGGCGCAACGGAGAGGGCGGGTGCCTCTGTTTTCCTCTTTGCTGGTATTTCTTTTACCAAATGTTCACCTTTTCCCAACTATCTTTACCTTTATTTAAAAAATTTTCAATACTACCTTTATTATCTATTTAAAATATTCAAAGTTTTCATGTCTTCTTGTCCGTCTCATCCATCACTATTGGCGTGGGATACGATTGGATCACTCCCACGCCACCAATGATGTGTCCGTCTCATATCACTTCTATGAGAACGAGAGTTCGTCGCATGCCCATCACTTCTATGTGTTACGGCTAGAAGATATCTTAGAAACTGGTAACTTGTTGGAGGATCATAGTAATTATTTATTACTTTCATCCTAATTAGAGAGATAATTTTCTTTTTAAAACAGACCAGATTACCCTTAAGCCACAATATTGGCTGGAGGAATGAAGAAGGGATAAATGTGTATGGTAGGTAGTAACGTACTTGGGGTGATGGTAAAATTGAGAGTTGCATGATTAGTAGTCTAAAATTTGAAAAAAGAAAAGAAAAAAATCGGAAAAGGTTGTAAAATGTACTCATGCCCGCTGCTCTAGGGTTTTAGAGGCAGTTAGATATTAAATCTAGGTAGGCAAATAGAGTGTTAAAAATATACTTTAAAAAAGTATGCAATGTCACTTGTGAGCTTGTAAAAATACATACTAACTAATATTTTACTCTGTTTGTATGTGGATTCAGTAGATTTTCATATATGATTCATAATACGTGTCATACAGGTAGATTCAACCAACGGAAAATCTAGAACAAAATCACCGGAGTCCTGAACCTATTAATCATGCATATAATACTTTATTTATGTGCTAAAATGAACTAATACTAATGGATTTTCAAAAATTAACCTGTCCTGTGCATCATATATGGTGTTCGTAAATTCGTCCCTAAATACACCGTTTATTGTATCCTAACCCGTATATTTTTTTATTCAGACTCTAACTCAGATAACATCGGATATATAATACTATCTCCAATATCCTTCACATTCCTCGCGTCGAGAGGTCGGGTGGAAAAATACCCATCCCATTTTCACCTCTATGCGCGTGTAAGTGAGGGAGATCATCGGCATGCGAATGTGAGATGTGCTTGAGGCTGTTAGTGTGCTTGGTTGAGAAATGGGGTGGTCCAAATTGAAAAGACAATATATGTTAACTAGTTCAAATTTCAAAATGGAAAAAATAGGTAAAGGATAATGTAAAGCGGAACTTTGACTAAAAATATGATTGTGATTAACTAAAACAAATAGGGAATAGTATTTACGGCTGTGCATGCAGACATATGGATAATGTTTTGCTTTTCTTTTTCTTACAGGGAAGCGTGTATATAGATGATTTGATGCAACACCTACATATCGGTTCTGAACTAAATGTAACTATATGTACTCCCAGGCCGTAGTCCAGTAGTACGCCATGTTCTGGCACGACCGGGTCATACACAAGTAGAACGGTAAATTGTGCAACAGTAAGGCGAGTTCGCCTCGCGAGCCTGCACTGCATGCGACGTGCGCCTCGGAACGAGCCCGTGCTCCTGTCGCCTGCGCGCGGCTGTTGCAGAGACAGGCCAAAAGGGCCAGACCAAAATAACGGGCAGACCTTCGGCAAGCCTACCGTTTGGTTCAGATCCCTGGTACGCGTGAACTGTCGCCGTGGGCTGTGGCTGAATTTGTATATGAAAAGGTCCACTTTACGTCCCTTAACCACATGTCACGTTTCTTCCTCAACCCTAAAACTGGGTCGTAGCGTCTTCTAACTTCTAAAGTTAGTGTAAATCGAGTGTCTTCGTAGTACTCCCTCCCTTCCAAAATATAATACTCCCTCCCTTCTAAAATATAAGAAGTTTGGGTTGGATGGGATACAACCTAGTATTACGAATCTGGTACTAGGTTGTGTCCCATCCAATCAAAACTTCTTATATTGTAGGATGAAGTGAGTATTAAGGTTGTTTTGGCTGACGTGACGTCTACGTGACTAGTTGACTTGTCTTCATCGCATGTGATGTTTACATAGTACTAGAAGAAAATATAAAAAAACACTAATGGGACCCACATGTCAGTTAGAATCTGGTCAGAAAAAATAAAACAAATATTGGGCCCACACGGTAGCAGGTGCCTAGTCAGAAAAACCACAAATTATAGTGAGACCCACAAATCATCGCCCCTCTTCTCTCCCTCCATCCCCTCCCTCTCTTTCCTAGTGACCACTAGCATGCAACCGTACACCTAAATACCATCGGGTGTGGTGCAGTTGTTACGGTGTATCATGCCACGTCGCTTGTGCAGCACATTAACGACATTGTCATGTATCAACAACAATTGGCGCCCTGGATTCACGAGCGTCACCTAAACACCATCCTGAACAGCCTCGTTTTTGGGGTGACCGCTGTGTCCTTAAGGACGGGGTTGTGCTGGTAGAATGATGTGGTGACATCAAGCAGCGAGAGCAACAACACGAGGCCAATGGTGGGGATGGTGGGGCCAACCCCTACCCGACGTTCTCCTGGACATAGACGAGCATGATAATGGCAACGAGGCTATCAACGAAGAAGCCGAACATCTTTGTGCCCATATGTTGCGCATACCACTGACGTGCATCTTCTCTCATATACTCTGACCAACCATATATATATAAACATATGTGTTTAAGTTGTATTTTTAAGTAATTTTTTTGTTGTTAATTAAATCATAATTTTATAATTCATAGTTATTTATCCAATAACTTTTATAGTTTCTTTAAAATAAAGGTCGGAATAAATTTCATTATAAAAAAAACTTAGTTAGCTAAGCGCACATTGCATTGTGTGGTATGGCGTGTGCAAACACCAACTTGTATTCGTGAGCTTCTTTAAACAACTTGATTTCATAATCAATATAGCTCTAATTTTCCTTATAAAACTCTCTGTATATGAATACCTGAGTGGGACTTTAGATGTAGTAGGGATGGGAACTTTTTTTTAAGATAATGCATAGATGGAAATAGCTAAAGCGTGGTTACATTTGGGCATGTGAAAGATTAGAGATAGTACTAAAGACCCGCTCAATACATATTTGCATCTTATAAATCCAAAAGAGAAAAAGGTAGTAGAGGCCATAATTTGAAACCAAGCTAGTCTCTAATGCTTAAAAGATGAGCCATTCTCATTCCTCCTCCAGCATCCATAAACGGTTAGATCTCGATCCTCCTTCTAACCCTTCTTCCACTCTACCGATCATAAGAGGTTGGATCTCGATTCATACTCCTAACCCATCCCTAATCATATGTGCTCGTGCAATCGAGTCTAATTATATGTGCTCGTTGTAATAAACGGTTACACTGGTATTGTAAACAAGAGGGAATCACAAATAGATAAAAACAATATCTAACACCTACAAGATATACTTTAAATTAGGACCTATCTACAACCTCGCTCAACTATGTATTTATAGTCCCTATTTAGGGGAGGAGTTTCTGGTAACCATAACTTATAAAATCTCCAATTCCTCTAAATCGTCCAAATTTTCACCAAGTCTAGAAAAATGAAAAAGTTAGAAGTAAAAAAATAAAAGGATGAGCCGATGCTCTCTTCGGCTGCATATTTCTGGTCGGATACTCTGAACGCCTTCTTGTTCAACCACGGGCCGATGACCCCCACTCTACTGGACATAATCATGATTACCGGTCTAGATGTCACCACATCGGCGAACCCCATCAGCTTGAAGACCAAGTGCACTTATAAGTTCAAAACCAAAAACATTGGGGACTGGTCTGTTTTTATCTCAGAAAATTTAGGAACATGCCCTGTATCGGCTAGAGAGCATACTGCCTTTCTGATGATGTGGATGGATAAATTCTTATTCTGTGGCTCCACCTGCGACCCAACGGCTAACTAGCAGCATCTAGCCGAAGCCATTGTATCGAAGAGACAATTTCCCTTGGGCAAATATCTGCTAGGTGTAGTATATCAAACCTTGAGCCAGTCATCGGCTAAATTAACCATGGATTCAAGCGTTGGCACTAGTGGCCCATGGTGGTTTGTTCAGCTTTGGCTCATTCTGCACACTCTGAAAGTTGCATTAAGACCATCTCTTCTGGAAGCAGAATTCCCATCTCTAGCCGATCCTGGTAGCGATGATGAGTCAATCCGAGTGCGCAGATGTATGTTCTATGGGGAGGCAGCCACTGGTTATGTTGGTTCTAGGCCATCGGCTGAGCACTTCCAGAATTGGTTCGACAACTTTTATGATGGATTTCCCAGAGATAGCCGAATCTGGTTTGCTTATGAATCTTTTGACAAATATGAATTGCCAGCCGATTTCAGACTGGATGAGATAAATGATGAGAGATTTGAAAAACCTAGAGAGGTCCTAACTGTCGTAATCTCTTCATGTATACTTCCAACTGGAATATCTCAAGGCAGAAATGTCCAGCTATCTTATGAATTCTATCATCCTATGGTGGCAGCAAGACAACTTGGCATGGGACAACTGCCCATCGACTTATACTTTTCTGACAAGATTCAAACCAGAGGAGATATCATATCGGCTTTGATGATGGACAAGCTGCTCAACATCCCTGGTCCCCCACTTGGCAGTATAGACAAATTCAACATCACTTTGATGAGAAGCATACTGTTTGATAGATGGTGGTCTGAAATAAAAGTTTACATATTCCATCTGTCGGCTCAAACATACCTCATCAAAATCATACCAGATTTGGTCCCTGAAGTAAGTTACCTCTCCTTACATCATGTACTTTATTCCATTCAATCTCTTAATACTTAAAATTCTTCATCTTTTCTTTGCAGACATCAGATTCTCCTCCTCCTCTTGTCAGCCGAAGTGGCAAGCCGATAGAATATGCCGCAGCTAAACTCCCTAACGGTTGTGGCCCAGCTCCCTCAATCATCGGCTTCAATGCTCCCAAGACAACTACCCTGCTTCAGGGCTAACTCAGAGAGCCGACGCAGACAGGTGACAAGCGCAAGAGAACCAAACAAGCTGCTGTCAAGCCATCCATCTTGAAGAAACCAATTAAAAAGCAAAAGAAGGCAGCCGATGTAGAAATTCCTCTGGATCAAGAGGTGGATGAAATTTTGAAGGAAATTGAGATGGAAGAAGCTATCGATGAAGCTACTGCTCAGGTCAGCGAAACTGCCGATGCTACAACACCTAAAGCCGATACCCCTCCTGCAGTCCAGTCTCAAGCCATCAGGACTCCGAGTCCTCCAAAACGACTTCAAAAAGCACAAGTAAGAACATTTCAATAACAATCTTTTCTTTTCATGACTCATATATGGTTTAACTCAATTATCTCTTTCAGCCGAAAAAGAAACAAGTTGCTGCCAGGAAGAAGCCAACTCCACCACCAGTATCGGTAATTCTAACTCATCTTAATTTTAACTCTATTTTCAGCCGATACTGATCAATACTTAATAATATTCCAGCCTCCTCATCTTTCATCTCCTCAACAAATCTCAAGTGAGCGCACTCCATCGGCCACAGCTAGCCAACATGATGAAGAGATTGCTGCTACAACTCCAGCTCCTCAAATCCCTATAAGTATACTTCCAGACTTATATCCATCGGCTTATCCCTAATCTTATCATCTAATAGCATCTTCTGTTTTCAGCTTTTAGCCGATATGTTCTCATTTGACATCAAGCAATTCCTGGATGAAGTGGAAGAAGAAACAACCAGCAAAGCTATCTCTCCTATATCAGAGGACTTAAAACAAAAGTTAGCTGATATTGCAGATCGGCTTAACGCCTCCTTGGATGCGCTGGTAGTAAACTGTGTGCCAATCAGGGAAAGATTTGAAGAAATCCAAGATCAAATTCCTGACGAGCTCATCGAGTTGATTTCACCATCAGTCTTCCTCGAACAACATCGTTTCAAGCTGGAAAGAGTAAGGCAAAGGATTGCTGATCGGCTAGAGCGCTCTGCCCTTGGGGCTAATATCCAATCAAGCCGACAGCAGGTCAACGACGAGAAGACTAAGCTGGATGAACTAGAAGCTGGCCCAGATTCAACTCAACAAAGAATTGAGGCATTAAAGAAGAAAGAAGCTGATCTGCTGCAACAACTTGAAGCTTGCAGGGCTGAGATCAAAACTGAAGAACAAAAGTTAGCCGATCTGCCTAAAGCTATTGAAGCCCAAAAATCAAAGTTGAAGAAATCTGTTAAACATCTGTCTTCCTTGAGCAAATCCCTCAAACCAATCCCTGGCACAGATGCAGCCGATGCTCAAGCGATAGATGAGATAGAGCAGATTAGGCAAAAAGCAGTATCGGCTATTCAAAAGTATATGTCTTAATGTAATGGTCAAACAATCTTGAAACAATATTTTTACTGTAATATATATATATATATATATATATATATATATATATATATATATATATCGGCCATCGAGCCAACTTATACTTAAATATAGTCTGCTATCGGCCATCGAGCCGATATATGACATCAACTGATCTTGCCTTGTCTTGTCTTGTGTAATGCTAAAAAAATTTGCAAATTTTTTTTTCCAACTTTATCCTCCATGCCCCCAAATTTGTAGTAGGGAACACAATGCTGCAAACTTATATGTCTAAAGGCGATAAAATTATTGGCCATCTAAAGGTGATGTAAACACATCGGCTGTAAACCATACATCGGCATAGTTCAGCCGATTATGAACCAATCCAAACACTTGGGTAGTATTTCTTCAAATATTTTTCATTAAGAGCCTGACCAAAAATTTCTCCATCAAGTCCTTTTAACATATAAGCCCCTTTTGAAACACATTTATGAATCCGAAAAGGTCCTTCCCAATTCGGTGACCACTTCCCAAATTTACTATCGCTTGCTCCTATCAGCAACACTAATTTCCAAACGAGTTCATCTTTCTCAAAAGACTTTGGCACAACCTTTTTATTGTAATGTCTAGCAACCCCTTCTTTATCCTTCCTAACCTTTTCACACAATCTAGATTGAAACAAATCCTCTGACTCATCAACCATCAAGTTGTGATAATCATCGGCTGTCAACTCATCCTGTAAAGAAATCCTTCTGGAGCCGATGTTGGTTTCCCAAGGTAATACAGTTTCATGCCCATAAACCAGCTGATATGGAGGAACTTGAATTGCACCATGACAAGCCATCCGATAGGACCATAACGCTTCTGCCAATATAGTATGCCACTTCTTGGGATATTCTGCAATCTTCCATTTAACCAACTTAATCAAGCTTTTGTTAGATGCTTCAGCCTGCCCATTAGCTTATGTATAATATGGTGAAGAATTCAACAACTTAATCCCCATGCTATCGGCAAACTGAACAAACTCATCTGACACAAAAATAGAACCCTGATCAGTTGTAATCGTTTGTGGCAAACCAAACCTATATATAATGTGCTCCTTAACAAATTCAATGGCATTATTGCTATCGACTTTCTTCAAAGGAATAGCCTCAACCCACTTGGTAAAATAATCAGTAGTGACCAATATGAATTTATGCCCTTTGCTCGATGGTGGATTGATCTGGCCGATCATATCAGTACCCCAACCTCTGAACGACCATGGCTTGACAATAGGATTCATAGCCGATGCTGGTGCTCTTTGAATAGCTCCAAATTTCTGGCAATCTTGACATCCCTTATAATATCTGAAATAGTCTTCCAGCATTGTCGGCCAAAAATATCCAACTCTTCTAACCAGCCACTTCATCTTATGAGCCAATTAATGAGTTCCACATATACCTTCATGTACTTCACACATGACTACCTTTGCTTCTTCCAGACATAAACATCTCAGTAAAATTCCATCTATCGTCCGATAATACAATGTATCATCCAGCAAAACATACCTGAGAGCTTTATATCTTAATTTCCTGGAAACCGATTTAGAATGATTCTTTAAATATTCAAATATCTCAAACCTCCAATCATCGGCTAGTAGACATGCAACTGCTACTTCAATTCCTTGCGACATCGGCTTGAAGCCTGATGCACCTTGAGCTAAATCATTGGCCTCAACATTCTGCTCCCTATAGATATATTTCAAAGTAACCATCTTGAAAGTCTTCATCAACTCTTGACACTTCTCATTATAAACCATCAAGACATCATTCTTACACTCATATTCCCTAGATAATTGACTAATTACCAATAAAGAATCACCCATGATTTCAACAGCATCGGCTTTAACCTCATTCAACAGTTGTAACCCTTTTAAAACAGCTTCATATTCAGCTTGATTATTTGTAGAATAAGGCTTGATAGTAAAAGCAAACTGAAAACTTGCCCCCCTAGGCGATATGATCACCAAGCCGATGCCACATCCATGAGTGCATACTGATCCATCAAAGAACAGAGTCCATGGCATGATGTCAACATGATTAATATCCCTGTGTTCAACTATGAAATCGGCTATCGCATGTCCTTTAACTGCCTTAGCCGATTCATAACTTAAGTCAAATTCTGACAAAACAAAAATTAACTTCCCAATTCTTTCCTTCAGAAATGGAGCCGATAGCATGTAACGTACTACATCTGTCTTACATACTATAGTACACTTATTCGAAAGCAAATAATGCATCAACTTTGTACAAGAAAAATATAAGCATAGACATAATTTCTCCACGGGTGAATACCTTGTTTCAGCATCCTAAAGTCTTCTACTAAGATAGAATATAACTCTCTCTTTACCTTCAACTTCTTGGATCAAAACTGAGCCGATAGAGTTCTGATTGGCTAACAAATATAATTTAAAAGGAAACCCTTTTTGTGAAGCCCTTGATTTCATCCAAAGCTTTTTGTTGTTTCTCTCCCCAGATAAACTCTTGATCAGCCTACAACTTTAGCAATGGTGTAAATGGCTCTATTTGGCCAGATAAATTTGATATGAACCGCCGAACAAAATTAATCTTGCCGATCAAGGATTGCAACTTAGTCTTATCTGCTGGAGGTTTTATATTTTTGATTGCTTCAATACTCCTCTGAGGTATCTCAATCCCTCGCTCATGTACCAAAAATCCAAGGAACTGTCTAGCCGATACACCAAAAGCACACTTAGTTGGATTCATCTTTAACCCATACTTCTTTGATCTTTCTAATATTTTTCTCAAATCGGCTATATGTTCACCTTAGACTTGACCACCACATCATCAATGTAGATTTCTACCAACAAGCCGATAAAATCATGAAATATGTAATTCATTGCTATTTGGTATGTAGCACTAGCACTTCGCAACCCAAAAGTCATGACAACCCACTCACACAAGCCGATTGCACCAGGACATCTAAAAGCAGTCTTATGAATATCTTCCTCAGCCATAAAAATGTGATTATAACCTGCATTGCCATCCATGAAGCTGATAATTTTTTATCCAGATGCTGCATCAACCAATTGATCGGCAATCGGCATTGGGTACTCATCTTTTGGTGTAGCTTTGTTTAAATCCCAAAAATCAATACAAACCCTGAGCTTGCCATTTTTCTTGATGACTGGTACTATGTTTGAAATCCACTTAGCATATCGGCATGGTCTAATAAAGTTAGCATCATAGAGTCTTGTAATTTCGGCCTTGATAGCATCATACATTTCAGCTTTACAACGTCTTGGAGGTTGCTTGTATGGCCGATAGCCTGATTTAGTAGGCAACCGATGTTCAACAATCGATCGGCTAAGTCCTGGCATTTCATAATATTCCCAGGCAAAACAATCTCTATATTCTTTTAAAAGTTCTATTAATTTACATTTAAACTCGTTTGTTAAACCTTTGCTAATATATGTCGGCCTAGGCCTGTCACCTGGTCCAATGTCGATTTCTTCCAACTCATCGGCCGACATAAACCCTTGTCCCAGCTTGCCGTTGAGATCATCTATAGTATCCTTTGTGTAAAAATTGGAACCCTCCACGCCGCCCTCAAAACAACATTTGGGGCTCTCCATCTCCTGTTGGCTGTATATCATAGTGAGAAATTTTTAAGTAATCTCCTTGCTAAACTTTTCCAGATAAGCAATCAATCCATTCCATCTCCCAAATAGATAAATCGGCACTAGCTACATTGACTGACCTGTCGGCTGGTGCTATTTCAATTTGGTCTCCTTGCCATTGAATCAGGCTTTGATGCATAGTTGAGGGAATATAACAGTTAGCATGGATCCAATCTCTTCCGAGCAACAGACTGTAAGAACCCTTCCCATCAATAACAAAGAATGTAGTAGGAATTATCTTGCTGCCGATGGTCAGCTCCACATTCAAAACTCCCTTGGTCTCAGATGGATTCCCGCCAAAATCTTTCAAAATCATGTTAGTTTTGATCAAATCCTCTGAACTCTTCCCAAGCTTTCTGAAAGTTGAATATGGCATCAGATTAACAACTGCTACTCCATCGACCAACATTTTCGACATCGGCTTCTCATTAACAAACCCCTTGACATATAATGGCTTGAGATGCCGATGATCAGTTCCTTCGGGTTTCTCAAAAATAGCTTGTTGTGGAGACAATATTAACTTAGCTGATGGCGACTCATCTGCTTGTTCAACGACTTGTTCCACTGCATACTCAGCAGATAGCATGAAAACCATATTTATTGAAGATGACATCACTTCTTTGCCCTTGTGCTGAAATTTTTTATTCTGATCGGCTTGGACTTCATCGGCTGATACTACTTTGCTCTTCACTCGCCAAACTTTCTTTGTTCGCCTTAACCGATGCTCGATTTCACCTTCAACTTCCTGGAATTGTTCCCTGTTTCTCATCCTCTGAACACGCCTTTTTTGGTTCTTGGTAAAAAATTTCAGAAGGGCACCACTGTGGTTGTACATTTTTATTATCCCTTTGTGAATCATTCTCATGTTGGTCTTGTCTGATCGGCCCAAGTCTCTCATGAACTGACAATCTTTTTTGAACTGGCCGATGCATACCTGCACTTTGTCGGCTTGATCTTTGAATATATTGGGCATCAGAATCACTACATCCAGGGCAATTCTCAATAGATGGTAACCTCATGCCTTCATTCCAACAGAATCTAAAAAATTCATAGCTCCAATGGGGGTCAAAATATTTCTCATTGCCGTGATGATATGACTCCTCCTCCCTCTGGTGCCTTTTCTGGTACTTAGTGATCATACCAGCCGATTTGATGTTTCTGATGTGATTTTTGCCTCCATCGGCCTGGTTCGTGCTAAATCCAGAGTGAACTATGTTTACTGGAAAAGGATGTCCATTTATCTTCATCGGCCTCTTGGACTCATCAATCTTGATCTTTCCTTGTTCAATAGCCGATTGGATCCGTTATCTGAAAATCTTGCAATCATTAGTGCTGTGAGATCCTGT
This sequence comes from Oryza punctata, assembly GCA_000573905.2. NCBI lineage: Eukaryota > Viridiplantae > Streptophyta > Magnoliopsida > Poales > Poaceae > Oryza > Oryza punctata. Next base: position 23,226,243 of record CM002491.2, on the reverse strand, counting down.
ATTATGCCACTTGCAGTATTTCCTCATCTTCAATTCTTCAGCCGATGGAATCACATATCCTGCCGGTAATTGAATATGTTTTTCTTGAAAAAGAAGATCAAATATCTTGTCAGCTTTGGTGATGTCAAAATCAAATCTTTCCTCTTTTCCTGAATTCTTGACCCATTGGCACACTACTGTCTTCTTGTTCCTTGCCCACTTAGCTACATTAATCTCTGGATCATCATCTTCAGAATCAGAATCATAGCTGTAGATATTATTAACATTGTTGGCCTTTTTGATAAACTTTCTGGCCTCCTAGAATCGTGTTTCATGAGCCAACACCTTCTGAGCTAAATGAGCTAAACTTTTGAAGTCTTGAGCTGAAAACCTCTCCCTTATCGGCGCCAACAACTCCTGGAAGGCCAGATCGACTAGTTGTGAATCTGTCAGAGCCAAACTGTAACATCTGTTCCTTACATCCCTGAATCTTTGAATGTAATCTGGCACTGTTTCATCTGATTTCTGCCTAATAGCTGTGAGGTCCGATAATTTCATCTCTTGGATGCCACTAAAAAAATATTTGTGAAACTGCTTCTTCAGATCGGCCCAACTTCTGACAGAATTGTAAGGCAAAGATGAAAACCATGTGAATGCCGATCCAGATAAAAAAAGTGGAAATAATCTGACTCTGAGGGCTTCTGTAGCCGATGCTTCCCCACATTGAGCTAAGAATCGGCTAACATGCTCATAAGTTGACACATTATCTTGCCATGAGAATTTGGAGAAATCTGGCACCTTGTACCGGTTTGGGAGTGGTACCCGATCAAAGTATTTTGGATATGGATACCGATACATGTTGCCATTGTCTTTAGGCTTGAGCCCGAATTGTTCCCTCATTACATCGGCAATCATATCGGCCCACGACTATTGTGGTGTTACCCCGCCATACTGTTGTTGGACCTGGTTATACTGGCGGTACTGCACCGGTTGAGGCCGTGGAGAATGAGGTTGATAATGCTGATTTAAATTAGTCGATAGACCTTGAGAGGATACATAGGGAAGTTGCTCTGTGCTGTATTGTTGGCCTATCGGCTGAGTAATTCCAATCGGCTGTTGTGGAACCGAAGGAATATGATATGAAGTATCAACGACTGGCGGCTTTGCATTGAGTATATTCATCAACTGTTCTGGTGTCAACTGATTTGAAGTTTGCCCCCCCAGTGATCGACGGCTGTCTTATCAATATTGCCGGGATATTTGTACTGGACAGAGGAGCCGATGGAGCCTGGGTTTGAAACACTTGTTGCTTCCCGCCAATTTCGGTCTTCATAGTCTTGTAGCTTGGAAATGTATCGCCTGGTAGATATATTGGTCCTTTTGCCTTTTCTTCGGCTATAGTTCCATCGACTACCGACTTGATCATATTTGTCAATGTGTTCACAAGTATTCCGGATTGATTGATTAGAGCATGATGTACTGCCGAATCAATGCGATCTTGTAAAGTGTAAAGTTCTTCGTTGTTTGATTCGGTCTTGGGTATCTTGCCTTTATCCTCAGTAACTCCAGAAGTACTTGGATCTGATTCCACGATCGGCGACAAATCCACTTTAGTTCTCTGGATAACCGTGCCCTGTCAGGTTACCGTGCGTGAATGCAGATATCGATTTTGGAGTTGATCTAGCAATTTCATCATCTCTTCTCTCTGCTCTTCATTCAGCTGCTCGATCGTGACTGGTAGGACATTGTCCTCTGAGACTTAAGTAATGTTGGGTGCTATGATGACACAATTGTCCCACCGGGCGTGCCAAAAGCGTGCTGATGCAAAAAACACACACTGATATGAGAGATTTGCTTTACTCTAGTGCAGGTCCAAAACTTGTTCTTAGGTTCGAGGGCGTGCCAGTTGATTTGATCCTACAATCAACATGAAGAAATATGCAAATTTATTAGTAGACGATAGTCAATCGGCTAGCTAGCCGATATCATATCGTGTTGTAACCTAGCCGATGCAATAAAGCATAAATCGGCTGTAAGGTATTTATCAATGATGAGCTAACCCTAAAACTAGTACATCGGCTGAAAAGATCAGTGTTATATAATCAATATATCAATATTACTTTAGAAATAAGCAATTGGGATAGATCGGACTAAACCGAGACAGTATAAATTGCTCAAGTCTAAAATAACATGAAATAATGATTACATGTACTCATGTCATAGCCGAAGTCTAGCTTTAAGTGTGTATCGGCTATAGTTCCGATATAACCTTATACTAGGATATTCTCTTGCGATAAATATATTCAACTAATATCAATCGTATTGATAGTAAGTCCAATATATTTGTATTAGATTAGATCCTAATATAAGGGGCAAATATAGCATATTAAAAAAGCATAAAACTATGTAAAACATCTATACCAGATAAGATCGGTCGAAACCCCGATACTATCCTTATTAACAACCATAAAACAGGCTAGAGACCATGATTCAGAACACGACTTAATAGATCAAACTCAACTGATGCAATATTAAGTATGAAAAGAAGCATGATATCTAGACAATCAAGCCGATGGTTGCCTTTTCAGGATGGTGGATACATTATATAATTTAAACCAACAAGACAATCTGGCCGTTACCAGCAAAACCCTAGATAGAGTTTGGCCGATGCAAGTAGAGTACATTATCGATCTAAATTATATAATGTATATGATAACTTGGAGATTCGCAAGATAGAATTAGAGTGTCATAAAGATGTAAGCACTAATTCCGATGATGCAAACTCCATAACAAGACCTACCTTGTCGTCGAAGATCAAATTGATGCAGCTCGACTAGAAAGCATGAACTTGTCGAAAACAGAAAAACAAAGGTTGACGATGCGCCGAGATTGATTGAATTTGGTTGTTGTTTATTCCTATGACCTCGGGTCTATATTTATACCCGAAAATACAAACATTGTCCATCATGGACACGACTCATATTAACCTAATACAAATCCAACTAGCGAACAAGTCCCTTTGGCGGACACTTACCGAGAATATCTATAAGGAAATTACATATATTCCTAATTAATAGATACAATTGCTAATCTTGGACTCTATCCTTGCTTGGCAACATCATCGTAAGCTCTCTGTTGAATCCGATACTGTCTTCACATGCGATATCGGCTAGATCGGCTATCCCAATCGGACTCGGTTTCCAGCCGATACGGACTCCAGCCGATGCGCACTCTGTTTCCGAGATTTCTGCATATCTTCGAATCTGCTTCGAATTAGATCTTATTTCCGATTCATGAGCTTGCCAAATTTCATCGTTAACACCTACCTATGCAATGGACAAGCAAGAAATGATCGTTGCAGCTACCATGTGTCTTCACAACTTTACAAGATAAAATTCTACAACTGACAAGTACTTTCGTAGGTGTGATCGAGATCCAAATTATGTTCCAACTATACCAGCAAGATATGTAAGATATGCTGTTTCCCAAAATGCATCAGATACCTCTACTCCACAGTCTAGTGATAGGTCTATGGATAGATTTCGTGATGACCTAGCAACAACATTATGGCAATCTAGATGAATGTTCTTATATAAGCACTGGTAGGAATATTTTGCAAGAACTGAATCAATCTGTGAGTGGAATTTTATAATGGATATTGTCTTTGATGCAATGCAATGTACTTGTGTGTTGTTTAACCTCATATGAAAGCTTGGTATTTTTTACAAGTAATTGTGCTAAAATATTTGTGCATATTCGGAAGTACTTCGAATAAATATTAGTACTACCATTTCGGTTAGAATAAATTTATATCAATCAAATATCTTGTTAGTACAGGGGTTATATAGACACTTTATTCTTGGGTTCCCCAATTAAGACCTCAAATTAGCGGTTCTAGCTAAACACCTAAATTAAATTAACTGATTCTAATTCTCTTAACCCCTATCAAACAGGACCTTATAGCCAAACACCTAAATTAAATTAACTGATTCTGATTGTCTGAACCCCTACCAAACGGGACCTAAACCATAAGCCACACGCGAGAGCAGTCGAGCACGGAGCAAAACTGCGAAAAGTGCACAAGTACGGTAATACCCACCCAGGTCACAAACCAGCTAAGCCCCGGATACCCCAATCGTAAATATCCCAATCTCTCGTGCCCAAAACCACCACGACCAAATACCAGTCCGCATACAAATACACCAGCGCACACCACCAGGAGAGGGCGCTTAAAATCCTCGCGAGGCGCATAGGAAAGTACGAGACTACCCACGCAAACGTGCGGAAACTACGATCCGGCCCCACCCCCCTCAGCCCTAAAAGCTCCCGGGATAAAACCCCACCCTCCTCCCGTCGCCCACGCCTCCGCTCCTCCTTCCTCCCCCCTCGTCTCCTCCTCTCTTCCGCCTCGCAAACGCAACCTTTCCTCCTCTTCTCTCGCCGAAGAGGGAGAAGAGAAAAGGGGTTTCGATTTCTCCGCGATTTGCCTCGGATTCCCCCCCTTCGATCGAGCTCGCGGTCGGATTCGGTTCATCCCCACCTCTGAAAGCATGGAGAAGGATCATCAGCCCGTCATCAGCTTGCGCCCCGGCGGCGGCGGCGGCGGCCCCCGGCCCGGCCGCCTCTTCTCCCCCGCCTTCGCCGCCGCCGCATCCGGTTCCCCCGACTTCCTCCGCTCCCACGTCGGCGGCGCATCCAAGGTGAGGGACAGGAGAGGGGATGGGAGGGGTTGAGAGCTTGACGAGCCCGATCTGGCGCCTTGATGTACTATTTGATGTGGATTCGATTGGATGGTGTCGGGGCGTAGGAGGGGGAGATCCGGTGAGAGGATCGGATCTCAATCGATGCTCCAATCTGGGAGGGGCGTTAGTGGTTGTAGTTGATGCTTCTCATTAGACATAGAGAGATTTTAGTGGTTATCGCTTGCACGGCTCGACCTAGTTTTAGGAGGGGGTTAATGCGAGACAAGGGACTGATACTCCTGACTGTGGATATGACGCTTTTACTGATTAAAGCTGGATGTTTCACGATTTGGCATGCTATACTTAGGATTTGCAGTGGATTCCAGTGTTATTTTAGCTTTCAGGGCTTATATTGCTCTTCTATGTGGCTTGTGCGATACAATGGGCTGTGCATAGAAGTTGTTAACTGAGCCTGGCTTGCTTGTTCTGCCGAAAGTTTCATACATATATATTTGTTTGTTTTAAAAGTGCAAACAACATTTATGTATTGCATCTAGCTGAATCAAGCAAGTTGTTGCGGTTGTTATGTAATCTTTACGTCAAATTTTAGCCAAAATGTTGTCGTGTCCTGTGATTTGATTTGTGGAGTTGTGGACTTGTGTTTTCTAATTTGATATACTGACATGGTTGGTACTTTTGCTGCAGATTGGTGATCCAAATTTTGAGGTGCGCGAGCGCATTCGCTATACAAGAGATCAACTTCTCGAGCTACGTGAGGTACTTGCGGTCTGTTGTGTTATTCAATATCAGTTTCTGGATGGGAAATTTGCTGTGAATACCTTAGTACACATGTTCTGCTGGCGTGAGGTGCTTGCGATCTGTTGTTTAGTTTTGTTAAAAAAATGCTTGTAGCGTATCTGTCACATTTGAGATACGTTAGAACAGAAATTTCTATTTGGAATACTCTTCAACACACAAGACATGGAAAATAAATATCATGTAGACGGTGTTTCTGCAACTAGGTGCATAGCACATAAACATCAAAATATACCACGTTAGTATGTCCCCTAGGTATGTGTGCAGTGAAAGTTGAAACACAACCAACTTTGGCTGCAATAAATGTAGAAGTGTCTAAATTGGCCACATTGAAATAGTTATAATGGAAATTTTGCTGGTACGAGTACTTCCATGGTATGCGTTGCTAGCGTATGATTGGAAAATGCAGTGATGAATGATTTAACTTAAGACTATGCTATATACAAAGCAGTACAGATGGTATAATCTAGGATGGAAATAGAGGCACTCACAGGATATTTAAGTGAAACTGTACCTACTGGCCTCAAGTGGAAGAGTCACAACTTTCTTGCGATAGATGTTTTAGTAACTTGTTTTAATCTGTAGTCTTGAAATGCAATAACAGGGGGGGTTGAATTTTAGTAGCCTATTTGGATCGCAGTTTGGTTGTTCTGTTTTAACCTGGTTTTATAAATAGTACAGTACATCTTCCCAATTTTATTGTTAGGTGGATCTACATCTCCCCTTCGTGATTAAGTGTAGTACTATGGAGCCAACATTAGACAGTGTCTCTTACCTTCAACTGGCATATAATATTTATATATTATGACCTTGTAAAGACTATTATTTTTTACGTACTAATTATGATTTTACTTTCTAACAGATCATTGACATACCTGAGGCCATCTTAAGAATTAAGCAAGAGATTGATACAGAGCTTCATGGTGAAGATCAGATTTGGGGTCGCCCTGAGTCAGATGTGAGCTCTTGCTATTTCTGCTGTCATCATAATCCACTTGGTTATACCTTACGTGTTAATCAATCCTACCAATTGATCTTGTTGAATCATACAATTCTGTCTCAAATTGTACTCTTTTGTTGTTCAGGTGCAAGTGCAGACACAAACCCAGGCGCAACCGCACAATCGGTATGGTGAGACAGATAACCGTGACTGGCGTGCACGCACAGTTCAACCTCCGGCAGCTAATGAAGAGAAGTCCTGGGATAACATTCGTGAAGCTAAAGCAGCACATGCTTCAAGTGGTCGGCAACAAGAGCAAGTTAACAGGCAGGATCAATTAAACCACCAGTTTGCTTCAAAAGCTCAGGTATGTTCAAGACAGAATTATCAGTAACGCTTGTTAACAATATTTGTTCCATTTGACCTTATTCATTATTATTTTTATATCTTGAATAAGCTCATATTTCTTCCTGCGCTAAACAATGTTTCTTTTGAAGTAGCTTTGCTTAGTGGTAGCTACTGAATCTGAATTAATATTGTTTCCCTCTGTTGATTATGTCTGATGTAACCTCCTCGGTTAATCCATGGCTATTATTATTCATCAAATTAGTAAAGTAACTAAGGTTTTGCCTTTTGTGGCCTCTTCAGCTGTTGGGATCATTGACCCAACTCATCGGTGTTTACACATTTTGCTGTCCCCTCATTTACAATTGATCACTAGTGCCATCTATGTTCTTTTGACCCTATCTTTCTTGCAATGAATGTTGAAATGTAAACCTCAAAAGAAGTGGTGGGTTATAAATTGGTACAGAACAATGTCAGTTTGTCTTTTATGTGCTGTAGTCTATATTATTTTGTTGTATGCAATCAATTCACATGTTCTAATATGTATTTTTCTTTCGCAACTTGTATACTTTTATGTATTTGTGAATTTGTGGTCAGTCCGTTGCTGATGTATGCTTTTCAGGTTGGCCCAACTCCTGCTCTTATCAAGGCTGAGGTACCTTGGTCAGCTAGAAGAGGCAATCTCTCAGAGAAAGATAGAGTCCTGAAAACAGTGAAAGGGTATCATGATTATCGTGCTGTTCTTTTTTCATGTTTTTGTTCCTTTGAGTGCTTTTATTTTTTTATTGACTTGCTGCTTGTTTTCTCGTGCTTATGCAGTATACTAAACAAACTGACACCGGAGAAGTTTGATCTACTCAAGGGCCAACTAATGGAATCTGGAATTACCACTGCTGATATTCTAAAGGTTGGATGATTTTAGATCTCTGTTCTGTAGCTTTCTATTTTTTGCTAGCCTCCTTGTGATTAATCTATCTCCTGCTTTTGATTCAGGATGTTATTTCTCTCATATTTGAGAAGGCTGTTTTTGAGCCCACCTTCTGTCCGATGTATGCTCAACTTTGTTCTGATCTCAATGAGAAGCTACCGTCATTCCCTTCGGAAGAACCAGGTGGCAAAGAGATTACATTCAAGCGCGTGCTGTTGAACAATTGTCAGGAAGCATTTGAAGGCGCTGAGAGCCTAAGGGCTGAAATAGCAAAATTGACTGGCCCTGACCAAGAGGGCGAGAGAAGGGACAAAGAAAGGATTGTCAAACTAAGAACACTTGGAAATATCCGTCTAATTGGTGAGCTACTTAAGCAAAAGATGGTACCTGAAAAGATAGTTCATCACATTGTTCAGGTATGCATTAGGAAATTGATTATAAAGTTATTATTATTCAGGGGTAGCTTGTCTAATCTGTTCTCTACATGCAGGAACTCTTGGGGTCTGGACCTGATAAAAAGGCTTGCCCTGAAGAGGAAAACGTTGAGGCTATTTGTCAGTTCTTCAATACAATTGGTAAACAGCTTGACGAGAACCCAAAATCTCGTCGAATTAATGATACCTACTTCATTCAGATGAAGGAGCTAACAACAAACCTTCAGTTGGCACCACGTCTGAGGTTTATGGTTCGTGATGTGGTTGATCTTCGGTCAAACAATTGGGTGCCTCGACGTGAAGAGGTAAATAAAATCACCCTAGTGTTCTAACTATCTTTTATACATGTATTGTCTTTCTGTCTTTCATAATGACGTTAGTCTCTTGGTTGTACCGAGGTGCTGCTACGAGTACTTTGGGCAGTGACTACCATATTCTAGCACCATATTTCTCTGTAGTGGCTCTTTAACTGTGAATTTATTAGATATAAACATGCATGCTCATGTGGGAATGGCAAGCAATCACCAGTGCTATGAAATTGCATGTATTTATTTAGAATCAACGGGGTTTGTCTTTTGCTTTGTACACGCCATTCCTATATTAATAAGAGAATGGCCATGTTTATAATCCATAGTTCGAAATAATTCACCAGTTCACCATTTTGACTATACATTGAAGCATTCTGTTTGGTACCATAATATTGTTTCTGGTCTACACTAAGTTTAATGCCAAGTATGGCTTCGGTGTTTTTGTTCCCACTTTTAGTTTGCTGTTTGTATTAGCAATCACTGGTTAGCTGGATTTATAAATTTATTATTCATTCTGAGCTTTATGATGTTTGCGATCTTCAGATTAAGGCCAAGACAATCAGTGAAATTCATGATGAAGCTATAAAGACTCTTGGACTACGGCCAGGGGCAACTGGACTCCCAAGGAATGGCCGTAATGCACCAGGTGGTCCTCTTTCCCCTGGAGGATTCCCAATGAATCGACCAGGAACAGGAGGGATGATGCCTGGGATGCCTGGAACACCTGGTATGCCTGGATCAAGAAAGATGCCTGGAATGCCTGGGTTAGATAATGATAACTGGGAAGTTCCACGTTCTAAATCAATGCCAAGAGGCGACTCTCTTCGTAATCAGGGTCCATTGCTTAATAAGCCGTCATCTATTAACAAGCCATCATCTATTAACTCCAGGCTTCTTCCTCATGGAAGTGGAGCACTAATTGGTAAGAGTGCTCTTTTGGGCAGTGGTGGTCCACCATCTCGCCCTTCCAGCCTTATGGCTAGTCCCACTCATGCACCAGCTCAAACTACACCATCACCAAAACCTGTAAGTGCAGCTCCAGCTGTTGTGCCTGTCACAGACAAAGCAGCTGGTTCTGCCAATGAGATGCCGGCTGCAGTTCAGAAGAAGACAGTATCCCTTCTTGAAGAGTATTTTGGTGTACGTATTCTGGATGAAGCACAACAATGTATTGAGGAGCTTCAGTGTCCTGAGTACTACTCTGAGATTGTGAAAGAAGCTATCAATCTTGCTCTGGATAAGGGTCCCAACTTCATTGATCCTCTTGTTAGGCTGCTGGAGCATCTGCACACCAAGAAAATTTTCAAGACTGAAGACCTGAAAACTGGATGCTTACTGTATGCAGCCCTGCTGGAAGATATTGGTATTGACCTTCCTCTAGCTCCAGCACTGTTTGGTGAAGTAGTTGCACGACTGAGTTTGTCGTGTGGCTTGAGCTTTGAAGTTGTTGAGGAGATTCTAAAAGCAGTGGAGGATACATACTTCCGCAAAGGAATTTTTGATGCTGTCATGAAAACCATGGGTGCAAATTCTTCAGGTCAGGCTATCTTGAGCTCCCATGCTGCGGTAATTGACGCCTGCAACAAACTTTTGAAATGATAGCCCTTGGCAGCTTTGGCATATCAACCTTTCAGATGCTGTACCTAGGCAAAACAGCATCGTGTATTCTCTATAGCTTAGGTGTTTCACCCCAGAGGAACTCTCGTACTGGAGATGTGAGCAACAGCCAGTTTTGTGCTGTATATTTTTGCAAGGTCAGATGAGTGTTCATTATTGTTTCGACAACGAAGGAAAGAAAGAAGCCATGGATTTTGCTATCGGGTGACAGCTTAATTCGCTGGAGCCTGAGATGAACAAGGCTGAATGTGGTATTTTTGTGTCCCTTTATTAGTTCTTTTCTGTGCGTACACATTTTGTAACAATGTACTATGGTTTTGGAGTATTCTGTTGGTTTACAATATATCGTGTCATTGTAGCGGTCAAATTTTGATATCTAATTCTGAGGTTTGCTTGAGCAGTGCCCAGCGTGCGATGAAGTTAATAATTTTCTCCAGAATTACTTGCTGACTCATTTGGCTGTGATTCTGTTCGTGGGCTGCCTGCTTGTGCGTGACATTCTTTATATCAATATAACAGCACAGCACGTGAATTTGGAATTTCAAGCAGAACTACCATCACATATGTGATAAATTTCAACCAAAATTTAAATTTAGATAATAGTACTAGACAAAGCGCCAGAAACCCCCCGTCCCTTTCTTCCTCCCCATCTTTGTTGCTGGAGATCAAAATCGAATCAATTGCAAAGCTCGCTTACCCACCCACCCCCCTCTCTCTCGTCGAGTCGCGTTGCTCTTAAGCCACCGGACGCAGCACTGCAGCAGCAGCATTCATCTCGTGTGTTTCTCGGCGGCGAGTGATCGGCTCCACACCTCCCACTTCCCTTTCCCCTTGTCACGCGAACGCGAGCGAAGCAATCGAATCTTCCTTGCGCAAGCGTAACACCTCTCTTCTTGCTCCGCCCGTGCCTGGATTGGACCTGACGAGAGGAGCTCTCGCCCCCTTACCTGTGGTGCCAGACTGCCAGTGCCACTCACTAATCGAGGTGTGCGGGTTTTTTTTTTTTTTAGGGTTCGTCGGCGGGCGCGTGTGCTGGTCCAGAGCTGCATCGGCGGCTCGCGCTCTCTTCGCTCGGAACATGGTATGCACCCGTTTCTCTCCTGCTGCTCCTCCCCAGCTGCTTGCTTCTGTTGATGCTTGATTGAAGAACCTCCAGCCGTCTCTTCTCTTTGGGTAGTAGCAAGGCAGGGAAGAATCATGTGCTACAGTACTACTAGCGTACGGGCAGCTGGGTTTTGCATGCAAAATCATACCAGGTCTGCGGGAGATTCTGCTCATGTGCGTTGGGCTGCCGCAATGCTCAGGGTATCATCTAGTTTGTGCCTGTTGGGCGTGAAAATGTAGTTCTCCTTGTGTCATCCTTTGGGAAATTGGGAATGCTTGGTTGGTTGTTGCTTTACTGGGTGGCAATCTAGTGTGATTTGTCCGAGTAGAATTTGGGGGATGGTTTGCTGCAGCATTCACTACCTTCCGCTGTCCATTGAATATTTGTTCCCGGCAAAAATAACATTAAGCTTCGGTCATCCTGGCAAAAATATCGTTCCGTTCGTTCTCAATGTCTAGAGTAATATGAGCTTATTTCATTTTGAAATTCATTTTAGATGTTTGCCAGCATTTTATACACCACATGTGATTTCTGTCTTTTTCTCAGGCCGGGAGGCATACCATTGTTCTCATGCAACCATCGCAAAACAGAGCAACGAGAACATTTATGGACTTCAATTCAATTAACCATGCACTGGATGGTCGGTATTTTCTCTCATGCTTGCTTGAAATGTTAGTGCAGTTATGGGAATAACCTTTGCCCTTTTGTGTCTGTACGTTCCCGGTTATGATGTTATCACAAAAAGTGGTGCATTAATAATTTGCATGAGCATTTGTTCCTTGCTTCAGCTATATAAGCAGTGACATGCTATTTTCTTCATTTACTCCTTATCTGTTACTTTGGATTGAAATTCAGGAAAATATCAGATTTTTGTTCAGTCTTTTAGTTTAACCTATTCTTGTTTTGTAGGAGTATATAACAGAAGGTGTACAAATTGCTTTGAGAAACTAACATGATGTGCTATAGCTAATGTTTAGAAAACCCAACAAGCTACTCTATCCAAAATACTAAAGCTCAATTTGCAACAGATTTATTAATCTATCATTGAGGAATATGCATAGTGCTTCTATTTGACTCAACATGATAAAAGTCAATACATTTTCTTTAACCATTAAATGAATGTCTGTAAATCTCACATAATTTGGGAGTCACGTAGTCAAGTATCAGCCAACCATAGGACCATGCCAACGGCTATACGATTATTGCTATTTTCCCTTCTTAGTCATGGGAAAAGCATCTCTATTTTTCCCATGATGTTCTTAATCATGCCCAGGACAAGCATGAAGCATTGTGTGCTCTCCTTGTTTCTTAATTCATTTTCTATGTTCATATGTGTGTTCTTTCCTTGAGGAACTTACACATAGTAATTACAGTTTGCTGTATGGAATGACAGGAATCTGTGGCCTTTACGAAAGGAAAATCAGGGATATCAACCCTATGGCCAGGGACTTAACTTATGATATAAATGACCTGTACAATTTCATCGATGGCCTAACCGACATAAGTGCACTAGTGTGAGTGCCGGCTCCCTGACATCGAAGAGCATTACTAATCATACACGGATGCCATAGAACTAACTTGATATTTGTGTCCTCGACACTTGCAGGTATGACCAATCGCTTCATGCCTTCCTGCCATACGACCGTCGGTGGATAAAGCAGAAGATGTTTCAGCACCTGAAGAGGTTGGCGCAGCAGTAAAGCGTGACCGCCGTTGGCAGGTGAATCAGCAAACAAGCGTGCAGTGTGGGAGGTATCTTGTTGTGGTTTGTTTCGTGGTGTGAGATATCTGGGACTTGTTTCTTGTAAGAAAAACGCGAAGTTTTGGGTCGCCAGCCTCCTGGCGCATCCGATGCGGTATTCTGTCTTGAATGGAATGGTTTGCTTCAGTCCCAGCCATTGCCTGAGTGTCTCTGAAAGTATGCTTGTGAGCACCCGCCGATATACTTTCGATTTCTTCGAAGCTATCGGTGAAGGCAAGGAGGTTCAGCTAATCAGATATAGCATTTCTCTATTCTGAATTTCTAGCTCGTGTCATGGCTCAGGTCGTCAGGCGCGCATGCTTCAGCGGCTGCGGCTGCCAGTGTGGTGCGGCGTGCGTGCGCAACAGTGATCAGAAATAACTAAATCAATCAAAAGAACGACAAACCCATGAAGCAAACAGTGATTTTTCTCTCTCTACCAAATGGTACTGTATTCTTCTCTCTTTTTCTAAAAAATGGAAGGGAAAAATATTGTTGTTTCACCTATAACCTATCGATGTGCTGCTGCTGCTGCTACATAAACAACTGTTCCATCAAATAGACGAAGAGCAGAATCAATGTGACAATTCTCCTGTTCATGAGCTTGTCAGTCAACTACCACGGTCTTGTAACTTGTTCATGAGCGGAATCAACTCCACATTATCTGTTCCAGCATCGACCACTTTGATCATTTCATCTTCGATAGCCACATTCAGAGCATGACAGCTAGAATCATCGGCGACAAGAATGGAAAACCCAGCAGTATCTGCTCCTGCTTTCCCAGCTTCAGTAGATTCGCTGTCCTTAAGCATCTCTGCAGGGAGGAGCATTGAGTTTTGGTCACTCTGGGGAACAAGAAACAGTAGCATCAACGGGAGCAGCCTCGATATGTTTCTGATCAAGACAGCGACCCAGAAGTTACTGAACTCTGTTCGAGTCACATTCAGCAAGTGCAGCAGCAGGCCACCCCACCAGCCGGACATGAGCAGACCAGCGTTTTGGATGGACATGAGCAGTGCATAGAAAGTTCCTTCGATGCCTGGAGGACAAAGCTTGGAGCAAAGCACAAGGAGTGGCAACCATTTGAGCCTCCCAACCATTTGGGAAACACTGTTGTCGATCACCGCAAAGACGTAATCCGGAATGCCGATTCTTGTGTTCAGCCGGGTCACCATTATCAAATCGAGCATTCCTGCGAGGCTTGAAAGAACTTGACCCCAAAACAGCACGCCGCGGAAAGGGTAGTCCTTCAGTGAACTTTGGTATAGTAAAACTCCGAGCAGCGAACCGATTGAACCGATTGAGTACACAAGGCCAATAAATTCCTGAAGAAAATGATCAAATGATGCAATCGAAGATGCTTAGAAGAATGCCAAATGACTGAATTTATCTGAAAGTACACTCATCATTAGATTTAACAATGGTGTGCATTATCAGTTTTTTAGTCCATGCAAATGATGCAATGAACTGATGATAATATGATATATAACAAATATCTATACGCAGGAATGTGCATACCTCAGAGAATCCTGGTCCCACTATCGGGTCAGTGTACCAATAGAACATTCCTGCTTGGATATCCAGGCTTAGATTGAGAGAAACATACATATACACACACGGCCGCCAAACTTCGGCACACTTGAGTGTTGCCCCCATGGATTCAATTGCTTTGTAGAATTTCCTATGAACCTGAATCCATCAAAGCACTTAAGTGGCATCACTGTCCATGACTAAATTCAGCAATCTCAACACACAGAAGAAATGTGTTCAAGTTTTGTCTGACATTCTGACCTGCTTGTAATCGAAATCTGTAACTCGCCTCTCCTTCAGCAAAACCCCAGCCAGGAACACCAGTGCAGAGGGAATGCTTAGTAACCCAAGAGCACCCTTAGAACAAGAAACACCAAGAATCACAATAATATCAATTGACATTGTGTGAGAAACAAAGGATGGTGCGACAACCATTATCTAAGGTCAGGGAATATCACACCTGAGACCCCATGGAGTGAACAAGAAGACCACTGATGGAGAATCCAAGCAATGCACCAACAGAGGAGCTGAACCCACACAGGCTCTGCATGTCTGCAGCTAGCGGCTGGTGCGTGATGCTATTCTGAGCAACCAGGGCGTCCACCGTCACGTCGGCCACCGCCGCGCCGGCGCTCTGCGCCGTCAGCGCCAAGATCGCCGGCATGATCCCCAACTTGCGGTGGAGAGAGAGCGTGAGCATGGACGACAGCCCAATCACTCCTGAATGAATCACCGAGAGAAGTGATCAAGAAAGTCTTTGAACTGCGAGATTGGATCGAGGAGGAGGAGGCTGCAATCTGTCACCTGCGAGGAGGAAGTACGGGCGGCGGCGGTAGCCGGCGACGGGGACGACGTCGGTGAGCAGGCCCCAGATGGGTTTGACGACCCAGGGGGCGCTGATGAACCCCTGGTAGAACTGCGCCGCTGACGGCTGCACGCGTTGCACGTCCTTCCAGTAGTACCCCGCGGCGACGCCGCCGACGGCGTCGCCGACGCCCTGGCAGGCCCCGTAGACGGCGACGACGGCGAGCACGAAGCTCCAGTGCAGCTCGCGTGACAGACGCCGGAGCCATCCGCCGGGGAAGGAGGCGCCGCCGCATTCGCCGACGTCGTCGTGGGGATCACTGCTGCCGCCGGCTTCTTGACGAAGCGCCGCGTCCTCCTCCTCTTTGGGATCCATCTGGGCAGCGATTTTTGCTGGGTTTCTTGAGGATCTACGGCGGAAGTACGCCGGAATTCGCACGGCTAGAATGCAGGTCTCGCGATTGCTCGGTGGGAGAGATTGACGAGGCGCATCTTGGCGAGCTGAGCAAGAGGAGAAGTGTGCGTTGATGGGTATCCGCGCTCGAGGTTTTGACTTGACCTTGCAAGTGTTACTAATTTAACTATGGTAATTTTTGCACCATTAAGCTTATTAGTATTAGTACTAAGAAAACTGTGCAACATGCCAACACTTTTTTTTTTTTTTTTTTTTTTTTGCATTTGTCACTTCTACAATTGCCGGATCACCTCCTTGCAGTAACTGCTTACGATCTTGAGGAGAAAGACGAAGAACTTTATGCACATCATATGTGGGAGAAGGGACAAAACAGGCGAACGGTTTGAGGTGGGCCAAGCCGCCAAAGGTATGATATGTCTGGTCGCTGAAATGAAATCAATGCATTTGATATGTTTTTTTGTAATTGTAACATTGTTACTAAGAAATTTTCACTACAACAGGGAAGTGGTTAACCAGAGAAGCCTGGTTCAACGCTTGAATATTCCATATATTTGTAAAATACAAATATAAATTCCTAACTTTTGGTTTAGTGTATCATTTCAGGTCCAAAATACAAATGATCTAGTTCGGTCATTGGTGTAACCATATATGGTGTTGAGTATAGTATGCCTTAAAGTCGACTGTTGCCACTCCCCATTGCATGACATAAACTATTATTTCATATGTGCATGAAAATGCGTATTTGTCTTGGACTGTTGATTTGGGGTCGTACGAGTCGATTTTGGGGGTATTTTGTAGGAAAGGGGTCTAGTTGTGTAATTCTCATCACTGTGACGAACTATGTCAGCGCTTGAGCTATGTTATCTTTTGACGTACTCCCTCAGTCCCAATTGTAAGCGATTTTGGATGGATGTGATACACCATAGTTGAATGAATTTGGATAGCGAGTCTGGAATCGAGTACAACTCTGGTTCAAATGTAAGAACTATTTTACTATTTTCATATTATCGGTGCTCTAATTGGAGAACACGTTTTAGGAATGAGATTGGCGATCACCGATCATTGACGGTGAAATATCGTGTAAGGGTCTCATCAGGCGGGACGCCACCGCCGAGCCTTCACCTTCGGCAAGACACAACCTCCGCCCCTCCTCTTGAGACCTTGGGTAAGCCCTTCTTCTCTTTCCGCTCCTCCAGGGTTTCTAGGTTTTTCTATTTCCCATCTCTCCCCGATCAGCGAGAGTAGCAACTCAATCAATGTTTGCTTTATTGCCTACTTCTCAGATTGTCATGGTTACAGATAAGGCATACCACCTATACTACGACTTATGGAATATACAAATATAGTATACCTTTGCATATACGTATTATTTCCGTATTGTTGATGCAAAAAACACACACTGGCCTGGGAGATCTGCTTAACTCCAGTGCAGGTCCAAAACTTGCTTTCGGGTTCAAGAGCGTGACAGCTGATTTGATCTTGCAATCAATAAAATGAAACATGCAAATTTTATTAGTAAACGATAATCGATCGGCCAGGAAATCGATGTCATATCATGATGTAACCTAGCTAATACAGTGTAGAGTGAATCGGTTGTAAGGCATATTCGATGACAAGCTAGCCCTAAATTTGATACATCGGCTATAAATATTAGTATTATATAATCTATAAATCAATATTACTATAGAAATTAGTAATTGAGATAGATCGGACTTAACCGAGACAGTATAAATTGCCCAAGTCTAAAATAACATGAAATAACGATTATATGTACTCATATTATAGCCGATGCTCAGATTTAAGCATGTATCGGCTATAGCTCCAATACAACCCTATACTGGGATATTCTCTTGCAACAAATATATCTAACTATCATCCGTCAGATTGGCGGCAAGTCTAATATATTTATATTAGATTAGATCCTGATATAAGGGACAGATATAGCATATTAAACAAAGTATAAAACTATGTAAAATAGTTATACCAGATAAGATCGGCTGAAACGCTGATACTATCCTTATTAACAATCATAAAGCAGGCTAGAGATCGTGATTCTAAGTACGACTTAATAGATTAAACTTAACTGATGCAGCATTAAGTATGAAAAGAAGCATAATATCTAGACAATCGAGCTAATGGTTTGCCTTTTCAGGATGGTGGATATATTATATAATTTAAACCAACAAGTCAATCTAGCCGTTACCGACGAAACTCTAGATAGAGATCGGTCGATGCAAGTAAAAGGTATTGTCAATCTAGATTATGTAATATATATGATAACTCGGAGATTCACAAAATAGAATTAGAGTGCCATAAAGATGTAAGTGCTAATTCCGATAATGCAAACCGCCATAACAAGTTTTACCTATTTGCCGAAGATCGAAACCGATGCAGCTCGACTCGAAAGCAAGAACTCATCGAAAGTAAAAGAGTAAAAGGTTAGTGATGCGTCGAGATTGATTGAACTGGTGTTGTTATTATTCTCAAGATCTCGAGCTTATATTTATACCCGAAAATACAAACTTGTCCGTTATGGACACGACTCATATTATCATAATACAACTCCAACTAACAAACAAGTCCCTCAGGCGGACTCTTATCGAAAATATCTATAAGGAAATTACATAAAATCCTAATTAATAGATACAATTACCAATCTTGGACTCCATCCTTGCTTCGCAACACCATCGCGATCCTTCTTTCGAACCCGACACTGATCATGTAACCAATATCGGCTGTATCGGCTATTCATATCAGACTCGGTATCGATCGATACAGTCTTCGAGCCGATGCACACTCTGTTTCCGAGAATCCTGCACATCTTCAAACCCGCTTCGAATCGGATCATGTTTCCGATTCACATGCTTGCCAAATTTCATCGTCAACACGTATATAATAAGTAAATTGCCGAAAAATATGGAATTTACTCTCACGGGCAAGTGATTAACGGAGTTCTACTCGGAGAGGATCAGACTTATACCATATCGTGCGGGGTCCGTAGTCTCTGAGTCCTACTTGGGAACTAAGGTGATTAACGGTATAAAAGGTACACCCCTTGAGGGGTTTAGGGGATCGAATTCTACTACCAACACATCCATCATAATCTACAAGCCGGAGGACACGAAGCATACTTGCCGGGATATCTCATCGAATCATCTTGACAAGGATCTCGCCGGTAATGTCGGAATTATCGGTTCTCATTGTACTCTATGGTTTTCCATATCAATCTCATATAAACTGGATTAGGGCTATTATCTTACGAGGGGTCTGAACTAGTATAATCTTTGTCTCCTTATTTGCTTGATGTCGTTTTGTGTAGATCCTAGTATCAACGTACCCTAATACCCTATACATCCGGTCTACAGGTATCCCTCGCTGACATTGATTTGTTTAGATATTGGCACCAACTTGATCGATACATTCAGTAAGGTAGCCAAGGCATGCAGATGCAATGTATATATGTTGACTTCCTCTTCGATCTAGTATTAACCCATGTTTTCGATTGGTTAGCAAGTACTCCGTATTTAAGCAACTGGTGATGAAATTATAATATAGCATTCAATTAGTAGACAATACCTATATCAGCAATAGCAAACCTGCAGTTTTGTTTAATTACTATGTTATTTTTGTGTGTTTTTGCTGCCACATCTGGAAAGCTTTTGGTTGATGCATGCGTGCACATACACATACATAGAGACTAGTTGTGCTCAGATCAGTATTAATTTTTTTAAAAAAAATAGTAAATACTTAATTAATTATAAAAAAATACGTCGCTTCGTTTTGCGTACGCGGGAGGTGAGTTCCCAACCTTACCTCCCGAACACAGCCTTAGTGCTCTTTGGCACTATTTCGTTCTGTTAGTGGTAGTGGATCTGGCCATATAGTTGTAGATATGTACATTGAAGTTGCTATGCTCAATTAATATAAAAGAGGGGGTTAGAATATATATGGGATACTCAATTGAATTTGCAATATATCCCTGCAGCAAGAGAACCAAGGAGAATTCAAACAACGTCGACGTGTCAACTTCTTCGACAGATCAACTACAGGAATTATCTGCTACGAGATTGTCGAGTTGTATTTGTAGCTTCCAATATATCTAAATCTATTTAGTTGGTCATGCTTCAACCTTTTTTGACTTGTGGTTGGTCACTTGGTCAGTTGGTTTAGATCTGTCTAACTATTCATTTTCTAACAGTACACATTTCCTTAGCCCTCTCAAACTAGTTTTATGTTGTTGCTAACTTGTGTTCTGAATTTTGATTTGCACTCGTGAATTATTCTAGCTGCTGGATGTGGGTTGCATGGAGAGCACGCAGATAAGGTACTACAGGTTCGAATCTTCCCTTTTGTTTCTTGTTGTTTTGATATGTTGTACGAAATAATATAAATGTAACCCACAGATGTTTCTTACAGTAGTGTATCTGCATATGTATTTTCTTGCTTGGTTCAGTAGAGAGCTGTAACATGACATGTTGTTCCCAGTACATAAAAAAAGATTTTTTTATACGTATGAATTTTGCACCCCTTTTTTGCTGCCCTCCTAATTTCATGTATTTTAGAGCTAATACCATTAGATACTTGTTTGATCACCATAGGCATTTCTTACTGGTAGTTATCCTTTCATCTCTTTCATCCATCTTTTTTACTTGTGGTTTTTCTTGTTGGACGCAGACAACTGACACTACCTTTTTGATGATTCAACCTTGTTCTCAACTAGAAGCTAGTCATATGGCGATAGTGCTTTCAGTTGGTTACTCATGAATGTATACAAGGAAACTTTGTAAGATATTTGCAAGCGACAATGTTAAGAATTTGTCTGTTGGATTTGATTTTCGTAGATGTTAGTTGTAATACTTAAACTCCATAGATTAACATGGCTTCATGGTTTAAATTCGATTATTGCATGAATTGTACCGATGGTTGTATCTATAATGTTCTATATTTTATCTCTGGAATTTATTGATCCATTGAGTTTATATGATTTTACAGAATTTTTGTTCTCCCAGTTGTGTTTGCATTTTGTTCTAAATTATGTTGTTTGAAGTGTACGATTATGAATATTTCTAGAGACGTGTTTTGTTGTTGAACACTGTTCAACTTAACATCTAGCAGTTAGCCTCTCCAAATCCCCCTTCCCTATTCAACCTCCTCCCCCTACTCACAAATGGTAGCACGGAAAACTTTCCTAACAGGAGTGATTCCCCTGCAGGTGGAGGGGGATCAGTTGGTGCACGGAAAAGGTCTCTATAGGGAACTTTTTCCCAGGGTTCATCTCCCCTGCATCGAAAGGAGTCCTAAAGGGAGATTTTTTTTCACCGTCGGCCTGTTAGGCCTGGGGCCGTTGCATGAGCCCAAATCCCCGTTCACCGAGGCCAGCATGATCTGGTAGCTGTAGTGACTATCGAGCTTGGATCATCAACCCATCATCGAAAGGTCCAAGTCGACTGCTACTAGCTGGCCTGCTGGCCCGAACTGGCGAAGAACGCGTGCGTGAACGCATCTCGCGAGAGCGCATTCAAACAAATTAACTGATTCTAGATATCTGCGCGAGATGCATTCAAACAAATTAACTGATTCTAGATATCTGGATAGTGTTGTGGAAAACGGCCGTATTGGCCGATTAATCGGCCGAATAAGTAAAACCATTCCGTTAATATCATACGGTGTACATATACTGTTCGTGAACGTTAAAACTCCGTTTTTAGCGATTAGTTGGCGTTTTCCGTTTAATCGCCCGAATAATCATCCGTATATTGTATTTGATGATGATTTAGAGTAGTATTTTTAGACTTTATTTAGAACTGTTTATGTTTTGTTACATACTTTTTTATGTTTTACTTATTTAATGCAACTAATTCTACACCATGTGATGTATAAATGCGGTGTTAAAAGAGTTAATGTTTTACTTATCTGTTTAATTAAAAAACAACATGAACGTATTTGATTTATATAGTTGTACACATATAAATATTCAAATAAGTACATAGGACCTCATCGGTTGGCTTATTCCCTAATAAGCCAAAATGGCTTATTAGGGAATAAAAAATAATTTATAGGTAAAACTTTTATATATTTGTTCGTAATGATTTAAAAGCCGACGCTAAAAAAAATTACGTTGAAAATATCTTAAAATCAACTTTAAAATCAAGTTTGAAAATTTAAATTTTGGCTTTTGCTTAGGCTTACTAGACCAACCGATGGAAGCCATAATATATATTATAAAAGTTGTACATACATTTAGGAGCGCTAATGTCTGCGTAACTATGATTAATTATCCGTATTCCGATTAATCGGTGAATGATACCCTTTCTGTCCGACAACCGTATTCTGTCTTTCACTGCCATGTCTGGAGGCAGCAGTTGAGACCCTTAATCCTTTTAAGCTGGTTGGGGACCTAGATGCAGTAAAGAGATCACTGCTTGCCAGAATTCACGAGATGTGAGGATCAAGGCGGCGTCAAGCTCAAGGAGGAGGGATGTTGTTCTTTGCTGGAATACAAGTTCTAGTTTGGTGACTATAAGTGCTGCCTCTCTTCATACTGTTCCTGTCAAGATGTTGTCGTGAAAAGCTGTTAGTTTCTCAGAAATAAATTGAAAATATATCTTTTTTTTCATCGGTTTTATAGAAATATATACGTTTGAAAAGAATTGACCAAAATACACCATCATCGCAAATTAAGGATGGGAAATCGCGGCAGCGTGCGGGTTCGCTCGGCGAGGACGCAACTCAATGCCGCACGCGCGAGTTCCCAAGGTGGCCTAGCGATCTGGTTGAAATGATCGGAGATCCGCTTTACCAAGCGAAATAACCGGAATGGACGCTAATGGCGCAATTAATCATCCTTATTAGTGATTAATTATTTACTACTAATAATAATAATTAAAGAAAATAACAATAATTAATTAAATCTAATGGTGCTAATTAATCAATTAATCACGTGAGTTCGCTAGTTAGGGACAGGGTTTCCCAAACCGCTGGGACCGCCGTTACCGTGCCCCGGTGGTAAGCACGGTTACCGTGGTAACCGTGGCAAACCGTACGAAATTCGTATAGAATTTATCAAAATTTCAAATTATTTTTTAAATTTATTTGAATTTAAGACGGTTACCGTGGTTTTTTTCTTTACCGTACCGCGTGGTTACTGGTGGTTTTGGAAACCCTGGTTAGGGATGTGAACTCCCATCCGCCCATTTTCTCTGTGCAAAGTCGCGCGATGTCGCACACTTGTCATGCAAACTTGCGATGACATCACGCACACGCCACACGTTCGTGCACTCCCCGTGCGAACTTACTAGGAATTTACACTTCCATTCTATAATAGTGGTATACTTCTGCCTATCCCTTCTTAATATGTATATCCATGTAAAACCGGAGGAAAAAAAAAGTATGCTTTCAATTTTTTCCTTAGTTTCTCCTCGGCCTTAGCTTTGTGGTAGTTTAGCTGTTAGCTCTGGTTTGTGTATTGTACCAACAGTGTTCCCTTTAAAAAACAAAGTTGTTTTGTGTTTTGTTAGGCCCTTCATAGTGCGTACCTATCGTGCGGCATTGATGCGCCACGTCGAAGATTCTCTACCACGTCGGGCCTGGACGACCCTCTGCGAAGCTCCTCGGCACTAAAGAAGGGCACACGTTCTTCGTCAGAAGCGAGGCACTCACCAGAGAAAGAAGCGTGAAGAACCCCACCGTGGAGGTTGCTGCCTCGCTCCGTTCCTCAGTGATGTGGTTTGGCCCTCCTCCCCAACCCCATCCCCAATCCAACAACCTCCACGGAAAACAAGAGCGGCGACAGCGGCAAGAAGACGGTGAAAGGGGGGAACGAGAGCAGCGTGGGAGAAGAGGAGCCTACCGGCGACCTGGGAGCACCACCGTCGGGATCGCCACCGCTCCGAGCCGATCTGCGCTGCAGCCGAGCTCGTCGCTTGATTAGCCGGCCGGTGGTTGGGTGCGGAGGCAGAAGTGAAGCGGCGATGATTGGGTACGGATGAGGTGGTGAAGAGGCGATGACCCCGACAACGGCTCTGAGGCTTGCCAAGCTACCGATGGTGCTCTCACCGGCTGCTGACCCATGCCCGCTGGTAGCCACTATTCGTCGCCGCCAAGCTCCCACGCTGCTGACCTCACCGTCTCCCACGTCGTCGACCTACATCTGAAGCTTGCTGTCTCCAGCGGCGAGTGGACAGAGAGGAGCGTGGGTCGTAGCCGTGGCCCGTGGAAATCGAGAGTGAGGTAGGGGAGCTCTTCCCACCGCTAGATCCAGTCGCCGAGCTCCCGTCGTCCCTGCGCTCCACGCTGCTGAGTTGTCGACGCGCCTGCCAAGGGAGTAGGGCCACCCGTCGGGGGAAAAGGAGAGGAGGGGGTGGTGTGCCGACGATGAGGGGACGGAGATCAGCGTGGGTCGCCGCCGTGCGCCGCGTGGTAACCGGGAGTGAGGGAGGGAATAAGGGGGAGAGAGGAGGGGGAGGGGGGATTTGATGTTGTTTTCTGGATTGTAGGGTGTTCCATGTAAATTTTGTACTTCTATACAAATAGGAAAGAATATAAGAACCGGAATAAAAAAAGTTAGGGGCTGAAATATAAAATTCAATGCCACTCTTAGAACTATTTACACTGTGAAGATCTTAAAATTGGGATCATAGCTTTAGCCTATGTGGCAGTCTTGTTCCTCTATATTTACACCATTAAACCGTGCTCAACGATTGACATTGAACTGGCTATCGAAACCGAACTAAGACTGCGGGTTCCTCGATCATCTAAACTCCTGGCACATCAATGATTGAGATCAACAGCGTACAATATCACATGCACAATTTTTGAATTAATATATAAGACTGAGTCTGGAAAATTTTTGTGCATGTTGACACATGTTGTAGGTAAACAAGACACACATGGATTAAAAAAAATATATTGGCAGATCTATGTGGAGATGGTTTGGCCTAGTTTAGTGGCATCTCGTACTCCCTTGAGACCTACTCTAGTCAAGGCACTAGTCTCTTTATATTGTTCTACTAGCTCTTGCACATCGACTGATAGAAGATGTGAATATATTGCAATAATCCAACGTACATGTCTTGAGTTTAAAAAAAAAACGTACATGTCTTGTCCTGGAAGCACTAATTATAGGAAACCTTAATAATTACATAGTTTAACGGAGCGTCTAGATCGATCTAACCATATTACCTCATTAATTTCTTTATTTTCTGAAGTAACTTCGAAGCTAATCTCTCAACCTTAGAACCCATCCGTTTGTTGCGGAGCCGATCCATGGCAGCTTCAGGGCTCCTGCATCTGTGGAATGAATGGGGCATACAGATCCTGGTCCTTGCGAGCTTCGCTCTGCAAGTGTTCCTCCTCGTCTTCGGCGGGATCCGCCGGCGCAGCTCCTCCGCCGTGCTGCGGGTGGCACTCTGGTTGGCGTACCTGCTGGCCGACTCCACGGCGATATACACTTTGGGCCACCTGTCCGTCGCCAGTGAGCCGCTGTCGTCGTCGTCGCCGTCGCCGCGGCAGCACCAGCTGGTGGCGTTCTGGGCGCCGTTCCTCCTGCTCCACCTCGGCGGCCCGGACAACATCACCGCCTACGCGCTGGAGGACAACAGCCTCTGGCTGCGCCACCTGCAGACCCTCGCCGTGCAGGTCCTGGGAGCCGCGTACGTGCTCTACAAGCACGTCGCCGGCGGCGACGGCGAGACGGCCTTGCTCCTGATGGCCTCCGTCTCCATGTTCGCCGCTGGCCTTGTCAAGTACGGCGAGAGGGTGTGGGCGCTCAGGTGCGGCAGCATGAGCAGCATCCGCGACAAGCTGGACGAGTCGGACCACATGGTCAGGCCTTACAGGTTCGTGACTGGGGGCGACGACGACGAGGAGATCCTGCTGGAAGCTCACGCCAACCTCCGTGTCTGCAAGGCCGTCTTCCTCGACATCACGCTGGAGCCGGGCATCATTGAGCCTGGATGCACCGTGAGGGTCGACCCCGGCGAGGACATATACAAGCTGCTCGAGATGGAGCTGTCGCTGATGTACGACATCCTGTACACCAAGGCGGCGGTCATCCACACATGGTACGGCCTCTGCGTCCACCTCACCTCGCTGCTCGGCACCGCCGCCGCTTTCGTCTTGTTTCAGCTCAGCATCATCAGAAACGGGGGCACGAACGGGCACAGCATGGTGGATGTGGTGATCAGCTACGTGTTGCTTGCTGGAGCATTGGTCCTGGAGGCCATGTCGCTGTGCCGGGCACTGCTGTCAAGCTGGACGTGCTCTCTCGTGCACGAGAAGGCGCGGAGCTCCTCCTTCTACAGCGGGACTCCCCCTGCTTGGCTCAAGTGGCTTCGCCGTGCCCACGTTGGGCTTCGCCGGTCTGCCCGGTCGGCGAGGAGGCGGCTGTGGCGAGGCTCCATCGGGCAGTACAACCTGTTCCACTTCTGCACCCGCGACCGGGGCGAGCTAGGGAGCAGGATGGCGACGAAGTTGGGGCTCCAGGACTGGTGGAACAGGCTGCACTGCTCCGGCAGCTTCTCGGACAGCGGCGCGGGCGCCGGCCTGTCGATGCAGGACATCAAGGAGCTGGTGTCGCGGGCGCTGCCGCTGGCGGACGTCGGCGCCCGAACCAACCTCAACTCGAGGGGCCGCATGGTCTTGGAGAGGATGGGGGTGCGTGGCGGCGACTACTTCGCTCGGTGGAGCATGGGGATCGACTTCGACGAGAGCGTCCTCCTCTGGCACATCGCCACCGACGTGTACATCCGCGAATCCATGGCTCGACGACGGCGTGGCGAACCATCATCGAAGCTTGCCGAGGCAACAATGGTGCTGTCCAACTACATGATGTTCCTGCTGGTGGCGAAACCCGACATGCTGCCTGGCCGTGCGCGCCACAACCTATACCTCGACGTCTGCAAATCTTCGGAGGGGTTGTGGCGTGATTGCGTGACTGATGAGGGCAATCCAGTGGCGATATCTCCCAGAAGCTGGAACCCATACCGCGGGCTCAAGGAATTGTTCCACCATGAAGGCCCCAATCGCTCCAGGATCCCACAGAGGGAGAAGCTTGCTGAGAAGCTGTTCATTGCGTACAAAGATATCCAGGTATTTGTTGCATGCGTCGGGCCTCAAACTTTAGCTCATCTTGTTTGAAATACAAACTTCAATTTGTCCAGAGAAATCATCTGAAACACGTCGTCTTAGTAAACTATATGTTTCATTCGCAACAAAAGAAAGAAAGGGAGATCCTATACATGAGTTTTGGATTCTCACGCTTGTTCGTATTTTTCACTCCTCTGTCTCAGGCGTTCGTTCAGCAAGGAGCAGCGCGAGATCCACTTCTCGAGCCGTTCCGTGACTCTGGCGACAAGTGTGCAGTCCTGCTGGCCAAAGAGCTTCTCGACTTGGGCAGGGACGAGGACGACACGCTGGAGCTCATTTTCGGAGTGTGGGTGGAGATGATGCTGTACGCCGCGGACCACTGCGCCCGGGATTCCCATGCCAGGCAGCTCAGCAACGGCGGCGAGTTCATCACCATCGTGTGGCTTCTCGTTCACCACCGAATGTACATCGCACGATACAACAAGTTCATCAACATGTTGAACGGTAGGCACCCCGGATCCAACAATCTAAATGTGTAAATCCCAATGCACTGCATCAGCTGGGAATACCGTGGAGTTATCTGTAGTTACCGGGATTCATAATGGCGCCTCATACTAACAAGACTAACTATTTCTTTCTATGTATTTTAATATTGGGGATTGCTAAATGGCATTTGACAGAAAATCGAGAGGATTTCTTGTAGATTTCGAACCACCCGATTTACTTGAAGATTCGTGCGTCCAACTCCCTCTTCTCCATCTCCGGCAAAGCTCCGACAACCGGCAACAGCCCAATGAATGGAAGTGGAGGGTCCTAGGGTAGGGTATAGGGTGGGGAGGGGGAAGAAGGTGGAGATCGTCGGACTTAGAGGGATGGTTGTGGGAGGCAGCGGCCTGACGGTGAGTGGTGGACACGGGCGAACAGCAAGGCACCGGCGTTGGCAACGGGGCAAAGCGGAGAGAGTACTTGGGAGGTAGCGCCCAGTAGTAGGGAGCCGCCGAAGCCGAGAAGACGGTGGAGCAAAGGCCCGCTGCTGCGTTGAGGAGGGGAGGAGCCTGGCCTTGCGGGGGGGAGGGTCATTGGCGCCTTCTGGCAAGAAAACGTTGTGTCAGGAAGAATACGAAGATGGGGGAAGATGATAAGGTGGAAACACTATAGTAACACGAATCTTGAAGCAACTAGGACCGTCCAAAAGTGATTGACATGAGGAAGGTTTTTTTTACAAATGTTATATAGACAGTCCCTTTCATATTTACAATCTGAGTTTGGCACCATAGCACGCTACAAGGGTTCATAATAGTTTCCGCTGAAATGTCGGTGTAGGACCGTTGTTACAATTTCACATGGGGAAAGCATGACTATCCAGAAGCCGAACAGACCCGCTAACCTCCACGAGAATTCATTTCGTAGTGACCTCTGAGCTAGCTCATTTTCTATAAATCTCCAACTACTGAATCGTCTCAAGACAGGGTGAGAAGTAAGGCGGCTGTGTTTGAACTGCGAGATGGGATCGAGGAGACTGCAATCTCTCACCCGCGAGGAGGAAGTACGGACAGCAGCGCTAGCCGATGACAATTGCTACTGCAATCGACCTACTGCACAAGCTGAACTGCAATCGCTACTGCATAACCTTCAGAACCTGCATCTACAACCGGATGAGCTGGATGTGAGATCATTCGTTACTTCAACTGGGATTACAACAATGGCAGCTTATAGACTCATCACTTACCACGGAATGGCCTGGCAACCAGCTAAATATATCTGGCTCCAAGCTGTGCCAAAAACTTGCAAATTTTCCTATGGCTGGCTTTTCGCGATAGGCTCAATACAAACGTGAACCGAGTGCATAAGCATTGGTCTTCCGATCCACATTGTGAACTCTTCCCTGCAACAGAAACAGCCGATCACATAATACTACGATGCAAAGGGGTAGACGATGTTTGGCAGAAGCTACATCTCTATGACCAAGCTCTATTCAGTACCAACATTCTAAATTTTGTGGAGAAAATCGTCGAGATGTCCCCGCCTCACCTATAGCCTGGCTGGCCTATATGCTTCGCAGCCTGTGCTTATGCTCTATGGAAAGCGCGCAACCGAGTTGTATTTCGACAGGAGACTGCTACCGCTGCATACCTCCTCAATGAGATCAAGGACAACCTCAACCTGTGGACACATCGCCTCAAGCACAGCAACCGCACACACATTACCAACTGGCTGATCACACACATTACATATTTATCATGTAAATATGTAATCTTCTTCCTCTTTTCTTCTTCTTCCTTACTTTCTTTTCAGGTTTCTCTTTCTCTCTCTTTTTCCTCTTTTTATTGTATTTCATTCTCATTGTTTGTTCGTTCTCCTCTTTTTCTCCTTCCTCCATTTTATCCCCTTCCACCCTGCTGTACTTTGACACACCATTAACATAATGGATATAAGGTAGAGCCTCTCTACCTTTTTGCGTCAAAAAAAAAACCAATTGCCGTAAATTAGAATGCAGATCTTGCGTTTGCTCGGTAGGAGTGATTGACGAGGTGCATCTTGGTGAGCTGAGCAGGAGTTACAGGGAATTTTCAAAAGTGGCTATCAGTGAGTTACAGGGAATTTTCAAAAGAGGCCATCAATTTTCAAGCCAGTTCACTAGGGTTTTTTTTTTTGAAATGCGCAAAGGATATGCACTTGTGTATGCAATCGATGGCTATTGATCATGTATTTGACTATAATCTGAATAGAAGATTTTCTTTTTGAATAAAGAAGCACCCCATTTTAGAACATTAAAAAAATGTAGTTTCTGAAAAAACTTTGAGAAATGTAGTTTCTAATAAAAAACCACGTTGAAAAACATATTTTCCCACTACCGGTGCTCTAATTGTAGACTTAGGCACGTCCCGCACGTAAAACAGTATAATCAATTAGCACAAGATTAATTAAGTATGCATTAGCTAAAATAAAATTTTAAAATGGATTAATAATTTAAAAGCCAGTTCTATAAAAAATAAATTTCAATGAAAAACTTTTAAATTAAATTTTGGCAGCGAGTGATTCCACGTAAGACAAACGATAGGGGCTCGAGTATTGGGCTAGGCCATCAGCCCATGTTCATAAGGTCCAACAAGCGAACCCAACGACGCGTGAACGCATCCATCGCTGATCCTCGACACCCCTCTTGTCTTCTCTCTCTTTTCGAGTGATCCTCGTGATTGTAAAAAGCTAGCTGATGTTATAGCTTCGATTGGTTGTAGCAGTCCATTAAATACCGAGCTCAACTCAGCTGGGTCGGTACATCTCCGGGTGTTGAGGCTTGGTTACAGGCGATTATGCCGCATCTATGGGTTAATGGAAACTGAAGTTTGCCTCTCAAAAAAAAAAGTGGCAATTTCAGCCCGGGGTTGTTTTGGCGGGCGAATCCCGCAATCTGTATTTCAGAATTCAGGAACCCGCGCGCGCGGCCGCCTTCTCAATTCCCGTCCGTCCGATTCACCCCACCCGCGCGGCCGCGCCCCATCTCCACCGTCGATTCGCCCTAACCGCGACCACCGAGCGCCGCCTCGCTCGCTCACTCGTCCTCCGGACCTCCGCTTCCTCCCCATCTTCCCGCCGGCAGCCGCCGCTGCCGTTTCCCCCCTCCGCCTTCCCAGGCAGCCGGAGGAGCGAGATGGCGATGCAGCCCAAGATCAGCGCGTTCTTCAAGCGTCAGGCTCCCGGGCCCGATAGGAGCAGGTTCTTCTTCCTCGCCCCCTCTCTTCCAAGCTGTTCGTTGTAATGTCCCGACACCAAATCTTGCCGGGTTCCACTCTAGCGGTGAATATCTGCAATATGCCACCAATTAGCGCGAATTAAACTCACTCGATGCCTCGAGTTGGAAAATTTTGGCTCTGGATTCAGCTCTCGTTAATTCCCAAACACACTATCCGAAACTTCCTTTTCGTGGATCAGATTTGATGATGGACTGATCCATCTCTGTGGATTTGCGCAGTGGCGGTGACACGCATAGGGGAGGATCCGACGTGACGGAGGCGAAGAGGCCCAAGAGCTGTGCGGATGGCAAGGTCCTCAACAAGAAGAGGAACTACGCACAGTTCCACCTGGAGCTTGGGCAGCCCGATTTTCTCCTCCACATGTGCTCGGTTTGCGGCATGATGTACGCCCGCGGGAACGACGAGGATGAGAAGGCTCACAAGGCATACCACAAGAGTTACTTCGAGGGCGTCCCGTTCAAGGTGTTACACCTGATGTATATTTGTGAATTTCACTCTTCTGTTCCATTCTGTGTTATAAATTTCTGTGAAGAGTTTCTGACAAATGTTTGAGTTGCAGGGTTGGCGCAATGAAACCGTGGTCGCGAGGTCTGAAGGTGGGGATCGGATAATTCTTGTGACCGACGAAAATTCATGTGCACGGAACAGCAAGGTATTTTGCCTGAATTACTAACTGTATTTCCTCGACAGTTGAAAGAAATCACTAGTTGTATACTGTAGAATATGTGCCTTTACTAACTGCGAAGTTTCTGATCCAATTTTGGTACCACTTTACATTTACGACAAGTTCAGAAGCAGATTGCAGACATTTTATGATTATGTAATGTCATGTGAAAATGTCAGGTCCAGGAGGTGATCAAAGTGGTACAGAAGGAGCTGGGGTTTGGTGAAGGTCAGCTCCTTCACAAGCTTTGTAAGGTAACATCATGCTCTTAGTTCAAATATGACAACATCTATGCAAATATATTCATTCTAATGGGTAAAACCTCATTTGCGTTGCATAGGTATATTTGTTCATATCTAGTCAAAGGATAGTGGGCTGCCTTGTTGTGGAACCAATCAAAATAGCACATAAAGTGATTCCAGCCTCCACAGAGGAAAACTGCAGTGATCTGCCTGTTGAAAAAATTGAACCAGTCAAAACAAACCATACATTAGAGTTCGGGAAAATCAGTTTTAAGAGGGAAGTCCTAAAACGGCACGATCATTCAGACAAGAACAAAGAAGAGTACCGAGATCCCGGTGCTATAATATGTGAAAAGGAAGCTGTTCCTGCACATTGCGGATTTCGAGCTATTTGGGTTGTACCGTCACGCAGAAGAAAGCGAATAGGGTCACAACTGATGGATGCTGCTAGGTAAGTTCTAAATTTGATGCGCATTCTCACTTGCTTTGCTTCACTTAGCATCTTTCTTATTCGCTGCATTCCTGAAATGCCCGTCTTGAACGGTTGATAGCACAAATTGTTTTTTTTTTTTGTTTTGTGGGTGGGGGGGGGGGGGGGGGGGGGATACGCAAAAGCTTGCGCATCATTGCATCAAGAGAAGGATATGCATTGTTCTTTGTAATAACGATGTATAGATCCATCATAGCACGCATTGTCAATTTGGACAAACTCCAAGCTTTTGACCAGACTATAGGACTAATGAAACTATTTGTTAACTGACATCACACTGCAAATATCACTGATTTATTTGTCTGTCGAGTTCTCTTCTGTGCTCTGCAAGCATTTCCAAGAGTTTGAGCTTAGCTTATCTTGCTAAGGCATTCCATTCGTCTTCTGCAGGAAAAGCTTCCTCGAAGGCGAGACTTTGTGCATCTCACAGTGCGCTTTCTCACCGCCTACTTCTTCCGGGAAGGCGCTGGCACGCAGATATTGCAAGACCAGCGCATTCTTAGTCTACAAGGACCAAGATGCATAGGAGATGCTGCAGAAGATGTCACATATCTGAAACTTCCCATTGTAAAAATTGCTTTGCTGGGATATATGTGAAACATAAACAGGCTTGTTCTGCTTTTAGTGTAAGTTTAAGCACCAGAAGCAGTGCGTTCATTTTTGCCGGATCACTATATATTGACACTTTGGATTTCCTGATCAGCAACATTTTCTTCATATCATTTCACATTCGTAGCTTGTAATCTTCCTTGGGGAAGATGAGATCTTTATTAGTCCTTGGGAGCTATTAACAGGCAGAGTTATCTTCTAGTGCTAACCTCTGTCTTTTAATACTCTCAAAACCCAAGAAAAACACAGGGGAGACAGTTACAACTCGCTGCAATCATATGGGAACATGTCACAAGTTTGGTCTATATATACAGCAGACCGATGATACAATGTAGTGGTAACTATTAGTCAGAATCAACAATGGGCGACACTGATGCTTGAGCGCCAGAATAATACATCTTTTAGTGTTTTCTCCTCGTCAATGGACCATGGATGGCTGCATTTGAGTACTCATCAACCATTGATTGTGTAAGCGATGGACGCAAAGATCTTAGCGCGGCCTGGAAGTGAATATCATCACATACAAAACGTTCTGACCTCAGACTTTCTCTCAGGGCAGCCATTCCCGCCTCCCTGCACAGGCCTTCAAGATCTGCGCCGGTGAAAAGCTCGGTATGCTCTGCTACCCTCCAAAGATCCACATCATCTCCTAATGGCATTTTGCGTGTATGGATGCGTAGTATTTCATATCGACCTTCCGCATCTGGTGGTGGAACATACAAAACCTGCAGTTAAAATGAAAAAAAGAACATGATTATTGTTTGCTATGTGTGAGTGTGAGTGAGTGAGGGTGAGGGAGAGGGAGAGGGAGATCGGGATACCATATCAAAACGCCCTGGGCGCAGAAGAGCAGCATCAATTGCATTTGGGCGATTAGTAGCAGCCAATACAATAATTCCCTACATTAAAAATTGCAGGACACTGTTTTAGTAAAAAGAAAGGGCATATATGAGATATGACAAGGAGAGTCCCATTTGAATGCCATCGGCAAGCTAAATATGTAAGGTACCGTAGCCAGTTCTAAGCCATCCATTTCCGTCAATAGTGTTGATAAGAGTCTTTCACCAACTGTGGCATTGCCACTAGAGTTCGCGCTGGGACCAGTTCTGAACGATCATAAAGTCCAATATTAGCTAATTCATCATGACAATTGGAATTCACTAGTCAGATGTGGAAATTAGATCTACATGTGCAGAAGCAAAGTTCTCATAAATTGATTCTACTAACATGAAAAGAACATTTGGGGAACCATGCGCATTCTTATGATGATTGTACAAAATCATTCTTATGAAAAGATGCAATCGTAGAAGATAGCCTAAAACAGTTCATGCACATTCTTATGATGATTGTACAAAATAATATTTACCAATATCATGCATCACTTATCATAGATCTCACTAGTACATGCCACAGGAGAACAAGAGACAAGATATAGATGTGCACCTTTTAGGGGCAATTGCATCAGCCTCATCAAAAAATATAATGCTTGGAGAAGCAAGACGCGCCATCTGGAATGTACGTCGCAACAAAGCTTCACCTTCACCAACATACTTGGAGTATAACTCAGCACCACTGTTTGAAAATGCATAAGAAATTCAGAACAGCATAGAAGACTGTATACTGAACTCAAAATGATTCGATTAGCGTGTTCTAGCTATATTATTTGGATTTCAGCCTTCAGCGTACAGGAAAACGATTCAAGCAGCAGAATTTGAACAAATTATGCCAGCTTGGTCTTAACAGTACATGAAATAAACATGTTAAGTTCTTCTGCTTCCTCTAATCACTCTCTTTCAGTATATCTGAGATTAAGTGATGTTTATTGAATTTATTACAATATAAGCATCACATCAGAAAATATTATGCAATTCACAGGCTTCTTTTGGCATGTTGGAAGGATGAAATGAAAAAAAGAGAACAATTTTTATGCAGCAAACCTTAATGAAAAGAAAGAAGCTTGGGCAGCATGAGCAGCAGCCTTCGCAAGGGTAGTTTTTGAACACCCTGGTGGACCATGCAATAGCACCCCACGGATAGGTGATATTCCAAGTCTATCAAATGAAGCAGCATGCTTGATGGGCCATTCAACAGCTTGCTGAAGTTTTTTCTGAAGCATAGCAACAATCACCATTAAAAGAGGTTTGATTAAAGAAATCCTAAAATGAGGTATATTTTACCTTAATATCTTTCAAACCTCCTATATCATCCCATGAAACAGCTGGAATTTCTTTAGTTACCCCTCTTGTCACACTATTTTTGGCCACAGATTTAGCAGACTCCCAATCCTCCATGATTAGCGTTAGCACATTCTCACTCTCTGATGAGCTTGACAATCTACTATAAGCACGTCTTGCAGCTTCTCGACATAAAGCTTGTAAATCAGCTCCAACATAACCATTGCAGGACGCAGCAACAGATTGAAGATCAACACATTCACCAAGACGTAGATTCTTGGTATAAAGCTAAAAAATAATATGGTCTATAAGATTAAACTTCATATAAGAAATCATCATGAACATAAGTTAACCACATCCAAAAAATGCAGAGCTTTCTATGTTACTCCCTCCGTTTCATATTATAAGTCGTTTGACTTTTTTCCTTAGTTAAACTTCTTTAAGTTTGACCAAGTTGGTAGCAAAGTAAAGTGACATTTTCAATATAAAATAAAAATTGTATCGAAATATATTCAATATTAAATCTAATGAAACTAATTTGGTATCGTAGATGTTACTAATTTTTTCTATAAACTTGGTCAAATCTAAAGAATTTTGACTACGAAAAAAATCAAACGACTTATAATATGAAACGGAGGGAGTACATCATAAAAGGTTTCTGAGTAAGACCAATTTATCAAACAACATTCTTTTACTATTTTTGAGGGGAAAACAACATTCTTGTATGATACCTTAAGAATCTCGAACCTTTCTTCTGCTGTAGGAACAGTAACCTCTATCTCTGAGTCAAAACGCCCAGGCCTTCGCAGTGCTGGCTCAATAGCATCCACCCTAAGGAAAGCAAGTTGTGTTTTCATTCAAGAGAAAAACACGAGGTTCATAACCAGAATAACTAAAGGGAAACTTAAGCGCACTTAGTGGAATATGCTTCCGTATCAACAGAGAAACTTCCTAACATGAACTTAAAATGTTAAGCTATTTGCTAAGATCACAAATCACGCAACTGACATTCCTGACCTGGTAGCAGATGCAACAACAACTAGGTGGGGAAGCAGCTTTGACGACTTCCCGTCCATCAGAGTCAACAGCTGACCAACAATGCGGGACCCTTGCTCTCTCCTGTGAAAATACATTAATAATAACTTCTTGGCAAATATAAAATTTGTAGGTAATATAACAAACTTGCCTACTGCCACGCGGTGGACATATGTCATCAAGTTCATCAATGAATATCACGGCTGGTCTACCCTGTGATGCCTGGGAATATGCTTCAGTAAAAGCCTCTCGCATGAACTTCTCCCCCTCTCCAGCGTGGGATTTATGCACAGAAATTGAACTGTAAACATTTGTACATTATGTAAATTAAGTGCCAAAGAAAAACGGAGTCTTTCAAGGTTAACCAATTCGAGTTAAGTCATTACTCAATCACTGTGAGGTGGGCATTACATTCTCGAACAACAGCTCGGACCATACTTTTCTGACAGAATAACAAGCAGTAAACCATTCAGCACTTGCAAATTGCGATACCAGTAGCAAAATCCACAGCAAGATAAAGCAAACTCTACAAGAACCTAGCCTAAGCAACGCATTGGTCATAAATTGCACCGGATTAAAGGCATGAACACTGAAACGCAGTACCTTTCCGGTGCCAGAGGGGCCGTGGAGAAGCAATCCTCTGGGAAACTGCACCAATGCAAGATCATTTCAAAAACGGATTGCTATTTACAAGCAGGTGCACTGGATGATAAGGACGAAAAGGGGATATGCGACAATACATTGAGGCCGAGCACGCGAGCCTCCCGTGCGTAGAGGACAGGATACATCACGAGCTCCCGGAGAGCCTCGAGGGCCGCGCGGTTCCCAGCGATGACCTCCTCGGCGCGGCACCGTTCCGTCCGCTCGCCGTCCCCATCACCTCCGCCGCCGCCGCCGCCGCGGCGGTCTTTGCTCTCCCTGCCCCTAACCTCTTCCATTTGCCTCGTCCGCTTCTGCCCAAAGGGGAGGCCGCCGAGCTCGAATCGTTCCGGCGGAACGCCAGTGAGCAGGACGAGGTGGACTTCGAGTAGTTCCGGCGAAACGCCGGTGAGCAGGACGGTGGCGGGGCAAGGCACGGCGACGGAGGGAGACGGCGAATCACCAGGGCTTTGTGAGGGAAGGAGGCTGATAAACCCTAGCATTTCCGGCCCATTCAAACGACAGATTCGACGCGGGTTGCTTGTGAATGGGCCGGGCCAGCCCGAAACTAATTGGGCCTGGAAGAAATAATTCCAGAACAAATAGTATAGCATCCATGTGGTTTTTAGAAGGGAAAAATACACCGAAGGTCCCTAACCTTGTCAGCGAGTTACAAAATCGTCCCCCAACCGCAAAACCAGATATCGGAGGTCCCTCAACTAACGAAACCGTTCGCTTGAGATCCTCTGGTAGTTTTGGACCCGGTTTTGTCTGTCGTGGCGGGTGAGTCAGCGTGGGCCACACGTGGGTCCCACGTGTCAGGTGTTCACCTCACCCTATCTCTTTCCCCTTTCTCTTTCCTTCCTCGTCTCTCTCTCTAGCGGATGGGGAGCGGCGGTGGCGGCAGGCAAGGGCGACGACGAGGAGGACGAGCGCGAGCACGGCGCCGCCGCCTTAGATTCGTCGTAGCCTCTCCGCCATCGGCGAGGTCGTCGGCCGCCGCCGCCACCAGCCTCCCTGTCGTCCAGCCGCCGACGCCGTTGTTACCGCGTTGGGAGGAGCGGGTGCGGGGCACGCCGATGACCGATGGCCGGCGAATAGGGACCGGCGGTCGAGAGCGCCGTGCGCACGCTGCACGCCATGGCGAGGCACTCGGCGACGCCGGCGGTGCTGCAGGAGGCGCAGGTCGGCGCCTCCGGCAAGCGGACGAGGGCGAGGGCGAGGTGGCCCGCCTGCCGCCACCGCCGCTCCTGCTGCTCCAGCTCCCAGCAACGGCGGCGCTTGGTGCCTGTCCCTGCCTCCAGCTGCTCCAGCTCCTGTCGGCGGCGGCGCTTGCACGGCTATGGTAGTGGCTACTCCGACCATGTGCTGTCCTCGGTTGGCCGCGCCGCCACCATGTTCGAGCCCGCCCCGCTGCAACTTGGTGTGCTGGTGGCGGTGTGCCACCAGCACACCACCGACGTCGTCGTTGCCGCAGTTTGGAAGGGCTTCCCCTTGGAGTACTCCCTTAAGCCGACCGCCGAGTCGCCCGTCGTGGCCTCAGCCCAGAGCGAAGAGGGCGGGGAGGCCACCGCCGCCGCTGCCTTGCTCCCCTGCTCCCGCTTCCGCCTTGCTCCCCGCCGTTGCCGCCTTGCTCCCCCGCCGACACAGACAAGAGTGAGAGAGAGAGGAGGAAGGGAGAGACGAGGGGGGAGAGGGATGAGGCTGATGTGGCCGGCTGACATGTGGGGCCCACGTGGGTCCCACACTGACTCAGCCGCCACGTCGGACAAAACCGGGTTGAAAACCACCGAGGGACCTCAGGTGTTCGGTTTTGTAAAATTAGGGACCTCGGGTGTCTGCTATTACGGTTTAACGATGTTTTTTTATCTCGGTGACAAGTTCAGGGACCTCCGGTGTACTTCTCCCTTTTTAGAACCCACAAGGGAAAAGTACACCGTAGGTCCCACTTGTCATCGAGTTACAAAAACGTCCCCCAACCGCAAAACCAGATACCGAAGGTCCCTCAACTAACAAAACCGTTCACTTGAGGTCCCTCGGTGGTTTTCAACCCGGTTTTGTCCGACGTGGCGGCTGAGTCAGCGTGGGACCCACGTGGGCCCCACATGTCAGCCGGCCACGTTAGCCTTCTCTCTTTTCCTCTCTTCTCTCTCTCTCCGAGGCTGCTGAGGCCGGCAAAGCTGAGGAGGAGGGCGTCGGTGACCGGCGGCCGGCGACGCGGTAGCGGGGGTGGGGCGGCGCGCGGCGGCCGGGAGAGGCGCGGCGCGTGGACGGCCGGGGGCGGAGCGAGCGATGCGGCGGCGGCGGCCCGGGCACAGGCGGGCGACGCGGTGGCGGGCCCGGACGAGGAGGAGGAAGAGGGCGGCGAGCGCCACCGCCGGCCGGTGAGATGCGCCGCGCGGAAGGAGGACACGGTGCCTCCCCCGGCCGCCCGCGCGCCGCCCGCCGGTCGCTGCCGCCTTGCTCCCTTGCTCCCGCTGCCGCTGCCGCCTTGCTACCCCGGCCGCCCACGCGCCGTCCCACCCCCACCGCCCGCGCGCCGCCCCTTCCACGGCCGCCCGCGCACTGCCCCACCCCCGCTACCGCGTCACCGATCGCCGGCCGCCGGCCGCCGCCGCCTTGCTCCCCTGCTCCCGCTGCCGCTGCCGCTGCCGCCTTGCTCCCCCGGCCGCCCGCGCGCCGCCCCACCCCCACCACCCGCGTGCCGCCCCACCCCCGCCGCCGCGTCGCCGGTCGCCGGTCGCCGCCGCCTTGCTCCCCTGCTCCCGCCACCGTGTCGTCGGCCGTCGGTCACCGACGCCCTCCTCCTCAGCATTGCCGGCCTCAGCAGCCTCGGAGAGAGAGAGAGAGATGAGATGAGACAGAAGAGAGGAAAAGAGAGAAGGCTGACGTGGCCGGCTGACATGTGGGGCCCACGTGGGTCCCACGCTGACTCAGCCGCCACGTCGGACAAAACCGGGTTGAAAACCACCGAGGGACCTCAAGCGAACGGTTTTGTTAGTTGAGGGACCTTCGGTATCTGGTTTTGCGGTTGGGGGATGATTTTGTAACTCGATGACAAGTTGAGGGACCTCCGGTGTACTTTTCCCAACACACAAACACAGTGTTGAGACATTAAGTCACGAATAAATTGGAGATGGATAAAGAAATAAATTTTCCCCAGCTATACTAAAGACGAGTTGAACTCGAGATATTTTCACTGATATTCAATGCCATATATCTGTATAAATATGTTTCATGCATGGTTATAGGATTGGAGCGGCTTATACAGGGTATATTTGGTATAGCTCCAGCTTCAACTTCTCTCTTGGAGTTAGAGCTCAGTCAAACGGTTTTAGCTCCATCTAAAATGAGAGTTGAGCTGAGTGGAGCTCTCTTATAAAATGAACTAGAGAGGTAGAGCTGGATTTAGGCAGCTCCTCAACTCCACTCCAGACCCAACTTCTGAAGTTAAATTTAGGAGTTAAAACTCTAG
Source organism: Oryza punctata (assembly GCA_000573905.2). Classification (NCBI taxonomy): domain Eukaryota; kingdom Viridiplantae; phylum Streptophyta; class Magnoliopsida; order Poales; family Poaceae; genus Oryza; species Oryza punctata. Next base: position 23,186,431 of record CM002491.2, on the reverse strand, counting down.
TGCTCTACCAAACAAGCCTATAGTCTCCGCGGACACATATGAAGCTACAAGTATAGTTTAAAGGATGCACGCGAAGTTACTACAATACCTCCAGAAAGTTGGGAACCCTAGTTGTGTACTCGTACACTTAAATGGTCCCCAACTACTAGCGTTAGCTTGCAGGAGTGGTTGGAATGATCCTCGCCGCATCTTCCTCAAGAATATTCCCTCTCGATAGCGTAACCGTCAAGTCTCCTTCTCCCCTGTCAAATAGCATTTTCCTCCCGCAACATGCTCGAACACTATTCACCCAGCTGACAAGCCTTCACGTCTGATGATCCAGTTATCTCCTATTCATTATCATAAAGACTCAATAAGTATTAAGAGCGATACTCCGGTACTCTCTACTTATTTACTAATACAATGATTACGAATAACTTTGTCATTTATGTTTTTCCCGGCTAGACCAATATGTGGTTATCCATTATGTTGGCATTGCTCATATTCCATCTAAAAGCCAAAAAAGAAGGGGAAAAAGTTCAGTCACTGCTAAATAACAATTATACCCCTATTTTTTGGGACAATAATGCCCCTCCACATTTCTATTACCACTAACTAGGATGGTAGTATAAAGCAATCTGAATCCTTCGATCAAATGAGATCAACGGTTCATATTGTTTTCTACTACCAGTAGAGAGCACCGGAGTGAAAGCATACAATGTAAGTACTAGAAAGTATGTTTCGGTCGAATATGGGGGTGCGGTGCTTAGCCAATACTACACACATGATATCTGAAGTTGCCATAACTCATATGCACAGTAATGAGTAATCCATCGGTACTACAATGTCGAGTATCTTATTATCTCTTCCTCTTGAAAAAAAACCTTTAATTGCATCAATGTAATCTAGTTGTGAGACACCTTATTCTTCACGCAATGTATCCAAAATTACTTTATTTTTTTAATCCATGAATTCTAGATTAATACTCATCTATTCCAAAAAAGCCTAATCCTTAGAATGTATCTCGAGTATGTTCATATTTTTTTTAAATGAAGTGGGTATATTGGAGTATAGACGGTAAAACGGGCGGCCCGGCCCGGCACGATCAGGCTCGAGCCGAGATCAGTCAGGCCGGCACAACCCGATTTAACTATCGGGCCATGTCGTGCCAGTTCACGGGCTGCACCAATGGCCCAGGCACGACCCAATAGTTATTGGGCCGTGCCGGACCGGCCCGAAGGCACATAAGTCCATCATGCTTCTCCATATAATAAGTCTATTTCTCTCCCTTATCACTTTGGGCCGTCTGTTATATGACTGAAATAAGTCTATTTTGCATCCCTTTTCTCTTTGAGCCATACCTTACATGGCTGAACTAAGTCTATTTAAGATCCCTAAACTATTTTTCTTCACTGCTCATTGGATCATGCCGGGCCGGGCCGGCCCACGTGCCAAGGCATAGGCCCAGGCACGGTCCAACTATCGAGCTATGCCGGCACGGGCCCCGACACCAGTCGAGCTGTATCGTGCTTGGGCCGGGCCTTCGGGCCTCGGGCTTTATGGCCACCTATATATCGGAGTACCCATTACATTCGTCCCTACCGGAATTCTCATAAGTGATAAACACTGTCACTGGTAGTTGGCCGGCGAGGCTGTAAAACCCACTGCCACCAGTTCACCATTCACTCACCTATACGTGGCCAAATGGGCCGTGCCAAGCCGGGCCGGCCCGAGCACGGTAGTACTGTGCACGGCCCAGGCCCGGCATGGCACGACGGCCTGTGGGCCGTGCCGGCACAGCCCGTTAACCTGTGCCGTGCTTGGGCCGACGCCTGAGCCCGTGGGCCGGCACGACACGGCACGGCCCCGGCTCCGAGTGGGAGGTGCCAAGCGCGAGGCCGCGAGCGGCTAGCCGGCGCGTGCCGCGTGGCAAGCATACGGCGGGAGCGGGAGCGGGAGGGTGGCTGGAGCGCCCGAGCGCCAGCCGGCGCGTGCCGCGTGGCGGCGCGGTGGTGGGGAGCGTACGGCGGTCGGCGGGTGAATCGAAGAGCGCCACATGTCCCACAACGGCTAGTTCAACGGTTATTTTTGAGAAGTAGCCGTTGGAGCGCGAAAAAAATCGAGAAAAATACCAAAAAAATCCGAAAAAATATGAAATTTCATTGTATAAATAGGGCACCCACTCCCATCATTCTAAATCATCCAAACCTTCCATTTTGTGTGCTTTTTTGTGTGGTAGTTCGATTTTTTGATTTAGACAAAATTTGAGCAAATTTTGTCTAAAATCAAAAATAGTTTGTGACTCAAAAATAGTGGATACCAGAGGTGTATAGCCAAGGTGGTAAGATAAAATTACGTAATATATTCATATTTATGTATTATTCAGAATATTTTATGTTTATGTGCATAAATATTCTGAAGTTTGTTTATGTTTTTTTTCACATTTCAGAATGGACGATCCGAATCTTCCGTCGTTCACATTAGGTGATTTCGACCCTAATTACCTGTCGGGGTCATTCCCAACTGGTGAGTATGATATCACCGAATCGACTCCAACTCCACCAGTTGTGGACGAGGTACCGGTGGGTTCAAAAGGATCCGGCACTGTGAGCGGGAGTGCATCGACGAACACCGGCTTAAAGAGATCAAGAACTTCCGGCGTTTGGCAACATTTTGATGAGGCGGCCATGAAAGGCCCTGACGAAACGCAGGTAATATTCGCGAGATCTAGAATATGCAAAAATAAGTTATCTGCAAAATCAAGTGGTGGAACAGGACACTTGAAATGACATGCTGAGGCTTGTGCAAAGAAGCAAGGAATCCAACTACGACAGCAGCAACTTATACTAAATCCTGATGGTATGGTACGTACATGGGAGTACGATCCTATGGTAGCTCGAGAATCTCTTGTCCGTTTAATTGCTAGACAAGATTTACCTTTGAACTTTGGTGAGAGTGCTGCATTTGAAAATTACATCAAAACTTCTCATAATCCTAGGTTTCAAGCTGTTAGTAGACAAACCACAACGCGTGATTTGGAAAAATTACTATGACAAAGGTTGTGAATCACTGAAGGAATTATTTAGTACATGCACCTTTTCTATTAGTGTCACCTCAGACATCTGGAGTAGTAGGGCTAAAGAGGATTACCTTAGTGTAGTTGTACATTTCATTAATGATGACTGGCAAATGCAAAAAAGAGTTCTTGGCCTAAGGTTAATTGATGTTGCACATACTGGTGAAAATATAGCAGAGAGAATTCGAGAGGTTATTAATGAGTATCCTTACAGATAAAATCTTTGCTGTAACAATGGATAATGCATCTGCTAATTCTAGGGCCATGGCAATTCTGCAACCATTACTTTGTGCTTATGCTAAATCATTTCTTCTACATTAGCATTGTGCATGCCATATTATTAATCTAATTGTTAAAAGTGGTTTTAAGAGAGTGAATGTACACATCGACGCCGTTCTTCAAGCAATCACGTGGTTAACTGGTTCTAACCCACGGATTGCACAATGGAGAAGGTATTGTCGTGCATCGGATATGTGCCCATGTAAGTTTATGACCGATGCGGAACATCGGTGGAATGCCACTTATTATATGTTAAAGGTTGTCATACCTTACAAGGAATTACTTACTGTTTTTCTTCAAACACGTAATGGCCCAAGAAATAGTGACGGCCAGCCAATGACTGACCATACTTGGCACGTTGTCGAAAAGTTCTATCAATTTCTTGAAACGTTTCATGATTGTACTCTTCTTTTATCTCAAGTATATTATCCAACAGCTAATTTAATTTTGCATAATATTCTTGAAATTACCACTTTATTCAAAGACTATGAAAATGATGAACTTTTAATGCCCGTAGTCTTTAGTATGAAACAAAAATATCTTAAATATTGGAAAAACATCCCCATGTTGTATGCTTTTGCATTTATTCTTGATCCTAGGGGAAAATTATGGGGATTCCTCAGTATTATATCACTTATTGGAGATACTATCAATGTTGACTATTCTACCTATTATTCTGATGTTAAAACTAAATTATATGAGGTATTTGGAAAGTACGAATTAAAGTTTCAGGGAGTTCGCTTGCAAAGACCTCCACCAGCCCCTGTAGCAGGTAAGAAAAAAATTACAGTGGAGCAGGATTTGGGGTGGCTCATCTTCTAGCCATGGTGGTGGTAGCAGTTCGTCAGCAGCAAGTGGTGACGCTAGATCGCATGGTCCCACTGAAGAGTTGTCCAACTATTTGGATAGCGATGCCATCAGGCATGAATCATCAGACATCAACGTACTCGGGTGGTGGAATGATCACAAGATGTCATATCCTGTACTTTCAAAATTAGCACATGATGTATTGACGGTGCCCTCTCTTCGGTATCCTCCGAATCGGCCTTCAGTCTATGCGGAAGAATTATCGAGGATAGGAGAACAAGTCTAAGCAGCGATCACGTAGAAATGCTACTAAGCATCAAAGACTTGGAGCTAGCTGCAGAACATGCCCAATACACTGCTGACAACCAAGAATTGGTCGCTCAGTTCGAAAACCATTATTTCGATGACGACCAACCAGAGTAGCTACTTTGTTTTTTTAAGTAAAGTAGGTATAATTGCTTATTTGACCCCGTTTTGAAGTCTAACTACCAATTTGACCCTACTTTTTTTATTTTGCTTATTTGACCCTACTTTTCAAAAATGAACTTCCCATCTGACCCTGTTTCCATTATGCCGTTAAGGTTTGATTTAAAAAAGAAAGAAAGAAATGTAATTAAAAATTGTAATACCAAAACTACCCCCCAGAAAACCCTATCCATCCCTAACCCTATCCACACATCTCTCTCTCTCGTGCCGATGGTGGCGCTCGGTGTCGGTGATGGCGGCGGTGCGCGGTGGAGCTACGGTGGCGGCAGCGGCGGGAAGCGCGCGGAGGGGATCCGCGCCGGCGCCCGCTCGTGGAGGTTGGGGGCCGCGACGACGGGATGCGCGCGGGGGGGTTCTGCGCCGGTGCCCGCTGGTGAAGGGAAGGAGCAGCGGCGGAGGGAAGCGGACAGAGGGATCCGCGCCGACGCTGGCTTGCGGAGGAAGGGGCGGCGGCGGCGGCACCGAGCCTCTTCGATGGCGGCCACGGTTCCCCTACGGCGGCGGCAACGGCGTGTGGTGGACCTGCACGCCGTCGAGGGCGGCGGCGGCGGCTGGTGCGCGGGGCGGCGGTGGGAGGGCCGGGGCTGGTCCATCGACCTCGACCATTTGCTCTCACACCCCGAGCTGCTAGCATGGAAGGGATTCCCACCGTGGAAAGGTAATCCCCCTCTATTCTCTTCTTTAGGTGATGAATTTGTAACTTTATGTTGCAACTTAGTGTTTTATTGGAGTTGATTCAATAGAAACTTTAGGTGATGAATCTGTAGCTTTATGTTGCAAATTGTAGTATATCTTATGTTGCTCCCGTTTGTAGGTCTGATTCATGTAATCTGACCGTCGATGTTAGAGTAAGGTCGCATTTCAGTTTGCCGGATCGGGGGCCAAAGACTTATTTCACAAGTAGATATTTTACAACAGATGTGGACATAGCTAGCTTCACATTGCTGTAGTTAGTTGATTTCATCGGTTCTAAAATTGTGTGGGGTTCTAGACAATACATTTCTTTCTGACGTGCTATTGATGATGCATTTGTTGAGATTAGAACTAATGGGCAATTGCATGAGTGGTTATCGCTGAACATAGCTAATGAAGTAGTGCATATCGAAGCCCAAGTTGATGATTTTACAGGTCCATTGCAATGCTCCCCCACAAAAAGAAGGATCCATCCAAATTTCAGAAAGAGTGTCCAGCTCATATTCCGAAATTGAATAATTGGTGACACTAAGTGATAGTAGCTATGACACTGACTTGGCTGCATCATCTTATTCTGATTGCTATGATTCTGAATGCTCTGATTCCAATAATAGCTATGAACCTGATGATGAAATTGCTGCTGATGATGATTGTGATGACATTCTTGATTTTTCATATGATGTTGATGATCCATGCATTGATGTAGATGTGTTGTTCCCAGATGTTGATCAGTGCAAATCAGCAGTAACCCACCATGCAATCTTGATTGATTATGCTTTCCAAACTGTTAAGAAAAGCAAGGATAGGTTTAGGGCAAAGTGTAGGCGAGCAGACAAGGGTTGCAAGTGGAAGTTTTTTGCATCCACCAGCAAGTCCAAATATGCTGGCTGCAACGTATGTAGTGTGCTGATTTTTTTTGCATGCTTTCAATCATGAATTTTAACTAGTGGATACTAAGGTCAAATTGCTTATTTGATGTAGGTTAAGCTTAATGGGCTAGCCCACACTTGTATTTCAGTCAATAAGTGTGGTGACACAATGGCTTCTAAGGGATGGATAGCTGATAGAGTGGTGGACTGGTTAAGCGACAAACCCACATTGGGACCAAAGGAGTTGCAAGAGAAGATTAAACAGAAGTATAAGATAGATGTCCCATATTTCAGGGTTTTTAGGGGCAAAGAGAAGGCTATGGACATGATATATGGGAAGTGGGATGACAGCTATGAGCTATTGCCTAGTTATAAAGAGGCACTTCTGAAGACAATCCCTAGTAGTGTCGTTGAGTTGGACACCGAAGAGCATAATGGGGATGTTTGCTTCAGGAGATTCTTTGTAGCTCTTAAACCATGCATTGATGGTTTCTTGCAAGGTTGTCGTCCTTACATTGCCATGGATTCAACTCACTTGACAGAAAGATCCAGAGATCAATTGGCAGCTGCTGTCGTAGTCGATGGCCACAATTGGCTATATCCAGTAGCCTATGGGGTGATTGAGACCGAGTCCAAGGAAAGTTGGACATGGTTTATTCAGAACTTGAAGCAAGCCATAGGTAGTCCTATAGGATTGGTAATCAGCACCGATGCAGGTATATTAGCATGTGTCATTTTGTTGCAATCTTTGCATTCTTTGTAATTTTCTCATTCCATGTCATTTTGTTGTAACAGGCAAAGGGATAGAGGCCGCTGTAGATGATGTCTTTCCAGGAGTGGAACACCGAGAGTGCATGAGGAACTTGTGGAAGAACATGAAGAAGAAGTATCATGGCATGTTGTTTTCTCAGAACATGTGGGGAGCTGCCAAAAGTTGTACACTTGAGAGGTATGACTACCACATGGACAAGATAAAGGAGAAGTGCCCAGATGCAATACAATGGTTGGATGAGAATCATCCCTATGTTTGGAGTAGGAGCAAATTTTCTGATCTTTGCAAGGTAGACTACATCAATAATAATCTTTCTGAATCATTCAATAGTTGGGTGTCAAAAACTAAGGACTTGCATATTGTGGAGATGCATGAGAAAATTAGACAAATGATTGTTGCAAAGTTTGACTTGAGAGGCAAGATTGCTAGAAATATGGAGGGCAGAATAATTCCAGCCATTACCAAAGATCTTAATGCTCAGAGTAAGGCTGTCAAGGACCATGAAGTTCTCAGATGTGGAGATGGCACCGTAGAGGTAACTGTATCCACCATTACACATGCAGTAAACTTGAATGAGAGAACTTGTAGTTGTAGGGCTTGGCAAATAAGTGGAAAGCCATGTAGCCATGCTTTAGCTTTCATTGCAAAGCTTAGTAGAGAAGTACATATGGGTGATTTTGTGGATGAATGCTTCTGCATTGAGAGGTTCAGGAAAGCCTATGCGAGGTTTTTCAACCCTATGACATCAAAGCATCTGTGGCCCGTGATTGATCTAGGATACAAAATCAAGAAGCCCAAATTGAGGAGGAAACCAGGGAGACCAACAATCTCTAGGATGAAGGCTTCTCATGAGGTCAGCCAAAGGAAAAAAAGAAAATGCTCAGAGTGTCATGAATTGGGCCATACGGCTAAGTATTGCCAAGTAGGCCTTATAGCTAGTCAAGAGAGGAAAAAAGCCTTTGAAGAGGGTAGCAGTTATGCACACGCATCTAAGTAAGTGAATTTCTTCTTATTTTAGTTCAGCAATACCTTTTGCACCAACTAACTTTCTTATTGAACCATATGCAGTGCAAGTGGAGGTGGAGGAGGGGCTGAAGGTGAAGACCAAGCTCCAGGTCACGATGTAGGTGGAGGTGGAGGTGGACGTGCAGGTGGCAGGGGTAGGGGAAGAGCTGGAGGTGGTAGGGGAAGTGCTAGAGGGAGGCTAGCTGCTTTGTTTGGCTGATTGTGTGTTTTTTGGTTGATCATGTAATAGGTGCCTACTATTCTGTGCATGTTTGTGTGATGTTGGACCTGATGGTGTGCCTCTATGTGTGATGTTGGACCTGATGGTGCACTTTTGTTGGACATGGTGGTGTGCTTTTGTTGGCCCTATTCATGTGCTTATGTTGGATTGATATATGTTGTCACATGCTGTTGAATATGTTGGATTTGGCTAAATCGTTGTTTATGCTTCATTGAATGCAATTTGGGATCGAAAAAAATAAGATGTTATGCTATCGAAATTTTGTACAAAATCCGCCATAATTGTGTCAAATTTTGTTCAATTCACTTTGTCAAAATTGTATCAAATTGAAGTTAAATTTGTCAAAATGAATCAAAATTATCAAATTTATGGTAAATCTATCAAACTTGTCTTCAGTGTGAAACAAATGTAAAACTTATTACAAATATGTCAAAAATATTCGAACATATACACGGTATGACATAATAGGATCAAATAAGCAATATAAAATAGGGTCAAATAAGCAAGGGTAAAATGGACTATTTACGCCTTACATAACACCGTTAACTCACCTTAACGGAATAGGGTCAGATAGTAGGTTCGTTTTTGAAAAGTAGGGTCAAATAAGCAAAGTAAAAAAAGTAGGGTCAAATTGGTAGTTAGACTTCAAAACGGGATCAAATAAGCAATTATCCCTTTTAAGTATTGACCCGTAAGGTGCACTCTTTTCTTTATCATGGTTTTCTTAAATATGAGTTTTTACATGACAAAGTTTTTAACGAGACAGCATGTATCATGTATAACATCAATAAAGGTCATTACTCTTTTTCCCATATTTTTTTAAAACTTTTTATAAGTTTAATTATTTTCGTATTTTTTTCCAACTACAACTAGTCATTATTTTTCATTGCACTGGGTCAAATCTTTGGTCCTCTTTGAATTTTTTTCGCAGTGGTCAAGCCGACCGGCCGACATAGCCACATAGGTTGTCAGCGCGTCAGGGCGACAGGCGGGTAGGTAGCCACGCGTCGGCGTGTCACCCGCCGCCCAGCTGATCGCCCGGTCCCGCACTCCCGCCTTCCCACTCCCCCGCTCCCGCCCTACGCCGCTCAAATTTTGGCCGCGCGCGCTAAAGCGGCCAAGCCTAGTCGGCCTTCCTGCCTGCTGACGCCCGACGACCCGCGTGCCGTCTCCCCAGTCCAGCCGACGACGCGCCGCGTGCGCGGCTTCCTGGGCCGACCGTACCGCCCACGGTCATGTGCCATTCACAGACCCGTACCGGTACGGCACAGCACGACACTCCCACGGGCCGTGCGTGGGCCGGGGATACAATCCGTGGACCAGCACGACACGATCCATTACAGAGATCGTATCTAACGGGCTGTACCCTAACAGACCGTGTCGCTGGTGTGCCCATACCGTACTGGACCGGTCATCCATTTGACCTGGTATACACTCACCCGCCTACCAATCCTTCCCTCTTCTGACCGTGGAATCGCGAAAGTCCGAAATGGAGAAGTCGGTACGCGAGCTGCAGCTGCACACCTCCTTCCTCCACCTCCGCCGCCGGCGCGCGCAGCCACAGGTGGCGCCCGCGGCCTGAACTCTGAAGCTGCAGCCTGCAGGCCCGCCCAGCGCCGAGTCGCGCGTCGCCCATCCATCCATTACCAACCGCGTCGCCGGAGTAAATGCTGCCATCAATGGCGTGGCAGTGATCTCCCCCTCACCGAATTTACTGCGGCGCACCAGGCACCCAACCCAACCCGACCCAATTCACTCCCTCGCCATCAATACACCTTACGCAGTTACGCATCCACATGCGCATGCTAGTCTTGCGCCTGCGCCTGCACCTGCACAAGAAGTGGCCATGCATGTTTATCCTTTTCAAAAGGAAAAAAAAAACGAAACATGCGTGCATCCGGCAGGCCAGCCTTACCAGCTTACTCCAAGCTATACTCCACTAGATAGCCGCCATTAACGGGGGAGCCCGAGCTAAGGTAAAGCACAAGTACACGAGACGGCTCTCCTGGACCAGCTGGTACGGCCGGGGAATTAACCGGCCTCGCCGTGTTGACACGAAATTTTCCTCGATCGCATGCAGCACACTGCATGACGGAGAATCGTACGTGTACCGCTGTTCTAAATCCATAGTACTCCTACTATAGATTGTCCCAGCCGACCGTCCGGTATGTCGCAGTATGCTCGTACGTTTAGTGTAGAGCGTCGGTTGCGCCACCCCGATTTATAGTGGATCGCATCGGCGCATTTGCTCGCCACGCCAGTGGTTGCTGCTGCCGGTGCGTCCACCGTCGTTAATGCTGGCGCCGTGGCGCGCGAGAGATACATACGCGACTAGTAGATTCTCTACGCCAACTCGATCGATCACTCTCTGCGTCCACCGAAAATATTTCTGCATGTTCATCTGCTTGCTTTGCTGGTTGATGCTAGCTGTTCTGGCAATCTTGCACAAGTAGTGGACTAGTGGTGTGTGAGACTGTGTGTGTGTGCTCGTGAGCTGGGCTGGCTAGCTCATGAGCATCTCGTTCTCCTCGGCTGCAAGATGGATCAGATGAGGCGGCAGCGGCGGCGGCAGTGCATTAGAGTTCTTTGCTCGGTGCTGGTTTTTTCTTTCCTGGCAGTGGCGGTCGCCGCAGGCTCGGGCTCCGGCTCCGGCTCGTCGTCGCAGCCGCCGTCTTCGTCTCCGGCGCCAGCTGCGAGGTCAAACTCCTCCTCCCCGTCAGCAACGCCGGCTGCGAGGGCGCCTTCCCAACGGACGCCGCGGACGCCAGCGCCGGCAAAGGCGGCATCTCCACCGGCGAACTCGCCGGCGCCAAAGGCGTCGTCCTCTCCACGGCCACCCGCGGCGCCAGCCCCGAGGCCTCCACAGCCGCCACCCGCGACGTCGCCGGCGCCAAAGCCGTCGTCTCCACCCACACCAAAGCCGTCGTCTCCACCCGCGGCAACGCCGACCAGGGGGGGCACTCCGTCTCCGCCAGCGCCGAAGCCGTCGTCTCCTCCTGCGGCGACGCCGACCACAAAGCCGTCTCCTCCATCCTCACCACCGGCTCCGAGACCGTCTCCTCCTCCTCCTCCTCGGACACCACCGCCACCGCCACCGCCACCACCGCTGGCACCGAAACCATCTCCTTCTCCTCCTCCGGCGCCTCCTCCGGCTCCAACGAATTCCACGACGAACTCCTCCTCGCCGTCGACGTCCACACAGGGCCAGCTCTCGCCTAATTTCTACGCGCAGTCTTGCCCGAGCGTGGAGCTGGCGGTGAGGGATGTCGTCAGGTCGGCCTCCACATTGGATTCCACCATCCCCGGCAAGCTTCTCAGGATGCTCTTCCATGACTGCTTCGTTGAGGTAAGAAACTACTAATGCCATGACTATGTATCTCAGAATCTAATAGTATACTGCTTACATTTGTCAAATGCGTCACATTGGCATTGCAACAAAGAAAGTTCTTGTGCATGCAAGCAAATGGTTAAATGGCTGTCTGCAATGTAGATGGTTATATGAATCACAATCCATGTTGTAGATCTAGTCCATCAGCAATTCCTGGTTCCATGGCACTGGATTGGGTTATTGCCATTTTGCCACCTCGGTTTTTCATATTCTCAGAAATTGCAATGGTGAGGTGGAAATATAATGCAGTAATGTGTTTTTGTTCAAGTTTATGATGATTATAGTTCCTTCGGCCCAATTTACTAGCTGCTGTACAATACTTATTCCATTTCATATTATAAGTCGTTTGACTTTTTTTTCTAGTCAAACTTCTATAAGTTTAACCAAGTTTATAGAAAAATATATTAGTATTTTCAATCCAAACCAAACATATTATTAAAATATATCCAATGTTAGATTTAATGAAACTAATTTGATATTTCAGATGTTGCTAATTTTTTCTATAAATTTGAACAAAAGTCAAACGACTTATAATATGAAACTTATAAACGGAGGGAGTAGTTTTTTTCATCCGTTTTCCTGCTAGAAGTGTTGAAGACCTGAAGAAATAATCAAACGACTTATAATATGAAACTTATAAACGGAGGGAGTAGTTTTTTTCATCCGTTTTCCTGCTAGAAGTGTTGAAGACCTGAAGAAATAATCAAATGCTCATTCTACTAGTTAGTTTAGGATACTCCTTTTCTCACCCTTGTTTTCCCAAGAATAATTATGACATATGTGGCACCAATTGCATCGGCTAATAATTTGGCATTACTCGAATATAATGTATATCCATTCGATTGAATGGTCCAGTCTAGAATAATTTGATCACTAAGCTAGGTGGTGGCTAAAATTAAGACCCTAATCCATTATGCACGCTTGGTATAACCAAACATAATGTAGTTTTCCACAGCTTGCACACATTAAGTGTCACTGCCACAATTATAGGACCAATTGTATTTGTCTTACATTTGCATCTCATCAGGTTTGAGAATTGTGAAAACATCCACGCTTGCACAATAACAGAAAGTGAGAGTCATTCTCAGAGTACATTTTTTCTTGGTCTCAGGGATGTGATGCATCAGTGATGATTGAAGGTAGCGGCACGGAGAGGACTGATCCTGCAAACCTCTCACTTGGTGGGTTCAATGTCGTAGATGCGGCCAAGAGGCTGCTTGAAGCCGTGTGCCCTGCAACCGTTTCCTGCAGCGACATTTTAGTCCTTGCCGCAAGAGATGCTGTTACATTTGTAAGTATCATGGCTACCAGAACTCCCAATATATTTCTTGTCTGCACTTATGTGGTTTCTCTTGCTAGTTGCTACAATTCACTGATTCACTCAAAGATAAATGTGCTAAATAGTTATTTTGTTGCCTGAGATGAATTTTCCTAGAAAAATGGCTACTAAATATAGTTAAGCAGATGTAGTACTCTTCATAAGCATAGGACATCAGAAATAATCCACATTAATGCTGCAACAGTTAGATCTTTAACCATCCAATGAATTGAGTGCTCCTGGTCCCATATGGTACACGACTATACCTTTGAAAATATTTAGAACTACTATGGTTACACCCAAAAAAAATCAGGCAGGTAGACCATGATGAACTTAAGTGAACAAAATTCCGTTTCCATTAGTTTCATGATTGTCATCTTATGTCGTTGGACCACAATCTTTTATGTGCGTAATTCTGTTGGGGACATGATTAATGGTCCTAAGGGAATTGATGAAATGAACTAATGAAGGCGGGCACAACTGGAACAGTGAAACTTAAGAACAGATGTGCTTTGAAACTACATTCCTCTAACTAGAAATACAGAGTTTGCAGTAACATTCACCTTCACCATTTCACCTACATCATATAGACGTTGATTCGGCATAGACTAAGTAACAAAAAAATTACAGCAAGACTTATAAAACGGTTGTTTCTACGTAAATATTTCTCTAAGTCTTAGCAAAAAAATCCTATTGGCATGTTAGGGCAGATTAGTTTACAAAGCAGATGACTATCTAGAAATGTAAAATGAGTGACATTCATGAACTGGCATGCTTATACATTCACCTGCTGCAAACCAGACTGGAGGACCATCGGTGCCAGTTTCTCTCGGGCGGCGAGACGGCCTGGTCTCTCTGGCCTCCAACGTCAGAGCAAACATCATCGACACCGGCTTCTCCGTCGACGCCATGGCAAGGAGCTTCTCCGCCAAGGGGCTCACCCTGGATGACCTCGTCACCCTCTCAGGTACACACACGCTCTTGCATGCCGGAGTATCAACTGCATTTGACCATTTGATGGCACGCAATTTTCACTTTTCACCTCGTCTCACCGATCGAGAGCACGGATGTGCCGGGCGTGGCGCGCAGGGGGGCACACCATCGGGTCGGCGCACTGCACCACGTTCGGGGAGCGGTTCCGGGTGGACGCGAACGGGAGCACGGTGCCCGTGGACGCGGCAATGAACGCGGACTACGCCGGGGAGCTGATCAGAGCGTGCTCGGCGGTGAACAACACGGTGTCGTCGACGGCGGCGGTGGACTGCGACGAGGGGTCGGCGTCGCGGTTCGACAACGCCTACTTCGCCAACCTGCTCGCCGGGCGCGGCCTGCTGCGCACGGACGCCGTGCTGGTGCAGAACGCCACGACGCGGGCCACGGTGGAGACGTTCGCGCGGAGCGAGGGGAGCTTCTTCGCCAGCTGGGCGGCCTCGTTCGCCAGGCTCACCAGCCTCGGCGTCAAGACCGGCGCCGACGGCGAGGTCCGCCGGACATGCTCCCGCGTCAACGGCTGATGATGCGTGCACGCACGCACGGTGCCGGCACGATCGATACATACATGCATAGAGGGATCGACACAATGTATGTGAGAATGATCGATATTCGATTTGTTCGTTGTTGTTGTTGATCTGTTTGTAGTAGCAGCTTGGTATTTATTTTTTCCTCCATGCTCTGGTCTGGTTGGTGTTGTTTTAGGTGGGCAACTGGGAGTCATGATTTAGCGAAAGGAGAGTGAAAATTAAGTGATCTAAATTCTAAATGATTTAGTTAGAGTATAACGTAGATGGCGAGATGCGTTTTATCTGTTGCCAAGTTAAGCTCAGTGATCACCAAATCTCTCGGATTGAGAGTACACGTCTGAGATTAGTAAATGCGTCTGTTAGTAGTCGTCATAACCTGAAAATAAAGACGCCGTACGTGTCATGTCCTCAGATAGTCACATGCCCTTTCTGGGCGCAGGAATCAGCGGCAGACGAGCCTCGATGTTAAAACTTCTAATAAGGCCGTCGAGGAAGCGACGAGCCGGGCCAATATCGGACCGAATCGCAGTCGCGCAGCAGCAGTTTGGGCTGAAAATCCGTGAAAAAAACGGCGTGGCCTACGGCGTCCGCGCGTCGCGGGACGCCCGTTTCGCCCCCCGCGGGTGCCATGTACCAACTGCCAGCTTCCAAGCGACGGACGGGCGGGTGCGTACCGGCCGAACTGAACGGAAGTTTATTAATTCGTTCGGCGCGGCACATGCACGCGGCACGGGTGTGTCGCTGCGACCTGGCCGCGGATTCCGTCGGTCGCCTTTGTCCTTTCTCGCGGCGTCTAGCCATCAACCACTCCACTCGCCGGCCGACGTGTAGGGAGATCGATTATTCCCTCTCGGCTCTGGCGGCGAATCTTGTTTCCAACTCGCGTCCGATCGGTAGCCCAGTGCAGGCCAGCCGTGTGCCCGTGTGCCCGTGTCAGATTCGGTCAATCGATTCGACGACCTAGGCTACGTCCTACGTGCAGTGCGCGGGCCAAGGAGGAGGGAGGAATTGATACGGCTGGACATGGTTGGAACAAACGATCCGCTCTGTGTGGCTGGGAATGGAGATGCTCATATCATATGGGCGACAGACCAAGGCATATTCCCCGGAGATGTGGCACGTTCTTTCAGCAGCTAGCTGCCTACCTGATCGCCTTCTAGACGCGGCATACGAGCATATCATGGCGGCCAAGCATCGCATCCAGCTCTGGACTTGGACGCCGATGTGAGATCACCTCCTCAGCACAGATGCCTCCGCCACGAGACACAGATAGTAGCACAAGCAAAATAAACAGCTACTCTTTCCGTTCTAAAGTAAACAGATGTCTAGTAAATTTGTTTATTTTAGTGTAGGGAGAGCACCGTAATGCAAGTCTGCAATTGATGAAGCAAGCAACAGAGTTGGAGCGCAAACGGAACAGCGACAGAAGCGCCACCATCGGAGGAATCAGCTCATCAGAAGCGTTCCAAGACGGCAGGTCGGCAAGGGAGGGGAGAAGCGCTTACCTTCGCGCGTCCGTGATCGAGACCGCGTAATCTATCTATCTATCTAATCTGTTTCTTTTTCGTTTGCGCGCCTCAACGAAGCCGAACCCAATCTAAGCACCCGAATTATGGAGGAGGTCGCTATCGTCCCGTATAAACCAATTCAGCAACATGCAGTTTCCAGAAAGAAAAAAAGGTTTTCAGCAACAGGCACACGGCATGATTCATGGGTACAAGTGTACAACTTCAGAAACAATAATACAGATTTGGGTGTCAGAAGATAAGCTTAGGGTACCGAATAGGTCGCTGCATTATCTTTCCAACCGCAACCAGATCAAGCTCATTAAAGGATTCCAAACGCAATTATCAGATCAGACAGCACTCCTTTAAATTACTGATATATGTTAAGTAGAGTACAATAAGCAAATACATAAACATGCGAAACAATAACCTAAAAACATGCGAAAATTAAGAAAAAACGAAGTCAATGGTCGATGCCAAGGCGAATGGGGCGGCAAGACTTCGCAGCCAGCATGCTGCACATGTTCTTCCAGTCATTTCAATCTTGCAGAAGATAACCATGCAAACAACCAAGGGACAAGCATGCTGTTCTTCCAACTATTTCTAACTTAGCTAATAAGACTGCGTATAAAAGCCAAAGATTCTGCACATATTCTCCCAGACTTTTCATTAGAGAAGCCGTAACATCGAAGGGGTATTATTTGAACTTTGAGCTATATATGCCTGTCAGCCTGTGCAATGAACATATGCACAGCCCTCGTCCCACGGAACAAGGGGAGCTCTGTACAGTTGATTTCAAGAGGGTTCTTTTTCCCCAAAACAAGCTCTGTATAGTTGAGTTAAAGAGGGGAACATTTCGAAATTCGTTTTCTCGACAAGCTCTCTTAATTAGAGTCAGGCAGTTAGCCAACAGCGACTGAAAAATAATCAAAACAAGCAATAGAATTTAACAATAGAGACCAGCAATAACTTTGAAGGAAAAGGAAATTTCAGAAAATATATATTCGTAAGTTTTGACAACATTTCTCCCGACGCATGCTCATTGTGGTAGACGCAGCTGACCACCTAGAGCTTTAGTTCACCATTATTATTTAGAACAAGCATATGTCCCAAGATCAGAACACATGCTTACAAGCGAAAATACTAATAGCCTGGCTGGCTGCTTCACAGAATAACCAAACGACAAACCTCAACAAATAAAAATGCCACCGAACGAAAATAAAGCAGCGAATTGTCACCAGAGGTCCCGTCTTACTCATCAAACACTCCATCCTTCTCCTCCAACGCATCCTCTCCCCAGGGGAGAAGATTGCCCAGTTTACCGTCCTTAACTAGAGCAGGGTTCACCATATTCTCGGCCTCAAAGCAGTGCAGAACAGATTTGGGCGACCCAACAGCAACAGGTACGTCTTCGGTAGCGTCGAAGCTCTGGTAGATGAGGAGGCCACCATAGGGCAGCTCCTGCTCTACCATGTTGTTGCATTTGTAAGCATCAGCATTGAGCTCCTTTGCCCATGTTCCAGCATTACCATGCCCACCAAAGATGGTAACAGCAACAGAGAACTCCGAAGGGCCAAAACACCTGAGGACCCTCTTCACCAGGTCACCATAAGCAAGAGAAGATGCGTCGAAGCCCATGACCTCATAACTGGCATAGCTGAAGCCATCCTCAGGGGTCACGTGAATGGTAGAGAACGCTGAGCCATGGATTGCATTCATGGAGTAGCCGCAGGGTTCAAAGTCAAAGTCGCAGATCTCCATCTCTGGGATAATGTCAGAGATGCCCGAGAGCTTTGTCATTTCCTTAGCACTTGAAGTGTGACCATCAGCAGAAGTCTTGAAAAAGACTGAAGCTTTCTCCTTGTCCAGTCCGGTCATGCACATTTCAAGGGTAACCATAGGTTGCTCCGGGTGCTGAGTGGCATAGTAGATATGCCACTTCTGGCCAGGCTTTGCTGGATCTCCAATCACATAAGCATTACCACCAGATTTCAGACCGCCAAAGTAGCGGTTCAGGACAGCAACTTCCTCAGAGAAGCTCCTGTGGGGGGCAGGCTGTGCACTGGGGAAGATAAACATCCCACGGGAGTACTTCACAGCAGCAAGTGGCATAGAGAGCCCTTCAGCAAGCTCAAGAATCCTTGGAATGGTGAGCAGGAGCTTTGTAGTCCCACAGGTCTTAATCACAATCTTGTGAGAATAGATAAACAGGCTGGACTCAGAGAGGACATAGGAGTCAAAGTCCTTGTTGGACAGCTCAGACACTATGGTGCACCGTGCAAGATCCAGAACAGAGTCAATCTGGGCCCTGGAGAGGGCGCGCAAACCCCGACCATCAGGGTCAGCAAAGACAGGTGCCTCGGAGAAAGTGATCTCAAGGCGCTTCTCATAGCCCTCAAACCCAATTGCTGAGACTGGGGGAGGGTCAGCAACAGACAAGACACCCATTGGAGCAGGTCGGTCAGAACACTGTGCCGGAGATGGAGGAGGGAGGAGTGCAGGGAACAAGACTAGAGAACTGGTCGATTATCAGGAAGCAGCAGCCAGAGAAATAGGTCAGAAGAAAAGCGCCAAAATGGAAATGCAGAGAAATCCTAAACTACAACGATGAAGAAGCCGAAAGGGCTATCAGGATGGCTTCTTCGCGCACTGCAACAAAAGGAACAATTGATTTGATTAGCAACACATCAGAAGATACAAAGGTAGGAATTAAATCTGTGTTTGATGCTTACGTTGGAGTAAGCAGCAGACTGGAACTTCTTCACGCCTCCGGCAGGTCGAACGTCCTCAATGCTGTAGCCAAGGGGAGCTTCATACATCAAGGAACGACTACTGCTAGACTTCTTTTTGCCACCCTTTGACTCCATTAGTACATCCACTTACTGCACAAGCATAGCAAGGTATTCATCAGGTTCAGACACATGGCTCAAAGAGAAAAAAGGGCCTATGTTTGTAGAAGATATATATGCCAGACCGAAGCATCTGAGTCTTTAATGCAAAAAAAAGTAAAACTAAGATAAGAATCCATCAACGGTACCAAAGAGTAAACAGTTGCATAACCATATGATCAATTTCAAGTTCTAACTAAGAGAAAACATGCCCAACATGTTTATATTAGAACCAGTGTCTCAACAGGACAGGTCAATTAATATTTCACAGTAATTTTCCACAATCTGACTCAATTCCTACAAGACACAGCGTCCTTTAATGAATCATATATAAGTATTCTTGCCCATATTTATGTTTAACATGGAGTTCTCAATTGGATTCAGATTTAAGATCTGGTTGGATTTACCATCGTGATGTCATATGGATTCAGATTTGGAGTTGACACTTTTCCGTGGAGTAAGTGTTCCTATATTCAGATATGTTTCGTCCCTGATCCCATCCTATGTTAATGATAATACCATGCATTTGCACTAAAAAACAAAATTTGGCCATGATGTGTCGCAGAAAAAGAACATTTTTTTTCTCTTCTTATAGGGAGACAATAAAAAAATTAATTTTTTTTATGTCTTAGGGATCTGAGCAGACAAAAATTCTTAGTACAATCTTTACCACGAGAAGAAATTTTACCTGGTAGCTTTTGCAGTAATCTGCAAATCACCAACAACTCAACAGGATAGCATAGACTCTGTACATGCAAAATCTAACCTACTGATTTTGTTTTTCTTTTACATAGATAAGCTTATCTAAACCAACTAACAAGAATTCCCGTCATAAACAATAGCAACACAATACAAATCACCAAGTCTCTGAAAACCAGAAGTATCAAAGAAACTTACAATTCAATGAAGAAGTTGTGTTTGGAACCCCCAAATCACGAGCGCGCCCCCGCGTGATCCAATTTCGATCTCAAGTATTCCCCCCCTTAGCTCCCCCGCTCTTCACAAATATATCTCGAAACAAGACTACCAAAAAATTTCTCTCCGGTAGGACCCTACGGATTTCTTCTCCTCTTCTCCGAGAGAGCGGCGGCGGCGGGGAGCGAAGAGGGGGGGAATTCTTAGGCAACAAAGCGTGCGGTCCGGCTGGGGAAGGGAAACCCTGATTTGGCCCGGTATTTATAGCGGCCGCTTATCGGATCCGGGTCCTTTCGTGTTCGTGACCGCCAAGGAAAAGGGAAGGGACCGACCCGCTGCTCGCGTGGAGGCCCATGGACCGGCCGGTGCGTCACGCGTGGCGGGCGGGCCCACGCACACGATGCCACGCTGGTGGGATTCGCGGCTCGCAGCGTCCGTCTCCTGGTCCGCCCCTTCCCCCACCACACCACCACCCGCGCGGGTCGCAAAGCGGATCGCGATGAGGTCGCAAAGGCAAAGCGCGAGAGGATTTTTGCAAAAGCCGAGTAGTTTTCGGCGCTGCTTTCGCAGGAACACAGGGGAAAAGACACCGGATTATGGTGTGTTGTTTACTCCTTCGCTCTTCCTCGTTTTTCATATACATGTTTTTTAAAAGGACCAAATGGTTAGCCATGCATTTTTTTAAAAAATAGTATTGAGAAGTTGATTTTAAAAATTATATTAATTTATTTTTTATTTTTTAAGCTAAATTTAATAAATCATGCACTTATCAATTATTTTGTTTTGCGTGTTTGAGAGAAAGGGTTCTTAATCCTCCCAAAAGAACATATCCCAGTTTGCCAAATCTAGCTCAAGATGACGTACACAAAAAGGAGCTTACGGCTGCCTTGTCCAAAACCACATAAATTTGTGTGGGCATGCAAGAGATCGCTCCATGGGTTGAAGTGTTGAACACCAGAACATTTATCTTCAGATCAGATAGGCTTACCCTGCATCCGTGGATCCTCGCAGCTCTCACAAAAAAACGCGATCTTTTTTCTCTCTCTTTTTAACTTCGGTCATTTCATTCTCCGGCGTGTAAATGTGTAATTTTAAAACCAAAGAGTATGGATGGGGGTAGATAGATAAACTGATGATATATATCTTCGTTGTTTTTTCAACCGTATGGCAATGATCATCCTTTTGGTCCATGATTCCTTTCACCACTTGCCCTTTGTCTTGTTCCTCCCCGCAGCTAGCTAGATGTGGTACGTAGTATACGTAGTACAATTTTATGCTTTGTTATGATTGCCTTTACTCCTCCCCTTTTTTCTGCTAAGGGCTGTGCATCTCCTTGTCCTCTCCCGTGTTTATTTCTTCCTTCTGGAGGTCCCAGCTGTTGCCTTTCCTGCCTGCGTTTTTATGTCCACTGGCTACTGCTGGCCTTTTGAAAGTTTGAACAAGCATATGTGCGACGAACAAACAAGAATATCGATACAAAGCATGGATGAATTCGTTGCACGGTTTGGTCAGGTTTGACGGGATTAACCGTCTAAAGTAAGGGGAGGATTTTTACGGTATATTGCACTGTAAGTATATACTAACAGTATAAAGGAGGATATGTTTGGTATTTATTAAAAAACTGGAAAGGGCTATTTAGTCATTTGAAGTTCAGATTAATTTATTTCAATCGGGAGTACTTGACCTGGATCTTGTCGTCCGTGCATTTGGTAGTGTTTGTTCTGAAGACATCGTGTGTGGCGGCGGCTCGATTGATGTCTAAATTACTTGGTGTACATGATCCCCATATGCACAGAAATAATGGTGCTTTCTGGTCATAATGCATGGTTAGTTCAGTCATAAAAAATAACGAACGAACAGTGGAACACTTGACTGTGAGAATATCATTTCATCATAATTATTAAGATAGTCATTTTTTTCCAAGACATATCCAGTTAGTTCTCAGTATTTACTATGTTGATTACTTCAAAATTTCTCATTCAATTAGTTTATGACGGGATGATTTGCCAGTTCTGTCGTTCCCTGCATGCCATGCAGCGAGTTAGGCTAGGACTTTGAGTAGCAAGCGCCGCCGCCTCTCCACGCACTTGCAGAAAAATGTTACATATTGAATCTGCACAAACAATTACACAAATGCAATTTCAATTACAATTTTTTTTCTTTGGATTTGGAATGTTCTGAAATTCTCAAAAATATTTACCTCCTTGTGATGCCAAGACCTTTCCCTTCCCCTTACTATCCATTTGTTGCTTGCTGCTGCCCTGCCTCCTCCTACTGCCTGCCCATCCCTCGCTGCGCTCCTTGTCCCTGGGCTGCTGCCGCCGCCCGGATGCCCTGCACTGCTGCTGCTGCCTGTCGCTGCTGCGCCCAGGTGTCCGGAGGCGTCCGCTCAGCATGCCCTTGCCGCTGCACGCCTCGGGCCGAGCCCCCAGCGGCCAACGCCCTTCTCTGGCTCCGCATGTCCGCCGCCTCCCACGCACCTGAGCAGTGAATAGTGGAGTCGGGGAATTTTGGAAGATCTAGGGTTTTGGGTGACCAGGAATGATAAAAGAGGAGGAAAAGAGGACAGAAAATCGAATCAATTCCTATTCACGGCGGTGCGGGGCGCGGCGTGCTCAGGGTGACTGTCGGCGGCGGCGGTAGCCCATGTGACGAAGGAAGGGGAACAGAGCGGATTTCTCTCGAGCCGCCGTTTCTATCATACAACAATCCGATTGGATTTCTCTCGATCCGGATTTGACGAAGTAAGGAAACGCGAAAATACAAAAATACCTCACACGCAAAAGGATGAAAAGACAAATATACCCTTTTTAAATTTATACTGCAAAACTAAGGGTGGAATATCGGATGAATATTCACCGTTAGATTGTTTATAGTGTTAGTATATATTTACAGTATAGTGTACCGTATAGTGTATAATATTGTAAAATATATTTACAGTATAGTGTACAATAGTGTACAATACGGTATTGTACAATACCGTATAGTGTACAATATCGGATGAATATTGTACCGTAATTCACCCTTTTTGAATTTACTATACCATAAAAGTCCTCAAAGTATGGCTACTATATTTACTAAACTGCATGATGTATCTTCTCTGTTCGCCTAACAAGCGAAGGGATGATAACCTGTTCTGATGTTTTCTCTGCTAATACTGTCTTTTTTGGATGTCAACTGTTTTAGTCGACTTTGGAATTCCAAAGTTTAACAGTCTTTGTTTTTCCTTTGTTTCGCGCGGATACAGCTGGATACACACCGATTTGAGGCGATTTCCCTTGAACTATTAAATGAGCCGACTGTTTTTTGCTACTTGTTTAAACACCAGGTGCATTCCTGCAGTTCCTTCCTAGGTTGGAGATCCGGCCAGAACGGGTGGAAGAAAGAAGAAAGCATGTCCTTTCTGACTCGAGGAAAGTAGTATATACTCCTGGAACCTGACAGCTAGTTTCAGGGATAGGTAAGTGACATGATAAGTATGTTTATCTCGTTTTCATAGATTACCCAAGTCACGGAAATAAGGATGTTGAGTGGTTGTGACGGTGTGATCTATCAGCTCACACACACCGGTCAGTTCAACCGAGGTGGAGCTAATCCTTCTTCCGTTGCCTGACTGCACAATAAAGCCCTGATCCTGACAAATTATAAAAGGATAACACGATTTCTTCAGAGTTTTCTTCATTTGACTGGTTTATAAATCATTTCAGGGTTGATCATGATTTGGGGAAGAGTTCTCACTTCACGAATAACAGCTGTGGCACTACAGTCTATGTCTATATATACTTCGTTAGAATGAAAGATCAGATGAAGACGATGGCATCGCGGCGATTGCATGGCAGGCCACAGGCTGATCGATCGACAGGGTAAGCTTATCAAGAAGCCGACGGTCCAATCCAAACATCCAAATGGCTCTTAGGATTCGGAGCCGTCACCTGTGAACAGAACCAATAAGCGATTAGGTTGCGCCGTCGCTTTCGCGTTGCAGATTTGCAGCGCCCACGCCGTATTTCTCATTTCTGCCTGCGTCGAACAGATTCCGATCGATCCGGCTGCGTGATTTTGATTTCTCGGGCATGCGATGCACGAATCCAACGCAATGTCTGGCCCGATGTTTGGCAGCATCAAAGTCGCCAACTCTTCATTGTACTTGCAATATTAGTTTTTTTTCCTGAAAAAAAACAGAGAGAATTAGGACCTCTTCAGTTCATTGCCAAAAAAGTACCTTACCGTTTGTTAGTAAAAGCCAAAATTTGATAAAGCTAAAAGTTTTGGTAAAATCAAGATGTGAAAGTAGTGTTTAGATTGACAGCTTACTAAATTTTGATATAGAATCACCAAATGTTGGTAGGGATTGAAAAGGTTGTGATGACAAAATCTTGTTAAATTTATTGCCTATTACTAAAATTTGACAATGCCAAACTTTGATACGGTTGATTTTAAAGATGTTTAACTATTTGTCACTCTTACACATGGTAATTAAGGATTTACTATTTGATCCATATGTTATAGACACATGAAGGATCTAGTTTATGAGTGGTAAATAGTTAAACGTCATATATTTAAAGTGGCAAATAGTTAAATGTATAATTAATTTATATCACCGTGTTGGGACTTTTCCGGCCCACAACATTACAGGCCCGTGCTACTATCACTCGTCTGGTTTGTGGGCTCAAAAAATCAACGGCCCAGATCCGAATATTAAGCCTCCGCCTTTGACCAGGCCCACGCTCTACCACGTTGTCGTCGTCGTCGTCGTCGGGCTCCCCCTCTCGGCTCGGTCCTCCGCTCCGCGACGCCGCGATTCCTCCACCCCTCTTCCTCGCCTCCGTTCTCCCGTCTCCAACGCCACGAGATGGCCGAGGTGAGGGATCCCCTCTCTCCCGATCAGATCCTGCCCTGTGTTGGGGGTCTGATCTGTTCGTCTCCGCCGCAGCGTCCCCGTGACGTACGTTGGTTCGATTTGAATCCGTCGATCGCGCGGTTAGAGTTTGGTTGTTGTCGAGTCGATCTCTTCGGTGTGTATGGCACCTCGATGTCCAGCGCGTGTTGCTTGGGTGCTGACGAGCACTAGGTTCTCCTGTTTCTGGCCGTGTTAGGTGGCTGTCTCTGGTGCCTGCTCGATCCAGTGTTTGGTCTTATTTTCCCGATCCTTCTATCCGATCTGGGTGTCCATACGTTCTAAGATTACGGGATTTTGATGGGTAGAGCGGGCTAGATCACTATAAGGATCACGCTATGAATTTCCAACATTTTTTCGTTGTGTGATGCTTAGTAGTCCGTCGATGGATTTATGGATTAGATTCTTCTATTGGGTATGATGAGCATTTGATGCTTTATTTCAGGGGCGGAGGAGATTGGCTCGATTTTGGTTTCGATGTTTCTGAAGAATGATTTAGGCGTCACTGAATAATATCTTTGAATGTTTCATTTTAGAATGTCAACCTGTATGGCTTAATCGTATTGCATGATCTGCGTGACTGATATAAGTCGATAGGCTAGACAGCTTGAGAGAGTATGAAAGATGTGTAGAGACGTAGAGTGATTGCTTTAGCTATCTGATGGAAAATTAGACAAAGCTACTTGCAATTATCCGTAGAGTGCTGACCATGTACTAGAATTCCTCAACTTATCCTTAATCAAGGGGAAAACTGGCTTAGCGTTTCCCACCTCTTGACAACATGATGTTACTCGTTGGTTTGCAGTGTGTATGTTAAGTGTCTTGGGTTTGCAGTGCGTATGGTAAGTGAAGTGAGAAAGCACCTATCCATGTCCATTCGTTGAAAATTTTACCATCGTAGTGATTCTCTGATTGATTCCTTTTTCATTTTCCTATTCTGAATCCCATGATATATTGTTTCCAAGACTTTCACATCAGCTTGTTTTTTTCCCTGTTTCCTTGCATTAAATGCAGCTCATATTCTTCTTATTCACCAGATTGAGATAAAAACAGCACCTGCTGATTTCCGCTTTCCTACAACAAACCAAACCAGGCATTGTTTCACACGCTATATTGAGTACCACAGGTATATCAGATGCAATTACTTTTCATGCACAAATAGGCCAGTAAATTTATTTAATAGTTAAACTTTAATGAAATCAGGTGTGTGAATGCCAAAGGGGAAGCAACTGCTGACTGTGAGAAATTTGCCAAGTACTACCGGTCTCTCTGCCCAGCAGAATGGGTGAGTGCTTTTGCTGTCCTTCACTGGCACCACCATTATATTTTATTATTTTAACAGTAAAAGCATTATACCTGGTATCTTCAATATGAATTGAGCAATCTTAGTTTTTCCGTTCAATAGCAATTGAACTTGTCGAAATGGGACTATTGTGTTATCTGAATTACTGAATCTAAATCTGAAACTTTGCTTCTGGATTTTAAAAGCTGATGTAAATACCAGTCCATAAAATTAGTTTGTTTCCCATCAATGTTGTCATCACAGGTCAGAGGTAGAAAACAGCACATTCCCTTCGGTATATTTGGTTATAGTGTTATACACGTTGATATTTAATTATTTTGTGTTTGATGCTTCAGTTGTGATGTTAACATGTCTTACAGAGTAGCAAGTGCAAACTGCATCTGTGAGTGAAAAACATGCCAACGTAGAATCATTAGGATTCAATAAAGATAACCTGATTCATGTGAACGAAGTGGCTTGTCCAAAACTATTTATCTGATAAACGAACTATAGAATATGCTGAAGATTCACTCAGTTTGTCAACAACTGTTATGTGATGACCCATTTATGTGGCTTCACATGTGCTTTAAAACCTTATGTTTCAGCTGGCTGTTTCATGTGCTCTGGCCTTCAATTGTTCAACTAACGTCATACTCCCTCCGTCCCCAAAAAAAAAACCCAATCCTGGGTTTGAATCTGGACACATGTGTGTCCAGGTTCAAACCCAGGATTAGGTTTTTTTTTTTTTTTGGATCGGGGCAGTATCTTTGATTTCATTTCTCTGCATTTTTTTATTCCTATTCTTAACTAGACCGCATCGTCTCTCTCTGTTTTACAAGTTATTACTGTGGTGCATGACTGGGAACTTTTAACTGTTAAAAGAACCACAGTTTAGTTTGTTTTCTTGGGCATCATTAGTTTTTCCTGTCTCAGGTTGATAAGTGGAATGAACAGAGGGAGAATGGAACATTTGCAGGACCACTCTAAATCTCCTGTTTGAGAGTCTTTTCAGATCAGTCCACTGCCCTCGTCGGTGTCACTGCTTATCATCCGGTTTGAATTTATGCTGCTGCTTTTGTTCTTCAAGCTTGTGCTGCACAGCAAGAGATCCTTTTATATGTGTTGCACTAATAATTTAGCATGGTTGCTTGACATGATGTTTCACAGATCTGTTTATTCACATGATTTTATTCAAATATAAACAATTTGATACCTCATTGTTCACTGCCCAATTTTCTGTCATGGCCTGTAGTTAGAGTATTTCTCAATTTGACGCTTCGGTGCTGAAATGCATAAAGTTGAAGGGATTAGTCAAACAATGGAAGTAATGGCATGGAAAGAATGTAATCTACATAGAATTGCCAAGCGCCAACTTCTGTTGTATGATGAATGCCCACTTGGCTTGAGACTCAGGTTATATCCATCAGATATATATGCTCTTGCACAGTTGCACTTGATTTGGTGAAATCATGAGTTGATTTAATGTCGGTCCAATCGGGTCAAACTAGTTTATGTACGTACGAACATAACTTTGCATGTGGGTTCAGCAAATCCTGAATGACGCTAACTGAAAAGTAGACTGCATACATGTCGTAGCGTAGTTAATGTGAGTTCTGAATGGCCTGGCCAGTGTTTATTCCGAATGGTTGTGGCCATGGCACTGTTGGTTGGTGGACACTTTGTTGTTTTGAGGGTTGAAACCTATGCAGGATGCAGTCAGATGGTACAGAACATATTAAGATCGCCACTGTACACACATGCACATACAAATATGCCCAACAAAGATCGTGATAGCTTTTATGAGAGGGTTTTGATGGTTCAGTGTACTTTATATGCTAATCGTCCTGCATCCGTCCTGTCTCGCAAAATAACTGCACGCAGCTACCATGAATGCAAGACTGAAGGCGTTTGTTTCTGCTGAAGGTAAGTTTACCATCGTATTCTTAAACCCACGAGAGTATTAGTGAAGCAGTGAACGTGCATCCTGTTAAGTACTCCTACTAACGAAAGAGAGCAACTTTGGAAGTTTCATCAATACAATGAAGAAAGCCCTTCAACACACATCACAAAACACGTAACCTACATCAAGCAATATTACGCACCTTCATCACGCGTAAAAAGCAACTCGTTCGGAACCACAAGCTCAGGAGGGATAGACAGAAGCGGCAGAGAGGAGATGGGTGGTAGAGATGAGCATGACACAGACAATATGCAGAGAAGCGCCTTGCAAGCGAAAGTCTTGCAAGGTCAAGAAGAGGCGCTCCTTGGACCATAGGGAGAGTCGCTCCAAGGATCGACGCCGTGGTCGGCGAAGGTACAGCAGGCGAGGGGCGTAGAAGAAGGGAGCTCAGGGAGGATAGAGCCATTGCCAAGATCAGCACGACGCGTCGCGGCAGCGCGCCATAGGCTTGGGCATCGTCTTCTTCTTCTTCTCCAACGAGCTCACGAGCAGCCCGACCATGGAGGAGGACATCATCATCATCATCAGCCAAGAACCAGCCGGGTAGCCAGCTGGGACAACAGCAATGGAGAGCATCTCCATTGCAAACTAGCTAGGGCGCTAGCTAGAGGGAGGAAGGCCAGCAAATGTGTGATGAGATATTGTGAGTAGCTCTGTGGAGAAGAAGGCCATGGACGAGACCTTTTTATAGCAGAAAAGGGGCATAAGCACATAGCTAGTGCTGTGAACTGTGAAGAGTGAAGAGTGTCTGTGTGCGTAGATGTACGTGGAGAGAGCGGGTGGTCGCAATTAATGGAGAGAGTGCAAAATGGTGGGAGCGCGAGGGGGGGGGGGGGGGGGGGGGGGGAGTCCGTGGCGAGGACGACGATACCCGAAAGGATGAAACACGACTTTATGATGAGACGCTGAAGCTGTAGCAATCGATCGAGCCGATGAGGGGTAGTCAATACTCAATACTGCTACGATGCATGTGACGATCGAGATGGCGACGACGCATGTGTTTCCCTCCGCAGCGGGCGATCCGGAGTTTTGTGCCATGCAGACAGTAACGATGGCCTTTGGGTCGCGTCGTGATCGGCCATGATGGGCTTCAATTCCGGCTTGGGTTCTGTACAACAAGACTGTGGAGAAAGGGGGTCTGCTACGTCGTCTCTGTTGTTTGCGACGGCGACGCGGTGATCGATCCGATATCTCAGGTACGGACTACGTGTGCTGGCGCGTGCACGTGGCTTTCACATGAGAATTGAGAGATTAACGGCTCTAGCCGATCGAGGCACAGCTCGGTAGGATCTTCTTTACTCCACTTAAAGGGTGTTTAGTTGCTAGTTACATTTTATCACAGTCTGCTATGACTAAAGTTGGGAAAGTTCGACTGATTTAGTAGCTGGTTGGTCGTTGTCATATTTGTGGCAAGGTTTTCTATCATTGGATTATGTCTCATATATCAATTACTTAAAAAAAAGTGTGATAAAATTCTCTTATACTTGCTAAGGTGTGACTAAGAATTTGATCACCTCTAGTTAAGCAAGTGTAATAATTTTTATTAGCACGTGGTGATAAAGTGTGGCTGGGAACCAAATAACCCCTACCTTGCATTGCCTTACGGTGGTTCTGTTTACTTTGAAAGGTTGTCTTTTCTTTTATATGTAACCCATCTATATTTTTTCTCCTGCTTCTATAAAATATAATTAATTAACATTTTTTCTACCGATTTAGTTTTCTAAAAAAACTTGGAGTGTGGCTGTGACGACTCTGTACAAGTACATAACGGCAACTGCACGCACGTTGGTTGTCCAGTGCTACAAGTACCACTAGTGGCAGGCACGGTTGTTGGTCTCTACTCTCTACTATGCTACTCCTCGCTAGCTAGCCGTCAGGGCTGTACGTACCGCGTATCAGCGCATCAGAGCATCGCATCTCTTTTCGCCCCCATAGGCCATACTCACGCGACACACAGGAAAGGCAGAGCTCTCGCAGTCTCGCGCTAGCTGCTGCGACCCCAAGAATGACCATGCGTAGTAGTAGCGGATACAACAGCGCTAGCGAGCGTGAATTCGCCGAGACGTACAGCAACCTACCTGATCGAGCTGCTTAACTTGTTGCTTGAAAGCGAGGTGCGCCACGACGCCACGTTAAGCCGGGCTCCTCGATCGCTGGCTCCGTCGCTCTGCAATTCAATGCGCGTGTGACTGGGTGTTTGTTACTCCTCCTCGCATTCACTGCTGCGATCGATGGATGGTCTGCATGCAGGCAACGCCGCGATCGACGGCCCGCTTTTGTTGTGCTGTGCAGCCTCCGAGTCGGTTGCCCGCTTCGGTGTAACGTACGCGCGCGCGCGCGGGGATCGTCTTCAGTGCCGGATGGGCAAGGCAAGCCGGTGCATGCATGCCCTTTCGCTGTCATGTTCTTTAGTGCTAGCTGCTAGCCTGCTACTCCGGCACTATCGCCGTACTAGTACGCAACAACGCAGTGATCAATGTGCCGGCCGGCATATGCGTAGTAGGCTCAGAGAAGTGCAAATATTCGTTATTTCGTCGTGTTTGGCCAACCAACCTTTGCATGTACTTCTGCCAACCTAAATGCAGTTTGAGATAGTGTACATAGGAAAAAAAAATCGAGAGAGCCTACGTAACAATACCATTACAATGAAATAGTTAATAGCAGCATGATATTGTAGGTACTAGATAGATATCGAATCTAGTACCGGACAACCGATATCAGTTATGATACCTCGTACCAGATATGTTACCTCGTAGGTACTAAATCTGGTACCTAGATATCATGATAACATCAACATGGTACCATAGGTATAGATGGCCATAAAGCCAGAGGCCCGATAGCCCGACCCATGGCACGATCTTTTGGCTCAGCCCAGACACGACACGACACGACTGGTGTCGGACCTGTGCTGGTTCGACCTGATAGTTGGGTCGTGCCTGGGCTGTTGCCTTGACACGGTGGGCCGACCCAGCACAACACGAACCAAGGAAAAATAGATTAGGGAGAAAAATAGACTTATTCAGCTATAAATGCATGACCCAAAGAGCGAGAAATACAAAATAAACTTATTTTCAGCCATATAAGACACGTCCCAACGAGTTGAGGGAGTCAAAATAGACTTATTCCAAAGAGTAGCATGGTGGGCTTTTGTGCCTTCGGATGGACCCGGCACAGCCCAATAAGCCTAGGCCATTGGTGCAACACGTAGGTGGGCACGGACAGGCTGACCCGACTACTCTTGAGCTGGGGCATGATCGTGCCCGGGCCATGCTGGGCAGAGCGATCCATTTGGCCTTCTATAATCATAGGTATCAGATCTGGTACCTCTGGTACTAGACATAATACCCCATAGGTGTCAGATCCGGTACTTATGGTACCATATTACGTCACCATGGTACCGTAAGTATCGGATTTGGCACCTTCGGTATAAGATATGATATTTTGTAGGTATCAAATTTGGTAGCTAGCAGCCAGGTACTATCTTGATGTCACTATTCCGTTGGAACAATATACCATTAGGAAAAGAAATCTACCATCATTAGATAATCAAAACTTAATTTGACTGATGATCGGCAGAGAAGGGGCCGGTTAGTTGCACTATGAATGATGGAGGGAACAATTAGAACTTAAAAATTAACAAGCTCCAATCGATAAGATGCATGACAGATTTCACAGCTGTTATATGACTGAAGTGATCGTAGTTAAGCCTGAACATTTCGTTTCATCAGCTAAACTGCGTCTGATTAATGCACGGGCGCACGTCGCTCGAATGCTCGATCGGTCGATCGACATGCAGTGCGTCGGCGGCGTCGCCTCGCCGGCCGGTCAGTTCCGACGGTGAGGTGGCGGCAGCTCGTGCGCCGTGCAGATGGCGGTGGGCGCCGCGAGCATGTGGGTCAGCGCCGTGACCCACCTCTTGTACACGCCGTAGTCGTCGGCGCGGAGCTCCACCTTGCCCTTGCTCGTCGTGATTTCGATCGGGTACGTCGCGTCCTCGTCGCGGCTCGGCTTCTCCGGCGCGCACGGCTGCACGTCGTGGATCACGCCTGCTCGTTCAATTCACGCGAGATCAGAAGATGAACGGAAATGGCAGCCGCATGGTCGAGTACTTAATTATGCGTTCGGTTTCTTACTTTCTTTGGCGTTGGAGAACGCCATGACCAGGTTCATCTTCTTGATCCGCATGACCACCTTGCCGCCCTTGCTCGTCGCCGCGGACACCGTGTGCAGCTTCCACTTCCCTGCATGGAAGAAGAAAAACACATCGATGCAGAGACGCCGCGATCGTAGTTGTTGTGTTCGGGCATTTGTGAGCTCCGGCTTACCGTCGGGCATGGCGACGAACATCTCGTCTCCCTTGGCGAGCGCCGCCTTGGACCTCGCGTAGTTGAAGTCGAAGTCGAGGTCGTCCTGGGACAGCGCGGAGCTCGCCTGGTCCATCCTCTCGTTCTGGCTGCCGCCGCCGCCGCTACGCCGTCCTCGCAGCGCCGCCGCGCCACGCAGTGCTGTCAAGAGAGTTGTCGCGGAGAGTTATTTTCGGGGTGTTCGTAGCGGAAGACATGGCCGGAAAGGAAGAAGGACGGTCAGTGATCAGAGGCATACAGGTGGCGGCGGCCGCGGTGAGCGTGATGACGTTGCTGGCGTCCGTGGCGGCCACGGCGGCGTTGACGGCCGCCGCGACCTGGTCGCGCGTGGCGCCCGCAGCCTCGGCCACCTTGGCGCACTGCGCCGCGACGAGCGCGGCCGCGGACGCCACCGCGGTCTCCTTCATCGTCGCCGCCGGCGTGGAGTTCTCCTCGGCGATGGCAGCGAGCGCGGCCGCGACGCCGGCGACAGAAACCGCGGCGTGGACCTCGGCCTTGTGCAGGCGCGCCTCCTCCTTGCGCTTCTGCTTCCGCTCCTTCACCCACTTCTTGAGCGAGATGCCGCTCCATGGCGCCATCTTGCGCGGGAGCTGCACGCAAGTTCAAATCTTTGAGCTCGAAGATTTCTGTCACCAATGGCAAATATATTTCACCATTTCGATTTCTTGCATAACATGGGAAGTTGGAACCAATCAGTGATCCTCTTGTTGAGTTTAATTTGAAGATAAACTTGGAAAGAAGAGTGGCATCCATCTAGCTTCTGCAATTTCGTGATCCGTTCCATTTGCAACACGATCCTGTTTTCTTTCCTAGAACATGGTAATAAAACTATGGTCTTCCACTCACCCATTTCTTCTTGAGATCATAATCCAGCTCTGGATGAATTGCCTTCTGAAGCCATATCCATGACTGAAAAAAAAAAGACCAGATCAACACAAAAACACAACATTTTAGATCAGGCTAAAGGAAGATTGCATATATATACTGATACATGAGCAACGCACTACATGAAATGTGTACCTTCAGATCATCATATTTCCATTGCGTCGTGCTGAATCCGCTACTGTCGACGACCAAGCTACGGTCATTCTTCTGCAAAGCATCCAGATATAGTGTATCATGCACTTCAAATTCCATCTTCAGAGTAATCTTCTGACAAATATTTGCTACAGTACTGAAGTACTAACACTTACTGGCAACAGGTCTCTCCTATCATTGTCAGGCGCCAAGACCGGGTTCTCCACCAGCGCCATCGAGCAATCCATCGGCCCCGTCTGAAGAACTTGGATAGCCGAGCTGCACCACGCGCTCGAGAGAAGGTCCATCGGCTCCGAGGGCGGCTCCTCGCAAGCAATCAGGCTCCTGTCAGGCTCCATGGCCGATGCAGAAGCCAATAGTCCCCTTAGAAGTAACTGGGCAAAGGACCAGAGATTTATATAGATCAGTGCTCTGATCTCTCTGGTGGCTGTGGTTGTGCTTGTGCAGGTGCAGCCTCTCTATTTCTGATGCTCACCTGCAGGCTGCAGCCTAGCAGGAACCAGATCCTTGATCAAATCACTAGGATAGCTCCAACCACTTCAGGCCAACTTTTAGCTGTAAAAAACACTTAAACAAGACAGGTGTCACAGAGAAAGAGATTTGTTTAAAACTCTAGACACCAATTAAACAAGCTTATTAGTGGCTTTTTGGAGGAATAAGAGTGGGTTGGATCATTAGCTTCATCTATGCTTTAGGTGCACACAAAGAGGATGGAATCAAAATGGGGACCTCGAACCCTTTTCAGTAGAAAACTAATTAGCGGCATGACCGTCCTAAAAACATCAAGGAGGTTTGATTTTTATATTTTGTGCCACTTTAAAGAACTGCTACAAAGAAGTGATATCTCAGGGTTTGATGCAACGATTCCTGCATATTTTATCGCCGATTAAAATCTCCCAAAGGCAAATGCTTCTGTGGGAGAACATGAGGTGTTGGGCTGCCACTAGCGCAATAGAAAAATTAGAGGCAGCAGGATGAGGGTGTCATGCATACGATGTTGTGGAACTTTCTTAGCATCATTGGCTCATTGCCATGCGTGCAGTACTGTGATGTTGGAGCTAAGAGACGTACGCTTCATGGGTCATACTGTCGTAGATTGTATAGCTATAGTGTAGTATCCCGTAGCGGCATAGCGCGAGAATCTAGCGGATGTTCAGTGGACTGGAGTTCAGACAATCAGAACTTATGCTTTAGGGAACTGTAGATAGAGTCATACTGCCAAGGGATCTCCATTTCGTGTACCTGTCGCTGCCATGATAATTGTATGTTACCAACAAGCTCCTGCATAGGTAATGTAAAATTCAGATACTGAGCTCAAAACTTCAGAAGTAGTATATGAATTAGACTGTTAATTTTTTTTTTTTTTGGAGAAATAGACTGTTAAATTTTGACGTATCAATTCAGCAAGTCGAGTTTAGTAGAGTAATCCAGTGTTACAAAAAGTTGGCAATCTGGTCGATCATTAGCCACCCCCACCCCCAACCTCCAGAAATACCAGCATGACGTGCAGTAGGAATAGTGTTTCAAAATGATCCAAACCCAAAACAAATTGCCACTGATTGGGAATAGTTGAGCTACTCCCAAATAATGCTTCTTCCAGATTGCAGAGAGAGCTGCAGCTTCCTAGTGCTGGCTGATGCAATTATCAAAGTCCAAAGCAAAATCAGTGACTTTAATCCTCAGCCTAAGCGCATGCATTACGGAGATCTTTTTTTTACATATTGAGGCCTTAAGAGCATTCCGGCTGAAGCCTCTTATCCATTGTTTATTCTAATCCTCATGTGTAGGCCTCTAATCCTGTCTGCTCATCATTCACCTTTTGAAAAAACCTTCGGACAGATTTTATATGTTACGGCGAGTCTCTTTTGATCATGGATAGGAGTCTGATCGCTGCACTTTACAACTCCTTTTGAATGTAAAGTTTGCCGCTGCAGATTCATGTAGTCTCTCTCACAGGGAAATGCAATGAAACGGAAATCATGTTAATTAATTTGTCGGTCTGCAGTTGTCGTCAGGGGTTTTACTAGCTTTTGTGAGGATGAAAAATGAAATGCAAATTCCAGCAGCATTGCAGCAAGCCCTGCTAACCTTGATGTCCAGGTAGACCTGCTTGCTGTAGACATTTCTAGTTGTTTTCTGTTGGACATTTGACCGTTCCCCTCAGACCCCGGTTAGCTGAACTGTTCTCATTTCAGATGTTATATAGTACTGAAGAAGGATGTGGAATGAAAATCACTCAATAGAGTAGCAATTTTGAAATAACCAGCTAGGGCAAGACCAATCTCAAACAAGAATTGAGCCAAACTCCAACTTGACTATAAAACAGTCTAACAGAATTCAGAAATGCCGTAGTTGCTTCTATTCTCAAAAATTTACTGAAACTTCCACAAATTAAGGAAGGATTACATCATGAGTTCATGACTGACTATTCCCTTAAAAAGGGCACAGATCAAAATTGTCAAGATCCACTAATTGTACACAATTCAGGAATTGCAGACACCTGCTTCTGTCATCTCTACATTTATCTAGTGAAATGGCTCGGAAAATATATCATCCTAGTAGCATTTTAAAGCTAAACTATCTCTCCATCAACAATGAAGTGCCTCATGAGAACAATTTCTTTCACGAGATTCCTGTAGGTGAATGGTCGGACAGCGGCCCTCAGAAAGTGCCCAGGAGCTTTGCTCTTGCGCTTGTCTTTCGCGCTTCTGCCCCCTGGACTCTCCTGCTGCTCATCCTCATCCTCAATCTGCTGATGCTGCTCATCCTCATCCTCAGTCTGCTCCTGCTCCATAACCATTGTGTTTGCACAGGCCATTCTCAATTCCATCTCTTTCGCCTGTTGCATCTGTCGCCTGTTATACTCATTTGACGCTTCGATGCTTGTCTTGACCAACTTCTCCATTTTATCAGAACTTTTCATCGCCTGCTTCCATTGCTCATCCCAGTACTTCTCACTCTCATCATCACTTTCTACTTCTTCTGTTTCCACCTCTTCGCTGACATTGATTACTTCGTCATCATCATAACCAGGTTCTTCATCATTATCGGTATCACCACCCTCATCAAACCCATCATCCTCAACCCAATCAACAACTTCAGTTCCACTCTCATCACCACCCTCATCGTCACTCTCGTTCTCATCAGGCGCATCGCATCCAAGCTCCATCTCCTCTAGCTTCACCTTCCATTCCTTGGTGTATGGATGGAGCAGTTCCATGGGATGATTTGTGAGCAGGAACTCCAGGCACCGGTTTTTGTCTGTGTCGCTCAGTTTCGAGTATGCATTGACAACATCATCCACATAAGCCTTTGGGCTCGCCTTCACAATCCTGCAGAGTCCACCGAAGTAGGTAGTGCGAATGGTCTGGCCATCGTGCTTGAGATCAAACAAAAACTGGTTCTCCGTCACGGGATCGACCAATGGACGGAGCTGGCTGTAGAAATCCTTCTGCGGCTCGAACCGTGACTGGTACAGCGGCCTCTTGACATATATGATGTCTGGGCGCGTCCATGCCGCGCACCGGGTGATCAGCTCACGCGTTGGGTTGCCAAGCCTCGCCATGAGGTTCCATTTGTCAAGCCGCTGCTCCTCGCTGGCCTGGATTGCGACCTCCGCGGAGAGCGTCCACTGCTCCCAGGGGAGCTCGTCGGGGCGCCACCTAGGGTGTCGCACGAAGACCCAGTAGTACCGGAACCCGACGGCGGCGTCGAGCTCGTTGAGGCGGTTGGAGAACTGGTTGGACATGTCGAACTGCTCGACGCGGTCCCACTCGTCGTGGTCGGAGACCTCGGACATGAGGGAGACGCGGTCGTCGGAGAAACGGCCGCGGATGGGCGGGCCGACGACGATGCCGCGCCAGGAGTAGGGCCCGTAGCGGCCGAACCTGTACCAGTCGTGCCGGTGGCGGAGGCGCGGGTCGTCGGGCCCGTCCATGAAGCGGACGGACCGGTCGTAGCCGAGGCCGATCATCTCCAGCTCGGCGTCGGTGAAGGCGTCGGCCTGGTTCTCCTTGGCAGCACGCCGCTTCCTCCGGTAGAAGGCGTTCTCGCCGAGGCGGCGGCTGCGGATGCGGGCGCGGGACTTGGCCTCGCGCCGCACGTCGCCGCTGCCCTCGATGCGGCCCCCCGAGGGCTTCCTGTGCTTCTTGCTGCGGCCGGCACGGGCCACGGTGGAGTGTTCCTCGGGCGGGTCCGTCCGCGGCGGGGTCGGAGAGGCGGGGAAGGAAGCGGCGGCGGCGGCGGAGGAGGAGGCATGGATGGTGGTGGAGTTGCGCCTGCGTCTGAAGGCGGCGGGAGGCGGCGGCGCGAGGCGGGACGGGGAGACGGTGGCGAGGAGGAGGGGGTGGACGAGGCGGAGGCCGGAGTAGTGGGGGTTGCGGCGGAGGAGGCGAGGGGATTGCGGGGGTTTGGGGGAGAGGAGGGTGGCCGAGCCGGACGCGGACGCGGACGCCATGGCTGGCTGCCTCCGGCTGGGGCTTCGGCCTTCGTGTTTAGCTGGGGTTGGGGATTTTTCCTGGTCACTACCCCAGTGCCCCTGCGTGTAAGAGACGGTGGCGATAATTGAGGCCCATGGGCCGCACTGTAGGCACTCCCGAGGCCCGGCCCAATTTGGAGTGGTTGTTTGTCCCTGGTTTCCCTCTCGGTAAACTGGCGAAGTTTTGTAATGCACTTTGAACTTTGGAGTCACTGGTCTCTTGGCAAAAGCTCGATCAGCTCTAGTTTTTTTTTAAAAAAAGGAAAAAGTCACAAGTACAGGCATCTCTGAATGTCAATTGTCAAGATGTGTTTGGGTTTTTGTTTGTGAAGTACTTTGGTTTTACCACTATGTTGGCCGTGAGACAATAGATAGATTGACACTACAAGCGAATGCACTGTTCCGACGATATGAATTCGGAATTCCTAGAGTTTTACACAAATCTCGTAGAAAAAATTAAGTCCAATCCACATCTGCAACTCGAGATTGCATTTCGCTCCTAGTTTTAACAAACAAAGGCACCCAACCAGGGGTGGATCTACAGTGTATCGGTGTCAAGCGACACTGAAACTTTTAGTAAAAATTATGTTTAAACTGTATATCCAAATATTATAACATTTTATTCTAAGTATAATTAACATGTTATGATACCGATAGACATGTTATAACACCAACAAGCTAAATTTATAGATTCGCCACTGCACCCAACCAAACACATTAAAATCTAGGGTACAAGAAGGACGCAACGAATAAGAATCGGTACCTAAGTGTGAGTACGAAAGATAGGTACACTAAACACACCAACGGCGACATCGAAACAGATATGGCGCAATAAAGAAAGACGGCCTAACCTCCTTCCTGTCCTCCGCGCCGTCGCGTCACCTCTAATGGCGACGCCGTTACAACCAACAGATCAAGTAAAGACATGCATGTATGAACAGAATCTTAATGCGAATCGATGCAATAGCTGATTACTGATTAGTAAAATTACAATTGCAGATTAGCAGCAGTTTGCGATGATAATATACATGCAAGGATGGGAGGATCAGAGAAGAGAGGAGAGGAGGAGCTTGGAAGTCCGGATCGCTTCCGTGTAATAATCATACAATTGATTAATGCTACAGACAGCATTTCCCGCGCGCGCGCGCGAAATGCATGCAACAAAATTACGGCCCAACGGGGAAGAAGGGCTAGTGTACACAGCGGCTTTGGTTTGACGATGGCACCGATCCGATCAGAAGGTCGGCACGACGCCGTCGACGCCGTAGTCGGCGTCGGAGCCGCCTGGCGCCATGAGCGCGGCGACGGCGGCCGCGGCGGAGGAGTACATCTCCTCGTCCTCCCCGTCCGCGTCCGCGTCCGCGCCCGCGCCGCCCTTGGTG
Organism: Oryza punctata; assembly: GCA_000573905.2. Lineage (NCBI taxonomy): Eukaryota > Viridiplantae > Streptophyta > Magnoliopsida > Poales > Poaceae > Oryza > Oryza punctata. The sequence goes on along the minus strand of CM002491.2, from coordinate 23,147,290 downwards.
CGCTTGGCGAAGCGGCCCTTGATGCGCGGCCGCGTCTCCGCGTACGCCTTGCGGGACGCGTACCGGATGGTCTTCTCGAACCGCCTGCTCTTGCGCTTCTCCCTGTACCGCAGCAGCCGCGCCTCCCGCTCCCGCCCCTTGCTCACCACCGGCATCGGTGCGCCGCCCGCCGCCGCGTCGGGCACCACCGCCGCCTCCGAGGATGATACCTGCGTCGAGTCGTCAAAGCATCCATTTCGTCTCAGGACACTTTCACTGAATAGCTAGCTCATCGAGATTCAAGACAAGAACTAACTGCTGCTTTGAGTGTTGGTAATGATGTTGAGTTGCTTACGCTGTGGTTCATGGAGTGGTCGGAGTAGAAGAGCTTGCCGCCGGTGATGTCGAGCTCGGGCGGACCGTTCTGGACGCCGATGGCCTTGATGTCGTCCATGGAGCGCGCGAAGTCGAGGTCGAGGTAAGGGTCGGAGTCGGCGCCGTAGAACACGTCGGTTGCACCGACGGCGCCATCTTTCTGCCCGTGGTCGGGCTCGGGGAGGAGCCACGACGCGGCCTCGGCGTCGTTGCTCCCATCGTCGTCAGCCGCCGCTTCGCCGTTGGCACCGGCACCCGGCGGGCCCGACGAGGCGAAGGGCTTTGGCGCGTCGGCCAGCGCGCCGAAGAAAGGCGCGACGGGGAGCCGCTCGTGGCGGCGCGCGAGCGGGTTGGCGGAGTGGATGTCGGCGTCGCAGGCGGCGCAGAGCGCGGCGGCGTCGGCCCTGCACGTGACGGCCGCGGGTGCGTGCTCGCAGACCTCGCAGAGCCACACCCGCGCGTGGCGCGACCCGGGCCCGTGCGCCCGCGCGTCGCACCCGGCGCAGAGGAACGCCGCGTCGGCGCGGCAGAACAGCCGCGCCGCCTCCCCGCCGCACGCGTCGCACGCCCTCGCCGCCAGGCCCCAGTACGCCCCGCCCACCACCGCCGACTTGTCGTCCCCCTCCATGGCCATTAGGGACAATCCGATGAAGACGACTCACTCTCACTCGCGCGCGCTAACGGCGGCGTTCCGCGAGAAGGCGAGGCGAATCTCAGCCAAGCTTTCGGCAACCCCCCCTCTCCCCTCCCTAGGCTGCGGATTTGAGCTCCGTGCGGCTCGGGTTTTCGACGCGGGCGCGCGACGTGGACGCGCTCCCAACCACGGAAGTCCCTGTCCCGGCGGGCCGGGGCCTGTTTGTTCGCCAGTGCTGCCGCCGCGCGGCTCGACTCCGACGGGGTTGGGTCTTGGATGCGCGCGTCCCAGTCTCGCGGGGGAAAGGCGGCAAACGTGCTCGTCGTTGTCGAGGCGAAAATTAGGCCGGCGTCGTTACACGGCAAGTGGCCGGATGCGACGACGACGGCTGCATGCCGTGGGGCCCAGCGCGCGGGACAGGTGTCGTCCCCAGGTTGGCTCGCACGATCTCTCCCTTATCTCTTCTTCGGCTCGGGAGAGCGACGCGAGCTAAGGGACCCGCGGCGACGCGAAGTTCGCCATGAGAAAGTAGACGATTATCGGTATCAATGTTCGTCTCTGATTCATCTGCGAGAAGCAGTTTGATTCTCCGTTCGTTATAGCTTCAGTTAAAACAGAGATCTTTGAAAGGATAACTCTACCAGAATTTGGGCAGAATTTGCCCCGGTGCCGTTCATTATACCCTCACTAGTCGTTCGTAAGACCAAAATTTCCTGAGTTATGATGAATTCATGTAGGACGATCTGTCGATCTCATCGCTCATAGCGTACCATTAGCTAACACCGAACTCACGCATGGATAACTCTGAAAATCTGAATCCTAAAGGACGCCATCCCATCCACCATCATACGAAACTTCTGTAGTTCTGTGTGTTGTTTTCCTCTGTTGAATAGATCATCGTCTTGGGCTGTCGATTGTACGGTTCGCACCTTTGCATTTGTTGGAGGAAGGTAATGGACATACACACCTTTGCTGTTTAATGGGTTAAAGGGGTCCATTTTGGCTTGTTTCCAAACACTGTCTGATAGAGTGATATGAACTGAACATGTTGGCATGTGTATCGTTTGGAAGGTTGCCTTTTGTGATGCCTTGGTTGAAATGAAACCATGTTCACTGGTCGGAGTTATGATGCTTCGTACGGGTACTTCGTGCTTATTTTTGTATTTTTAGCGGTTAAGCTCGAAATGGTTGCACTAGACAAACTTCTTTTTTTTATCTGCCTGCTCGAACTCAAAATGGTGGTATGAACCAATTTGTAAAGCAAAACTCCGAAACCCAAACAAACATGTGGCCTTTTCATTTGGTATTTTCGAAAGCTACAAGTACTCTTATACTATCAACCTGAAATTAGGTTTGAATTGTTTTTCTTTTTTCATGCAGAATATACACTCCCATCGTTTAGCCTCTAGCTTATACATACTCCCTCCGTCCAAAAAAAACCCAATCCTGGGTTTGAACTCAGGATTGTTTTTTTTTTTTTAACGCATGGAATATGTTCTTTGATTTTGTTGATGATGAAATTTGGTAAGCCTCAAAGTCATCATCGGCTTAGAGTAAGAATCGGCTGGAGTCCGAATCGGCTGCGGTCAGAATCGGCAGAGTTCGAGTTGGACAAGGTTAGCCGATTGAGCCGATTTTGGTAATACGACTCGATACATGTCATCGGGTTAAATCAAGGTGCTTCACATGGATTGTCACACACGGATAGAGTCCTGGAAAGGCAATTGTATCTATTAATTAGGAATATATATAATTTCCTTATAGATAATCTCGGTAAGAGTCCGCCTAAGGGACTTGTTCGTTAGTTGAATTTGTATTAGGTTAATATGAGTCGTGTCCGATATGAACTAGTATCTATCCATGGGTATAAATATGTACACCCGGGGTCTATGTAAATTATCTCTCGATCAATACAACTACTCTCGGCGCATCACCACCCTCTTTCTGAGGTTTTTACTTATCAACCGGCGGAATTTGGCACCTGACGCGGGGCTGCATCGGCTTTCGATCTCCGGCGAAGGGGTAAGCCCTACGTTCCGTCGGGTCCTGGTGAATTTATCGGCTATATTGGTGTTGTTCAAGGCTGCATCGCTTCGATCTCTTGGATCGCTTTGGTTCGGTTGATATATTTACCTGATATCTCAATTCTATCTTAATTGCATTGTGTTTAGAGACGCATCGGTTTAGTTGGGACTGTCTCGGTTAAGTCTGATCTTCTGTCTTAGCCGATATATCTCTACAATCACAATGTTGTTTTAAATAGATTTGTTATATCGATCACATTAGACAGATCTATCGGTTCATCAAGTATTAGATTATCATATACAATCTCGTGCTGCATCGTTTAGGTTCGACCTACTATATTATTGTTGATAATATAAATCTTGTTAAGCCGATAGGTTCATGCTAATGTTTTATCGGAGTGCTAGCCGATGAGTTATCATACACGTTATATAATCTAGATTGACAATGTTTTCTACTTGCATCGGCCGATCTCCATCTAGGGTTTTGTCGATATCGGCTAGATTACTTTGTTGGCTTAGATTATATAATGTATCCACCACCCTGAAAATCAGTCAAATGCTTGATTGTCTAGGTATTATGTTTCTTTTCATACTTAGTGTTGCATCAGTTAAGTTTGATCTACTAAGTCGTGCTTAGAACCATAATCTCTAGCCTGCTTCTTGATTGCCAATAAGAGTTTCATCGGGGTTTCAGCCGATGAGTTATCTGGACGTTGCTATCGGCTTATAAAGATTACATACAAGATGGATTTAGCCGATAACAACAAAGGTTTCATTGTTTATCTAATCATTTGGATTTATTGATATCGGACCACTAGCCGATGAATGCTTCAACCTTCGGATCAATGCTTATTCAATCTATCGTTACTAGTCAATTGGTTTCTACTGGATTATATTATTGTTTTATTACATTATCATCAGCCGATTATTTTTATGTCATTATTTACTCAAGTATCAAGATCTATAATGGATATCGGCTGGTATCGGCATCGGCTGGAACTACTCCATCGGCTTGTCAGCCGATCGGTTCTTTGATGATCTTCAATTTATATATCTTGTCAGTTGCAAGATCAAACTGACTGGCACACCCGCATATTATCATTATTTTGGACCTGCACTGGAGCTAAGCAGATCTCCCAGGCCGGTGTGTTTTTTGCATCAACAGATTGTCAAATCACTACGACAAAAGAGAATTTTCCAAGCGGTTTAGAAGGGTTTTCGCGTGCGGTAGAGCTAACCGCACGCGCCCAGGGGTCTGGAAAAATCGCTATTTTTGCGTGCCGGTGGCGCACCCGCACGCGAAAATTTGATTTTCGCGTGCGGGTGCTTATGCCGCCCGCACGCAAAAATAAAAAACCGAAAAAAATACAAAAATCTGAAACCCTAACCGTCGTCGCTATCGCCGAAGCTGGATCCGCCGCCCTCATGCCTCCCCACCGCCGGATCCGCTGCCGCTGCACCTCCCCACCGTCCGATCCGCCGCCGCCGCGCGGGGAGGGCGGCCGCAGTCGGATCCGTGCGGGCGGCGGCCGCCGTGCCTCACCACCGCCAGATCCGCCGCCACCCGCATCCCCCACCACCAGATCCACCGTCACCGCGCATGGGGAGGGTGGCGCCGCTCCCGACTGCCTCCTCCTCATCGTCGTCGGCGGCGGCGGTGGCGGCGCCACTCCCGGCAGCCTCCTCCTCCTCGTCGGCAGCGATGGCGGTGCAGATCCGGTCGTAGCGCACGCATGGGGAGGGTGGCGTTGCTCCCGACTGCCTCCTCCTCCTTGTCGTCGGCGGCGGCGGTGGCGGCGCCGCTCCCGGCCGCCTCCTCCTCCTCGTCGGCGGCGATGACGACGTGGATCCGGCCGTCGCGCGCGCGACCGTCGCCGCCTCCGCCGGCAGCCGCCGCACGCCACGCGCTCGGAGGGGAGAGAGGAGAGGAAAGGTAGAGAGAGAGGTGAGAAAGAGAGAGAGGAGTGAATAAAAGTGAAGGAAGAGAGAGAGGAGGTAAAAAAATTTGAAGTGAGTGAGAGGGAAAAGAGAGAGGGGATGGGATAACAAATCTGTATTTTTTGCGTGCGGTCCACTTAAGAGGTCCGTCTGTGAAAATAGGTTCATTTTCGTGTGCGATCTACTTAAGAGGTCCATTTGCGAAAATCGATTTTTCCGTGTGGTCCTCTTAAGGACCCGCACACAAAAATAGAAGACGATTTATGCAGACACGATTAGTTACAGTCTATCTGCAATCTAAAGGGGGGTATGTACAGGAAAATCGTTTTTGTAGTAGTGAATGGCTAAATTTCTTTGGTGAATCATTTTTATCTTTTTTGTCTTGCAATCACCACATAATTTTACTAATATGTTTGATAAATTAGTTGGTTGGGATGGACTCAAAGACAAAAAAAAACATATTTTAGTTGGAGCATTTTTCTATGTTAGACTCTATGGTTGAGTAGGAAGGATATGGTTTCTAACAAAACGCTTACCAAATCTTATACCCATGTACTCTTTAGAGTAACATATTAGCTTCGGTTTTGGACCCAACTACGATGGTGTGAAGAGAACACGGTAACTATTCACGTTGCATGTTAGAACTTGGAGATAACCGCCATACAAATTTTCACCAACTTTGAATGGATATTTAATTGTTTTTGAATAAGTTATTTCTCTTCTTTGATGGTGGCTAGGGATGGCAGTAATGCCCACGGGCTCGGGTATTCGCGGATAACCGACCCGATGGGCACGGGCGTGGGCGCGTTCTTTTGTCCGTGGGCATGCCCGACCCGATACCCGCAAACTTAGTGGGTGCAGCCGGGTTTTATATTTTGCCCACAGGTAACCCATGCCTGACCCGAAAATTTGTAGCCCATGTATAACCATCAGGCCTTCAATAGTTTAACCTCCCCCCTCAGGCCCAATAGCCCATTGGCCCATTTATATGAGGCGGTATATATATTTCACATGTCTAGCTGCTTAACCCTTACTCTAGTCCCTAGGCGGCGCTACGCACGGGACATAGCACGGGAGGCGCATGGGAGGGAGCGTGGGCGGCAACGCACAGGCAGCGGCGCGATGGCGCAAGGGAGGGAGGGAGCAGGCAGAGGGACCACGGGCGGCGACACAGGCGGCGGTTCAGGCCGACGGCGGTGGTGGCTCAGGGCGACACAGGCGGTGGCGGCGACGACTTAGGGCGACGTAGGCGGCGGCGGCGGCTCAGGGCGATGCAAGCGGCGGTTCAGGTTGACGACGGCGGTGGCGGCTCAGGGCAACGCAGGCGAGGGGCAGCTCAGCCCGACGCAGGCGGCGGTTCAGGTCGATGACGACACGACTCAGAGCAACGCAGGCGGCGGCAGCTCGGCGCAACCCAGGGGCGGCAACAGTTTTTCCAGGCCGAGGCCGGCGACAACATCCACGACACCATCGTCCAGATCCAGGCATACCCACTGGATATCCATGGGCATACCCGTACCCGTCGGGCATGGGCATGGGCACGAAGTTTCGCCCGCTAACCCTATCGGGTAGGGTTCGGGCGGGTAGGGTCGTGTGCTGGGTCGGGCATGGTTTTGCTCTACCCGTGCCCGACCCAACCCATTGCCATCCTTAATGGTGGCACTTATTTTTGTGCCCTTTCTTTATCCTTTTGTTAGAAATTGTTATTTTCAGTGAATAACTATGTATTAAGTGGTTGTAGCTTCTGTTTAAGTAAAGACCTGATATTATCTATTATCTTAAATAAGTATATGTAGGTTTGAATCGTTTATACATGAGTGGAAATTTAAGTTTTAAAATTTAATGAAGTTGATTTTTCAGTTTTCTCATTGTAATTTATTTTCTTTTAAATCGATAAGAAAAGTATATAAAATTTTATCCCTATTCTTTTAATTGTTAATAAACCGTTTCGCTTGTAAGTGAAATGATGAGAATGATATTTAAGACTCTCCTTAAATCTTCGAAACCACAGCAACGAATATGTTAGCTTAAAAGCATATCTTTATCTATACTAGCAAATTGCCCGTTCGTTGCAACAAGTAAAAACAATTCTTATTGGCATACATACCGAACGTTTCATTGGAAACTTTGTGAATGTGAATAAAAATATCTATGTCCAATATATCATGGTAGTGGGGGAACAATTTTCAATGTAAAGCATAGTTAAAAAGATCTTTGGCCTCTAAAACAATCGTCTTTGGTATTTAGTGAGTTCTTCTATCCCCGCTGATGTTACAAGAATCTGAACACATTATGTACATCACATAAAGGATATAACCAAGGGGTAAGAGGATGTACAAAGCCCCAAGAGGCAAGTATTTGAAAACTGTTTTTAAAAAGTCATTTTCAAAGACAACAAACCAAGGGGCAAATATTTTTAGATAATGGATTAAACCGACCTCTACACCCAAAGAGGATATACACAGCCTCAGAGGGCAAGTATTTGAAAACTGTTTTTAAAAAAGTCATTTTCGAAGATAACAAATAGTAGTCAACCAAAACTAAAGAGCGGAATATTCTGACATAGTATATTACTATTTATATGCAATCTTCGTAAATGAAATTGAAGTTGTAAAATATAATCTCGCTAGAGAAAAAAATAGTAAAATATAGTGTACTAAGTCTTCTATGTTATGTCATGGACTCTGATTGGAGATACACTGAAAGAAAGGGGGATGGAGATATATACTACATAACATGGAAACAAAAATTCTCAGCTATATTTTTACGCCTACGAGAGGTCCCTAGAGGGTAAAATAACACCTGAAATAACACCAAATGCTAGAAAGCTGCAGCTTTAGTACGTATAGTCTGCAACTGCATCCTTCATCTTCTCAAAATCCATTGTCCATCGATCGATCAGATTCATGTTCTCATCTTCTGCCACGTTCAGTTTTGTTAATGCTTGTTCAAGTTCAGCTTTAACGGGCTGGTGGCTGGTGTTCGTGAATTAGAAGATCTAAAGAGTTTGCTGTTTTTCTTGTATGTGGCTGCTTGCGCTGCATATTTTCTTCACTGCATGTGGCTGAGTGTTTGCACTGCACATCAGATTTCTGCTTGAGAAGGTACAGACGCTTCGTACGGACAACGATGTCAGTCCAAATCACATGTGCGTGACGAATCGAACTGATGCGATGGAAGGAAAGTTACGAAATTTTTAATTAGTTAAGATTATAAAAGTTATAAGAGTGATTATGTACTCACGTTATTTACACTTCTATTTTCGTCCGTCAAACCGATACGAAATATTTTTGTTGGCCGTTTGTCCGTACGTATAGAAGTCAGAGAGTATACATACGCGCTTGGTTGCTTGGGCCTCGGTCTGGTGCTGCCGTGGGCGATGGGCTGTCTCTCCCAAGGTGGGACCTTGGGGTGAAGAAACAATTTCCGTTTTTTTTTTTTTTGTCATGGACCTATCGCATGATCCATTGGAAATATATCCTGAGTACTTGCCATATTTGCAAAAAAAAAAATGTCCCAGTAAAAATACGAAATGAATAAGCCTAGCTGATAAGCAAAAGAATTGGAACCATATTAAAACAAAACTAAGTCTTTATCGTTTCTAGGTTGAAAGAAATGTTTTTTACCGTTGTATTTTTTATCCTTATCATTTATAATTTTTTGCGGGGTATTCTTATTATCTGTTTATGGGTCTATGAAAAATAATTTTTTGTCATGGCAAAAAATTGTTGCATGTAATCACCAATATAGTGTCAAAAACATTCCATATGTATTAAAACTGGCTGCATCATTGCTATATTTGCTTTTTAATACAAACATTAGTTCGAAAACTGCAAATCACCGCCACCAGTTGTCGTTTTTTTGGTTGATCAGTATTTATAAGAGAAAATTCTCTGTGTGACCTTTGTCCGGAGGGATCCAAAAGGTGGACATGATTTGAATAGTGGTATGTTTTAAGGGTACGTGACTAATTGATGTATGTAATACGAGATAATAATAAAAGGATTAATATGTTGTTTATTATGTGCATAATGGACTTATCATTTTTCCCTCTTCTCTCACTCTAACAAAATTAGATTGTGGATATTATGGTACCCATATACCCACAGACATGGAATATCCGACTGATAATAGGGGTATGTTATGTAAATAGAATATGATGTGTATTAGGATTCGGGTGAGATATTGTCTTGTATGGCAAGTTAGAACCCGGATACCTAGTATGGTAAGATTGTATACCGATTATGAAGACTTGTCGGACTAGATCTTATCTTGTAAACCTCTATCTTCCGGGTATATAAGGAGGATAGGGGACCCCTTTGGGGACAGAAGCTTTTCATAAGATCAATACACAACTCGGAGGCAAAACCCCGAAACAGGAGTAGGGTATTACTTCTTCGTGAAGGCCTGAACCTGTCTAAATCCTTTGTCTCATAACCCATCTACTTTTCTAGCTTGATAGCCACCCCCTTTTTCTATTGCCGAAATCTAGTTTCGACAGTTGGCGCGCCAGGTAGGGGTGCGTCAAGTTCATCGCCGATCAAGTAGGATGGGATCTTCATCAGGCATCGACGACTTCGCCTTTCCTCCCGGGCAGGCGTACCGCTTCGGCAGCCTCGACTTCATCACCAACAACTTCGGCAAGATATCTCTCTCCGACTCGGCTTCAAACCTGTCGGGAGTAGATCGCATCTCTTGGCCACTCGGGTTACCGAATATGGCCAGGATCAGCACCAAGACGCAGTCGGGAGTAGATCGCATCTCTCAGCCACTCGGGTTACCGAACATGGCTGAGATTAGCATCAAAATCTTTTCCAGCTGCAAGACGACGATTCACTTCGGGAGTACGACTACATCGACTTCGGATTCTTCATCAAGCATTCCTCAAGACGATCTAATCTACCCTACCATCACCATGGAGTTACCAGCGGATCCAATTTCTGGGTCCGGCTTCAGGGACGTCAACGTCGTTCTACCAAAGCTTGGATCCTGTTCCTCTACCGAACTCGCCGCCTACGCTAGCTCCTCGGAGGAAAGCATACATGGCAACCCACCCGACACCAACGCTGCAGACGACGCCACTTCAGACGACAACTACACACCAGTTTTCAACGGCGTTTTCATGGCCAACAACGAAACTGATGCTGAGATAGCTGCAAGATTACAAGCGGAAGAAGCAGCCCGAGTCGGACAAGAAAGAATTCAATTAGAGCAAGAACGCGCCCGACTTCAAGAAGATAGAGCGAAACTCGAACAAGAGCGCCAAGTCCAAGCAGATCAAGAGCGACAACGTAGAGAAGCTGAGGAGGCAAGACGCAAAGAAGACGAAGACCGAAGACTTCAAGATTTGGCCGTGGTAGGTCGCAGGGCGAGGGATGCAATCGGGCAAACAGTGGTCGACAATACCAACATCTTCCTCACACCGCAGCAGAATGCAGTCGGCGCAGTTACCCTCCTTGATACATTGGCAGCTGTTGCGCCAGCACATGTTACTCCGCTAATAAATCAAGTCAAGACCTTGGTCGCAGCCACAGTACCACGTGCCGAATCCAGTCGGCGACCCAGTCAGTCAACCTCCAAAGCGCCGAGTGGCAGTCGCGCCCCTCCGTCAAGAGTCAGAGACAGCAGAAGCAAAACCAACTCACGCGCCGATAATCACAATAGAGCACGACGAGACCAGTCGGTACAATCTCCCCCGGCTAACCAAACCCTACCGCCACACTATGCCAGAGACCGGCGGATTCAATCCGATTACCACAGTCCACCCAGGGCTTCAATCGACCTGAGAGACACCCTCAATCAAAGACGACGTGAGAGGGGTATCACGATCCAAGACGATGATGACTGCGACGGGGTTCCAGCTTTCACCCGAGATCTGCGTCGAGTGAATTGGCCGACTGGTTTTAAGCCGACCGGCATCGAGAAGTACGATGGTAAAACCGATCCAGAATCATGGTTAACCGTCTACACGCTCGCAATTCGCGCAGCAGGAGGCTATAGTAAAGTCATGGCAAACTACCTTCCGGTCGCACTGACTGATTCAGCCAGGAATTGGCTCGCTGGACTCCCGAGAGGCACAATAGACACTTGGAGCGAACTTCGCGATCACTTCGTCGCCAACTTCCAGGGCACTTTCGAGCGTCTTGGGACCCACTTTGAGCTCTACAACATCGTCCAGAAGCCGGACGAAACCCTTAATGAGTACATACGGCGTTTTTCCGAGAAGCGCAACAAGATCTCTGACATCACCGACGACAACATCATCGCCGCATTCACTCGGGGGCTACGCAACGATCTCTTGATCGGCAAATTCAGCCGCAAACCTCCAAGGACAGTCAAGCAGATGTTTGAGAAGGCAACCGAGTACGCTAAGTCCGACGACGCAGTGAAAGCATCAAAGCAGTCGGCGGGAACCTGGAAGAAGAAGGATCACGACTCCGCACCAGGGCCCAGTGGGAGCAACACAAAACACAGAGAGCGCAAGCGCAAGCCTGAGGATCTGGTCGCTGCAACTTCAAATCAAAACTATCAGAGCCAACGCCCTCGAGTCAACTCCTACGACAAGATCATGAACGAGCCGTGCACGCATCATCCCGGCAAGGGGCACGCTGCTAAGGACTGCTTCATCTACAAACAATTCGCGGAAAAATACGCTGCCCAAGTCAAGAAACCAACCGAAGGAGAAGATACTTCAACTCAGAAAAAGAAAGACGACGAGGAGCCAAGCCAAGGAGCGTATCAAGATCCCAGGAGCGAGCTCAACCATATTTTCGGTGGCCCACTCGCCTACGAGTCCAAGAGGAAGCAGAAGCTCACCGACAGAGAGGTCAACGCGGCACAACCTGCAACCCCCCAGTATCTGCGATGGTCGGAAGTCCCAATCAAGTTTGACCGCTCGGATCATCCCGACCGAGTGGTCCACCCGGGGCGGTACCCCCTGGTACTAGACCCAGTCGTTCGCAATGTCAAGCTCAAGCGCACCCTCATTGATGGCGGCAGCGCACTCAATATTCTCTTCGCCAAGACTTTGGATGAGATGCAGATTCCTCGATCCGAGATGAAGCCGAGTAACGCCCCCTTTCACGGAGTTATCCCGGGGCTGTCTTCCACACCACTCGGCCAAATCACTCTCCCAGTAACCTTCGGGACCAAGGAGAATTTTCGAACAGAGAACATCAGCTTCGAGGTGGCCGACTTCGAGACAGCTTACCACGCCATCCTCGGTCGACCGGCACTTGCCAAGTTCATGGCGATTCCCCACTACACCTACATGATGATGAAGATACCAGGGCCACGCGGAGTCATATCCCTACGGAGCGACGTCAAGCAAGCCCTCACATGCGACAACGACAGCTGCGAGTTGGCCCAATCTCGTGAGAGATCACTCGGCCAGCAGGAAGTCCGACTAGCTGCATCAACATCACAAGACGGTGAAAAACCAGTCGACAAGGTGGCCAAGACCGGAGAAGGCGACGCCAAGACAAAGAAAATCCCCTTAGATCCTTCTGATCCTACCAAAACTGCTGTAATAGGCGCCGAGTTAGATAGCAAATAGGAAAGCGCGCTCATCACCTTTTTTCAAGCTAATAAAGATATCTTTGCCTGGAAGCCATCTGATATGCCTGGTATTCCTAGAGAGGTGATTGAGCACTCTTTAAATGTCAGAGAAGACGCGAAACCTATCAAGCAACGACTCCGCCGATTTGCACAGGACAGAAGAGAAGCTATCAAGGAGGAATTAACCAAGCTGTTAGCAGCAGGTTTCATCAAGGAGGTTTACCACCCCGACTGGCTAGCCAACCCTGTATTGGTCCGCAAGAAGACTGGTCAATGGCGCATGTGTGTCGACTACACAGATTTGAACAAAGCTTGTCCCAAAGATCCTTTCGGTTTACCAAGGATAGATCAAATGGTGGATTCAACAGCCGGCTGCGAACTGCTCAGTTTTCTCGATTGCTACTCGGGCTATCATCAGATCAGCCTCAAGGAGTCCGACTGCCTGAAGACTTCATTCATCACACCGTTCGGTGCCTAGTGCTACGTTACTATGCCTTTTGGGCTGAAGAACGCAGGGGCTACATATCAACGCATGATTCAGCGATGCCTAGCAACACAACTCGGACGGAATGTGGAAGCGTATGTCGACGACGTCGTCATTAAGACCAAGCAGAAAGACGACTTGATTCAGGACCTGGAGGAAACATTTGCCAATATACGCGCCTTCAGAATGAAGTTGAACCCCGAGAAGTGCACTTTTGGAGTACCGTCGGGAAAGCTACTCGGATTCATGGTCTCTCGGAGAGGAATTGAAGCCAACCCGGAGAAAATCAATGCTATACTGAATATGAAGCCGCCGAGTTCTCAGAAGGATGTTGAAAAACTCATGGGATGCATGGCAGCACTCAGCAGATTTGTTTCAAGACTTGGAGAACGAGGAATGCCCTTCTTCAAGCTCCTCAAGAAGACCGACGATTTTCAATGGACGACAGAAGCGCAAAAGGCATTTGACGACTTCAAGACCTTTCTGATAACTCAGCCGGCATTGGCCTCACCAATGCCGCAAGAACCACTACTGCTTTATGTGTCTGCAACTGCAAAGGTGGTGAGCACGGTTTTAGTCGTTGAGCGTGAAGAAGAAGACCGCACTCAGAAAGTTCAACGACCAATCTACTTCGTTAGCGAAGTCCTTGTTGATTCAAAGACAAGATATCCTCAAGTGCAGAAACTACTTTATGGAGTTCTAATCACGGTCAGGAAGCTGGCTCATTATTTTCAAAGCCACCCAGTCATAGTGGTCACATCATTTCCACTCGGTGAAATCCTCCGCAACAAAGAAGTTACTGGTCGCATTGCAAAGTGGGCCTTAGAGTTAATGCCTTTGGACATAACTTTCAAGCCTCGAGTTTCAATTAAATCCCAGGTGCTGGCTGACTTCGTGGCCGAGTGGACCGAGTGCCAAGAAGACATTCCTGCAGAAAAAATCGAGTATTGGACGATGCACTTTGACGGATCAAAAAGAATTTCAGGATGCGGAGCAGGGGTTGTTTTGATTTCCCCAACTGGAGAATGCCTTAGCTACGTTTTATGGATTCATTTTCCAGCGTCACACAATGTGGCAGAATATGAAGCACTCTTGCATGGATTACGGATCGCCATATCCCTAGGGATTCGCAGGCTAATAGTTCGAGGGGATTCTCAACTTGTGGTCAACCAAGTGATGAAAGACTGGACATGCCTCGACGACAACATGGCGGCCTACCGACAAGAAGTGCGCAAGCTTGAAGACAAGTTTGATGGCTTGGAGTTAACTCATGTTCTCCGGCACAACAATGAAGCAGCCGATCGACTGGCTAATTTCGGTTCAAAAAGAGAAGCGGCTCCATCAGATGTTTTCGTCGAGCATCTCTACCAACCCACGGTTTCGAATCAATCGACTGTTAAAGACGAATCTGAGGAACAAGTTTTGCTGCTTGACGCCGACTGGAGGACGCCTTTCATCAAGTTTTTCAAGGATCAAGAATTGCCCCCCGACAAGAACGAAGCTGAACGGATTCATCGCCGCTCCAAAACTTATGCCCTTGTGGAGGAGGAATTATACAAGAAAAGCCCATCTGGAATATTGCAGAGATGCATCTCCATTGAAGACGGTGTCCAACTTCTAAATGATATTCATTCGGGGGTATGCGGGAATCACGCAGTAGCAAGGACCTTAGTCGGGAAGGCATATCGACAAGGCTTTTTCTGGCCTACTGCAGTCAGCGACGCTGACAAAATTGTTCGCACATGTGAAGGTTGTCAATTCTTTGCGAAACAAACCCACTTGCCAGCACAGGAGCTACAAACTATTCCCCTTTCTTGGCCTTTTGCGGTCTGGGGACTGGACATGGTGGGCCCGTTCAAGAGGGCGCAAGGCGGATACACTCATCTTTTCGTCGCTGTGGATAAATTCTCCAAATGGATTGAGGCAAAACCGGTGGCAACTATCACTGCGGACAAGGCGCGCGACTTCTTCATCAACATTGTTCACCGCTTTGGCGTGCCGAACCGGATTATGACCGACAATGGCACACAATTTACTGGTGGCGTTTTCAAAGATTTCTGCGAAGACTTTGGCATCAAAATTTGCTATGCATCAGTCGCTCACCCAATGAGCAATGGTCAAGTTGAGCGTGCAAATGGCATGGTGCTCCAAGGAATCAAGGCTCGAGTTTTTGACAGATTACGCCCGTATGCCAGTCGGTGGACAGAAGAGTTGCCCTCAGTTTTATGGTCGCTACGCACAACCCCGAGTCGGGCTACGGGTCAGTCACCTTTCTTCTTGGTATACGGCGCAGAAGCCATGTTGCCGAGTGAGATGGAGTTCGAATCCTTGCGAGTCCGCAATTTCAATGAAGAACGTCACGACACCGACAGAATCGATGATCTCACCCGACTGGAAGAAGCAAGAGAAGCGGCGTTAATCCAGTCGGCCAGATATTTACAAGGCCTACGACGTTACCACAATCGCAATGTCAAATCACGCGCTTTCATAGTTGGTGACATGGTTCTACGGAAGATTCAGACGACTAAAGACCGGCACAAACTATCACCCCTATGGGAAGGGCTGTTTATAATAGCAGAAGTCACTCGCCCGGGAGCCTACCGACTCAAGCGTGAAGACGGAACTTTGGTGGATAACTCGTGGAATATAGAGCATCTTCGAAGATTTTATGCTTAAAAGCTATTTTTTGTACATCTCTCCCTTAGACTACCCACTCACCTATGTTGGCCGAGTGGTTAGTCGGGGGCTACTGATAATAATATAGTATTTCTTTTGTCTTGTTATGACTTGTCATTGGCCCTGTTTAGACTTAGGTCCAGCAGAGAAGGACTAAAAATTTTTCGATGATTGCAACAAGTTCTAAGCTTGAACCAATCAGACAAAAATTTTAAGAAATTTGAAACTGGGTCCTTAGCCTATTTCATGGTATAAATAAGTCATCATACATTGCTTAAGAATATTGTACAATGTTTCAAACAAGAGAATCTACAACATTCAAGATTGGAAATTTTCTAATACATCTACTGCGAGTTTCTCGGCCGAATCCTGAGCTTGGTTGATCAGTTTAATGGCCTGCTCGTCAGTGATCCCATCTGCAAAGCCATCCCCGACTGCTTCAATCTCTATCCGAGGATACAGAGACTTCATGATTGCCATCGCTTGACTGGCACCCATCATCGCAGCATCCTTGATATTGTTGAAATATTTTGTTGGAGCAGTACGGAGGCCTTCAAATATTTGGACTGCATCTTTTTCACTGCTCCCGAGTCCGTTTTGGAAGATTGCATTTAGCACTAGAGCAGCAGTATTAGCGATATCGTCTCTGACAGTTTCAGCCTTCTTGATCTTCTCGGCAAACACTTCAAATTGGGCACGAGTCCTGACTTTGTGTTCTACATATATCCAAGATGGAACGGTTCTTAAATGACACGGCATTACTTTAAATGAATTTTTCAAAGGTGTTATCTTACCTTCGAGGGCAGCTTCAGCTTCAAGCTTGCTGGTTTCTAGCCGAGTATTGGTTTTCTCGAGTTCTTTAACTCGGGCTGTCAGGGATTCTATCATTGAGGCTTGAGCTGAAGGATTAAAAGCAATTTAGTCAAGTCTACAGCATGGATTCGCAGCAAAATGCAATGGAAGGATTTATACCTCCGATGGTGCCCCTGTGGTTGAAGCTGGTTTCCATTAGCTCATTGATCTGACTTTTCAATTTCTGCTCCTTAGCTTGAGCATCTTCACGTGTCTTGGCTAGTTTTGCTTGAACTTGATTGAGGGTTTCAAGATGAGGCACAAGCTTTTCTAAGGCGTCTGTTTTTGCCTCATTCCTCATATGGATTCTCTGGATAATGCGCCATATAAGCAATATGCAGTGAATAAGGCAGAAGAGTACAATTTATACTTACATTCATGAGACGGGTGGACTCGATTAGATGTTTCTTCAATGATTCGAGCTCCTCGTTCTCACCCTGACGACTGACGATGATGTCTTGAGGAGTGCCATCTCTATCTCTCCATAGAAGTTTGATTGGAGGAAGGGAGTCTTCGGCAGCTTTAATCCTTGGAATTTCTTCCTCTTTGTCATCAGTCAGTGGGCCTAATTTACAGATTAATAAAAATAAGCTATACGACAGATGGATCAAACTGGAATACAGCAGTGCAACATACCAGAGATAATTTTGGAGCTCTTTTTTAAGCTTGGTTTGGCTCCCCGACTGGATCAGCCACTGTGTTCGTTTCTGCCACAACCGGATCTTGGTCAGGATTTATGAGAATTGCTTCGGCTGGCTCGGCAGGCGCAGTAGGTGCATCAGTCGGGATGTCATCGTTTCCTTGTTGATTTTCTGCTGGAGCTGCGGTCTCAGTCATGCTGGAATCTTGCTCCGACTGGTTGCTAGTCGGGGGCTGGAGTTCGGCGTCTTCTACAAGCTTCCCCGACTGACTAAAAACTCGGGGTTCTCGGTGTGGTTCAGCTGGAACAGGCGGCACATCATCCTTTTTACCCAAATCAATATTTTGGGGTTTCCTGGAGATTGACAGATTCAAATTATATGAGTATTTTTCAGGAAGCCAGCAATGATGATATTATGGCGCGAGTGTTACCTTGTTGATCTCCGGATTTTTGGCACAGGCCGACCAGCTAGAGATTTGGCTTGAGTCGGATTGTTGCTCGATTGCGGCCCGGATTGTTCATCCTCGGAGTCGCTGACAGCAAGTTTTCTTTTCTTCAACTTCTGTTTGGGGATATTTTCTTCAATACCCCGCTTGCTTTTCCCAGCTGAGTCGATCTTTGGACCACCAGTCGGGAGAGGGTTTTTTGGGGCAGTCTCTTTCAAGACAGGAGTTGGGGGATTTGAAGAAAATCGTTTATTATCCTATTCAGTAGGATCAAGTTAATAAAGATAAAGTAATAGATAAACTGGAGATAGACAAATAGCCAAGTGGTGGATTTTTACCTCAGGAGGAGGCCGAACCAGGCCATATGGAGTGACCGACAGTTTGTGGCTGTAGTCGATCGCAATCCCAGAAGAAAACATCTTGTACATCCGGTTGCACATGATTTTGTAATCAATGGAATTCGGGTCTTCGCGGTTGGGATCCGACTGGCCCTCGTATTCGTAAGCCGGCTTACTCCTCTCCTTGATCGGGGCCAGTCGGCACTTGATGAAGTGCCGAGTGATTTGTTTGATCTCAACCAGTCGGAGAAGCAATTCATTGGCTTGGGCTAACTCAGTGCTGTCTGGGAAATTTTTCTAGTTTTCATGGGGAATGGGTGGAAGACCGACGAACTCGGGAAGACTGGGGGAAGGATTTGAGATATAAAACCAATTCGAGTGCCATCCTTTGTTGGAAGTCTTGAAGGGAAGAGAAAAATATTTTTGAGTCAGAGTTCCTCGCAATTGGAACCCGGACCCGCCGACTACACAAGGGTTATTTTTGTCAGGCTGGGGTTTGAGGTAGAAGATGCGGCGGAACAGTGCAAAGTGTGGTTGAATGCCGAGGAAAGCTTCGCAGAGGTGGATAAAGTTGGCAATATGAAGAATGGAATTGGGATTCAAGTGGTAGATTTGGATTTTGTAAAATGCAAGAAGACCACGGAAAAAAGAAGATGCTGGCAATGCGAAACCACAGTAGAAGAATGAGGTGAATACCACGACTTCGCCGGTGTCGGGGGTTGGAAATTCCTCGCCGTACGCCGGACGCCATCCGATAATCTCCTTGGCGGGTAGGACTCCGTCCTTCACCATCTCCAGCAAGTGTGTTTCCTTCACATCGGACTTTGCCCACTGCTCAAAGGGGATTTCTCTCTCTTCGGCCATGAGTGCGGCTGGATCTGGGCAGAATGTTAGGGTTTTTTGGGAAGTGATGGAGGGGAGTTTGTGCTGGGGGTGGACCGCAAGAAAGCTTGATGCGAGAGATTGCGGATTGGAGTTTGAGCAAATGTGGATCGAAAACCCTAAATCGCCAGTACTGTGCGCGGTTTGGGGAATTTTGAGCAAAATAAACGAGGAAGACGGAGCGGCGGTTCCTATAACGGTTGGATAAGTGTTTTGAGCGCTAAATGGGCCGTGAATTTTGGATATACTATAGCCGCGAGATTTGGAAAGTCTGGTGTATGTCCTCGGGGGCTCAATCTTTCTATGTGATGAACAGGGAACAATATAATAATGTGCAGTTGTGATTTAATCTCTTCGGGGAGCAACAAATGCGCATATTGCCACGTTAGTGAGCATGTTAAATCAACCAAGTATTATTGCTTTGGTTTTTAATAGGTGATTGGGGGATCTTGTTAAAGATTTCTACCATATATGCCTTGATTCGATAAATGTGCACGTCAGTGTACGAATTATCGCGTAAGCGAGTATTTTTATTGACCTATATTCAAGCTTAGGCTGATAATATATTTGGTCATTCTTTTTGGCAGTTGGTAAATCCTTATGAGTTTGATTTGCTCGGATTATATACCGCATTCGCCTTATAATTTTCATAGATGAGATTTTCTGTCTCTTTACTATTAAAGTGGTTCATAAAACCACTCGGCTTATGCATATTAGTTCTGACTATATGTTTACTTTTTCCAACTAAGCACATAGTCGGGGGCTACACCTAATTAGGTGCATCTATTCGATGCACCTGGGAATATTTTTTAATTTTTTAGCCCTTCACAGTCGCGTGATTTTGGATTCGGCGCCCAGGAGATCATGGCAGAGATGATTGAAGTACTTGAAGATGATGATTTATTGTTCGAAGTGAAGATTGTCTCATCGACTGTAAAGGTCTCAGGGGCTACTGTGGATATTATGGTACCCATATACCCACAGATATGGAATATCCGACTGATAATAGGGGTATGTTATGTAAATAGAATATGATGTGTATTAGGATTCGGGTGAGATATTGTCTTGTATGGCAAGTTAGAACCCGAATACCTAGTATGGTAAGATTGTATATCGATTATGAAGATCTAGGCCGTGTCGGACTAGATCTTATCTTGTAAACCTCTATCTTCCGGGTATATAAGGAGGATAGGGGACCCCTTTGGAGACAGAAGCTTTTCATAAGATCAATACACAACTCGGAGGCAAAACCCCGAAACAGGAGTAGGGTATTACTTCTTCGTGAAGGCCTGAACCTGTCTAAATCCTTTGTCTCATAACCCATCTACTTTTCTAGCTTGATAGCCACCCCTTTTTCTATTGCCGAAATCTAGTTTCGACATAGATCATGAAAACTATGTTGATACTTGAAATAGAGCGTAGGCTCCCGTATAAGTGTAGGTTCCCGTGCGACACAGACATGACATACTACATGGTTCCTACTTTATTTTTACGAGACATCATCTTATGCAACCGCGTATTAAAATTATCTTCACCCAATGCAACATACATGTCATTTTGCTAGTATCAAAATCAAATGAACCAAGTCTCAAGTCCAATCTTTCTTTCAACAAAGCCCCTCATCACACGAAAACTTTTTAGCAACCAGAACCCTTTAGCCAAAAAGAATTCGATCTCATAGTCATAGAGACACATACACGTCAGTGTCCTACCTTTTGGGGAAAATAATAAATTTGAGATTTATATACCATCCATAAAATTCGCACCTGACGATTTGCTTATAGTATAATAAAGTTAAGGCCCACATGACAGCGGGAGATTAGTGGCATATCCTCCCCTCGCCTTAGAGCATCCCCAGGAGATCATCTATATTTGATCCTCCAAATGCCCATATAGATTATCATCCAAAAAAGATTACTCATCCATATCCCTTCCAACTCCAACAAATCATCCATATTACATCATCCATATTCCATCATCCTATATTTTAGTAATATCTCCCAACTAACTTTACATTTGTATTGTAAGAGATATTTTTTGAACGACTTAATTTTAATTGTGTTATTTATCGCGATAATATTTCGATTAAATTTTAACAGAAATATTTTTAATTGATATATTTAAAATGAGTTAAGTTATTTTACGCATTGAATGACTACAGGAAGCAACAGATACATTGCCAACGGCTAGCCAACGGCTAGCTAGCTAATTCAAAATGCAACGGCTAGCAAATTGCAACGGCTAGCACATACATGTATCAACTCTATATATGTCACTGCAATGCTTGCTATCCTTTTGCACCATCCAAATTTTTGTGTATGATTCTTCCATCACTCAATGAGCTTTCTTTTGAGACATGTTTTATTGGATGAATCATCGTCATCCGACGATGACATCATCATCGCTGCTGCAGCAATAGTCGCTCAAGATGAATGTGAGCAGTCGAATGCTCGACGTCGTCGACGAGGTGGTTCTGTTCCTGGTCTTCAAGTTGTTCGTCGTAATCGTCGAGCCGGCTATGAACGGTTGCAGCACGACTACTTCTCGCCAAATCCTACGTACGGCCCAGTCTTATTCCGACGAAGGTTTGCAATTAATTTATATATTTTGGTTGATCCCATTTTGTTCGCCAGTTATATTAAATTGTATTTTGTTGCACAGGTTTAGAATGAGTCGTCATCTTTTCTTGCGTATAGTTAATGATGTGGTAGCCCATGATGATTATTTTGTGCAAAAAAGAAATGCTGCAAGTACTATGGGTATATCACCATTGGTAAAGATTACCGCTGCACTTAGAATGATAACCAATGGAGTCGCAGCTGACACTCAAGATGAATATCTGCAAATTGCTGATAGTACCACTATAGAGAGTCTGAAAAGGTTTGTGACAGCGATTGTTGAGATTTTTGGAGACGAGTACTTGCGTTATCCAACTAGTGCTGACACTTCTAGATTACTTGCACTTGGAGAGCAGAGAGGCTTTCCTGGAATGCTAGGATCCATAGATTGCATGCATTGGGAGTGGAAAAATTGCCCTTCAGCATGGCAAGGCATGTATAAAGGAAAATCAAGCAAGCCCACTATAGTTTTGGAAGCTGTTGCTTCAAGAGATCTTTGGATTTGGCATGCATTCTTCGGTTTACCGGGATCTCACAATGATATTAATGTTCTTCATCGTTCCCCTCTCTTTGCAAGGCTAGCTGAAGGACAAGCTCCACAAGTGAATTATGAAATCAATGGCCATAACTACACAATGGGTTATTATCTTGCAGATCGTATTTATCCCTCATGGGCCACTTTTGTGAAGACAATATCAGAACCACAAGGGAATAAGAAGAAACACTTTGCCCAACAACAGGAAGCAGCCCGCAAAGACGTTGAGCGTGCATTTGGAGTTCTACAAGCCCGTTTTGCAATTGTGCGTGGGCCTGCTAGATTTTGGTATGCAGACACATTAAATGAAATCATGACAGCATGTATTATTCTGCACAATATGATAGTAGAAGATGAAAGGGATGAAGAAGGTCTTGACTACAACTATGATGATGAAGGAGAGCGAGTCACACCTTTGCATACCCCTATAGCTGAACTGCAGGACTTTATTCAGAATCATCGTAATATTAGAAATAGACAGACTCACTCTCAGCTTCAAGAAGATCTAGTTGAGCATCAATGGCAATTTCATGGTAGGAATTAGTGTACTATGCAACCTCCCAGTTATGTAGTAGGCAACTCCAATTATGTATGCAACCTCAATTATGTAAAAGCAACCCGTCAATAATATATGCAATACTCAATTATCTATGGCAAGATGCATGATGTATGCAACATGTATGAGCTCACAATTAATCATATCATACTTGCATACAACATTAATGTCACAAACCATTAATTTCTAACAATAACCAGTACATAGTACATCAAAGCCTACACGGCATACAACTTAAAAGTTCACAACCCATACAGTTCTTACAAGCAACAATACATAATTCATCAAAGCCTACACGGCATACAACATAAAAGTTCACAACTCATTAGGAAATAGCAATACATATCACATATCCATACATCACTAACTCAATCCATATGAGCCTTCATGATCTCCTGCTGCAAACGCAAGTAATAAGCTTTTCTTGGCCCATCCATAGCACTAAGATCCATGTTCATAATTCTTTCTTCTCTTTCATAGGTTTCTAAATCTAACTTTCGTTTCTCTACTTTCAACCTCTCTTTCTCTAGTGAAATAACTTCACCCAATCGGTCATTTCTTTCCTCCCTAGATTGTGCACTCATCTCCTTTTTCTCCGACCACATGTTATTTAATGCAATAACTACAGGACTACTCTCACTTGAGCATGAAGAAGTATTACCTCGTGCGCGTTTTGCCTTTTCCACCTTCTTCCCAAGTGGTCTCACCAACGGATCAGAGGTATTAATGTTGGGGCTGCAATGAAACTCACTAGAGTTTGTGCTTGCAGATGGTATCACCAAAGGATCAACATTTGACTTTTGCTTTTTCTGGGACAATCTATCATTCCACTTTGGATGATGATGCAAAATCTCCCAGCAGTGCATTAAAGAAAATGTCTTCTTCTCTTCTGACTTGTACAAAGTAGTAGCCTGAGTGATCTGCATCAATTGGCAAGGTCAATAATTAGAAAAACAATATTTTTCAAAGCAAGATGCTAGCTGAATTAGATGCTTACATAATCTTGGACAGTCATTCCACTTTGAGGTCTATTAAGAATCTGCTCATAATACTCACAAAACTTATTAACTTGTTCTTGAATGGTACCCCAACGGTTGTTAAGTGAATTTTGGTTACGATCTGAGAGGAAATCTTTGTTCTCATGGAAGTATTGATGAATCCTTGCCCAATAGGAGTCACGGTGTTGCTCAGCTCCTGTGATTGCATCTAAAGTTGTATTCAGCCAAGCTGACACCAACATTTTATCTTCCGCAATGCTGAAAATTTTGGATCTCTTATTGTTGGGTCTAGAGGACCCCCCTACTTCCGCACTTGGCTGTTCACCAACCATAGGACTATGTTGTGATTGTTGTCCAGTTGGGGGAAAATTTTGACTAGGATCCCAAGTATCTACATCAATGTTTGAGCCCAACAAATTAACATAGCTGTCCATGGATTCACCTAGCAAAAAAAATCATAGCAACATAAATAAAATGAACATAAAAGCAAGCAATATAGCAACATAAACTGGATGTCATAGTAATAAAAATCTGTTCTTTGTAGTGGGAGCAAAAAGATTAACACATGCATTCAGATCCTAGATGCTTTGCCCTAATGCTCTTCTCTTTTGCTATGCAAATGCAGTCTTTTTACTGACCAAAAACAAAACAAATACAGCTAGTCTTTATGCACAGCTTGAATTGATGTGTTCCATCTATGTTTTCTCTTTACCTTTCATCAGCTTAAAATTCTTACTGAATCCTAAGCCGTGTATGTTCATGAATGCTGAAATTAAGACTGTTTTTAGAACTGCGGAGCAGCATAAGCGTCTGTGTCAATGTGTGTCAATGTGTATGTGCTTACTAATTATTAACATAGACAAAGACAAATGCTCTCACATTACAACTGCATAGCTTCTAACTATAGTATCAGAAATTGTTGTATTCTAGAATGTGCAATCTTCTCAACTAATCCAAACCAAAGCATAATAGACTGGGCTCTCTGCTTGCTTCATGAACCTGCCGAGCTGGTCAGCGGCCCCGGGGGGGGGGGGGGGTGGCGTGCACAGGGCGACAGCGGCAAGCGAGGGGCGGCGGCGGCGGCTGCCAGTCGCAGGGCGGCGGCGCCTAGCGAGGGGCGACGGTGGTGGGCTGCTCAGGGCGGTCTGGGCGAGCTGGTAAATGGCGCCGGGGGATGGCGCGCGCAGGGCGACGGATCCAAGCGAGGGGCGGCGGCGGCTCACGGCCGAAGGGCGGCGGCGCCTGGCTAGGGGCGACGGCGGCGGGCTGCTCAGGGGCGGCCTAGGCGAGCTGGTGAGGGGCGCCGGTCGATGGCGCGCGCAGGGCGACGGCGGCAACCAAGGGGCGGCGGCGGCTGACGGGCGGAGGGCGGCGGAGACTGGCGACGGGCGGCGGCGGTGACGGGCGGAGGGCGGCGGCGGCTGGCAGGCGCAGGGCGGCGGCCACGCACGGGGAGACGGCAGGAGGAGGAAGGCGGCGGGCGCACGGCGACTTACCCCAGATCTGGTAAGTCTCGCTCCACAAATCGCTGAAAACAACCTAAAAATGGCCACGGGGAACTCACCGACGCAGCCACGCAGGTTGGGGACGACGGCGATGGAGGGGAGGTCGCGCCGGAGGTGAGCTTGCACCGGAGGGGAGGTGGTGGCGGAAGTCCGGATGAGGGCGGGACTCGATCCAGATGAGCACCGGTGCGAAATAGCGTGAGGAGAGAGGTACGCTATTTTCGTATCTTCTCTCTCCTAGTATGGTGCATCCGCTACTTTTAGAGCGTGGGATAGCGCATCTGCTGGATGGTGTTTTTTGGCTTCGGTACGTCAAAATTGGGATGGAGGATCGGTTACAGCAGCTGCTGGCCATGCTCTTACGAGGGCATATTTCGTAATTACGAAATTCGCCTTAAGAAAACCCCCGAGCTGTACCCGCCATCCTGGTAAAACCCTAACATCTTCTCCCCCAAACTCGCTAGAGCCATGGCCGCCGCCGCCTCCTCCCTCGACGAGACCAAAGCCAAGGATGTCCTCCGCCAGGTTTGCGATTCCTATCCCGTTCCTCGATCCTGCCCGTTCTGGCCCCTCAAATTTTGGGGGAAATTTTCGGATCGAAGTCGCTTAGCGTTCTCTTGTTCTGCACCGCAGGTGGAGTTCTACTTCAGCGACAGCAACCTCCCCCGCGACAACTTCCTGCGGAAAACCGTCGAGGAGAGCGAGGATGGCTGTAAGGATTCGTCTCCTCTCCTTTCGTTGATCCTGTCTGTGTGTGATTCTGGACATCTGGTGCTAATTCTGGTGTTATTTTTGGGTGGGTTGGGATTGGGCAGTGGTGAGCTTGGCGCTCATCTGCTCCTTCTCGCGGATGAAGAAGCACCTAGGTCTGGACGCGGAGGTGAAGCAGGAGACCGTGCCGGAGGAGACGGTGCTCGCCGTTGCCGAGGTGCTGCGGCGTTCCTCGGCCCTCCGTGTTACCGAGGATGGTAAGAAAGTTATTTTCTCACATACGCATACTATTATACAGTCGAAGTTCATGTGTTGGCAGCAAAAGAGGCTTAACTTCATTTTGTTTAATTTTTCGGAGTGAAATTTGCAGTTCATACTAATAAGGTCAGCTTAAATTCCAATAAAATGTTTATTTTTTGACCCTTTAACTGTTTCTTGACAGGGAAGAAAGTTGGTAGATCAATTGAGTTGTCGAAACTGGATGAGATCATGGAGCAACTGGACTCTAGGACAGTTGCTGCATCACCATTTCCTTACAATGTAAAGCTGGAAGATGTTCAGTCTTTCTTTGCTCAGTATGGCAAGGTATGTATGACTATAGTATTTAGTAGAAAGCAAATATAACATATGGTCTGCAATTCTGTTAAGAGATTCAAAGTTGATATGTAGGGTAGTAGCAACCCCCCTAACGACATGGGACATCTGTAACTGTTTGCAATTTATTAAATGATGATGATGATGATGATGATGATGATACTATGCTCCATCTGTAACTGTTTGCATCACAGGTGAACAGTGTGAGGCTACCTCGACATATTACTGACAAAAGACACTTCTGCGGCACTGCTTTAGTCGAATTTTCAGAAGAAGAGGAAGCAAATGCTGTATTAAAGAATACTCTTGTTTTTGCAGGGGCAGATCTCGAAATAAAACCAAAGTAAGCCAACTAGCAGCTCAAGCTTCTTTCCTTGTACAATAATACTAATTAGTTAGAGATGTATGTCTCCATGCTTTGGGCAAATTCTTCATTTCTTTTTTTTTTCATGTTATGTTTCTAGAGAAATTATCAGTTGATGATTGCAACTTGCTTTGCAATATATCCTGTTTTTTCTCCATCATATTTAATAAATGATACCTAAACCAGTTCCTCATTTCCCATAGTTGAATCTATTTTTTAACTGAATATCATTCTGATAATGGTCACGCAATCCTGAAAAAATGAAGGAAAGAATTCGATGCTGAAAGAGAGGCTAAGAAAGAAGCTTATGAGAAGTCACAGCCTAGTAAGAATGGTCACGATGAGGGGTAAATATTCCTTCACTAACAACTTTAGAAATGTTTTTTTGTAATTTCCTTCATTTGAGATAACCGAGTCATAAAAATTGGTTATAGATATCCAAAAGGTCTAATTGTGTCCTTCAAGCTTAAGAGAATTCAAGTTGATGGTGGCATGGCAGAAAATGGTGGGGACAAAGAAGGTGACACTGATGATGCCAATAAATCAGGAACAGTGCATGATGAGAAAATCAAGAACAGTGATATCAAGGAAGAGTTGTCAGGTGATGTTGAGAAGTCAAAAGAGGCAGCTGCTCAATCTGTTAAGAAAGGAGAAAGTCCTTCAGATAATGCTGATGATCCAATTTCAAGGGAAGATTTTAAAGAAGAGTTTGGCAAATTCGGGACAGTGCGGGTAACTTTTTCAATAATTGATGATGTTTGTTTTTCATATTGATTTTGTTTCACCAGGAGTACCTTGAGGTTGTGTCTGGTGTGCATTGCATAAAATGTCCAGAATAGATAGATTGCATTTATTTGGCCCAACTATTGTTTGCTGCAGATCATGTGACTGTTATTATGCATAAAACTGAGCTTAGTTTGTTATTTTTTTTAATGAGAAGTACTCGTTGGCTTCAATGATGGAGTCATACAGTCATGTGATCACAATAGCATGCTGTTATGTTATATTTATTCAGGCTATTTTTGTAGGATTCTGTAAATGATAGCAATAAATAGTTCAATGTTGATCATATTACCGTTGTGCTAATTGGACAAACCATGAATCTAGTCAAACATGTAGAGCTACAGTGAAATGATCCAATAGTTCGAAATTCCTACTCTTACTGTCTTTTGTAAGCACATATTTGTCTGGACAGAAGACAGGAGGGACATAATGCTTCATCTTGTAAAGACATCTATCATGCTTTTATGCAATTCCGTATATTTGCTTTCTAATTATGTACAACTAAACATAATTTCTTTTATCAGACAGCATCTGCTGATTCAAAACTCTTTGTTTTTATTGTTCCATTCTGTCCCTTGAAGTACGTGGACTTCAGCATAGGGGAAGATTCAGGATACATTCGGTTTGAGGATTCCAAGGCAGCTGAAAAGGCCCGTGCATTAGCAGCTATTTCAGATGAAGGTGGTTTGATTATGAAGGGCCATCTTGTTACTTTGGAACCTGTGTCCGGTAAAAACTGCAGTTTCTTTCAGTTAATTATTTTTGTTAGCTTTTGTTGATCTGAGTAACTAAATCAACTGCAAAATTGATGCCTTATAGTATCCTCTGGTGGTCTTGTTTTACCTGTAGTTGATATCTGATGATATTGGTATTCCTGCTTAGGTGTATTTAGATGTTACTGTTTTCATGCAAACATGAGGCGGAATCTGTTTTAAATGTATTGATACTTGACTTTAAAAAATCGGTCACTATTTTGATGATCTACTGTTCCATTCATTCAGGTCAAGCTGAGAAGGATTATTGGAGTGCGATAAAGGGCGGTCAAGGAAAATATAGAGACAATAGAAGCAACAGAGGAAGGTAATCATTTTCCCTCGGGATCATTCTTCCTGTATCGTGATACACCTAGGGTGAATCTTAGGAGTGAGTTGAAACTTAAAATAGTAGTTAAGCCTTATGGCGCACAAGAAATATCAACACATTTATTTGGAATTATATTATCATGGAACTGGCAGTAATGTTGTTTATCTGTCAAACTTATGCGTCTCTTTTTCAAATCTATATACTAAAAATGCTACAGGCATGTCATGCAATGCAACCTCATGTAGTAGTATATATATACAGTATACACCTTGTTCCATGTATTGATAAACTGTTGGCAGAAGATAATGCTGGCTGCTTTGTGTGAACTTTTCTAGGGACTGGAAGAATAACAGGGGCGGGAGGCACTTCGGTGGGAAGCGGGGTCGCCACTCGGACGGCCATGAAAGGGCTAATAAAGCTCGAAAAGTCGATGCTGCTGCTTAAAGGCCTCGTTGTCTGATACTCTGATACTACCTCAGCTTAAGCTCTAGGAGGAACGGAAATGTTTGGTCCGTTGCTTGCTTCCACAACTTTGGAAGCAAACTTTTGCTGTTGCTTCATGTTTGTTTCTCGTTGTGAGCTATGCTTTTTGGAAGTAAGAAACGGTGAACTCGCGATGAAACGGAAAATTTTGTTCGGCCAAAGCTTGGATTGAAATCCTTACATGTATCTGATACTTCCATCATCTGATACATCGAGACAGCTACAATGAAACGGAGATGTTCGGTCAAAGCTTGGAGTGAATCGTTATATATCTGATACTTCCATCATGTGATACATCGAGACAGCTGACAACGAGTCCATACCTCGATGTTATAATTTGTACCTCTGTCTCGCGTTCCTACTTTTGTGTTCCACTAAATTTTTGAGTTCATTTTCAAGTTTTCACGTCCACGAGACGAGATGATTATCAGAAATTCAAAAGCATTCTGATTTCGACTACCTGTAGATGCTGAAACTGAGCCGAGGCGATACAACCCAGGTACAAAAATAAATGCTAACGGTAATCACAGGCCGGCTCCAAAAATATATACGTATGCAATGTATCCGATTTCAACATCCTGGTCAATCATAGCTCTTAATCTTAATTGCTCCAGAGTTCGTTTAGAATTGAGCAATGTACTAGTAGTCTACTGTACTGATCAATGTGTCCATATCAACATACTGATCGATGTGTCTAGTAGTCTACTAGTACGACACCACCAAAATCTAGTTCCACTGTAATCTGGTCCATTCTTTTCTAATTAAGATTTAAATTTTATCTTAATTTTTGTTAGCACGTTTTTCAAACTACTAAATATTATATTTCATACACATTTTATTTTATACAGAAAGTTACTTTTTGAAACATCAAATATATTCATTTGTCGAAGTTTATAATAATTAAAACTTAATTAATTATATGTTAATAGCTGCCAACTTAACCGTGTAGGTTTTTCTTTTTCTTTTTTTTATTAATGTTGTACTCGCTCATCACATCCTCATCCTGTGTAAGGTTTTTATTTTTATTTTTTATTAATGTTGTACTCGCTCATCACATTCTGTGCAAGGTTGTTATAATTTTAGCGAACGACCATTCGAGTAGACCTACTACATCGGGAAAATTTAACTGTACTATTAGATTCGACAATTATTCAAATACACTTTTTAGATTTGCACTTAATTTTTTATCCCTATTAAGAGATATCTTCTTTAACTATTTACCACTTTTGACCGCGTGGCATGCTAACATAGCAACAAAAGAACGTGACTACACAGCTAGTGGTAGTTGGTTTGTCTAAATCAACTACCACTCCATTTATAAGAGACCCTATCCGCCTATACTTCAAATAAAATTTTCTCTTAAACTACTCATCCAATGTACGATCCGATTACACCGTTGTGTTCGTAACAATTAAATCTTTATAACAAGATCTCACATGATTATATTTGAATAAAAAATTATAAATTACTTTTATAATATATCTAAATTACTTTTAGATTTCACTAAATTACTTCTTCGACATATAAGTAAATTCAATAAAGCTTAAAAATAATTTACATATATTATAGAAGTAACTTATAACAAAAAGAAAGTAACTTTAATGCATGTCTTTTTTTAATTGAACGTGACTGCACAACTAGTGGTAGTTGGTTTGTACTCCATCTAGTTTTTCCTTTCAACTTGAAAAATGCAATAGTATGTTTCCGTTTTGTTTTAAGATACTTTTATAATATATGTAAATTACTTTTAGATTTTATTGAATTTACTTTATATGTCTAAGAAGTAACTTAGTCAAATCTAAAAAATCTAAAAGTAACTTATATATATGATAAAAGTAACTTATATATATAATAAAAGTAATTTACAAATATAAATATTTTTTATCGTAATATAATCATGTAAGATCTTGTTGTGAAAATTTAATTGTAACGAACACACTGGTGTAATCGAATTGTAGATCGGATAAGTAATTTGAGAGAAAACTTTATAAGAAGGAAGAAAAAGACATGCATGTCTAAGAGGAAAAACAAGCATGCACGTCAGCACGTGTAGCAATCTTTCTCACAAATTGGTTCGTCGCTGTTTAACGCTATACCGAGAGGGTTCTCGGTTTAGATTTTGCCGCAACAAAAGGTAGAAACCGGTGTAGGACCCACTAGTCAGTCTCTGCTCTCTCCTTCTCCCTCTAATCTGGCGTGCAGCGTGCGCAGCCGCAAGCCGGCGCTGCTTCGGCCTACTTCCCTCCCCGCCCGACGAGGTGCCCATCCGCCACCGCTACACCTCCTTCATCGACGCCGCCACTCTGCCTCCTCCACCACCGCGAGGACACCGTCCGCCGACGCCGCCGCTCCACCTCCTCCATCACCACGAGGAGCCCATCCGTCGCCACTACGCATCCTCCTCTGTCGGCGCCACCGCTCTGCCTTCTCCTCTGCTGGTGCCGCCGCTCCACCTCCTCCACTGCCGCGAGGAGCTCGTCCGTCGTCGCTACTCCTCTACCGCCGCTTCGTTCCCCGATAGCGCAAGTTATTGCCACCATCGCACATCGGACCGGAGGGAGAGAAGGAGAAAGGAGAGGCTGACTAGTGGGTCCCATACCGATTTCTACCGTGTATTACTATGTTGGTATACCACGTGATAAAAGTGACGAATAGTTAAGAAGGCATCTTTTAATAGGGAAAAAAAAATCAAGTGCGAGTATTTGATAAATGTCGAATCTATACTGGCAAATAGTTAAATTTCCCACTACGTCGCGACGTCATCCGCATCCGAGCAGAGCAGCCAGATCTTCCCCCGACTTCCCGGGTCGTCTCCTCCACTGCACCCACCCACCCCACCGGCGGCGATGGCGGCTGCCCCCGCGACGACGTCATCCTTGGCCGCGAGGCCCTCCTCCTCCTCCTTCTCGCGGCTATCTGACGCTCCGCTGCGCGCCGCCACCGTCTCCTTCCCTTCCTCCCGTACGCGCCGCCGGACAACTAATTCTCTCGCCACGCTTCTCCATCTGAGTCTTTTCTTACTCGTCCTGAACTATTTTTTTTCTCTCTGTATTTTGTCTACTTCCGCGCAGCACGGCCGGCCGCGTTGGCTGCAGGCGCTCGGGCCTCGCGGTTTAGCCCCGTCGTGGTCGCCGCCTCCGCCGCCGCCGGGGGGCACCAGCGGCTTATGGGGTCGTTGACCAACACCCAGGGGCTCAGGTTTGGAGTGGTGAGTAAGTGTGTCCTCCACCTCTCCCATCGTTGGATTGTGTATGACTGTAAACTGGGCTAACTTTGAGTTGACGCGACCGCACATAAGACATTGCTCGTGCCCAATTCCTAACTGATTCGTGAAGTTTGATTTTGTGTTTCTGTGCTTGACATAGGATATCTCTCCTGCCCAATTTCTAACTGATTAGTGAAGTTTGATTGTGTGTTTCTGTGCTTGACATAAGACATTGCTCCTGCCCAATTTCTAACTGATTAGTGAAGTTTGATTGTGTGTCTCTGTGTTCCACTGTAAAGTTTCTTTCCCCAGCTGAACTCTTTTGATTATTTTTTTTTTTGCTTTGTGGATAAAGCTGTAACATTCGGGGTATTTGGTCTCTCAAAAGATGTTGCTTTACTGAAAGGCCGCTGCTTTCATGTTTCTCAACACAATTTTTACTCAACTGCCTAATTCTGTTGTTGTTTATTATTGTCCTACAGGTTGTGGCACGGTTCAATGAGATTGTCACCAACTTGCTACTGCAAGGAGCTCTTGAGACATTTGAGCGATATTCTGTCAAAAAAGAAAATATAACAGTATGCATCTCTCTTGTTCTGAGTAAATTTCAGTTCCAAAAAGATAACCCTGTGCCATCAAATGTGATATCATTGTTTGAGTATTTTTCTTAACTAGTCCTGAACATCATTTCTATTACCACTATTTTAACCGTTATGCATGCATACAAAATTGTTTTGTTACCCTTGTTCACGATGTTAAGGTAAAAGATGCTTTTGTCATGAAGTATTGACCATGCATAGCACTCTTGTTGGATGACTTACCTACTTTGTAGGTTTAATATATGTTTCATGTCCATCCACCTGTTCCTTTCTTATTTCATTGTTCACAAGTACTATTCTGAAGTAAAAATGTAATGCAGTTTTTCTAGGTCCATTAATTATTTTCTTTTTGTTCCATGCTTGATAATGTATGGACTACATATTATCAGCACGTTTCATGTATTTTTAATTGGGAATAACACTGATGTATGAGATGAACCTCACACATGTAGCATTCAAAAGTAGAGGTTCACTAATGCACTTAATCTGTGCACAACCGTTGTTGCATAGTATCTGGCATATAAAGTG
The DNA here is from genome assembly GCA_000573905.2 of Oryza punctata. Classification (NCBI taxonomy): domain Eukaryota; kingdom Viridiplantae; phylum Streptophyta; class Magnoliopsida; order Poales; family Poaceae; genus Oryza; species Oryza punctata. The sequence goes on along the minus strand of CM002491.2, from coordinate 23,113,903 downwards.
ATCTACAAAATATGTAAATTCATTTTATCCATGATTGGTAAACAGCCTTCATATTTCATACTCGTTGAAAAGTTTCAGAAACTTTTGGTGCACATTGCCTCACACTGATTCAAATGATTGTTTAGGTTGTAAGTGTTCCTGGCAGTTTTGAAATTCCTGTTGCGGCACAAAAGCTTGGGAAGTCTGGAAAGTTTGATGCAATTTTGTGCATTGGCGCTGTGGTAAGCTGTTTGCTTTTTTGTTCATATTAGTATTACCATATAGCATGGCTCCAAGATAGTGTCTAGGTTATCTTCCAGACACATCATAATTATCTAATTCTGATACTATACAGCCTGGTGCAGTGTGCCAAATAATGAGTTCTGAAATGTTTATGTTACTCATATTTTACAGAGTGTCTTTTAAACATTGCCAATCATATGTCTAATTTACACTGGACAAAAATCCAATAAGGAGCTTTATAACTAACATAAGTCTAGCTAATAATACTAAGTCACTACGTATTTCCCCTTAATCCCATCGCTCTTAATCCTTTGTGTCTATTTTTTGTAAGCCCTTAGTTATCCGTAGTTGGTGCGATTTTATTACAGAGGTCTTCATTTTGCCAATTTGCAGATTAGAGGTGACACAACCCACTATGATGCTGTTGCAAACTCTGCTGCATCAGGCGTACTGTCTGCTGGATTGTCCGCTGGTATGTTGCTTTCACCTCTTAGCCTCCTTGGGTAGAGTGCCTGTAGGAACCTAATTCTGTAAGTTTTTATTTTCTGCTGGGGTAATTCTCAGTGGAGCTTGTGGCAGATTATTTACTATTTTTTGATTGTTGCACAGAGATCCCATGCATATTTGGTGTACTGACATGTGATGACATGGACCAGGTAATTCATCATTTGTTAACATGTATCTTACCAAAGTTTCTATTATTCCATATTCAATTTATAACTCATGGTTCTTCAAGTAGTTATTCTGTACTTATGAACCATAGTAATTTGAGAAGCAAGGAATTTTGGAAGTTTGTAACTCAAAATGCATCTGTTCATGTTCCCAAACCTTATGTTAACTCTAATGGAAGATGCATCACCACTTTGGCGTGCTGTCATGTTGTTGGCGTGAATATTTAGTTAAATGAACCTGAATCGACTCGACATAGGTGGACTAATGATGCAAGACTATCAAACATGCTTTCTGATAAAATCGTCATGCATACTGTACACATCTTTCCTTGATTGTCCGACCACCCTTGAGAAGTCACGGGCTCTTTATATACTTATTAACCAAGTCTCTCTACTAACAAAATACATGCCACATCAAACCTTTACAGGCTCTAAATCGTGCTGGTGGCAAGGCTGGAAACAAGGGTGCTGAAGCCGCTCTAACTGCAGTGAGTACCATTTCTTTACAAGTCAGATAGAAACTTGGATTCGTTTTCACCTCAACAAACTATCTTTCCTGTAGATCGAGATGGCCTCGCTGTTCCAGCATCACCTGGCCTGACCGTCGGGGCTACTGATTTCATCGGGACGACAAAGTTTTGGCTGCTAGAGATTTTCGCCGTTTGCTAGCATCTTGAGCCATTTTCAATTGTCCCCAACTGGTTGATCGGGATGCTGGTTGTGTTTTTACCGCTGTTTCTTTTTGTTGATTATTTGCAAGACTGAAGAGGTCTCGCTAGCCAGCTAAGCTGTTCAACTGCTGTATCTCAGAAACATGAGACCATGAAATGAATAAACGTCAGTACGTCACCAAGTACTTTGATTCGTCAATGAATAAAAAGCAGGATTCCTGCTCTTGTGGATAACTCTGCAGTGAGTTTTTTTTTTTTTTTTTTTTTTTTTTTTTTTTTTGACAAAACCGTTGCCTTGTTTACCTGGTAATCACTAATCAGTGTGCCCCTTCCCTCTCCCATTGTTGTCTGTGTGACTTGGGGAGCATTGGCACATTGGTCGAACGCCTAGCGAAACCTTGTGGGTTTCCGTGCACAAGCTCCGGCCACCGACTACGATCCGGTGATGGGAGGGGAGCGCGGGTGATTCCACGCGGTGGTGGGAAGCCAGCCGCAACCGCAAGCCAGAACCCCGCGAGCCCAAATTCAAACCGACGCCACGAGGCAACCTGATCTCGGGACGGCAGCCGTCGCCGGCCACCGCCCCCGATCTCGCCGCCGTCGCGTAGTTTTGCTTCAGGTCGTCTCGCGCTGCTGGTGTCCTTCGCGGTCGGGGTCGCGGGTCGCCTCCCGATCCCAACCCCGCCGCTGGTGTCCCTAGCGATGATGGAAGGCTCCTCCGTGAGGGATGGAACCCTGTCTCATGGCGACTTCGTTGCCTCAGCGAAGGCTCTGATTGAGAAGTGGAAGGAGATCGATGTTGACGACGCTCTTCCCGACTGGTGATGGAAGCCTTGCTGCAAGATGGGAGTTCCATCTGAGGTTGTGCTCTGTGATGATGGCTGAGTTTGATTACTGTTTTTTTTTTCAGATTATACATGGCGATCTTTGATCTTCTTGTTCTTGCTTCCTCTATTTTGCAGGAAGGGGGCTATCTGGCTCTTGAAGGAGTGTACAGTAATCATGGAGGAAGCCAGGTGAATACTTCCCTCGCGTATTCACATGTGCCATGAGTAGTGTGAGCTTGCAAATTAGTGTTGCGTTGACATAAAATTGTCCTCCAGGAGCAAACCGAGGGTGGTGATAACTTCGATGATGCGGACATTGTCAGGTACGATACTTGGGTAAATTTGTAGTATACATTGTTCAGTTTATATTTCTGTTACCTGCTTATTTCTAAATTCACATATGTTCAGTACTTCTACTTATGATTTCCTTCTCTTTGCAGGTCCAGAGCTGTAGCGGCAATCTTCATATTTACAATTACCATGTTGTCTACAGCTTTTCTTACAAGGTTCCAGTGCTATACTTTCAGGGTCATCAGTCTGGTATGCATATTTCAGGATGCAAATGAATGTTTAATTTCTTTCTTCCTATCCTGTTTGGAATGTGATCTCTGCAACATTATCCTAGGTGACCAGCTGCTAACTCTAGATGAGATTAAAGAGGACCTTCCTTCCCACTCACTCAAATTATTAGGCGAATCAAGGTGGACGTTTATTACTGAGAGGTATGAGTGAACCACACAATTCTTTTGACTGATATTAAATCTTTTGTTGGAAAGTTTTATACTCCCTACACTTACTAAATTTGAACTGTTCTTGCACCCTCTGCAGGAGCATCCCCATTTTAGTAGGCCATGGTTCACTTTGCATCCCTGTGGAACCAGTGACTGTATGAAGTTACTTCTTGAAGGAATGCAAGACAAGGATCAACAAGTGCGATACTTACCAGCATGGCTATCTGTGGTTGGCCAGGCAGTAGGATTGAAAATCCCACTTGAGCTTCATTGCGATTCATAGCTTCACCTATCAATCTGTAGTATTATTTCGGTGAAAGGAAAGCGCACGCCTCTTATTTCGGTGTATAGGTTGATAAAAATTTCATGTACTGCTTCACTTGATAATTTGCCATTGCGTAGTGTTGCAAATGTCTAATTTCATCGCATCTCCTAGAATGTCAGAACGGATGCAGCTGCTCAGCTGCAGATTTGACATATTTCCTCGATTTTTGTTATGAACATGCAAATGAATGATTTTACGCCCTTGTATATGTTGATTTTGTCCAAAATTTACTATTGGAAGAATCATCAAACTGATTGCTCGAAAATTGACGAAAATTTGATGGTATGATGGCCTGCTGCTAGAAGTCACCACTCAGCTGATACTCTACAGACATGGCAGGTATGAAAAATCAAAGCTTAAGCAGTAACACACTTGAAACAACATTCTTAATCTATTACATCCATTCGGTGTAATTTATTTATAACTGCCACGGAATGTTTTAGCAGCTCATAACAAACTCTCTCCTTGCAGTTTTCAGGGCTCGGATGCCTTCTTTGATCCTGAAGCCTTCTTCTTCACCAGAACGTAGTTCTGGCGGGTGACTGGGTTCATGGCGACCGGCTTCCCTGCAACGCGAGGCCATGCGTTGAGCTTCTCGTCGGTCACCTTCCCCCATTCCTTGTCTGCCACCGTGCGAGGAGTTGTGCCTGGTTCCAGGAGATGCAACAGGTGAAATATATATATTACCTTCTCTCTCTGCTGCAAAACTGAGATGAATATGTGAATTCAGAGTTTCAGATGAACTAACCTCCTAAAACCTTTTTGTCGGCGAAGTAAACGCCGCAAACATAAGCAAAGGCAAAAGATGCAGTCACTGATCCGATGATGCACTTGGTCGCCATGTCTTGGTTGATGGCCCTGCAAAATTGCTCCGCATGCTTCCTTGCGTTAGAACTTACAACAATTCTAATAGATATACTCATACACGAGTTTATTTGACACGATTGCCACAACTGACAGTTCTGTTCCTATATTAGCCCATTGTGATTTTCTGAGCAGCAGAACTATATTAGTCCACTGATTTATGAGCAGGAGAAAACGTGGCATGTTGCCATCTTCGACCATCTCGTTGGCTAATGCCTCTGGAATCATAACCATCTTCCAAAAACACAGTACACATCCAACAGAAATCCATTATAACAAAATATATTTATTTGAAAAAGGGCAAAAAGAAGTAAAGAATATGAAAACTGCTAGTATAAGCCAAGGTTTACTTCACTGCCGGGGTGCGGTAAACGGTAAGAACCTGGTAACCTTGAGTTCAATTTTTTTTTTTAATAATTTCGGGTCATGTTTCTCATCTTTTTTTACTGTTTGCCGTAATCACTATGGTATATGCGAAAAAAGAAATGCCCCCTCCCCTAAAAATTGTAAGGTAAACCATGGTATAAGCTAAAAATGAAATCCGTGACATAAGAAACAGTATAATCGAAAATTTTAATAGGAGAAGATAGGCTGTCCTATTTGAAATGGCTCACTTGGACGTGCGGGATAAAAGTAGGTATATCTTCCCTAAGAGCTTATTCGGTTATCCACCCACAAGAGAATCGGTAGGGATTTAGAGGGAAATAATCCCCTCAATCTTCTCCAATCCCTTCCTCTTGGAGATTAACTGAACAAGACCTAAGTGGTTTAGTGAAATTCGAGCGATTTATGACTTAAGTTAAGCAGGTTGTAAGATATTCATATGAGGGATGGATCTACAATATTGGTGTCAATAAATAGCTTGCATATAGAAGATGAACTATGAATTAAGCATGAAAAATGTAATATGACACTGGTGTTTTAAATTTCTAGATCCGCCTCATACCACAAAACGGCCGAAAAAAAAAACTTCGAATGTATACCACCTAAATACCAAACAGTGTGTGTTCGAGAAACTTATTGCTCCAACCTAACCGTATTAAGAAAATCGCATAAAAATCAAGGTACCAAACTAATTCCCAGACAATCATTATCACTCACTCAACTCACAAAGCACATATCAAATACACAAAACAAGTTAAGATAAAAAAAAAACACTTCTACCAAAAAGTGTGCAAACAATAAGAAAATAGGAACAGAATCATAAAATATGTAGGAACAAGTATGGATGTAGTGATCTTACCTAGAAACTATGAAGCCAGATGGATTGGTGGTAGTGGAATTGCACGTCCTAGAAGGCGAGATGGAAACCGAGAACTTGATGCACCTTGTGTTGCAAGTCTGGCTTGAATGTTTTTCATAAGAAGAAACACATAACGGACGGCTGCAACACCACGCCTCATGCGAGGAGCCTAATTTGTGAGTACTCATATTGCATGGAAAACATGTGACATGGGACGAGATGGAGCATCAGAAAGAAGGGGGCCCACTGAACAAAATTTCATCTTCCAAATTCGTCGTGGAAAGTTTTGTCTTTTGCCATGAATTCGAAACCCATTTAACTATTTTCCACTACTTTTAATTTTGTTTTATCTATTCTTTTTGTTGTAGTTTTACTTTTGCCATTCTGGCAGAATTCCATCTATTAGCGAGCCAACACATATGCAGAAAGTTAATTGCACGCTTGTATTTTTTTGCAATTGTTTATTGTGGCATTTAAATTCTAATTGCGGAAATAGAATATCGTAGAATCATTACAGATTTTGTAACTGATTGTGAAATTATTTTATCCATTGGCTAGGGGAATCACACAGGTAGAAACAAGTAGTAGTGAGATGAGGAAAAAAATGACCGCACAAATGATTATATTAAACAATGAAACATCAAACATGGCTGACAACATAAGACAATGCCATGGCAACCAATCAATAAACTCAAAGTATATTTTGGAACTGAAATCTGTAGGAAATAAAAAGAATTATAGGTAGTAGCTAGATGCTTTTGCGCCGTTTAAACTTGTTGGGCTATATCTCACAACTGCTTCTGGCTACTACCTATATTTTTTAGTTCCTACCTTCTTCAGTATTAAGGTAAGCCATGGAGAAAGTAGTGTATATCTTCATTAAGTTTTAAGATACCCTTATATTCTTAACTCCAGGTTCAGTATGTCACACTCCAGTTCATATATAAATGTTTAAAGAGTTATTAATTGAACTAGCCAACGAACATGTCTCATTTCAAAATGTTGTTATGCTATGTAGCTCAAATTCCTCAAGTCTTACCCAAATCAGGCTACATTTCACGTACTAAAGCAAAACGAAATTAATCATAATGGTAAAACATTGAAAATAAACAAGTAAATTAATGAACCAAATAAAGACGGAAGAGGAGAAAAGCTATACATGACTTCTCACGGCAGGTTTTCTACCCTTCAAACTCTGAACTCGATGTTATCCCTTGTATCACTCATAAATAAAAATTCAAGTGGGTAATCTCTCTCCTTTGGTCAGTTGTCTAAAAAGAATGTTCTAAACCACATAGCAGCAGTAGTTGGACATCATGTCCACAGGAAAATCGGGTGAATGAGTGCAGGAGATGGGTCGAAAAAAATAAATTTGACAATATAATTTCTTTCACTGATTTTAAAGAAATATACACGTTTAAAAGGGAATGGCTGAAATATATAATTGTCGCAGAAAGGAAGTGCAAGACCGCACGGTCTCGCGAGTGCACGAGACGTGCGAACTCACACAATTAATAGATTAATTAGTCTCATTAGTAACTAATTAATCACTAATTAGGATGTTTAATTGCATCATTAGCATCCATTCTGGCCATCTAGCTTGGCCAACCTGCGAGACCGAGGCCATGTGAGCGAGACTTAGGGTGTGTTCTCCCCCTACTTTCCCAACTCACCACTCTCTTTTTCCACACGCACGTTTTTTAAATTCCACGCGCACGTTTTTTGTAAGAAGTTTATATACGAAAGTTGCTTCAAAAATCATATTAATCCATTTTCAAAAAAATTAGCAAATACTTAATTAATCATGCGCTAATGAGTCGCTCCGTTTTACGTGATGGGAGAGTTAACTCCCAACTCAGAAGATAGAACGCACCCTTAGCGGTCTCAAGCTGTTGCCCTACGAGACCGCCTGTGTCATCACGTAATCATCACTATCACGTGTTGGTTTTGTGATTTCGTCGTGATTTCGCTATGTCGAACCACGACGACGGTCTATTTTCGTGCAACTCTATTCCAATCTCGTATATTTCTGAGAAAAAAGAACTTTAACAATATAATTTCAATCTTTTTTGAGATGGGTTCGCAGCCGAAGCAGTGATGGAAGAAGCTAAACCTAAAGTCGATTAATACAAATCCAATTGGGTTTACATTGTTGATGAAATTTGCAAGATATATACATTTCCAACGAGCACAAAAGGTTTCTAGTGGGAATTCAAATATGTTATAAAAATTAAAAAACATACTTAAAAATGGAAAAATTCCTATAGAAACCATAGTATTTGTAGAACTAAGTGGTATAAAAAAATTTCAAATTTTTATATTTTGTATATTTTCATTTTTTCACACTTTTCCTCGTATACCCATTATTTTTCCATATTTGTCTTCCATTTCCCCAGATTTTCTCCTCTATTTTACACTTTCCATACATTTCTAAATATTTTTTTTGTCAGTTATCCTACATTTTCAGTTTTTATAACATTTATTCCATGTTTTCTCTACACTTGGGAGAATGTCAATGAATTAAGTGTTTTGGAAGAAATTATAGTAAATTGAATGAATTTTGAGCAATTGATCCCTTCATGATTTTTTGAACAAATTGTTAAAATTTCAAGTATCCCAGCTAAAAATTGATCACCTTTTTCGGAAACTGCGAGGTTTCTTATGCAATTTTAGTTTCTTAAATTTGCTCAAAAACTTGCACATATCATGATTTTGATGGGCATCATATTTTGGTTATCCATCGAGGTTGTAAACCGTAAGTGCTAGGAGCCATATAAAGACACTACTGTGCTAAGAGCCGGGGCTAGAGAAGGAGGTAGGATCAAGTTCACCGAGGGAGATACTCCACACATAAACCTTATTTTTTCGCTTATGCTTTTATATTTATCATTCAAAATTTAAACTTTCAACCATAAATTTGGAGTTGATTTTTGAGGTTTTTTCATCGTAGTTTATTTTTCAGCCTTTGCTTTTAGATCGTTAAGGACACATATATAAAAGTTTTATTCATAAATTATTTTTCATTTGCAAATATGCCATTTTGTTTTTTCCTCCAATATGCCAAACGATAGGGCCGATAGTGATGGCGAGGGCGCTTGTTGACAAGGAGGAGGTAGAGACGCTTTGGTAGGAGAGGGAGAGACAAGGTGTTGACCAGGGAGAGGTTGGTTTGTGGATTAGATTTTTCCCATTAGGTCGAAATGGGTGGCGGCCCGCTAGAATGTCCATAAATTCATCATCTCACTAGGCTCTCATTTGATCCCCAAAATGAAATTACAACCCCGCGTAAATACCTACTTATCAGACCATTTTAGATTATCAATGGATTAGGCCTGACGTTTATATGGCTCTACCATTGTTGGACACTGTGACACCCTAAGTGCTCTTTCGTGTTGAATGGAATGGATGAATGATTTATGGTAATTATTCGAGGATATTGACTAACGAGTTAAGCATTACAAAGTTAAAAGTTGTTTTAAAAAGAGATTCTAAGAAAACCATTTATAAAAAGTTTTTGCAAAAATTCGTTGGACAACTTATGTTACCATCTCATCCCTGCCACCAACACAACACATTGCCTGGCCTTTGTCATCTTCTTCTACCTTTCCCCCCAAATCACAAGGGAAATGGGTTCTCAAGCCACAGGCCCACAGGCGTTCTCTCGATCATAGCAGTTGGTACTGTCGGTGACGAATATTTTTTTCCCTCACAAGTCACAGCATATGCTTGCCGTTCTTTGCCGATTTTGTCGGTGTCTGAATTTCCTAATGTCCACGGGCTGGAGCTAACAACTTGATGACAACAATTTTTTAGCCCCCTGGCCAGTGGCATGTCACCTTCGCTCGCTCCTTCCACAGCTCCAATCAAATCCATTTCTATACTCACTCGTACCAACACCACTCGCTCAGTCCTGATGGATTAACCGCTCTTGTTATATTTTTACACTTCAGAATACTATAGCATCCCAAGCTTCTCTGAATTTGCAGGTTTCTTCTGAATTTTTCTCAACAAGTTAGCCACACCTCCGGAGCAGCCTCCTGTCATCTCAGAACACACACTGTTCTCTTCAAGATGTGACCAGATATATTCTCCCGACACTTTAATTAAAGTACAAAATAAAACTCACAAAAAATCTCACAGTTTCAGGACGTAGTTGCACAAATGGTTTCCGGTGAAAGGTCACTGTACAACCATGAGCCATCGCTTTGGTGACAGAAGGATGGCTAGCCAATTACAACACGAAATGATCAAGGAGGATACGCACATCTAGTCTACTACTAATCATAAAGGTTTCAACTATCCGTATATAATTGGTGCCAACCTCTTGCCAGGCTTGAACATGCTCACACACCATGTGAATAAAAAATCCATGGGAGTAGGAAGAAAACCAACGCAAAACTCGCACTCCATGTGTTCCTCCCATCTTTGACTCCAGCGATCGACCGACACACATCGCGGGATGGTTGTTGAGCTTGCAAACTGCTGTAAACTTAACCCGGGCATGAGAGGTAGAGGCTTTCTTACTGGACTTCTCATGTTCAGAGTTCAGACTGAAAATTCAGGTGCGCAGCATAGACAGACAACATTCCCTTTTCTTGTTGATTTTGATTGCTCACTGAATCAAATTCAAGTCTTGCCGATGCCATATTTACAGATACACGAGTAAAAAGTCAGGAGAACGACTAACATAAGAAGATTAAGATTGACACAAGAACAGTTTATTTAGGTTTCACCAGCTGTGGAGAGGTGATACTGAAAGCGATTAACAATCAGACGCATTCGAACAGATAAACAGAACAGATTGTTCTGAAATCCACATGTCACACGCCAGCACTCATGACAAACGCTATAGTGCTAGTATAATATTGCGAGGGGGGCAAGTGATCACTACTGTGGTGAGGAGCTTCCTAGCCGGCTCTGCGTCCTGACAGCAAAATGGATTGTTCTTTTGTTCCTGTGAAGCATGGCTAGCCAAAATAGTGTACCCCACCACCACCACTCTCATGCTGCATGAAGCAGAATATGCTTCACCAAACACACATGGAAAACAATGGTTTTCCCTTTCCTTTTTTTTTTCTTCTGATGGGGTCAAGTAAACCATCGCTGTAGCCCTGCATCTAGCTGGCCTGAACTCCCCCGTGAACGTCGCAATCCAGAAGTCATCAGTCAGTCTGTACTGGACAGATCCCAATGGCACCTCCAACGAAAATCAGTTAAAAAAAAAAAGGCGGCTGGAATTGATGGCATGGCGTCACAAAGGAAGGAAGCAGGTGAACCGAAAATGCATCAGATGGAGCATAGACATGCGTGCTTGGTTACATTTCAGTCTTTCAGATATACAAGTTTGAAAAGTTGCGTTTGGTTTGGTTTGATCTGTTCGTTAAACTCTAAAATTCGCAAAAGCATTTCCACGTCCCCATAAACAATGCGTTATACTAATACCTTACATGGTAGTATAAATCGTTTATATTTTATTAGGACGGTGATAGTAGTCGTTTCTTTTGTTTTGTTTTGTTTTGTTTTTTTACTTTATTTCTTTTCTCCAGTAATGGCTTTCTGGCAACCTGTGTGACTAAAGCTCTGTTTTTTAAAATATACTGATGTGTAATTCTTCTGTGTGTCTGAAAAAAATAGTAATCGTTTATATTTCGTGAGATTCAGGCCGGCTCACTGCGCCACCCGGTTACATCGGCACAGTGTCTCACACACGCGGTCCGGTCCGGGTGCACCCCGCCACCCAAGTCAACCACCGCCCGCTCTCTCTCTCTCGCCCTTCAAAACGCCCCCACCCAAAGCCACCGCACCTCGCCTCGCCACCGCCCAAGAATAGCACCCGCGTTTCATGCGCTGATCGATCGATCGAGAGCAGCAGCTCGCCGGCCGCCGCAGCCATGTACTCGGCGAACCACTGGGGCGGGTCGTTCGAGATCGCGGCGGATGGCGCGGCGGAGGATGACCACAGCCGCAACATGGACCTCGACCGTGGCGCGCTGTCTGCGCGGCAGCACCAGCTGGACGAGACGCAGCAGAGCTGGCTGCTCGGCCCGCCGGAGGCCAAGAAGAAGGACAAGTACGTCGACCTCGGCTGCGTCGTCGTCAAGCGCAAGCTCCTCTGGTGGGTCCTCTGGACCCTCCTCGCCGCCTTCATCCTCATCGGCCTCCCCATCATCATCGCCAAGTCCATCCCCAAGAAGAAGCCCCACGCCCCTCCCCCCGACCAGTACACCGACGCCCTCCACAAGGCCCTCCTCTTCTTCAACGCCCAGAAATGTCAGTCCTCCATCACATCAAACTCTAAAAAAAATTCAATTTCTCCTTGTGATATTATCTTCAATTTGTGCATTAGATAACTAGGATGAAAACCTTTTGCCAAAGCAACAATCTTTTGATTTCGATCGGTAGAGATCTCTCATCGCATTTGCCATTTGAGTTTAGAGCTCCGGAATCTGCAGACGGATTGGCTCAATTGAGTAGAAAAATGTTGCCTTGCATTTCATTACCGAGTTTTGAACTTCTGATCCGTGATCTTAGCTGCATGATTAGTTAGCTGTTGATCCCGAGCAGTGGATTTTATCGAGCAAGTACAAAATCCATCCGCGAGTAGTACTAGTACTAGTCAGTATTAATCAGTTCGGTTCAGCTGTGCAAATACAACTGCAACCCCAAAAATGGAATGTTCTGTACCTACTGTTCATAGTCCCTACAGCTTTGCAGAAAGTGACACTCTGATGTGGAGAGAAATCTCCCAAAAATCCAGCTGCGCTTTGGCTTGGAGTCTTGCAATTTGGCATAGCACGCACGTTCGCGCACATGTAGGACAGCCAATTGATCCATTCTTTAACGCGTCACGAAGTGTACCTGTAGATCTCGCCGCATGATCTGTTTCTGGATCTTGACAGATACTCTGCACTTGTAGATCTTGATCTTATACTACTATGTACTGTGCGAATCACATGTACAAGATACACATTACTAGCCATCTGAACGTGCACTGATGAGTGCAGCTCTTCTTTTCTCTGACGAACAATTTTGGCCATGTCTCATTCTCTGCTCTGACAGCCGGCCGGCTCCCGAAGAACAACGGAATCAAATGGCGCGGCAACTCCGGCCTGTCGGACGGCTCCGACCTGACGGACGTCAAGGGCGGGCTCGTCGGCGGCTACTACGACGCCGGCGACAACATCAAGTTCCACTTCCCCTTGGCCTTCTCCATGACCATGCTCAGCTGGTCAGTGATCGAGTACAGCGCCAAGTACAAGGCGGTAGGAGAGTATGACCATGTGAGGGAGCTCATCAAGTGGGGCACCGACTACCTGCTCCTCACCTTCAACTCCTCAGCTTCCACCATTGACAAAGTCTACAGCCAGGTACTTGCTCAAAGTCCCATTTCTGAATATTTCATTATGAATCTTGGAAGAAAAACTAATCTATGAAAATTTTGGTGCATTGTTACTATCTTGGTCCTTTGCCACTGTAATCATAACTGTGAGACCGTAGAATTTCTAAGTGCAGAACATCAAAGTGTTTCATACGGCAGTAAAGTAAGTTTCTGAGATAAGGTTTCATCGTAGTGACCAACTGGTCAGTTTTGTCCATTACACGCCGAACAATCTATTCCGTCAGTAATTGATTGGCGCACCAAACAACCTTTGACTCTTATCACATGGGCTCCAGTAGAATAAGGTTTAGCACCCAATCATCTGCATGTGGCTGAACAATAATATAATTAAAACTTAGTGGTCCATCTGTCCCAATCTCTCACAAGTACATTTTGGCAAACAATGAAAGATGCAGTGGTAAAACTTTGATTCACATTTTCTCACTGGGTTGATCCACCAGCAAAATTATGTAAAGAAACATTTGAAGCAATAGTTACAAACTTACAGTAGTATTAGTATTCAGTGAAAAAAAATGATGTCAAGTCAAGCATTGGTCTGACTGGTGCATGCATGCTCCTGCAGGTGGGCATTGCGAAGATCAACGGCACCCAGCCGGACGACCACTACTGCTGGAACCGGCCGGAGGACATGGCGTACCCACGCCCTGTCCAGACGGCCAGCTCGGCGCCGGACCTCGGCGGCGAGATGGCGGCGGCGCTCGCGGCGGCCTCCATCGTGTTCCGCGACAACGCCGCCTACTCCAAGAAGCTCGTCAACGGCGCGGCCGCCGTGTACAAGTTCGCGCGCAGCAGCCGCCGCACCCCGTACTCCCGTGGCAACCAGTACATCGAGTACTACTACAACTCCACCAACTACTGGGACGAGTACATGTGGAGCGCCGCGTGGATGTACTACGCGACGGGGAACAACACCTACATCACCTTCGCCACCGACCCGCGTCTGCCCAAGAACGCCAAGGCCTTCTACAGCATCCTCGACTTCTCCGTCTTCAGCTGGGACAACAAGCTCCCAGGCGCCGAGCTGCTGCTGTCGCGGCTCCGCATGTTCCTCAACCCCGGATACCCTTACGAGGAGTCGCTCATCGGATACCACAACACCACCAGCATGAACATGTGCATGTACTTCCCGCGCTTCGGCGCCTTCAACTTCACCAAGGGTGGGCTCGCGCAGTTCAACCACGGGAAGGGCCAGCCGCTGCAGTACGCCGTCGCAAACTCCTTCCTCGCCGCGCTCTACGCCGACTACATGGAGTCCGTCAACGTCCCCGGCTGGTACTGCGGCCCCAACTTCATGACCGTCGACGACCTCCGCTCCTTCGCCAGGTCTCAGGTACGCAATCCACCACCACCACGACGAACAACGATCGATCACAATTGGAAGTTGCTTTGCTGACGACGGCGACGATGTGCAGGTGAACTACATCCTCGGGGATAACCCGAAGAAGATGAGCTACGTGGTGGGGTACGGGAAGAAGTACCCGCGGCGGCTGCACCACCGAGGGGCGTCGACGCCGCACAACGGCATCAAGTACTCGTGCACCGGAGGGTACAAGTGGAGAAACGCCAAGGGGGCCGACCCGAACCTGCTCGTCGGCGCCATGGTCGGCGGGCCGGACAAGAATGACCAGTTCAAGGATGCTCGCCTCACCTACGCGCAGAACGAGCCGACGTTGGTGGGCAACGCCGGCCTCGTGGCCGCCCTCGTCGCCCTCACCAACAGCGGCCGCGGCGCGGGCGTCACCGCCGTCGACAAGAACACCATGTTCTCCGCTGTGCCGCCCATGTTCCCGGCCACGCCGCCGCCGCCGTCCAAGTGGAAGCCGTGAGAGAGAATTCGATCCATACCGGCCGGCCAAGCACATCGCCGTGCCTAGTGGTTCCGAAGATGTTTGATTAGATCAACGAGGGGTTTCGGTTCGTTTGGTCATACAGTTTTTGGTGATCACGCAATTCTTTTGTATTATACACGTTAACTTCGGCAAATTGATACTGTGGATGATGGAATGCTTTACGCATGACCTGTAGATGAAAGATGTTTTCTTCATAAATTATGATCACGGTGGATGAATCAACAGACGTGTGATTAGAATTAGGCTGCAAACAAGTCAAGTTAATTAGGGTAAGAGGCAACAAAAATGGGATTCAAATCAGGATATGGATTTTCATCCCTATAGGAGATATTCACTCGTTGTTTGCATGTCATCTAAATAGTTATAAAAAAATTTGAAAAAAATTGATAACATAGATTAATATGAAATATATCACTTCATAAACGTGCAAGACCAAATTCAACTTCTATAATTTATAACAAAAATAATAAATTAAACTGGAAATAATTATTATACATTTGCATATATATTTGTAATTTTTGTTACAACTTATAAAAGTTGAATTTTAAAGTGTATATTTGTGGAGTGGTATGTTTCATATTAATCTATCTTGCCAATTTTTTTAAAATTTTTAGTGACTAATTAGGTGGCATGCACGAAACGAGCGGATATCCCCTCAGAAGGATGAAATCACTTTCCCTTTGATCTCTTAAAACTGAGTGACCACCATGAACTCGGCTTAGCTTTTAAGCTTTTAAACCGAGTTCTGCTCAAATTTCAAACCATATATGTTCCGGTCAAGGCGATAGTAGAAATTAGAGCCGCTCACTCCTCCACTGCCAAGCTGAGCTGAAATTGGAGCGCCCCGTTGGTATTTTCAAGGCCCCACTTCCTCAATGTCACGGTTCGTCGCGGTTCGTGCCGTATTGGCTGACTGGGCCAGATGCTTTAAAGCTAGATCTTATTTTTTGGACAGAATAAGTCTATTTGCCTCCCTCAACTCATGCCCTGGTTGAATTGCAGCCCCCAACCGCAAAAACCGGGTATAACCCATCCCCCAACTCCCAAAACCGTTGCAAATCGACTCCCTAGACGGTTTCGAAGGCAGTTTCGTCTAACGTGGCATCTTTGACCCTGTCGACCTGTTGAATCAGCTTGTGGGACCTACATGTCAGTACCAAGGATAAAAATGGAAATAGTGGGTCCACTTATCAGCTCCATCATAGGGGGATGGGATACGGGTGGCGCTCCTCCTCCTCGTGGCGCTCCCGCATTCTCGCTGCTCATCGTAGGGGGCTTGGACGACCGTCATGCCGGCCTCAGCCTCGCCGCGCTTCCGCGCGATGGGATGATCAAGAGAAGGTTTTTAGCATCCGTGCAAGTAAACGACAAGGGTGTGCGCTTGTCTCGCCAACCTCGGTGACGCCGTTCTTACCACCTCCGGCTCCAGTGCCGCCGCTGGGGACAAAGGCTGAGGGGGGGTAGGGACGACAGAAGGAGAGCGACGTTCATTGGGGTGCTTCACCATCTGACAACAGAGGATGTCTATTTCTTGGTCGATCCACTAGTCGGGTTTTTGCTCAGGGAAGGGATCCTTGTGGCCGACTAATATGTCGCCGCCGGTGGCAAAGAAGGTTGCGAAGGGGGCAAGGAGGAGAGAGGATGTTGCGAGAAGGACGGTGACAAAGGAGTCTCCTATGCACACTCGAGCTGACCCATGTCTACGTCGCCTCTCCTGAGAATAGAGGAAAGGGGAGGCCGTCGCAGGAGATCAACGAGGGTGTTGGCCGCCACCATGCTGGCCCATGTCTTTTTTGCCTTCATCAAGGCCTTACCGCGCTCGTGCGGCCAGATTTGGTGGCCTGCTCGAGCTGGGACGAGGGAAGGAGAAGGAAGGGGAGGCAATGTGTATGCAAAAAACACACACTGGCCTGAGAGATTTGCTTTACTCTAGTGCAGGTCCAAAACTTGCTTTCGGGTTCAAAGGGCGTGCCAGTTGATTTGATCCTGCAATCAACAAGATAGAATATGCAAGTTTATTAGTAAACGATAATTAATCGGCCAGGCAGCCGATATCATATCGTGATGTAACCTAACCGATGCAATATAGCATGGATCGGCCGTAAGGCATATTCAACGATAAATTAACCCTAAATTTGATACATCGACTGAAAATATTAGTATTACATAATCTATGTATCAATATTACTTTAGAAATAAGTAATTGGGATAGATCGAACTTAACCGAGACAATATAAATTACTCAAGTCTAAAATAACATGAAAGAATGATTACATGTACTCGTGTCATAGCCGATGTTCAGATTTAAACATGTATCGGCTATAGCTCCGATACAACCTTATACTAGGATATTCAACTATATTCAACTATTACCAATCAGACTGGTAATAAGTCCAATATATTTAGATTAGATTAGATCCTGATATAAGGGGCAGATATAGCATATTAAACAAAGCATAAAACTATGTAAAACATCTATACCAGATAAGATCAGCTGAAACCCCGATACTATCCTTATTAACAACCATAAAGCAAGCTAGAGATCATGATTCTAAACACGACTTAATAGATCAAACTTAACTGATGCAACATTAAGTATGAAAAGAAGTATAATATCTAGACAATCAAGCTGATGGTTGCCTTTTCGGGATGGTGGATACATTATATAATTCAAACCAATAATACAATCTAGCCGTTATCAGCAAAACCCTAGACAGAAATCGACCGATATAAATAGATAGCATTGTCAATCTAAATTATATAGCATATATGATAACTCGGAGGTTCGCAAGATAGAATTAGAGTGTCATAAAGATGTAAGCACTAATTCCGACAATGCAAACCACCATAACAAGACCTACCTCTTCACCGAAAATCAAACTAATGCAGCTCGACTCGAAAGCAAAAACTCATCGAAAGTAAAAGAGTAAAAGGTTGGCGATGCGCCGAGATTGATTGAACTGTTGTTGTTTTATTCATAAGACCTCGGGTCTATATTTGTACCCGAAAATATAAACATTTTCCAAGATGGACACGACTCATATTGTCCTAATACAAATCCAACTAGCAAACAAGTCCCTTAGGCGGACTCTTGCCGAAAATATCCATAAGGAAATTACAGATAATCCTAATTAATAGATACATTTGCCAATTCTGGACTCTATCCTTGTCTGGCAACATCGTCTCAAATTCTTCTTCGAATATGATATTGATCATACATGCAATGTCGGCCATATCGGCTATCCAGATCAGATTCGATTCCAGCCGATACGGTCTTCCAGCCAATGCGCACTCTGTTTCCAATAATCCCGCATATCTTCAATTCCGCTTTGAATTGAACTTCGTTTCCGATTCATAAGCTTGCCAAATTTCATTGTCAACACAATGACATTGAGTCGAGCTGGGAAGAGGGGAGGAGTGGGCGGGGGCGGCGTTACCATAACACCACCACCTTGACGTCCACCACCGTCACAAGCCCGCAAAACTCCTCCGCTAGCCGGGAGCTCCTCCCCCGTGCGCCATTGCCATCACCCTGCCTCTGTGCTGATGGAAGGTGAGAGAAGAGGAAGATATGGAAGATCTAGAGAGAGGGGGGAGAGGTGAGGGAGGAGATGGGATGAGGAGATGGGATGAGGTGGAGTCCGCTGACAAATGGGTTCCACCTTATGACTCAGCGAGTCAACTACCACGTCGGACGAAACCGCCTCCGAAACTATCCGGGGAATCGATTTACAACGGTTTTGAGAGTTGAGGGTGGGGTTATATCTAATTTTACGGTTGAGAGATACGATTCAACCAGTGGCTTGAGTTGAGGGAGGCAAAAAGACTTAATTCTTTTTTCCGGACGGCACAGGAAAACTTTGGGCTGCTTCCGTGCGTGACATGTCCACACATTGCAACGTTGTAGCTGAGGAATTTCCGAGCTAATTAATTCGTCGTGGTAGATCCTCTAAAAACAATCGTCGTGGTAGAATAAGACTACGGAGCATCATAAATCGTGCGATTAATCGAAAACTTATGCAACAATCCAACACTGGTGCTACTCCTACCTGGCTTATCTGTTGACGCGTCCAAGGTCTGGAGTGTCTGGACGGGTAAAAGCAACGGGGCAGCGGCGAGCCACACAGCACAGCAACACACGACAACTTCGGAGTTCGGGCGTGCAGATCGGATGTGTGAGCGGCGAGCCGTGTGCGGCTAGGCTGATGCAACACGAATCAAAAACAGCCTGGTCTCCATCTCCCGTGTGCTGTATGCATCGCGCGCTCCCAACTTTCCGAAAGCTGGCGTTCTCCTCCACTGATTTACTTTGAGTCACGGTCGGTACTCGGTCGTCACTCGGTCGTCAGTCGTTACGCTCGGCCGTGTCGCGTCGCATCCGCCAGCGAGGAGACGTACGTGCGCCATGCGCGGCCGAGCGCACACGTGTGGGAGAATGCAAAGTTGGCCTGACGCACGCGCAACCGGACACCTGCAGTGATGTAAAAAAAAAAACAAAGAGGTATCCCAATCCAACACAAGTTGCTGCAGCGAAAATAGACCCAACAGGCCAACAGGCGCCCGTAAATTAAGTCACGTTCTAGAGACACATTACGTCAAGCCGTCAACCGTCAACGTGTTACACGGCGTCAACACACAGAGAGAAAGCGAAACCAAAGTTGATCGAAACTCTCATTCGCCCACTGGACGGACGGGCCCAGCAACGTCTCCAGACGTTCAGGCCAACCTGGTACACACGTACGACGTGAACATGTTCACACCATCCGTGTTCACAAAACAAATCCCTTTCATGGTCCCCTATATAATGCGGGGCAATGCCACCCAACCCAATCCTCACATCGCAGAGGAATCTCGAAGAGCAAAGGACCCGCACCGGCCGCAGACGGAGAGAGTTCGAGAGCAGAAAGATCTGAAATTTGGAGATATCAAGATGGCAGCGACGAACAAGAAGATCGTGCTGAGGAACCACGTGACGGGGTTCCCCAAGGAGTCCGACATGGAGCTCGTCGTCGCGGCGGGCGCCGCGCCGTCCAGGGTGCCCGAGGGCACGGACGGCGCCGTCCTCGTGAAGAACCTGTACCTGTCTTGCGACCCCTACATGCGCGGCCGCATGTCCAACCACGACGGCTCTTACGTCGACGCTTTCGTCGTCGGCGAGGTATGCTCTCTGAATTCTGATCGTCGCTACCGGGTGCAAACGTGCATGATGTGAACCATCTGATCTTCAGTTTGATTTAATTTTGTAACTAATCGCATATTCTTTTCATGGGGAAATTAAAAGTTTGTTGATTTCTTGTTCTGATACTGTGTACAGCCTATCACCGGCTATGGCGTCGGCAAGGTGGTGGACTCGAGCCACCCAAGGTTCAAAGCCGGCGACTACGTGTGGGGGATGACGGGATGGGAGGAGTACAGCCTCATCAAGGATCCCAGCAGGGCCCTCTTCTCCATCCGCCATCCCGACCTGCCGCTCTCCTACTACACCGGCCTTCTCGGTACGAACCTGACGCGATTGATTAGGCAGATAAAAGCATCCATTGCCGGCGATTTCCTCTGCTCGTTGACGCTTACGTACGTGTGTGTCAATTGATAATCTTTTCAGGCATGGCGGGCTTCACGGCGTACGTCGGGTTCCACGAGATATGCGCGCCCAAGGAAGGCGAGAGGGTGTTCGTCTCCGCCGCGTCGGGCGCCGTCGGACAGCTGGTGGGGCAGTTCGCCAAGCTCATGGGCTGCTACGTCGTCGGGAGCGCCGGCTCCGACGACAAGGTGAGGCTACTCAGGGAGAAGTTCGGCTTCGACGACGCCTTCAACTACAAGAAGGAGAAGGACCTGAGCGTGGCCCTGACGCGGTGCTTCCCGGAAGGGATCGACATTTACTTCGAGAACGTGGGCGGCGCGATGTTGGACGCCGTGCTGCTCAACATGCGGGTGCGCGGTCGCGTCGCCGCCTGCGGGATGATCTCGCAGTACAACCTGGACCGCCCCGACCCCGTCCACAACCTGACGTCCGTCGTCACGAAGCGGCTCCGGATCGAGGGGTTCATCGTGTCCGACCACTACGCCAAGTACAGGGAGTACGAGGAGAAGGCCGCGCGGTATGTCAAGGAAGGGAAGATCACGTACGTGGAGGACGTCGCGGAAGGGCTGGAGAACGCGCCGGCGGCGCTCATCGGGCTCTTCTCCGGCCGCAACGTCGGCAAGCAGGTGGTCGTCGTCGCCAGGGAGTAGCCGCGAGATGCGTAGTTATACGTATAACGGTGTAAGGCAGTGTAGTTGCACTACTACTGCGTGGTATAGGGAACATCAATGCCGGTATATTTTGACAAGTGTTAGTTGTGTTGACTGTTGAATACACAGTTAGACAAGGTTAAAATGATTTGGCTCTATTGCTCACGAGAACGCCAGGTCGATCTGATGTTTAAGATACAAAATCGCAAGGTTACATCTTCTGCACCTCATTGATCCGTTCCCGTGTCAAATCATTTTGTCAACAGCAGCCAAATCATGCGAAGGACCCTCATTGATCCCTTCCCGTGGCAAGTCATCTATCTATCTATCTTCTATCTACTATACTATGACAGCTAGAAAAGAAGGCACCATGTAAGCTAGAAATTTTCATATAAATTAAATAAAAAGCCACATTAATCAAAGAAAAAGAAAAGAAGAGTCTAAGTAGAAATACAATCACTAATATTCGGAATTAATAATAAGCAATACGTGATTAATTAAAATTTGAAATAATAAATAAATAAATTTATGAAATTAGGAAAGAAAAAGAAGAGTTCAAGTAGGAATACAATTTTGAAATAACTAAAATTCAGAATTAGAAAATATTGAAACAACAATAATTCATTTATAACACAACACGAGATTAATTAGAATTCGAAATAAAAAATATATAAATTCAGAAATTAAAAAAATAAAAATAAGAGTTCAACTAGAAATACAATTTATAAATAACTAAATTTTGTAATAAAAAATAAAAACTATTAAAAGAATAGATCATTTAGAACATATGACGAGATTAATTAAAATTCGGAATAACAAATAAAATAAATTTCGAAAACAGTTCAAGTAGGAATGCAACTTACAAATAAAAAATATTAAAAATGAAAAATGTGGATTTTTCGAAAAGATAGTTATGTTTGGTTTTTTAAAAAGTAAAAAATGAACCCAAACGATAATTATGTTTGGTTTTTTAAATCCCAATGAAAATAAAGAGAGGAGGCAGCGGAGGGGCTACAGAGGAGTAGAGTGACGTTGTTTGACGGAACTTTAAAAAAGTTATAAAAACAAAATCCAACAAGATAATGAATTCTAAAAACTAAAAGATAAATGAATAGAAATAGTTATAGATTAACAAACAAATAAATATAAATATCTAATAAATGAGTAAGGGGTAGCGGTCGAAGCAACTTTTCAAAACTATAGAAACACACGGATAATAAAGTTCGGTCTTTCAAAATCCTAAGACAACGAGATAGATATTTAATAAATTTAAATAAAATCATATGTAAAAAATAAATATTTTTTTATGGGTGCTAGCCTCGTGATTGCGCGAGCCACCAGCTATTTTTGTCAACAACAGCCAAATCATGCCAACGACAGATCGAGGATAAGACGCAATCGAGTCCAAAGGATAGGTGACTTACAGTTGGATTTGAATCACGCAAACAGTCAATTCGGTTCATTTAGTCCTGGTTTGCACGACCTATGAAAATTGTTACTCCATTGTAATGAGCGTTTTACATTACAGATAGTTACTCACAAATATTCAGTGTGTCGTGGCTAATTTTTTTGTATAGGCAAATCTCGAAGAGAAAAGGGAGCTTCTGCTTTTCATTAGAAAGAAGATAGTTGGCCCTATTTATTCATCGTGGAAAATCAGGATAGAAAACCTTACAACCCGGTTGGTTAAAGCCCATATAGAGCACCCAACCTGATAACTGGGTTGACACCACTATAACTTAAGATAAACTAAAACCCGACACAAGTTCTCGTTATCATGTCATCACAGGAAAGCAACTCCAACTTCCTATGAAGGACCTTAGCCAGCCTCGACAACCGGCCTCCCAAACACGGCGAGTACTAAATGAGGAGCATGGTCTTCTAAGCAACACCTCCAAAGAGGAAAATAATAGCAATGACATTATCATCACTTGTCTAAAAAGACGGAATCAGATTCTCACTCGAAGGAAAATAGAAACACCGCGATAATGCCTCCAAAAAAGAAAACCGCCTCCCACGAAGAGTTGGCTTTGTCAACCACACCTAGAGACAGGGCACAGCTTTCGCCTAAAGCTTTCCACACTCTACCAACCATGACAAAACACATATGGGCAGGCAAAACGAAAGGAGAAAAGTGTTACTGTAATCAAGCTCGTCGCACCCCGTGCAACAGTTCCAACTTGCTCAATTTGCTCTTTCAGCAATCCTGAGAAGCTGTTCAATATGACTTTACCTATCTCGTCAATCGGGGGCGTGGGCCTATCTTATTGAGGATGAAGGATTACTGTTATGCCTGGTAACTACGGTAACCGTGTGGTTACCGCGGTGAAAAGTGGAAAAATCGAAAGAAATTTATCAATAATTTGAAAATATATTTAAATTTCTTTTGAATTTGAAAAGGCCCGATTATCGTGCAGGTAGGGGAACCTAAACCCACGAGAGCCAACGGTTCGCACATGGGCGTTTTCACTCCAGTTAACATTCGGCCCAACAGTCTAAACCCACCGATCGCCGATCGCTCCAGAATTTTTTTATTTTTAATTTTTTTATTAAAAGTTTTGCAAAAATAATTTTTTGTTTGAAAGTTTGACGAAACTGGTCTCCCGCCGTCCTCTGGGACGATTATTAAAAATCGCCCACCCAGAGGACGGCTAATGTGATGTGGCAGACGGTCGTTGGCTCTCTACCGACCGTCGTCTGCATATTTTGCAAGCGGCCCCCTTGCCACCCTAGCAGAGGGTGGTTTTTACTGTGCGGGGGACCGCTTGCAAAAGGACGGCGGGGGACCTGGAATTTTGCAGGCGGCCCCCTTGCCGCCCTCTGTAAGGGCGGCTTATAACTGTTCATGCAGTTTAGGATTTTCATATGTTTTATTATGTTTGTTATCGAAACATTTAGTACAAAATTTTAGTAAAGCATCATATTGAAAACTAATAAAACAGGAGTAATGATTGTAAATTTGTTTGATGTAAACTATCATATTTGAACGAATAAAGGTAGGTAATCACT
Source organism: Oryza punctata (assembly GCA_000573905.2). Taxonomy (NCBI): domain Eukaryota; kingdom Viridiplantae; phylum Streptophyta; class Magnoliopsida; order Poales; family Poaceae; genus Oryza; species Oryza punctata. The sequence goes on along the minus strand of CM002491.2, from coordinate 23,089,860 downwards.
CACTCTGAGAAGAGAAAAATCAGGTATATTTTATAAAGTTATAGACTAGGTCAAATTGTAGGTCGAGAAGGCGGTGTGTGACTTTGAAGCATTAGGTTAATGATCTTGTAGAAATAAGTAGAGTATGTAAAATTTAGTAAATATCGGATGATATATTGTTAGGTATTTGTATTGCGTACAATTGTAAGGAAAGGAGCGTAACGGGGCGTGAAAGAACCATGTTAATATATCCGTTAGAAACACGTTAATTTTTTATTTGTACGCATGCAATACACCATCAAAATTAAACATTGTAATGATAAGATAGGAAAGAAGTACCATGGACACACGATACAAATTTGTCGGTCCCGATGAATGTAGATTGCGCTAACCTATTAGCCCCTTCTAGGTCAGTCAATATGCGTTGTATTTTCATGGTCCTTCAATCGTTGGCACTCTCTTTCTGTTTCAGACTCTGTTATCTTTTGGCCATGATAGGATGGAGTAACAATGTCGATCCACTGAGTAAATCGACACATCTTTGGATTGCCCTACGAAATTAATAAGATTAGTCAGTAAAGGTAGAAATATTGTGCAAATCGTAGGGCAATTTGGAAAAAGTTAGACATACAACGAAATTGTTGTCTACATTGGGGCATACAAAATATCTCCTGCCAAATGTTTGTTCTGCAAAGGAGGTAGCCACCTGGCAGCGATCTCGACAACCACACTTGGGACGCTCCGACCATTTAGGTAACCCTAATGGATTGTTCCTCCAGTCTAAGCTTGTAATTTCTACTTGACGTTCGTACTCCATCCAAGCCTAAATGAATTGTGTGGTCGGTTCAGGTTGCGTTATCGTCCCGCCATTGGAAGTAACTCTGACTGTGTCGATCCAGTGTACGAATTGACATTCTCCTACGTACACACATTGTGGGATATTAAAGGTCATGATAATAGCAACGAGTGATGAAAAGAAGAATTGCACTTACGATGAAATCATCATCGACAATGTTTGGACACACGAAGCATCTTTGTCCTCGAGTTCGGTGCCTTACGGACCGTATGACCTGACAACGGTCACCACAATGACACTCTGGACGTTCACGCCATGTGGGGAGTCCCAGGGCATTTACCTGCCATTCTAAAGTTTCAGCAGCAATTCGGCGTTCATATTCATCCTTCCACCTTAGGTACTCCGATCTTATTTCACTACGTGTGTATGGACGTGTTCCATCGATTCTTGGGTTCTCCATGTCTATCCACTCAATGAAGTTGCACAATGTACGATATGACTGCATAATATGTTACGATTTTGTACAAACCAGTTAGTGTTCTATCTATTGGAACTGCGAATAGATGAACCATACCTGATCGACGTTCGTGCATTGGAAGAATCTCCTGCCCCGAGTTTGTACCATGAGGGATGACTTGAGTATGCATCCATCCCCACAATCGCACAATGGACGATCACACCATGGTGGAAACCAACCAGCGAAAGGATCGCTTCACCAGTTCAGACGCTCAAGAAATGGTGGTTCCATTCCGTAAATTTGTGTGATAGGTGGAACGAAGATATGAACGGGTTGTCTTCGACTTGTCAATTATATAGCCCCTCACGTAGTGCAATATATCTGCACTAAATGAAAGCTGTATATTTCCATCGATGTGACAACACGAGCACGCACGGGCATGATTCACTTTATGTCAGGAAGCAGCGCCGAAAGTTGATCGTGACAACTCGTGCTGTGGTGGATTGTGCGCTTTAGTGGAACTAACAGTACCGTGATGCGCCGAAAATGTGTTGTCGTATGCATAGGTTGTTCTACCAGGGTACGAATGACAAGGACGATACAGGGGAGAGAACCACAAACCTTACTGTAGTAGTAAAACCAACAGTAGTACTGATTTACAGGTACATAACGCAAAAGAAATGTAATGCATAAGCAGTAAAGAGGTACAACATTACTGACGAGGCCTCTTGCCCCTGTCCCTCCTACCCTACGCCCTAACGTGTCCCTGAGAGTACGTCAGCCGGTCGGGTGGTACGGCACGGCCTACCCGTCCCGCCTGTGCAGGTGTGACCTCCGGCTGCTCCTGGGTATGCGTCTCTGGAGCTCCTCCAAGCTGAGAGGAGCCTAGTATGTCCTGCTTCTGCTCACCCTCCAAGTCGTCGTCGTAGAAATGGCCAGTAGAACCTGACCCACCGGCGTGAGGGGAGGAGGCACCTCTACCGCCTCCTTCATCTCATCCTTATGAGCATACCTAGCACCCTCAATTACCTCGTTCTCCTTGTATTCCCAGGGTACATGATGACCCTCTGAGATAACAAGTCCAGAGAAATCCTCATTTGTCCAATCAGTGGGCATTACATCACCTTCCTCATCGGATGATGCGTCGCCCTCCGCTTGCTCATTATCCGAATCTTCCCTCTTCATTTCATTAACGATTGTACCGACTCTCCCCCCTCATCCGTCATACCCATGGCCTGCTCTACCCTTGTTTGATTTTGCTCACTTTGCATCGATGATCCAACAACATCACCCGCACTGTAAATTGACTGAAATATTCTCTCTGCAGGCCTATCGATGTCCTTAGATGTCATTACAAAATCTGACAGATCAACACCATCTGGACCAAATCTAAGGTTGCCTTCACCGTGAACTATCTGAAATAGGACCTTATTTAACATTGTGCCTGATGAAAAAAATAACTAGGTTAACTAAGTTCATACCGTACTAATAAGATCTAACCTCATGTTCATCGGTACTCCGCATTAAGTTACAATTTCTACATTATTGTTATGTGTCCTATGTCCACAATTCTACAAATATATGGCGTGCTTCAGATCGAACTAAACTACATTTTTCAATTTACACTACGGCCTAAGTCTCAATTCCTACTAAGATCTACTGTGTTCTAGATCTACAGAAATGTGTTGTGTTCTACAGATCTACCAAAAAAATATGGAACTAAAACAACAATGCAACATAAATTAACAACACAATGTAATGTGATGTATTTACCTGTGATGAAGTGCGTAAACCAGCAGGGCTTCGCCGCTCTCCTTCTGCTCCCCTCACCCCTCCCTCTTTCTTTTTTTCTGGAATTACGAGTGATTATAATGGAAATTTCAGAGAGGGGAAGGGTTTTATAGGGGAGGGGCTAAAAACCACCCTTACAGAGGGGCTAAATTCCAGGCCCCCCGCCACCCTTCTGCAGGCGGCCCCGCACAGTAAAAACCGCCCTCTGCTGGGGCGGCAAGAGGGCCGCCTACAAAATATGCAGAAGACCGTCGGCAGATAGCCAACGGCCGTCTACCACGTCACATTCGCCGCAAAGGGCGATTTTTAATAATCGCCCTCCCAGAGAGCGGCGGGAGTCTACTTTCGTTAAACTTTAAAATAGAAAATTATTTTTGCAAAACTTTTAATAAAAAAATTATAAATAAAAAAATTTCGATCGCTCCATGCCACCACACCAGTGCTGATTCCCCGAATGATACTGTTCAGTTGCTCTCCTCTCCTCCCCAAATCGGCAACGTTTCCGCACACTCCACTGATCCACTCCACCCGCTGCCTCCTTCCTTCCCTGTCCCTGCAAAACCGCGAGCGCCCCGCGGCTCTCTGCTCCCCACTCCTCCCGCGGAGCCCCTCGCCCCTCGCCCGCCGCCGGATCCCACGCACGCGCGACGCGACGCGACGGGGTCCACCGCGCGGCCGATCCGCCGCCAGAGCCCCGGTGAGCGCGCACGTCCCCTCCCCCCTCCACCCTCCACTCCCTTCTCAGCTTGGCGGCTGGTTGACCGCTGCTGCCCTGCCATCGTCGCGACCCTTCTCGAGGTGCGCCGCGCCGCCCTTCGTGCTCCGTGGGTAAACCTCCCTGTTGTTCCGTTTTGGCTCCTGGCTGGTGATTTTTGGCGGCGCAGATCGCCCGCCGCAGGAGAGCTCGTGGGCGGCGCGCGAGTGCGCCTGCGGGAAGCTTTGCCTGGCGAATGACATTTGGATGTTTTTGATTGGGGTTAGATTTGTTTGGTGCCGGCGTCCTATATCAGATGTGATTAGTCCTTAGGCCTTACTATCAGATGTCTGAAACACACATATGACATGGCTTTGGATGGTTTGGATTGGGTTGGCGCATTGACATCATACCAAATATACTGTTAATCAGCTGGCTCTAGTGACATAAAACAAACACGTATCGGTCAAATAGTTATAACTCGGTTTTATTTTTCTTATGATGCTTTAGTTATTGTATAAACTTGGTGCTCTAGATGTATTGTCACTTGGCAACTATGATACTGTTGAAACTCCTGCACAAGCTAGTGTTTCTGCGATAATTGCTTTCTAGTTCCATTTTGTAAAGTGCTTTGGAGATGTCGATGCCTACAAGGACTTCTATGTATGTGGAATGTGCATTTCCTGGTTGAAGTATTTGTTTCATAAGCTAATTATGGCTAGTGATTTTAGCAGCAGTTAGACAATGCTGACTGCCAGGCATAAAACTGGAAGGAATTTTGGAATTATTACTTCTGTTTATGCAATATTATGACACTATATTTTCTAGGTTGACAATTTTTGTCACATTTCATTCTTGTCATACACAGCAATGCCCATAACTATAGCTTTATTGAATTTCAGGGTTCTACCCGGAAAGGCATAACCCTGGCATTCTCTTGAGAAAAGGAAGAAGCAACCAAGAATGGCCTCGAGGGCGATCATTAGGAGAAGGAAGTATGCTCTGGAGCATACTAATATCCCTGTTTTATTACGACATTCATCTATTTCTACTTTTGGGCAAGAAAAATTTGGATGTGAAGTTGAGCAAAGCACTGCATCTCAAAACTCAAGAGAATCAAACCGTGAAAAGGCACAATACATAAGGAAACAAGGCTTTTTGGGCCTTAGTAATGGGTTCCTGTGTCACCCAACTCGTGGTGCTTCACTTGCTTTTTATGAATCTAAAGCACAGAATTTTGGTTTCCCCTTGGGAGCCAGGTATTTCCTACAGTCAGTACGCCCAACGTCAAGCACTGCTGGGCAGCCTAAAGTTGATATTCTGGATGAGCGGAGTGAGAACAAGAAACAGAATCAGGGGAAAAAGGAGGCATCCCCAGAAGAGTGTGATCAGGCGGTGGAAGGCTTAAGCACTGCAAAAGCTAAAGCTAAAGCTAAGCTGGTGCAGGAAGTACAAAAGTCTGACCAATCAATCATACAGAAATTTTGGGCAAGACTTCTAGGTATTGGACCTGCTCTGCGTGCTGTTGCTTCAATGAGCAGGTCTCAGTTCCCTTCAGTATATTTGCAATTGCTGTATTGCTCCTTTCCATGGATTATCCATTCATATCCAATGTTTTGATTTATATTTATCTTGTGAATCGAAGGGCCGACTGGGCTGCAAAATTGAAGCATTGGAAGGATGAGTTTGTTTCTGCACTGCAGCATTATTGGTTGGGAACTAAGCTACTATGGGCAGATGTTAGGATTTCATCGAGATTGTTAGTGAAACTTGCTGGTGGAAAGAGCCTGACAAGAAGAGAGAGGCAACAGCTTACGCGCACAACAGCCGATTTATTTAGGCTTGTACCTTTTGCTGTGTTCATCATTGTCCCCTTCATGGAATTTTTACTACCAGTCTTCCTCAAGATGTTCCCTAACATGTTGCCATCGACTTTCCAGGACAAGATGAAGGAAGAGGTACTGACCTAGATATGTTACATATCTTGCCACTATATTTGCTAAATACAAACAGATTGACTCAGATCAACAATTGTTTTTGCTATGTGCAGGAGGCATTAAAAAGGAAATTGAAAGCAAGGATGGAATATGCAAGATTTTTACAAGATACTGCAAAAGAAATGGCAAAGGAACTGCAAACATCACGTAGTGGAGAAATGAAACAGACAGCTGAAGATCTGGATGAATTTTTGAACAAGGTTCTGGGTTCATACATGTTTCGTTTGTTACTTCAAGTTGAATACATAGGTCATTAAGTGTTTGTTTTATTGTTTTTGTAGTAATCTATTCTTACTTTCTGTAACTAGGTTAGAAAAGGTGGACATGTCTCAAATGAAGAAATTTTGAGCTTTGCAAAGCTGTTTAATGATGAACTGACTTTGGATAACATGAACAGGTTGATGTTTCTTGAATATCTAGCTTGGCCCTTGGTTTTCACATCTTTCTGACCAGTCCTTTTTTTCCCTGCAGAGCACGGTTGGTAAATATGTGTAAATATATGGGGATCCAACCTTTTGGTACAGACCACTACTTGACATTCATGCTTCGGAAGAAATTGCAAGAGTATGCCCACCAGTTGCTTTCTAATGTAGATGTTGTTTGCACACGTATATATGTCAGATAGTCAGATGATGAGAAAAAAAGACATGATGGATGATGTAGAATGTATCCTGTTACAAGTCTCCACTCTCCAGTTCAACTTGAGAGCTAATTATGTTGCATCTTCAACATTGAATTCATTTTTGTTCTTGACACATTTAGTACTGTTTTGGCCATTTTACATCTTAGAAGATCGGTGAGCAATTCAAAATTTTCCATGAAGACAAATAGAGATTTAATTTTTGAGTGGTTTTGTAGTTCTCACTGCATCATCTGAAATTGAGAGCAATGGGTTCAGAACATAATCTTCTCTATCTCTAGCGTACAATTGTAAAATAATGGTGCCATGATGAATCACATAGTACAGTTAATGTTATACCAAAATCAATCCTTCATATAGGAACAGTTAGTGTTACACCAAACTTAATCCTCTTTCATGTTTGAAAACAATGTGATGTTCTAATGAAACATTTTTTTGGGTAGCTAACCATAGTCTTAACTCTTTTATATTTTGATTTGCAGAATTAAGAATGATGATAAGATGATCCAGGCTGAGGGCGTGGAATCTCTTTCTGAGGAGGAGCTTCGACAAGCTTGTCGTGAACGTGGCCATCTTGGTTTATTGTCAACAGAGGAGATGCAAAATCAGGTTTGTCTGCCTTGAAATTGTTGATGGGACATCTACATTGATGAGTAGGTAGTAAACACAACACATTAGATCCCTGTTGTTGGATGCTTTTAATAGATTTTTATTATATTTACACTTTAAAATAGTTCTGGTATATTCCCTGTGATTTTGTCACTTTTACTTATGACTAACTGCTGATATATTTCACATGGATTCTTTATCATGTCCCAGTTACCTATTGAACTTCTTTTAGTATCATATATTGTAAGTGTGTTAGTATAACTGGTACTTGTTACTCCAATAAAGAGAAAATGTCACGACCGGAAATAACCGAATAGGTTTTCCATACATGCGTGCATTATTCCTCGTCCCAGGAGGCGAAGTACACAAAAGTTGATACAATATCAGAGTTTAACAAGCGGAAGTGTAAATAGTACATATTACATGGGCGACCAAAGGTCCAACACAGAGAAAAACGGAGAAACGCGGAAGACTAAGGCAAAGACCACAGGCGCTTGACGGCAGGCACGAGCTAGACACCGAAGCCATCCTCTTCCAAGAACTCCTCTTCTGGGTTGGGGTAAAAATTGAGCAAGATTGAGTACAACCACTGTACTTAACAAGTCACACCGACAAATGCACAATAAATGCAAGTGGTACAAAGGTATAATAGTAATGGGTTAGGTTTTGCAGTAAAACAACATTTTAAACCACTTAGCTGCTCAAAACCATTTAGAAAACTCGAACCTAGGTCTACACATTATTATTAATGAAGGCCGTGAACCCACACGAACCTGCCTTAACCCAGTGGCGGACCCAGGATTTCCCTAAGCCCGAGGCCAAATCTTATTGTCATCGCACACAATGATACAATAAATGCGACATTTATATTTATACTAATGCATGATCAAAATGCAAGGTACAAATTTAGTTGTGGTCTAAGATAGAAGTACAAATACCTTTGCTACATGTTATTTTCCTCCAAGTCTATATCATCTTCATTGAGTTCTTCAATTGTAGCTCCAGATCTTGATCCTATAGGGAAAAGTAATAAAAAAAATCACAAATTACAGCCATAGATTGAGAATTAAATTTAACAGTACACAAATTTGAGAACTAGTACAAGGCATACCACTAAGGATAGGTAGCTTCATCCTTCTGGTTCTCAATTCTTGAAAATGAGTTAATATCTTATCATTATCAATGCTTGCAAATATGTCTCTCTCAATATAGCAGACCATGCGATGATTGAGCCATTCATCAGCCATTTTATTTCGTAACTCAGTTTTGATGATATTCATAGCTGAAAAAGCCCTTTCAACCGTTGCTGTGGCCGTTGGGCGGCGCAGGTGCACAGCCGCGCAGGCGTGCTGGGCACTGGGCAGAAGCGTGCGGAAGGCGTAGGCGTGCTGGGCAGAAGCGAGCAGAAGGCGCCGCCGCTATCTCCTGACTCCCGTCTCTGTCTCTCGCTCTCAGTCAACAGGCGAATAGAGGAGAGGAGTTAGGGTTAGCTTAGCTGGTTAGATGGAGAGTGGGCCTTGGGCCAAAATCTCAGAGGTATACCTAGGTGGGGGGTCCATTACTACACGGCCCACACCCTGGTCCACAGCCCAGCTTGCCCCAGGCCTGGGTCCGCCCCTACCTTAACCCAAGGCCTACGATGAGTCGGACCAAACTGGCAGCCTTGTAGCCGGGCCCCAGCTCGTCCTAGGTTTTAGTTGATTAACAAATTTTAAGAGTGAAACCACTAACTTGGGTACATTGCTAGGCTTGCCCATAAACGAGGACGCGGCTGTTCGAATAGGTTTTACTCTGATCAGAGGTGTACATCTTTACCCACAAAACACGCCTTCCTCACGTGTCGCCACACGCCACATACCACCACAGTATATGGACGGAGGGCGTGACATAGTTCTTCACTCATCCTAGCCCTGAACAAAAGTACCAACTCAATGTCCGCCTACGACCGGGGTTCCCAGGACAGGTAGGTTATGGTTGAGACCCACGACATAAGAACATCCTTCGGCAGTGGCCACCCGAATGCCCGTCCTGTGCCATGACATCTCGATTATCGAAACACCCGCCCGATAACCTTCATTTGCCTCAGAGATATCCATCACCCGACTTCATCCATCTCTATCCGTGTCCTTTTATTCATGACTAGACTGAGCTACAAACTAAGCCTTACCCATTAGACATGTGGAAGTACGGTAGTGCTTTGCAACAGAGGCCCGAAGACCGGTCCTTATAGTGGTCGAGGTGCTACTATCAAAACCATGCACCCCGAGCCCAGCCTAAAACCATTTTGGGGGTTTTGAATAGAGGGGGAGGTGTATGTCTAATTCCAACATATGCCAACCAATCCAATATGTCCAAGTGATATGATAATTCCCAAAGTCTAGAGTTATAAAACCACCTAGGGTTGCCTAGTTAATTAGCGAAGCATCTACCTAAAATCATACTAGTGGAACCATAGCTAGAGTACACACTAATTGGGGATTTATTTTCCTAGGGTGAACAAGGTATGATAACAATAGCAATTATAAGGTTATAACAAAGATGAATAGGTAAAGCTAAATAAAACAGTGATAACGCGAGAATTTAAATAAAGCGATAATGCAATAATTTAAAATAAAATAATTTTAAATCATGGGACAACAATTTGTTCAATGGAGATGTGACTTGCCTTGCTCGCTTTCCCAAACGTCGGCTTCAACCTCCAAGTAGAGCGGATGTTCCGAAGCTGTAGCATCTACACGACCAACAAAACAAAAAAGCCTTTACTCTAACAAAATCCACATAAGACATAGAAACAAAGCACAAAAATGGGTTCTTGACTTCTTAAGGAAAATTTAGAGACTTGAACGATCCAATTCCAAGTTCAAATGACCAAGTTATGGTCACTTGAAGTTTAAGTGCTGTTTAGGTGAATATTTGCAATTTTCTTGAATTAATTTTAATTTAATAAAAAAATGATTATTGCGTCAGCACCGAGGGGTGACGCGTGAGCTAAGTCCACGGGGTGGGACCCACGCGGCAGCCCCACGGTCCACGGTGGACCAGGTGCACGGGGTCGCTGTCCACCGGCCTCATGGGCCCCACACGTCAGCCACCCGGGGGCGACGGCAGCTGATGGGTGGGTCCCATGCGGCGGCCACGCGGCGCACTTGGAGGTGGCCACGTCGGCGCTACCGGCGAGAGACGTCGCCCGCACCCCTATGATCACCGTTGGCGACCATAGGCGCAGCGGCCGGCGGAGCGGCGACCGGAGAGGGGGAGGAGGGGGAAAAAGGGCGCAACATTCCCGGTCGCCATCAATGGCGCCGGCAAGATTTGGGGGGTGGGATTCCCATCGATTCAAGAGGGGAGAGAGGGGAAAATGGGGGCGAAAGGAAGAGGGAATCAAGGGGAGATTCCCCTTCCAAACGCGGGTGGAAACGGCTGAGAGTGGCGAGAGTTGCGGCGACGGCGGCGGCGTTAGGCGCGGGCGGTGGGAGGTGGGGGATGATAGGTGGGCCTCACCTGTCAGTGGCTGCGGACAGGCGGGCCCGCCTGTCGGCGGCTGCGGCGCGGGGCGCGGCTGAGCGGGCCGGCCCACCAGCGCACGCGGAGGGGATGGGGAGGTGGACTAGGCCTGGGAAAAGGAGAGAGGGATAGGGTTGGGCTGACTTTTGGCCCAGAGAGGGAGATTTTTAGGGTTTTTTATTTTGGAAAAAGCTTATTAATTTGTTTATTGCTTTATAATTATTATTTGTGCTCTGAAAATTCAACTATAAGTTGGTTAAGCATTTTAGGCCTTGAGAAAATATTCAAAAATTCTCCAAGCCTTGGAGGCTTTAAACCAATTTTTACTTTTTCTAGGAATAATTTAAAGGATGCTTTTTACGGTAAATTTGGGACGTGACAGAAAAGGTCAATTGTGCACCATCCTCTGTGCTTCTTTGTCCAATGCTTTGTCTACTAAATTGTATCATTGTACATTGACTCGTGGCGATGACAGACTTCCTAAAAATGTTGTAGAAGGTGATTTTAGTTTTCTATAGGGATTAAGGCACATTTCTTCACAGGAACTGTATCAGTGTTTCAGATACGTTAAATTATATCAAATTATCTAAAAAAACGTTTCAGCCATTTAAGAATTTAAACATTTAATTTTTATGTTCAGCTCAGAGACTGGTTGGATTTGTCACTTAATCATTCTGTGCCATCATCCCTTCTAATACTATCAAGGTAATTCTGGTGATAGTTTCCCTTGGGTTCAGTTCATCTATTCAAGTTCTCAGTTGTGTTTGAAATACTTCCAGAGCTTTTACCATGTCTGGGAAAATGAAGCCCGAGGAGGCTGTTGTAGCAACATTATCTTCTCTGCCAGATGAAGTTGTAGATACTGTTGGGACGGTTCTTCCTTCAGAAGATTCTGTGTCCGACAGGAAGCGAAAATTGGAATTCCTGGAAATGCAGGAAGAACTTATCAAGGTACTGCGAATTTGATTTGATTAAATTCTATATCTCATGCAATGAAGCTGCCCTGGGTATGCCTACCTGACACATATGTCCTTGTTGGCTGTATCACCAAGTTCCCAGCTGCAATGAAGTATCTACTTTACTCCTAGTTTGAAAGTACATATCAAGTTAGATATAAATAAGTTGAATAGAAGTTCAGGGTGGCAACCCATAGCTTGTCAACAATGTGTTGTTTTGATCTGAGGATTTTACTTAGAATACAGAAAAATGATAGCTGATATTCTTGTGTCATATTTCTGCTTCAACCTTGCCAAATACCTCATCATGTATTTGTCACAATTAGATGTATTGGAGAGTGAAATTATGGGCATAATATTTTTCTTAGTGGGGTAATGCCATTCTGTAGAAAAAGCATGAAATAAAAATGATGAGACCCCATCTTGCATAAATCCTTGGTTATGTTGATTAGCAATGCATACAATTTGATTCTTGATGTGATTAGCTAACCGATTTGAAGATGTGTTTTCCTCTCTGGCTTTCAATATTCCTTGGCTGCCCAAGACCAATTAATGTGTAAATATGTAATTCACCTGTGTAACTCTAGTTATAATTAGGTTGATGATTTGGCAGATTCTATAAGTTCTCCCAGTTCCCTCTGTTTGATAATCCAATTATGTTGTCAATTATCCATTGTTGTTAATGCTTCTACATGTCGAATGATACTCAGGAAGAGGAGAAAAGGCAAGAGAAGGAAGAGAAGGCAAAACTTGAGGTACCAAAGGCAACTGAAGAAGATTTGGCTTTGAAAGAAATGAGTGAGCCTACTGCTAGGGAAGAAGAGGAACTAAAGAAAACAAAAGTTGAGCATGACAGGAAGGAGCAGCTTTGTAATATCAGCCAAGCTTTGGCCGTGCTCGCATCTGCTTCTGTATGATCCTAGCATTAAGCTATATTCCTTGCTTTTCTAGAGTAAGCTACATTAAACCATTAATATAACGTTGCACCTTTTTTTATCTGTTCCTGTACTGCAGTCTGTTGCCAAGGAACGTCAAGAGTTTCTGAGTCTTGTGAATAAAGAGGTATGAGTTGAAGTTGCTGTTAACATTTATGTGCTTTCAGTTTGCATATGGTAATATTGGATGACCTCCACTCTTGTTGAAAACAGATAGAACTATATAACACCATGCTGGAAAAGGAGGGTACAGAAGGTGAAGAAGAAGCTAGGAAAGCATACAAGGCTGCAAGAGAGGAATCAGACCATGCTGCAGAGGTAGCTGCCGGAGAAAAGGTCTCTTCAGCATTAATAGAGAGGGTAAGGAATTCTTTTCTGCATTTAAACCCACTACTTCTTGATCTGCCTCTGCTAAAATTACTTTGAAGCATCCCTAAATTCAAGATAATCGTGTGGTAGTAATTGCAATAGATAACAAACTGCTGAGAAGGTGCGAAAGTAGAGAACTGATTGCTGGTGTATGGCATAGGGTTGAAACTGGTACGGATAGTTTCCGTCCGTCCGGACCATTTTTCGGATTCGGATAGGTTCAATCGGAACTATCCGGAAATTCTCGGATTCGGAAATGAATTCGGATTTTTTTCTCGGAAACGAAAACGAATACAGTAATGGTACTATCCGTCGGAATCGGAAAACGGTCGGAAACTATCCGGGAATTTTGTTCGGATATCCGCAGACATGGATTAAATTTCAGAAAAAATACATATATATACATAAATTTTTCATACAGAGTCATATGAAGACAAACTTTATATCAAAATTGTAGAGCTCGATGAGATCAACTTTCTTGTTGACTATTTTATTATTTGAGATCATTTAAAGGTCTAAATATTCATTATAAAATACCATATCTGTTTTTACAAAATCGCATATCTATAATTCCACCAACATCTGATGGAGATGTGTTCCATATCAATGTTGTAGAATACAATGGTATCTACCTCTTTGTAGCTTATAACATTTGTATTTGAAAATGTTTAAAGTATAAAACAAACACTACAATTTTCGAAGATGTGCAATAAAATAAATAACATATCCGATTTATACAATAAGAACTTGATAAGTGATATGGTAAGTAAGCTATACATGTAGTAAAAGGTATTGGGATTAGAAAATAAATAATCATATTTTCATGTGGATCTTAGGGGAACGACCATGAAAATTGATTTTCACATACGATTTTGGGACACCTACAAAATTGACGATATAAATGTTGGAAACGTTGACCTAAAATAACAAGCAATATCTCTTCCTTGATTAAGTAAACTCAATTTGAGGGGATTTGTATATACCGGCAAATATTCGTTACCGTATTCGTTCCGTTCCGTATTCGCTCTGTATCTGTATTCGATAATATTCGATTTCATTTCCATATCCGGGTTTTCGAATCCAATTCCGATTCCGAAAAAAAATATAAAAACGAATATGATAAAGCTGGTTTCCGTTCGTTTCCGATCCGTTTTCATCCCTAGTATGGCACGAGCGAGGCGCGAGCACACGACATGTTCCAGCTCGGGCTCGACGGCGCCATGGTGTATGGCCGGCAAGGCAGGTGGAGCAGCCGGAACTGGCCCAACGAACTTCTTGAGGAGGCCCACATGAAACACATCATGTAGCTTGGCACGCGGAGGCAGCTCGAGGCGAACGGCGACGGGGTTGATGAGCTCGACGATGCGGTACGACCCGTAGTATCGGGGCTTCAGCTTGCCCTTGGTGACTTGGAGCAAAGAGGCCGGGGCGCGATGCCGAAGGCGCAAGAGCACCCAATCACCCACTGTATAGGAGACGGGGCGGTGCAACTTGTCGTAGTACTTGTGGATGGCCTGTGCCTGCTCCAGGCGATAGCGGACGTCCGCCAGGAACTCTTCCTGGTCCGCCATGTTTCGTGCGACAGCAGCCACGCGAGTCTCACCCGGTTCGTAAGACCGGATGGTGGGGGGGTCGCGGCCGTAGACCACCCTGAAGGGCGTGTCCTGTAACGACGTCTGGTAGGCGGTGTTGTAGACGTACTCCGCCCACGGGAGCCAGCGCACACAGTGCCGTGGTTGATCGCCGGTGAAGCAGCGCAGGTACATGACGATGACGCGGTTTGCCGCTTCGGTCTGGCCATTAGACTGGGGGTGGAAGGCGGTCGTCATATGTAGCTTGGTGCCCATGAGCCGCATGAGCTCGCGCCAAAACGTGGAGGTGAACACGGGGTCCCGGTTCGACACCATGGACTGAGGAACTCCATGTAGACGAACGATGTCCGCGAAGAAAGCCTATGCCACGGACTCTGCAGTATATGGGTGAGCCAACGGGATAAAATGGCAATACTTGCTGAAACGGTCCACAACCGTCAAGATCACTGACTTCCCGCCCACCCGAGGAAGGGCCTCCACGAAGTCCAGGCCGATGTCCGCCCACACCGTCGTCGGGACCGGCAAGGGTAGAAGGCCGGTAGGGTGGAGGTGCTCGGACTTGTACCGCTGGCATGTGTCACAAGCGCGTACGAAGTCCTGGACCACGCGACGCATGTCGGGGAAGTGGAAGTCGCGGCGGAGTCGGTGTAGAGTACGCTGCACCCCCTCGTGGCTGTCCTCGTGTACGGCAGCCAGCACCTCCTGGAGCAGCGGGGACGATGGCGGGATATAGAGACGGGAGTCGTAGGTGACCATGCCGTCGCACAGACCCCACGGCGCCCCTCGGGAACCAGCCAGGATCGCGTCACGAGTGGCGACGAGAGCGGGATCCATGGACTGAGCCTGACGAAGACGCTCAATGTAGTCGAAGCGGGGCGCCAAGACGGCAAGCACCGCCCCCGCCTCCGTGTCGCGGCGGGACAGAGCGTCCGCCACTGTGTTGGAGGCGCCTGGCTTGTACTCCACCGTGAAGACGAAGCCGAGGAGCTTGCCCACCCAGTGATGCTGTGGGATGGTCGCGAGGCGCTGGTCGAGGAGGTACTTGAGGCTAAAATGGTCGGTGCGCACCACGAACCGACGTCCCCACAGGTATGGCCGCCAATGACGAATGGTGAGGACGAGGCCGATCAACTCCCGCTCGTAAGCGGCGAGGGCGCGGTGACGAGGTGCCACGGGCCGGCTGAAGAAGGCCAGTGGGTGCTTGTCCTGGAGGAGCACCGCGCCGAACCCGTACGTGGAGGTGTCGCATTCGACGACGAACAGCTTGTCGAAGTCCGGTAGAGCGAGGACCGGGGCGGAGGTGACGGCGCGCTTGAGTGCTAGGAACGCAGCTGCAGCCTCCGTGGTCCAGCTGAACCCTTCTTGGTGAGCACCATGAGTGGCGCGGCGATGATGCCGTAGTCGTGGACGAACTTGCGGTAATAGCCCGCTAAGCCGAGGAAGCCACGGACCGCGCGCGCCGAATGTGGCTGGGGCCAGTCCATGACCACCTGTACCTTGGCCGGGTCCATGGCGACGCCTGCAGCGCTGATGATGTGGCCGAGGTAGGAGATGGAGTCGACGCCGAAAGCGCACTTAGAGCGCTTGAAGAGCCGGTGTTGCCGCAGGACGAGGAAGACGGCGCGGAGGTGGCGCAAGTGATCCGCCCAGGTGGAGCTGTAGATGAGTATGTCATCAGAAAATACAAGGACAAACCGGCTGAGGAAGACGCGCAGGATGTCGTTCAACAGAGCCTGGAACGTGGCGGGGGCATTGCACAGCCCGAACGGCATCACCAGGAACTCGTAAAGGCCATCATGAGTGCGGAACGTCGTCTTGGCGATGTCGGCGGGGCTCATGCGGACCTGGTGGTAGCCCGAACGGAGGTCCAGCTTGGTGAAGAACTTGGCGCCGTGCAGTTCATCTAGCAGTTCATCGACCACCGGAATCGGGTACGCGTCCTTGACGGTGATGGCGTTGAGGGCTTTGTAGTCGACGCAGAACCGCCACGAGCCGTCGGCTTTCTTGACAAGGACGACGGGAGACGAAAATGCTGATGTGCTGCGACGGATGAGCCCTTGCTCCATCATGGCTGCACATTGCCGCTCCAACTCGTCCTTGTGCGTGACCGGGTACCGGTATGGGCGAACAGCAACCGGCGGGGCGCCCGGCAGGAGGTGGATGGCGTGGTCGCGGCCACGCTGGGGCGGCAGTCCGCGGGGTTCCGCGAACACGTCGGCGAAGGCGCCAGGACCGCGTCCAGCAGCGGGCGCTCCACGTTCGGAGCATCGGAGTCCGGTGCGGCCGTGCTGGGGGCCGGCGCGTCCGTGCTGGTGGCGACGAGGGCAGGCGCGTCCGGTCTAGCGACGCCCCTCCAGCAGACCATCTTGCCCTAGCGCTTGAAGGATAGCGTGCTGACGGCGAAGTCCCGGGTGAGGGGCCCTAGGCCGGTCATCCACTGGGTCCCGAGGACCACATCGTAGACCGCCAGCGGCATGACGAAGAGGTCCGCAACGAACGAGTCCCCCTCGATGGTGAACGCGGCGCAACGCAGCACGCCGGTGCAGGAGACGCGCTCGCCATTGGCCACCGTCGCAATGAGGCGCGGGCGGCTCTGGATGGGCAGCCCGGTTTGCTGTGCTGCGCCCTCCGAGGTGAAATTGTGCGTGGAGCCGGTGTCGAGGAGGGCGATTAGTGGCACGTCGGCCACCAGAACGCGGAACTGGAGGGAGTCGTGGGCGCGGACGCCCGCCACGGCGTGGAGGGAGTAGGCCGGGGACTCCTCGATGGACTCGTCCTCGGCAGTCGCGTCGTCGTCAGCATCGTCGACCTCGATGGCGCCATCCAGGAGGAAGAGGTGCTTGCACACCCTGTTGTGGCCGCGAGTGTACTTCTCGTCGCAGTTGTAGCACAAGCCGAGGCGGCGGCGCTCCTCTTGTTCCGCCGGCGAGAGGCTTGATTTGACGTCCATCGATGGTGACCGTCGGTGGGGCGGTCTTGGACGCTGCTGGAGCCGGCAGGGCGTGACGCGGTGGAGGGGCCGGCAGATGTCCCCGGGATACGGTCTTGGCTGGGGCGACGGTGTACTGCTCCATCAGCTCCATCTGCCGGGCCAAACTCATGGCCGCCGCAAGGGACTGCGGGTTTTGAACCTTCACAGCGAGGCTCAGCGGAGGCAGGAGGCCGTCCGTGAAGAGCTGGACGCGTTGTGCCCCGTCGAGTCGCCCCGCGCGCGGCAGGAGGGCCTGGAAGCGGTCTTGGTATTCCGCCACCGTACCCGTGCGCCGGCAGTCCGCCAACTCGAACAGCGGGGTGGAGCGAAGCGGTGGCCCATAACGCAGGTTCAACAGCTCGGCGAAGCGACGCCAAGACGGCGTGCCCTCATCTTGTTGTACCTGCATGTACCACAGCTTGGTGCCCTCTTCGAGATTGTATGACGCCATCCAGACCTTCTCCTCCATGATGTGCTGCTGGTGGAAAAAGGATTCGCAGCGGTTGATGAAGATCAGCGGATCGGACTTGCTGTTGTACCGCGGAAAATCCATCTTCTGGAACCTCGGCGGTCGGTCGTTGTGGTGCTCGCCAGAGCCCGGCTTGGTGCCCGAAGAGGAGGAGCGCTCGGAGGTGAGAGAGGCGATGGCCGCGACGGACTCCTGCAGCGACTTGAGGGTTGTGGCCAGGGTCTGGAGATCGATGGGGTCGCCCATGGCTGGAGCAGTGCACGATGCAACGGGCGACGATGCGGGGGACTGCGGCGCTGCTTCTGGATGTGGCGGGGCGGCTGCTGGTGGTGGGGAAGAGGGGCGCGACGGAGAGGATCGCCGGGATCATGATACCAGGTTGTCAAGGGCCTCAAACCCTCGGATAGCAGGACCTCGACTACGTAGTTCGTAGTCGCGATCCGTCTTCTCCAGCGAGGTTTCACCCCTCTGCTGCAGGCTTTGGTTTAGAAGAGAGAGAGAGGGGTTTAGACGGTAGTATATTTCTTAATCTTAATTGTTTGTGGGAGTACAGATAAATAGGCCAGCTGGCCTAGCCAATTTGGCAACTAAGGGAATAAAAAGAAAACTAATCTCTCTTTCCTAATAACCTCTCCTAGACTTAAGGGAATAAAAAGGAAACTAATCTCTCTTTCCTCTCAGCCACTTGCGCCGGCCTCCTCTTGCGCGGCTGCTGCGCTGATCGCACGCTCTGTGGCGCGCCGCACATCGCAGGTCCTCCAGTGCCTGGTATACGTGTTTCCCCACATGACACATACAAAGCACTCAGCTAGAAACCTGTGTTTGGTTTGTTTCATATTTGAGAATAATACCCACACCCCACAGGCCAAAGGCAGTTTGTGATCAATTATGCAGTCTCAAGATGGTTTCGCTACTATCTTAGGATGTTAGCTGATTCTCAAATAAAATATACAAATGGCACAAATCTGCCTTTTGTACTCCAGCTTGATACTAACCTGAAATCAACTAGGTCATCACTAATCAGCAGTTCACTCTTCTGAATTATGAGCTCTAATTCTGGTGTTGCTTTATGTCTGTCTCAACTGGCTTCTAACTTCTTTCTCTACGAATGGTGGTTACAGCCTGCACTTGGCCAATCGCATGTCTTTGTTCTGCATCTACTAATTTAAAGATTTTCCTTGATGGACGTGAATTCTCTATTTTTTCTGTTGGATTGGTTTCTGTGTGGAATGTGTAATGCAAACATTAGATGTGTTGTTTTTTCATCTTGCTCTTTAGTAAATAACAGCTATTTGTTGACGTACAGTTTCGCTGCATTTCAGGTTGATGCAATGCTTCAGGAATTAGAGAAAGAGATTGATGATGTTGATGCACGGATAGGCAACCGCTGGCAGCTGCTTGATAGGTAAATGCTACTTGTGTGTGCAAGTCTGTCATGAATCACTTACTAAAAAGTCCCACCGCTGAATTTCTAAGGATACTTTGTGGTAGCATCTTCTTTTCTTCGTTTTAATCTTAAGGTAGGCAGGGAGATTACCTGATTAGAATTGACAGCTAACTCAAGTTAGGACTTAGAATAATGTAGGGAGATGCTAACTCTGTGGTTATTAACAAGTCATTGCAACTGAATTCAGTCAATTTCTCTTCCTCCACCACATGCACATACCTGAGCTGACCTCTACAAGAGTTCAGTTAAGATGCCTTAAATCATAATAGATCACTAGATCATTGAGGGATAATGGTCTCGCTACACATTGTATGTAACTAACCAAGGAAACTGGACTAACGAAGGATTTTCCTTGCTCATGAATAACCTGATCTCATTGCAGTGACCGTGATGGCAAAGTTACCCCTGAAGAGGTAGCAGCTGCAGCAAATTATCTCAAAGACACCATAGGGAAGGAAGGCGTCCAAGAGCTTATTAGCAATCTTTCTAAAGACAAAGGTTCCACTCAGCTTCTCTACCTACTGCGCTGAAAGATAAACATCGATGTTCATCAATTCTGCATCTCTAAGCCTTTTTTGTTCTCTTTCTATGCCTAACAGAAGGAAAGATCCTTGTTGAAGACATTGTGAAGCTGGCATCACAAACGGAAGCAAGCAACGAACATGAAGAAACCCCACGGCTATAGGTAGATAAAACAGTCGCTTCCATGACTGTTGAAGTTACCAGCCCACTCTTTCCCCCAGTAAGCGCATGGCAGTGCCATGTGTAACAAAAATGGCAGGACGGTCTTTTTTTTCCCGACTGACTGCCGTGGAACGAGTTATGCGTATAGTTAGGCATCAGTTTTCCATAGGTGAATGGCAACTGATATTCAACCTGTTGTGGCTTGCCATTGAAATGGACATGCTGAACTGCCAGATGGGACAATAATTCATGTCCAATCCAAATAATCTGAATAAAGATATAGATATTGAATAAGTGTTTTGTCTCATGCTATCTGGACAAGTATACATCGCAATTTCTCCTGGGTAAAGATTGCACACATTCCTCGAGAAAAGTAAATGCAAGTCTGGTGCTTGGCGTTACAAGTGTCCCAATGTTTAGGGCTTATGAAACTTCCCTGTACAAAAATAAGTATGGCTCTTTGAATGTCGTATGAGGAAAGTACAGAAATTTTGGAGGAAAACAACATTCGGAGATAGACTGGACACAGAGATCACCTTGAGCTTCGTAGAGGAGAAACTGGACCATAGTTTAGTGATTGTTTGCTCCCTCCAGAGTGTTACTAGCAAAGAGGAGATTGCTACATTTCTAATTCGGTCCAAAGTTATAACTCCTACTCGAGAAAAATTCGTATACTTCACCCAAAGTGATAGAGTAAATTGTATTAGCAGTACTTAAACTTGTAAGCATGTTTTATTTAGGTCCGCAAACTTACAAGTCGTGCATCGAGATTTATTTTATTATTTCGATCCAAAACTTTGTTTGATCGTGATCTTGCCTACATGACATATCACGTGGACGATGGCATAGCAAAATTTTCCTTTTTCTCCTTTTTTTTCTCCCCTTCTTTTCTCTTCTTCCTCCACCGTTGCCTCAGGTGCTCTGTCTCAAGAATTTCGCAGGCACCTCTCATCTGCTCCATAGAAGCTGATGGCGACCCTGTGCCTCCAGCGCAGGGCCACCATCGCCCGCCACAAGGAGGCTATTGCCCTACCCTGCCCCGCTCCCGGTGAACTCCACTCGGGGGTCGGCGAAGGCGTTGGGCGCCCATTCTTTCTCGAGCAAGCGTCGCTGACGCCTAGATCTCCCCAGCACCACCTCCACTCGAACACCTACACCCATTCCGGTGCATACCCGTCACGACCGGTGCGGTAGAGGCAAAGGTAGCAAGCACCGTACCTTCCCTGCCCGGTTACTCGAAATGTGTTCACCGCTTCGTCGAGGTTGGATGAGGTTGGCAGCCATCGGAGGCTGATGTCATCACCCATGTGGTATGACACGTAGGCAACACCAAAGTCGAACGAGCCTTTGGACTGGAATGAAACTTAAGAATATCGATGCGCGTTTTGCAAGTTCGTGATCTAAATAAAACCTACATACAAATTTAAGGACCGTTGGTGCAATTTACTCTAAGGGTTCATTGCTTCCAAATGGAGAAAATTTTTCCGCGCATGTAAAAGGAAAAAGCTCGATTACACATGATTAATTAAGTATTAACTATTATACATTTTAAAAATTGGATTTATTTGATTTTTTAAAACAATTTCATTTTTTTGAAAAAGCATATCATTTAACCGTTTGAAAAACGTGCTAAATAGAAAACGAGGAAGTTGAAGAAAAGAACTAAGCCTAAGCCTAAGTGACATAAATTCCCTTGCTTTTGCTCCAAACTAGTTAGCGTGCACGTGCAAGGGACGTCAATAGTTGTGCCTTACATCAACGTTGCACTATGTCTAATAGAAAAAATATCAGACTTGAAAGATCAAGTCCTCTAACCTTGTGTTAGGAGGAGTTTTGGTGATTAATGACAACGGTTGTTGGAATTAACCTTTACTATGAGTTTGTGAGGATAGATTATATTCTGACATCAAGCAAAAGGTTGATGACTCATATGTGAGAATTAAGTGATAGGATTGTGGATTGATGACAAAAAGATGATACCTCACATATCGGGAATCAACAAGAATCAAATGTTGATGATGAGAATGCTTGATGAGATCCCATCATAAGTTGATGGACATGTTGAAGAATATACACCATGGTTCAAGATTGTTAGAAATGAAGATAGTGTGAGAAGCTAGAAGATGGACTTTACCGATGGATGAGAATTAAAGGCAAGAAGTTGAAGATGCGGGGTATGAAGTGACTACCTATGGCAAGACGGCGAAGCGCAAGCGACGCTCAGCTGCGATGGACCATGCGGTGGTAAAGGGCAAGCAAGGGGCTTCGCGCCGACGAACCGAAACCGGTGGTGAAGGGCGAGTGAAGACTTTGTTGTGATGGATTGTGCGAGGCCATTTCAAGCTATGGATTATCCGCATCAATCATTTGAGAAATGGAAGATAAAATGTCAAAGATCAAGAAGATGAGATTTGAGAATAGTCCCGAAGATCAAATAACCTTGACGTTGGTAACCTTCCAAGTGAAGAAAGAAAATGGTGTGAAGGTATTCCTATTGGTATAATATTCCCTTTTATATTTGAGTTTAGGATGTCGTACTATTAAGAGGGATACCACATACATATAATTGGTCGAATACTAGTGCTCAAAATAATTCATCTTTGTGTGAGTTGAAAAACCTAAGCCAAATTTTAACTCCGGGTTGTTTCACATGCCACAACACTTACACCGGGTTTCTTTGCAAGTTTTTTAACATCTCTTGAAGGTTTTGGCTCATGTTTTATGGTGGATTTGATAGCCTATGGAACAAGCTTTCCATAAAGTCCAAGATCTTCGAAATCGGACTCCGGAGTAAAAAGTTATTACATTTTTACTTAAGCAACATCAGACTATCCGATGTATCGGACTATATGATTTTTCATAGAACTTCACTCTCTATCTTGATTTTGAAAAATCCTCTCGAGTGAGTTTTTCTTAGTGTCGAAGTGTCTGATTTTGGATCAGATAGTCCGATGACACGGAGACTCCGAAATTTCATGGAACTTTAGTCTCTGTTTGAGGACGAAGTTTTTGCTTCTAAAATATCGGACATTCCGATTTCACATCAGAGAGTCCGATGTCTCAGAAAGTCCGAAATTTTATGGAACTTCATTCTCTGTCTCTCGTTGCCTTGGAGGTTTAAAATATCGGACTATCCGATCTTGTATCGGACTGTTCGACGTGGGCTGAAAAATTCCCCTCCAACAGTCACATTTTGGGGATCTATATAAACCCCCACCAACCCTTTTCTAGGGTTACCCAATTTCATTTCATTCCTATCTTGCTTTGGATTGAGCTTTTGTGCTAAGTGCTTTGGATCTTTGAGCTCTTTCTTCCTCTCTCAAATCCCTCCCTTGTTCTTTGTGTGGTGGATCTTGGTGGTTGTGGATTTGGTGTTTGAGGGCCTAGTGTGTGTTCCACTTGATCTTGAGTAATAGGATTTGTCCAAGAGTTGTGTGGTGTTTATTACTCTTGGAGGTTGAGAACTCCTAGACGGCTAGGTGTTGTTCTTGGGTCACCGATCTACTTGTGATTGGCCAAGAGAAGTTTGTGAAGACCGGATCTCGCCTTCGCAAGGAAAGAGATACCTTAGTGGAAGGAGTGCATTTGTGCAACCTCACAAGGATAGGGTTGAAAAAGACCCGGCTCTTTGCGAGCTCCTCAACGGAGACTAGAATCCCCTCAAGGATTTGAACTTCGGGAAATACATTGTCGCGTAAACCTCGGTAAAATCCTCACTCTCTTTACCTTCTTATTGCATTGCTTTGTGCCACGCTAATCTTGTTGTTGGTTGAGCTCATCTCCTTGCTTGTGGATTGGATCTAGAGCTTTTAGGTTATTGCTTTGTTGATTGTTGTTGTGCAAGTCAGATAGTCCGATCTTAGTTCAGATAATCCGATCTACATCGAACTATCCGATCCAGTCAAATAGTTCGATTTCAGTTCAAACAATCCGATCTACATAGGACTATCCGACCTGGTATCAGATAATCCGACCCTGTTTTGTTTTAGCTTCGGCATTTATTTTTAAATCGCCTATTCACCCTCCTCTAGGCGATATCAAGGTAAACCATGCTCATTGAGATGGAGAAAAAGAGGATAGAACTCAATAATCTCACTTATTCCATACTAGTTACAAGATATGGAAAAAAAAGTAACGAAGTTGAAGCAATGATAATGTAGTGAGAAGCACATATGATGACTCAAGGCACTCTATATGCACAGTATTCTCACAAAGAAATGGCATGGCAACTTGGCAAGCTCGATGTTTACTTAAAAATCTATATAAAATTTAGAATGCAAAGATTTGATCTCTTATCTGCCAGGTATATAAATGGTTTGATGGAGATGATTATTAGCTTGATAGGGTGCTTAGTATTGTTGATTGACTGATTAAAATCCTCAACACACCTGACCCGTTACAACGTAAAGCTATCATCCTAAGACCATATCATGTATAGAGCTATAGATAAATCTAATTGATTGCCTGTTTGGGCTTTGAATTTACGGCTGTAGCCCAGCGGTAAAAAAACCAGTACTCCTCGTTCAATTGATCGTTACAACCAAGCGTGGGTAGGTCAGGCGTTTGATAAGCTATAGGTAGGTTTGGCTGAATAGCCGAACAAACCTGCCAAACTGTGGGAGATAGTTAACCACAGATAGTAACAAATTTAGCCAATTTTATTGGAAATTCTTAAAGTCTCTAACCATTTTTCAGGAAAGCACACGTGTTCATGTCATTTTTCCTTACAAGTGAAAAAATATAAATAACTATCGATCAATGTTAGTGCTCCTATCATAATATAAGCATTTTTCTTAGAATAACAATAGCGTTCTTGCCTTCTCTAATAAATCTATAAAAATGCACTGATTTTTCCTTGAGAAAGAGTACTGATCTCCCAAATTAATCATTTCAATGGGTATAACCAAAAGGTGCATTCTGTACCCAAAAGCTTACAATTGCCATCATCTCATTCATCGTGAAATCTCCTCTGTGAATACATGCAACAGGTAGAAAGCAACGGAAAAAAATAGCCAAACATAACTATAGCTGATAGGATGAGGAGCAACATGTGTTGTAGACTGCATTTCACTAATACATGCATCAACAGTGTGCAGGAATACACAGCATGAGACTGACCTGACCGCTATGCCGGTGGAGACGAAGCTCTACACGGATCGAGCCCGGTGGCGACAGAGATTGACAATGGAAACGACCAATTCAGCTTTGACCGTTGCTGCCTTCTAGGACATGGCGCTCGCAGTGCGAGATGGGGACGAATGGAATTGCAGTCCTTCCACGCAACGAAGACTAGGGCAAGCCGGCAGCACGATGAAGGGAGAGGGAGCAACGTGGACTGGGCTGACCGATGGAGGGCAGAAGACAACCCAGGGGCCTCCTCATGACCTCGCCTCCGAACATTGGCGGTGAACGAGTGGAACAGCGAGGTGGCCGATTGCTGTGGAGTGGATCGACGGAGTTCATGCAGTTGGAGGTGACTGATGAGGGCGTCGGTGTCGGCGCGGCGTTGAATGCGATCGAGGACGAGGAGGTAGTTAGCAGAGGCGAGGCAGGGTGTGGACTGAGAAGGCGGCGGCCCAGAGCGGTGGCGGCGGAGCGGCCCGCGCCCTCGGCGATGACGGTAACACCGTGCTCTCCAAGCGGCGTGGAGCGGCAGCGACGACGGTAACATACGGATCCGAGCAGAGCAGTGGAGACAGAGGCAAAGCCAGCGGCGACGGCTGGCTGTTCGACGCGCGCGCGAGGAGGTGGCCAGGTAGGGCGCGCGGCTCCGGCATGCGCGCTCCCGGAGCCAGCGCGGCGCCCGGCTCCGACAGGAAGCGGCGGTGGTGGGCTTGCGCACGAAAGCAAAGAATTTTATTCCTTTCTCTTTTTTTACCGATCGCTGTAACCGCTGCTTACTCGACTGGGGATCGCTAATTGTAGGGGCAGATCACTTGATATGAGCCGTTGAATGATTAGATCTAAAGGTTAGAAAAGATATATGTTTAATGAACGGGTAGCTCCAAATAACCAAATGAGCTCTTAAACCAATGATCCTCGTTTGGGCCGGGCTGGGCTAGCCCAAGGCAATAATTCAGGCATCCCGCTAAAGACCCAAGGTCAATCCTAACCGTCCATCTTACATCGGACGGCGCGCGCGGCTTTTATTACGGCTGCAGTGGAGCCGTTTCCCCCATCGCATCGCATCCCCCTCCGCCCCCACCTCTCCTTATCACCATCGCAATTCGCCGGCCATTACTCCTCCCCCCCCCCCCCCCCCCCCCCCCCTCCTCTCCACTTCCCCTCCTCTTCCTCCGCTCCCCAATCTGGTGTCGCCCTGCCGCGGCGCGCGAGGGGAGAGCGAGCTTGCCCGCGCGCGCGCGCGAAGAATCGACGAGGAAGAGGAGGAGGAGGGGGAGAGGAGAAGAGGCGCCATGGGGAAGAACCAGGCGTACAAGGCGATGCAGCGGGCGCGGCTAGGCTCGTCCTCCGGCGCCCCGGGCGCCACCGACTCCCCCGAAGACGGCATGGTCGGTCCCCTTCCTCCCCCTCGCAGATCTTGGTCTCGTCTTCCTCCCCTAGATTTTCAAGCTCCATCGATCGCTTGTTCCTATGGAGATCTGTGATTAGGTGTAGGCTGCATCAACAATGGAATCTTGCTGCTTGGAGGGTAGTATTAGTTGTAGCTGGAGAAGATTTGAAGAAAAAAAAAACAAAACTCATGGGGCTTTTACTAACGAGGGCCGTCGCAGACGGACGGTTCATTTCATTCTCCAGAGTGGCATGCGGCGCGGTTGGCCAGCCTGAACAAGACGCACACCGTCACGTGGGAGGAGTTCAAGAAGAAGCAGAAGGTACAGTCCACGACTTACTCGGTTACTGTTAGTTTTAGTAATCAGCTGGTTTATTCTGAAGTTCATCTTTGTGTGTGCAAGCTGCGGATTGCCCCAACCATGTGTAGTGTTGGTGATACTGATTGTTCTTTTTGTCTTTTGATGCGCTGTATGATGGTCCGATGCAGAATGGTCGTTAGATATGAAAGATATGCTTGGTTATTGTATCCCCGATAACACTCTTAATGTGATGAGTAAATTTCATTACCTTTTCTAGCACATGTAGCAGTAAATAAATTTCTGAATTGTATAATATTGAAAGATTTTATCAACCTGAACCTCCGTAGTTCATTCAAGAAGCTTATTCTTGTCCCGGTTGATACATTTACAAGGTGAACAGACTTTCTAGCTGTGGTTTACTTTTACAAACTTGAACTGGCATTTGAATTGTTAAAGTTGGAGCACATGGCATTACGCAATCAGTTTTGTATGCATGAACCATATCTAGGGATCTCTCATATCTCAAAGGAATATGTTGCATTTCTTTTATGGTTATTGGCCATAAGGTTATTGTGGATGGCGCTTGCACTAATTCGAAAGAGACCACCCTAAACCCTTTTGATATTGCTCAGGGATTGTTTTTTTGCAAATGAGTTGTGGTTTTCTGCATTGAACCCCCACAATGTTGCCGGCTTGCAGCACATAATCCTAAGCATTCTTGTACGTATGCAGAGATTGATTTGTGATTACAGCTGTTTATTATCAGTGCTTGTGCAGTAGCTCATGCTGCTCTTGTGCCCTAATAGGAAGATGAGTTAAAGAGGGGTGAAATGGAAGCTGACAAAGATAAAATGATGAGAGAATATAGGGCTCAACTGGACGCTGAAAGGGCACAAAAGCTAGCTCTTGGAAGAAACCACTCAAGGTCAAAGTCATCATCTTCTAAGAAAGGTAACTGTGAACTTAGCAATTCAGTCACCGGTTTCTTACATATGTTGTATTTGTCAAGTGTTTCTGCTGAATAAATTTTGAATACAGAGAAGAAGGATAAAGATGCAAAGAAACGGAGTAAAAAGAGGAGAAAGGTATACTCTTAACTTTAGAATTTTTTTGTTGTAGCTACACCATTTTTTATAAGTTAGTGTAAACTGAAGTCAACTTTAGTTGTCCTATTGATTTCTTACAAGAGATGAACTGATGAATAAAACTACTACAAATTCCAGCATAGAAGTTCATCTGAGTCAAGTTCCAATTCATCGTCGGAATCATCAAGCAGTGATGATGAGGATAGGGATTCAAGAAAGTCAAGGTCACGGTCCAGATCGAAGAGATCGAAAAAGGATAAGAAGCACAGGTCAAGATCCAAGCACAGAGGCAGTGATAGTGAGGAGGAAGGACCTGTGCGGCTCTCTAAATTCTTTGGGAACCCAAAGAAATAGATGAATACCGGGAGGCCTGCAGCCAGAAGACCTCGTCGCATAATCTTGCTTGAGCTATGAATTGATGGCTGTAGACTGTATCATTAAGCTCTAATTACTGTGTTAAGGTGGGAAAAACCGATTACTGTATTACATCTCAAGAATGTTAAATCAATTTGACGGTTCAGCATTTGAATATGAATTCATTGTAACATTGTGGTACGTGACAAGGGAGATATGCTGGTCAAAAGTTTTAATTGCATCGGTTCATTTTGAATTCAAATACCGTTTGAATTGTCTCTATGTTTCCCCTCTGAAGGCGCTAATGTCCAGATATTGCAGCAATACAAGCTATTAGTGAGAAAAGGGTAGAGTTATACCTTAATTTGATTTGGATTTTGAATCTTGGCTCACTGCCTAACCTGAACACGATTCACATATGCTCCATTGGGCTTTGCAGTAACAACCGGTTAAATATATCGAAATAAATCTCAGACAAAACACATGTTCCATTGGTTAGCGGTAATCTCGCATATAAGACACAAAAGTTTCACATCTTTTATAATGTATCAAAATAAATCTCGGCATAAAAGTTTCACATTTTTTAGAGGTAATAGTAACGTCTTCCATTTATCGGACTAAATAGGAACACCACAAACACGATATAAAAGTCTGGGTGGTGTAGTTGGTTATCACGTTAGTCTCACACACTAAAGGTCCCCAGTTCGAACCTGGGCTCAGACAATTATTTTTTAATAATTTGACTTGTTCTCTCCTAATTTGAACATTCAGAATCATTTTTATTTTCGTTTTTTCACAATTTGAATTTTTTTTTCTCCTTTTTTCCTTTTTACAATTGGAAACATTCATTTTTCATCTTTTATTTTTATAGTTTGAATAATTATTTTTATTTTTTTCTCAATTTGAATTGTTCTCTCCTTTTTATCTTTTTACAATTTGAAACATTCATTTTTTCACCTTTTCTTTTTTATAATTTGGATCATTTTTTTCTTTTTTCACTATTTGAATTGTTCTCTCCTTTTTTTATATAATTTGGAACTTTCATATTTCATTTCTTCTTCTTCTTCTTCTTTACAATTTGAATGCTTTTGTCAGGAGCATGAAAACATTTTTTTTTGTCCATTTTTTGTTCTCTCCCACAATTTGCAACATCTTTCATTTTTGTTCTCCCTCTTTTCTTTACGATTTGCTCTCCTCCTTTTAAAACAATTTGAACGCTTTATCAGGGGCATGAAACACATGGTTTTAGTACATTTTTGACATCAAAATATGGTTTCGCAGCAACGATCAAATTAACTTGTGATAGAAAGAGGCCATGAACTAGGGGTGGCAACAAGGCAGGTCAGGTTGGGCTGGAATCCCCCACGCACGCGCTCTTGCGGGTATCCCCGGCCCCGCAAAGGCAGTCGGGTGAAAAATATCACTCGTCCCCACCCCCACAGGGGATCCGATGAGTAACCGGGGTCCCGCATCACCCAGATAAAGTTAATACTCCATAAAAATATGAAAATACACTGAATAATAATATGATAAAATTTTAATAGCAAACGTATATATACCCATCACACTCATCCATAAAACACAATCAATGTCAATCCACTTATATCAGGAAAGTAGCACATATACGTATGCAGTCGTTGGCGGTCTTGTTGCCGCGGTTTGTGTTGGGGACTGGGGATATTGGTTAGAGGCTCACTGCTCGCAGTTTGTGTTGCCGTGGTGGGGGTTGGTTAAAGGAAGGAAAGGGATTAGGCTGCTTGCAGTTTGTGTTGCGGTGGTGGGGGTTGGTTAAAGGAAGGAAAGGGATTAGGGTTGAGGGGAACTTGGGTGTTGAGTTTTTATATGTCAATTTAGAACGTGATTGTTGTGCCCATGTTATTGCAATGGGCTACTTTAGAGAGGTAACTTACATTCGGGGCTGCTCCGGGTCACCTGTGGGTTAATTCCAATCCCCGCCCCTGTCCCCGCTCACCCTCGGGTGAGAATTCTCCCCCAGCCACAACCCCGTCAGGGCGGGTCCCAGTTCTGACAAGTGATTGATATCATCATCGGTGTGGATTTATGCATGCCAAGGAGCATCGCAAGTTGCTACAAGCCTAGAAGTTAATATGGCAAAACGAACATGTTAATCAGGAAAAAAAAGTTCAATCTATATAATGTACATCTAGATAACGTACTAAGGGTGGTGATAATAAATGGCTGCTCGAAGCTAACCAGAAGCAGTTTTGATATGATTAACATGGCAAATGGCAGATCCAACCTACGCAAAGAGCTAACTGTAAAACTTTGTACTCTCATGCTATCAGCTACAAAAGCAATATTGATCGCCAGTTGATCGACCATCAGCTACAGAGCAATATTAATCGCCAGTTGATCGACCATTAGCTGCATAGTAATATTAATCGCCAATATCGACGTGCTATGTGGACTCCTCTAACTCTTCTCCAAATCGATCCAGCCTTGACACCTCTGCATCATAATCACGGATCAGAGCATGGTTGATAGAACCGTCATCTTCACTCGCCTGGATTTGATTCCCACCAAACCTGCGAAGGAACGAATCAAGAACAATTGATAAAACAAATGATCAACAAATTATAATTCTTGGATAGGTAGAAAAGTAAGCATGCACATTCCAACACCCAAGATTAAACACAAATTGATATTACTCAGGCATTTGGCAAACTCAAAGTTTATGCAGATTAAACACAAGCTTTATTTTTCTGGAACATCAACGCATCAGAAACCAAGGTGAGCTAACTGATATTACGTTGAAGCTTACCATCTCCCATTCATCTTCTCTATGCATTTGATACCATCTTTCCGGTCTTTGAATTTCACCAAAATGACACCCTCTGGATGATTTTCACAGACCTGCAAGCAGAAACATGTGCATTAAACATAAGTGGATGGTTGAAATGACAAAAACAATTTCCTGGTGGTTAGGGCCAGCTCACTGAGTTATGGATAGTCAACAATAATATGAAAACTTGAAATTAATTTTTGACAGGATCAATTTTTTTTCAGCCAAGTTAACTTGAGATAAAGGAAAGGCCCTGCCAACCCAAATTTATGGCTAGGCACAAATCCATGTGTTGTGACTTGTGACGGAAGTCCTACCAGGCCTGTAATGGTAACAGTAGTCCCATAGATCAACGCTCTCGAGTTATTTAAGAACCATAAGACTGTTTACATATACACATGTTGGGCATTCCATTTGTTGCCTGGTGTAAACAAGCTATCATATATGGATGGCCCCATGAAATCCAAATCACTGGCCAATGCCTAGGTAGAGTAGCGTTTTCCATCCTTATTTGTGTAAGGCCTTTTAATGGAGAGCATTTCTCATACCAGTAGCAGTCTTTCTGTAGAATGCAGATGCAATTACCTTCCATGAATTTAGTCATAGTGTTGTACAGAAGCTAAACTCCAGAAATGATCAAACAGAAAACCATATCAGAAATGGCAACTAGAACTACTGCATTCCATGTTGCTCCTGTACATATCAGGACTAGATGTAAAAGGAAGCAGCTAAAAGGAAGTCTGGTAAGCATTTGAAGTTCAATTACAAGAGAGTTATACACGCATAATGCATCCAGAACATGCTACACGCAAGCAGTTCCACGTTTTACACTCCAGCTCTCATATGATGGCAAGACAAACAAAGAAAGGCGAAGTTAATGATTACCTTGACATTATCAACTGGACCAAGCTTCATACATTCTTCTCTAACATCTGCCTCAAGCTCGGGAAGAAGCGTTTCATCAGCCTGAAATGATCAAGACTTTCTTCCTCAATCCAAATAAAACAAAAGAAGTTGCTATAAATAATGGAATCCATGGGATTAATCAAACAATTAAGAAAGTGTATCAGAAGGGCACACTTCTGGTATACGTCAAGCATACTTCAGCTACATACTCGCAATTCAGCAGGAGTGAACATATGCCGCAAAATAACCGTAGTTGGAATAGTCACCTTCTTGTCATCATGTCCACCTAATAGCAAAAAAATTACAATACAAAGAAATAAAACAAGTTATATCAAAGCTCGTGTTTGGCCGATGTTATCCTTGCATGACTACCGAAGCAAGTGCTTATTATACAATGGTACAAGTGCTTACTATACAATGGCATAATGCTTAATCAACATCCTGAATACAAAAACAGTTTCTGGTGTTCTGTAGCATAATGCTTTGTGCAGTACTCCTCAAAATGATGCAAACAAGCAGTGTAGACATAACCTTTCATTACACATAAGTACTATCTTAGATTTGGCAATAGGCTTCCAAGGCTAACACAATAAGTTCATATTTTATTTACATGTTACTACATACATAACTAGCCTGAACTCTGAAGCACGAAAAACATTTTATGTACACTACGATTGGGCTGCAACTACATTGAATATTGACAACCAAAACCCATCACAGGGTGTAATTTTCAACAGATCACATATTCGAAATAACCATAATGACAAGAAATACCAAGAGAAAATAGAACTTACCCCATCCAAGAATTTTATCTTCAACTTTCTTGCTTTTCCTTTTCTTTTGCTTATCTGTCTTCTTAGAAATGAAAACATCACCTGAAGCAGATTGACAACATTAGTACAACTTCTGCGTAGCTTGTTTGTTTCTGACAAATCCATGAACTTACCTTTCTGCTGAAATTTGGCCTGGCTAACAGACATTAGAGTCTTACCACCAGGGCGAAATGATGTTCCATCCAACAATTGAATTGCTAGAGCTACAGAAGGCTCCTGAATCATAGAAAAACAAAGAACGCACATATAAACAAGCATAACAAGAGCATATAATCTGATGAGCTTTACAAGGGATTACCTTGAGGTAGGTTACTAGCGCATCACCTTTCTTTCTGCCTGTTTCTCTGTCAGTATAGATTTTTACTCGAGGTTTTCTTGTCTCCGGGTCCTATGTCACCAAAAATTTAGAGGTGAAATCATCAGAAGAGAAGAACAGTCTGCATCAAGATCCAAGAGTAGAAATTGCCTCTTCAACTCAGAAAAACAAATATACCTCCTTTATAATTCCACATTTGGAAAATACCTCCACAATCTGCAAAAGAAATTCACCATTAGAACCAGATACTAATTACATAATCACGATTGTGTTAAATAGGTCATTTAAAACATATAAAGTGCTTTTAGAGATCTAAGCAACTTACCTCCTCAGCTGTGACATCATCAGGCAAACCAGTAATGTAGACATGTGTGTTAACTTTGAGATCAAACCAACTGTCTGGAGGTTTGTTAGCTTCCTATATATATAACATTAAAAGAAAGGTAACAGTTGAATTAGCTTATCAAAACTAGTCAAGAACTTAGACAAAATTACTTGTATATACCTTCTTATCAGCTGGCTTCTCAGAAGACTTCCGCTTCTTATCTGCTCTCTTTTCTACTTTTGTTGGCTCTTTGATTTCAATTTCAGCAATAACATTGTTTTCTTCTAATGTGGTTGAACCAGAAATATCTGGTGCTTGGAAAACTTCTTCCTCGTGTGCAAAAGTCATGTCTTCAACCTCATAGTCGTCATTTTTTCCTTCTAGGTCATCCTGTGTAAGGAACAGAAGGAGGTCATATTAACATTCAAATGCTGATGACAAACGAAATTAGATTAGTAACATATAAATACTGGTAAGCGATATTATTATACAAGAGGAAGAAGCGAAAGCATTTATATCCTGAAAGGAAGAACTGCTGCTGCAATATGGAATCTTTGTAAATATTATCTATGCTAGCACAAAAATTGACAGTATTAACACCAGGAGCAACCAAGAAGAAATAAATGGGACACCGTGATGAACCATGGTTTAGACTAGTATTAATCAGAACAAAACACAATATCTAATTAACATCATCAGGCAAAATCATAAGTACCAGAAACAAAAGTCATAAATGAACCTCATAACAGGAGGTTAGCAACACTTACTTGAGGAACCCATGCCCTCAGGACACGATCCCACTTGTAAACAGTGCCATCGTCATCGGTAAATTCTTGCTCGCCATCTGGTGGGGTTGCTGGTCGGTCATCAGGATCATCAGCCCCGTGTTCTTGGTTTACGTCACTATCTGCAGCCTTGTCTTTCAAGGCTTCCACCTCCGCCTCAGCTTCTATAACCTCCTTTTGAAATTTATCGAAATCATCTTCAGTTCCTGGAGCATCACGAAGAGCGAAAAAAAATGTCAAGAGATCACATGAAGAGTATTTTGCATTATTTCCTTCAAACAGAAGGTAAAAAATCATTAACCTTCGTCAGGTTGATCCTTCTTTGTGACCGCTGTAAGTAGGTCAGGAATCGATGACAATGGCATCCATTCACTCCTCCCTTCTGCCCAGAGCATTGTGCTCTCATTGATGTACCCATTAGCAAAATGTTCTGCAAAGGGAGCAAAATTTCTCATGTATAAGACCACAACAAAAGTAGGGAAATGGAACATTATCCAAGAGATCAATCCACGACCTTCAGAAGGAAAAACAAGACAGAGAACGACACTAACTGCAACAACAATGTGAACAACTTATTGCATGACTTTAACCCTAGCAAACTGCCTGAACGAACAGATCCCCCAATACGTACCAGCTGCCCAGCTTCCAGTCAAAACTATACCGAATAGCTGTGACCACACAGCTGACAGAAAAATAACGGAGTACCTGGTTCAGCCGTGATATGACAAAAACACTCCACACCTCACCTCAAATTGCAAGACTCGGGCTGCTGATCATCTACTAACATTACACCCAAATCCTATGGAACATCCATTCACAACTCAAAAAAAAAAGGTAAACAGTCATTTCATTGTACCCTGAGGATAGGATTTGCGTCGACTTAATATAGCTTCAACCTCACAAGTAGTCGATACC
This sequence comes from Oryza punctata, assembly GCA_000573905.2. Taxonomy (NCBI): domain Eukaryota; kingdom Viridiplantae; phylum Streptophyta; class Magnoliopsida; order Poales; family Poaceae; genus Oryza; species Oryza punctata. The sequence continues at coordinate 23,054,833 of CM002491.2, read as the reverse complement.
AGGGTTTACAATTTCGACGAAAACCGATCGAATTCCACGGAAAACCGAGGTTTCGAAGTGGCTCAGAAGTAGAAGCCATCTGGAATTTCGATGGGTTTCATCCAAATACATATTTGAATTGATAAAAAACAAAAAAAAATCCTATAAACAGTATGATATTCATAGAGCCTATTGGGATATAAATTTTCCAAAAAAATTGGTGTATCCATGCATTTCTTTGAACTGTACAGTAGGAAAGAAAAGAATAATTATTTAGAAAAAGGAAAACCCTTTCGTGGGCCAAATTCCATGTAGTAATGAAATGGATTTTAATATGATGTATTGACTCTAAACTATGTATGTAATGGACTTTAATATTTAGGTTATGGATATTCTATTTGGCCAATGGTTGGTGAGTGATATGTATTGCCTTTTATGAATATGTATTATATATTGTGTGTATGTCAATGGGAGGTTATCAAATTTATAGGAAATGGCATTTTCACGATTTTTTCCCAATTATCTAACTTTTTTCTATATTTTACTGACAAAAACAAATTTGGTTTTCTCATCGGTTTTTCAAAGATACCAATCGACTTTTCGATGAAACCAGTCGGTTTTCAGTACGCCTCGGCTTTTCGCAAACATATCGATAAGCTCAGGAATTTGTATTCAAATTTTGGTTTGCGAAATTTGTTCGGAATCTGTCGGTTTTCCACCGGATTTTGCAAAAACCGTCATACCGCCAGGGCTTGGAACGGTAGGCCATATCGGAATCGTAAACCCTGGTCGATACTCGATACACACAGGCACACATCAATCGCCAGGTAAGGGCTAGGGGAGCCTTGCGGATTGGAGCAAGGCTCCGAAAGTTTCTAGAGTTTCTACGAGAAGGGGATAGGGCAAAAAGGGTGGGTATCCAGGAGAAGAGGAGGATACCTCGCAGCTCGGAGAGCGCGTAGGGGCCGACGTGCTCCTGGTTCGGGCCGAGCACGTACCAGCCCACCTCGCCGCCGCCCTCCATGGACCCCCCCCCCACCCACCCCCGCGGGAGAATGCGGGCTGGGCGGAGAGATTCCTGCTTCGTCGGCGCCGCCGCTCGCCGGCGCGAGGTTGTGTATGACGCGGCGGCCGGAGAGGGGAAGGGGGAATTTGGGGGCGCGGTTTGGGGGCTGGGGTTTCCAGAATGATCCGAGACCAGGGTCGGTTTTGCGGCTTCTGCCCTCCAAGGGAAGCCTCTGTCCGTCCGATGAAGAATTCACGGTCGAGATCGGTTCGATCTCGCATATCTAAAGTGATTGAACACTTCCAGGCAGCAGTTTACTTAAACTTTGCTGAACTTTTTACAGAGTTCTTCAATTTACAGGATTTTTTTTTTGAAAAAATGTTTTAGTTGCGGAGCTAGGATTGGGCCAGGCGCTGGGCCAGCCCACTGCTTATTATTAGCCCAATAAGAGAATTGCATGGTGAAAATATATGGGAAGAGTTCACTTTATATCCCTTAGCTATGGGTCGAGTTTCATTTACATCCCCCATCCGTAAACCGGGTATTAAGTGTCCCCCAACTTTTAAAATCAATATAAATCAAGACTCTCTTCAGTGTTAACAGCGGTTTTAGCTGACATGGTGCTTACGTCGTTCTAAATTAGAAAGAAAATACGATGGCTATGTCAATGAAACACTTCATCACTTCCTCCTTGTCTGCCCTTTCTCCCAATGAGGAGTCAACATCTCAGTGATGGTGGCTCCTGACAAGCTCAAGCCCAATAGCCTGTTTGCAAGAGGCGGCAGCAACAGTGGACGGTCGTAGAGGAAGGGGCTCCGATGGTACTCGATGGCAAAGAAATAGAGGATGAAGGCGATGGAGAGGGACAAGGTGGAGGGAGGCGATGGAGAGGACAGGGTGGAGGGAGGCGAGGGAACCGGCGAGCTCGAGCTCCCCAACCTCTCCGCGGGAAGGCGGCAGCGGCGATGGCCAAATGCGAAGGAGGGGGAAAAGGCTGTCCACAACAGCAGTGAAGGAGAGGATGGAGGCGAGGGAGAGGGTAGGTTGTGTTGCCTTGTTATCGAGCTCGAACTACGCCCCCTCGTCGCCAGATTCAGGCGAGTGAATGTCCTCGCCAAGGTCGATGCTCCAACATCTCCCCCCAAATCCCTCGCCTTTCCTTCAAATCAGGGCGCGTGGCTTGGTGGTGCTACTCCTCCTTCGAGAACCATAGCCATCAAAGTCCTAGCCCAACAAGGGTGACAGCATTCACACCACCTTTCAAACCGCCAAAGAACCAAATTTACACTAGTTTCGGTAGTTAGGGGATGCTCTATACCCAGTTTGCGGTTTAGGGATGCAAATTAAACTCGACCAGTAGTTGAGGGACCCAAATTGGCCTTTTCCCTAAATATATACATCTATTTGACAGTTTAGACCCAGGCCGCCGGCCATGGCCCAGATTGCCTGGGGGCCTGAGTCTACCACTTCTGACAATTTAGCTCTATTTGCATGCTCCAGTGAAACATAATGACACAAGAAACTTTTTGTTTACTGAACCCACAAATTTCTTATTACCATTCTACAAGGCATGTGCTATGTGCAGTCAACGGTTAAAGCGTTAAGAATTTATTGAAAACCACCATACAAAGCAATCGATTTGATAATTGAGATATTTTTATATTTGAGATGATAGTTTTGAAATATTTTAGTTGGTAGATACATCTTTTCAAGTTAGAGCCAGGATTCTTCTTAATATGGTTTAAGTTTTTGTTCTTTAAATCCTTTGAACCAAACAGACTCTAAATCTCATAGACAGCAGAGTAGAGGTGACAATTGGCAAGCTGATAGCTATAAAGATTTTGGACAATGTAGCAACTCATATACGTCGAAGTCCCTGTACTGAAAGGTTGCTACTTATAACTTGTTCGGTTTTTCACACGACACTTTGTTTTTTATGTGTATGAATATAACCATCACAAACTTTTCATATTTGTTGCAGCTGCATTAACAACATGAATTGTGTATTGTACAATTATAACATCTTATAATGTGGAGAACTTACAAGGCCATAGAAGAGCTCAGAGAATTATAAAATCATTCATAAGAAAGAGAGAAAAAGAAGAAGTGAACTGTAAATTCTTCTCTTTACTCCGAATTAGTGAGATTAGTTTTGAATGAAGCCGATACACTTCTAACTCGTACACCCTCCACTCCGCATGATAAGAAAACTCTAATTTTATCTTAAATCAAATTTCTTTAGTTTTGGTTAAATTTATAGAAAAATAATTAACATATATAAAACCAAATAAATGCATTATCCATATTTCATGGTAGATATCGATGTGTTTTTTTTATAAACTCGACTTATGTTAGAAAAGATATTGACTTAAGAAAAAATTAAAGCATTTTATAATATGTAACAGAG